>OZ018328.1:8121467-8721467 GCA_963969495.1 Ceratothoa steindachneri
AGCCACACAACTCTCCGGGAAGAATGGGACTCGATAGCTTTCCTTTGAACAGGGGCCAAAGCTTGACGTAGGTAGATTTGCTGGCGAGATCTTCTTCGAATTACGACGACCGGTTACAGGGGTTCACGGGAAACAGACTGCGGTCTGAACTGATTGGATGGCGGGCTTTCAATCTCCTCGAGAGATGGTGAGCTTCGGGTTAAATACCCGGGTGACTGATCCGTTAAACGCCTCAAGGTCTGGTGGTCCCAAATGGATTCTTGGTGCCAGTCTAAGCAAACATTTTCATGATAACCAGTCGTTACAGACGATGAAACTTGTCTCGTGATATGGGGGTAGGGGTACTGTGGCTGCGCACGGTGTTATCGCAGTGGGGTAGGGCGTGTAGCGTCCGAAAGCAGACACAGCTGTGACGGGTGATTTAGCGAGGGCCTGATTCTTTCTCGAACTTTCTAAAGTTCTCACGCTGGGCGCACGTGGTCTTGAAAGAAGAGATGGGTATTTCCGAGGGGGCTTCTTCTCACGGTGGTCATTCAAGGGTATTCCCTTACAATTACCATGGCCCTGAATGCACCAAAACCCCGTGCTGGGCCAACTGCGGTGGTGCCCATAGTGCTGCGTCAAAAATCTGACCACTATTTTTATATGGAAAGGAGGTCCACGGTTTGCGAAACTATCTGCTTCTGGACTTGAGAGAGGCTTGCCAACGTGCCCGAGGACAAACCTCACCTCTTGGCCGTCTCTTCTTACAAGTTTTGCGTGAGGCTGGATGAAACAGACCAGAACGTTCGAGTTCCGACACGCATGAAGCATCCTATCGTCAATCTACCAGTAGTGTCAGAAGCATTCACGAAATACAGTCGCAGCATAGCTCTCACACAGAGATACCTAATGTTGCTTCCCTTTCCCCGGCAGCTCTAGCCAGGACTTACGCTAAGGGTGAAACACTTGTAGACATCAGACGTTATCTGAAAGAATCTTCTATATTGACCAATGAAGGTTATTTCACCCGGGCCCGGGACCCAAAGCCCCGTGGCAAGAGCAAGGACTCCTCACCTCTGTCATTGACCACCAATAAGCGGGCAGCCTCTGGAGCTGACTCGACCGAGCCTCGAGAATCTTCAATAGACTCTTTACCTGTTGCTGAATATTATTTCCCCTCAAGTCCGTTCCGTCCTTTACAGGACTTAGGCCCCCTCCCGGTCCAAACGGTGGCAGAAATACACCCGGTTCCTCCTACTTTGCCCAGATCGCCTGCTCCTTTTACTCACCCTCCTACTCATGATCCGATGGAAGCAGATGATACTCCGTTTCCGCCTGGCTGTGAGCCCTCAATTACAGGCAAGGGCCTCGGCCGGTTCCTCGAAACCATCGTACATACCCGCTGTCACTGATCCTTACAGGATCTCTTCCCATGCTATTGCAGGCCCTTCAAAATCTGCTCTCTCTCCTCCAAGCTCCTTAGGACGCATTTCAAACTTAACCTAAGCGCAAAAGAGAAAAAGATATCTACTGTAGTATCTAACCTTCCACACAATATCCTCCATTTTACAATGGAATTGTCAAGGAGTTTTTCCTAAATGAGAGGAACTCAAAGTTCTTTTGACGACTCTCCATCCCGCTGTTATTTTTCTTCAGGAGAACAAACTGTTTGCTCTATTTATCTCCCCCCTTCATTGCCATTGTCAAGATCCGACCTTTTAGAACTTATAGATCAATTTCCCTCCTCATTTTTACTACTGGGAGATTTTAATGCCCATCACCCATATTGGGGAGACATCACACGTTATGCCAAAGGCAGTGTTTTAGAGTCTCTTTGATCATCTGACTTTCTTTGTGTTTTAAACAACGGATTCTTTTTGCTGTGCTGACCTGTCTCTCTGTTTCTCAGGTACCTCAGTGATTTTCTATGGTCGGTTCTCGAGGACCTCCCCGGGAGTGATCACTTCCCTATTGTCTTGTCGGCCGTTCATCCTAACCCTCATAAACCATGCCTTTCATGTGGGACTTTGGCCATGCCGATTGGGAAGGCTTTCGAGAGGCGTCTTTCACAAGTGCCTCCTTGGAGACCTCTGATGGTGTGGATGTGGGAGTACGAACCATCACACGGATGTGACCCTCGTGTCCTGGTGGACCTCGGAGTGTGCGACAGCCGTCCAAAACTACAAGTTAGCTCATGGCCGATTACTGTGGAACCCGACCTTGTGTTACATGGTTGATCGAAACCGAGCTCGGGCGCTTCGCCAAAGACCCCTTGGTCAGGCTCGCCTAATTTCACGGCGCCACTACGTTTCAGCAATTTCTTCTATGACTCCTACCACAAAGATAAGGAAGAGGATTAACAAATTCAGGGGCTGTTATGCTAGCCATAATACCCCCACACTCAACTTACAGGGATCCTTAGAGAACGACACCCTGGTAGTCAGCAATGCTTTGATCGACCATTTCCGCGCCGTCAGAAGTGTTAGTCGTTACAATTAGGATTTTCTAGCAAATAAATCAAAGGAAGAGTCTCATCATCTCAATTTTACAACAAAATCTAACCTTCCATATAATGCCCTATCCACCATCCACGAGTTGCGTAGGACATTGTCCTTTTGTAGATTACTCCTCTTGGCCTTGAAGAGATCCATTTTGATATGAATAAGCACCTCCACCCACACTCTATCATTCCCTTACTCGATTCGATTTGTACAACCTCATATGAGAGAAGGGGTTTTACCCATCATCATGGCGCGTTGGGATTGTCCTTCCCTTTGTCAAACCAGGCAGAGACGAGTTGGACGCAGACCACCACCGCCCTATAGCTCTCACCAGCTGTTTGAGTAAGTTGTTGGAGAAGATGGTGTTGGTGCGCTCGAACTAATGTTTAGAAACCAATCACTTACTGTCTCCATTTCAATGTAGTTTTCGTAAGGGTCAAAGTACTCCTGACCTCTTAGTACGTTTCGAGGGTTCAGTCCGGAAAGTTTCTCATTAAAGCACCCAGTCTTGGCCATCTTTTCTGACATTGAGAAAGCCTACGATACAATATGGAGATACGGCGTCTTAAAGCAGCTATACATTTGGAATATGAAAGGACTTTTTGCCGTCTTCGAACGGGCTGTCTGAGGGCTCTAGACATTTTGGAAGTCCTCTCCCACACTTCGTGGGGCAGTGATCGTCAAAAACTGTGGACTTTATACACTGCACTCGTCCAATCTAACTTAAACTATGGATGTCAAATTTACTCTTCACCCTCCCTCTCAGCTGAACCCACTTAGCAACCTCGGAGTTAATCTCTCTAGTGCAGCCTTTCGCACTCCTCTCGTAAACAGCCTATAATGCGAGAGTGGCGCGCCCTACCATCAACTCCAGATCTGTATGCGATATCTCTGTCGTGTACAGCAGCCCTCCGCATCAGAGGTCTACTGGTGCCTGTATGCTGCCGAGTCAACGGCGGCATTTGATAGGTTGCTATCCTTACCGCGCCCTTTGAAACTTTAGATAGAAGATCATTTCTCCAACCTGGGTGCTCTAAGAGACCTTGCCCTTCCGTTGTTGCTGATCCCTAGTTGGCCTGCTCCATCTCCCACAGTCTGTACCAGCATGTGGAGTGTGGACAAGTCGTCCGTGGACCCTTGCATCCTGAAGAGACTGTTCCTAGAGCATGCGACCTCACACATACTGCCCGATATATACGGATGGTTCCAAGTCAGACCACGGCGTGGGTGCCGCAGCCACCTACTTAGGAGAGTTTTTAACTTTGTCTTTGCCGCTGCAGCAGCTTCTATTTTTACTGCTGAACCTTCAGCCATCCTTTTAGCTTTTAGACTGATCCAAATTTGACCTTTGAACGATTTCGTCATTTTCTCCGACTCAAGGAGTGTTTTAACAGTCATTTCGGTATTTTAATGCTTTCCATCTCTTAGGCACAGAAATCTGTAACTAGCTAGTCCAGAATGCGTCCCGATATAGAATTTATTTTGTTGGGTCCCTGGGCATATAGGGGTCCTATGCAACTAGAGGGCTGATCAGCTGGCCCGCTAAGCCTATTTTGTGTCCCCGAAGAACACAGCTCTGCCTTTAGAGATTTCTTTCCTTCTATAAGAAAATATATTTTTTCATTTGTGGCAGAACGAATGGGATGGGTGTTCAACCTTTGAATTACAGAAGTCAAAAGTCTGTCCGCTCTTGGCCTTCGAGCCTTCAGAGACTACGGTCCTTAGAGGTAACCCTTTGCTGACTTCGCATCGGCTACAAAAGACTTACAGTCATCTTGTTTTGGCTGATACTCAAATCAGCCCTCGCTGCCGTTTTTGTGGTGGGGGCCAATCATTTACCGACCTTTTACTAGACTGCACTCATTTCGACACTCTCCGGTCGTCCTGTTTCCCGACCCTTTTAACTATCCCTCGCCTCACCTGTCTTCGATTCATTTTGGCAGATGAATCATTTAAACCCTCAATTTTTACATTTTTATCACAAAGTGGTCTTCTTCTCCTTTTATAACTAATTTACCTAGTTTTACTTGAGCTGCCATTTAAAATCCACTTGGATTATGAAGCAACCAAACTGGTTCCTTACCTTAAACTCTATTATTAAACTCAATTTCAAATTTCAAACGCTTTTTAAACTTTCTAACATTGAAGAACTACTTCAAACGTAGACGAATATGAGGATACCAAACATCTTCGGGGTTTGCTCGAGAGAACCAAGAAGTTTATCGATTGAATTCCTCTTTCTAACTTTCAAATTTAATTCAATGCGTTAGCTCTGCTCCTTACCTCAAGCCATAAGAACTAACATTAGCTAGTTCGTGGCTACCCGGGATAGGTAGTTTAAGGGCAATGATGGAAACGTTAGTTAAACGGAATCAAAGAGTTGCGGGTAAAGGGTTGTTATTAAGATCTAAAGCTAAAATTAAGTGAGGGAGCAGTTGGTCATAATAGGGTATTTAGTGGTCTAGGGACCATGGAAACTAGGAGGATCCGCTAATGACTGAAAGCATTACCTTAGGCAGTGAAGATATACTTTTAGTGCGTGAAAAGCGCAAATAGAATAGTGGTGAAAATATGGTAAGTGAAAATAGCGTATTTGGGCAAAAATAGTTGTGACCAAGGGTTTTCAAGGTATAAAAGAGGTTGGGGGGAAGGGCACACACAAAGCACTGTACACAATAAATAAGTTTTGTTCGCATTTAAGAGTATCTCCTACATGCGAACGTCTGTGAGACAGTTAAAAATTTAGCAAGAAAATAAATGATACAAATAATCTCAGATTTTCTGAGGTACTTTGAAGTTTATATATTTGCATTTAAAAATGAAATTGGGCTCAAAAACATTAAAGTAAATATTTTTCTTTCAGGAATTAGTCCATCAAATGGAATGAGGTCGTTGAAAATGACAACTTTATGTTTTGGTCGATGTAATAAACTCATGCAATTATTGAGATCTTGCAACATGCAAACTCTAAGCTTAACCATCATTCTAACCACCAGGCCACTTGTGGTATAGTACATTAGAGCTCCGAAAAAGGAGCAGTGGATACTCCAAAGATAATAATACTTCAGGAACTAATAATACTCAACATGTTCGAAGAACTTGCGATATGAAATGATGTGAAGAGAAAGAACAGACAGGAATCACCGCGAGGACCACAGGAGATCAAGTAGTCGTAGAGGAAAATGTTCGGAAATAAACCTAAGAGGAAATAGGGAGAGTTAACAGGTCGGTGGCTAGACACAGATGAATGGTATTTTTATGTTTGTGGTATTAATACGACTGGGGCTGTGGTAAGATTGGATGAGGAAACAGAGGCGTGCGTGCGTACATTGAAACGCGCCAATCATGATACTGTTATCGTGTGTATGGATTGGTAGTGGCCATGGTTGGTCGTGGGCTGCAGGGTCTCAATGCCATCACGGTTTATTGTTTGTCATGTAGTATTTTGTATGTGGAGTCTCTGACGAGTTTCTTCAGCGGTCTCATTAAACAGGTGTGGGCGTATGTGTTGAGTGGTGTTAATATATTCTTTTCATGTAGTGTGGCCATCAATGCGTACAGAGGAGAGCGACATGCTCAGCTATGAACGTTATTGGGGCGTATTTAAGAAATTATACGACTAGTGCACATACGCTCACACCAGACTCACAAAACAACTCGGAAAACTCGCAGGGGACCCCATATACACCGCACTACACGCAAGACGGTATGTTGCGATGGCACCGCCATACCCCGCAGCCCATGACCACCCGCAACCCATACCGTTCTACGCATAAGTTATGAGCATCATGAATAACGCGTTTCCGTCTAAGCAGTCACGTTCTCCTTCCTTACCACCCCCAACCATCGTCCAGTCACGAACACCCCGAAACTCACCCAACCACACCACGCATCGGTGTCTAGCCATCGACTTATCAACTCTTCCTATCCCCTCTCAAGTTATTTCTGTACTCTTTTCCTCTACGACTACCTGTTCGCCTGTGTTACAGGGTGATCCTTCTCTGTTCTTTCTATATATATCATTCATTTATTCAGTGTTTTGCATAGATGTATTTCTAGTGTCTTGCTGGTAGGGTAGATCTACCGCAGCATCTTTTTTATGTTTTGGCTTTTGCTTGGATTATGTGCTGGTGTATGTGGAATCTTAAGGCCTTGTCAAATATTGCTACTAGGATTTTTGTGTGAGGTGTGTATGCGAGTCTTGCTGGGTATAAGTGGTTTCGGGCTGGTGTGAGTGAGTAAATCTGTAGGTTATTCAAGTAATGATAGCTTGCGCCATAAAGTGTCACCAGTGTCTTCTAAAAGTTCGTAGCAATAGCCACTTGTCATCGTAATTTGTCTTCTCTTCGAGTATTATTTGTGTATTTCGTGCGATCTTGTAATTGGCATTAAACACTGTGTATATGTGTCGGCAGTTTTCCGGTGGGCGTGGGCTGTCATTTGTGTACATTCTGTATGATGTGGGTGCCAGTACGCTGTCCTGGGGTGCGTTTGAGCGTGGTGTGAACGGGTGTGATTTGGTGTTATTGTATTTAATATGACATCTCTGGTCTGTGAAGTAGTGAGAGAGAAGCCTTCTCGTACAGAGAAGGAGCTCCGTGTGGTTGATGGTTAGTTTCCAATGGAGTCCCTCGTGCCACACCTTATCGAATGTCTTCTCCACGTCCTTTCTGATGGATTTTTTTGCTTGTCATGGTTTTGTATGATGTCGTGAACGATGGTTATAGCTGCTTGAGTGGAACGGCTCCTCCTTGACTCATATTAGCAAGGGAGAACCAATTCGTATGTTCCAGGGAATTCCGGAGACGGCAGTTGACTATACTCGAGTATTTTACCTAAGGGCGATAATAGAACAATTGGTTTGGAGTTGTTTGAGTGTTTGGGGTCATCGTTTTTCTTGTATATAATTATGTTGTGTGAGGATTTGAATGGCTGTGGGAAGTGGCTTGAGGTGAGCGAGACGTTGAGTAGGTGTTTGAAGGTAAAAAAATGTTTTCGCCATATATATGTGAACTTACTACTATAATGAAAACAGTTCATTTAGAAAAGAATAGGTTGATAATGGTCAAGTTTTAATAATGCATTAAAAAGCTATAATATCATCACTAACTATAATTTAAGAAGGGGATATTTTTGAGTATTTGAATAATAATTTCATCTTAGTTTGGTTATGACTTATGTTTTTATCAAAGTTATTTCTAATAATTCATTTATAATATAAAAATTAACAAAATGGTGAAGTTTAGAAATAAATATAAGTATCGAAATTTTGTGAACTTTTTAAAACCCAACGAATTACAAATGGTGAAGTTAAAAAAATTTACTTTTATATACCTTCTATAACTATATTTTAGCAAGGTGATATTTTGAAAGGGGGGAAATTTAGTTTAGAGTTCTTTTTTAAAATTATTATAATTGGCGAAGTTCAGAAAACTTCTAAAAATTTAACCATGGCTGCTTTTTTTAGATTTTAAATTTTAATCTTAGTAGCGAAGCCATTGCCTGGTTATTACATAGTTTTCATACTTTCCTATTTACAAGGACTAATGTATTTACGAATATCAGACCAATTAAATAACTCTATAGATTACTAAAAGGATGTTAAATGTGTATATAAGTATTCAGTTGTGTACGATTAAAAAAATGCAACAGGAGTGAAATGATGTAAGTAAATTAATGAATGTATTTTTGACCCAGAAGTATAATTCACACACATCGATGCAAGTGCCTTAATTATTGAGAAGAAATATTTTTGTATTAATTAATTAAACCAATCTAATGAGAATATTTGTTTGAGGTTGTACAAATAATTATTTAAAGAAGAAAAACTGTTTAAATATAATATAGTCAGATTGTATGTGATCATTCATTGATTGTTGATTCATTCATTGATTGTGTATATAAAAAAACGTCATGTTCAGATTTAACGCAGAGTGGTCGTGTATCTGCGGTATATGGCGTGTACAATTGTCTAAAGATGATTAAAGAAGAAAACAAGAAGCAAAAAACCAATTTCCACGTAACCACTGTCAAAAATAAACAAGGAGGAATTTAAAAAGTGAAGTTATTATTATCCCTACTTCACGAGACGCTTGGTACAGACATCTTCCAAGCCGAACCAAATTGAAGTCAAAATCACCCTGCTATTCAACGAAGAACAAATTCCTCTCACATTTATTTGCTCGTAGATTCATCTCAACTGTTGATCCCACATTTCAGAGGAAACACATCACTTCGAATTTACTTCAAAGAAAGCAGCCAATTGTTCATAGTACCTACTTTACTACACATCCCATAGAGTAAATGAAGGTAAGCATTTAACTGGGTCATGTTTGGGTGAGGTTGACGCGCGAAATTTGTGAGTCTATTAGTTTGGCGTCCGCGAAGCCTTGAAACGAAGATTCAAGTTTCAGTAGCTATTCTTCGGATTCAAAATGGGGATAGAAGGATAACCTTTATGAAATAATAGTAGTAGCTAGGAGGGCTTGGCCTGGTAATTTGGAAGAGTGGAAATGGCTTAAGAAAAAAACTATTGATGAGTAGGAATATAGTAAAGTGAAAGTCAAATGATAGCATAGTTCCATTTATACCTGGATCTTTCATAATTCCCTTGGCTTTGGAAGTTCATCACGATGTTTTTCATCCGAGCCGTGGAAGGTGCATTTGCATACGACCGTCTGGCAACTCCGGTAGATCTCGGGGCAAGGGGGCAGATATCAATTACCCACTTACTATTCAGGTCTAAGTGAATTATCATTTTGAAGTCTTAAAATGAATACCGTAGCGTTGCCTGAAACCACATGTGCCTTTATTGGCATTCTCGGCGTTATATATTATTTATTACTCCTCGTTCGATCGAATATTATCAATAAAGAGTAAAGACAGCCGAGCAGTAGTGAAGGGATTAAGGGAGAGGGTTTTGTAATCTGGTATGGTAGAGTGGATAAGTTCGTGACGAACTTCACATCCCTAGGATTTAGAAAACTGTCGGGAGAAGGGCATCCTTCAGTCTTAACTTTATTTCTATCCAAATGCATCTATTGACATAAAAAATAAGCAAAAAAAATCACAGTAGCGACAGCCAAGACATTTATCAGAATTACAGCGAGGTTTGCACAATGTAGATTTCTAGTTAGATAATAAATACAAGCAGAGAAAATACCCGAGTTAACAATGAAATAAAAAAAATCAATTCTAGAGAAAAAATGATATTACCAATTTTTAAAGAATAACGACTCGGCAATAAATAGAGCAAGATACTCGTTTTATATCGCAGCTGGACAAGTGGAAGGTTACAAGAGCGAAAAGAAATTATGAAAGGCATTGCATAAAACTACAAATCTAGAGAAGGACTTTCACTGGCATTCACGAAAAGGTAACAAAAAATTTAAACGAGTGTTTAGTGTTTTTTTTTTTTTACTGTTGAGGAGACGGCGCTGCTCTCAAAGTAAGTAAAGTAATAGATTTTGCAAACAACTAATTCACTCCTATTCGAGAGTAAATGAGGGGAAAATAACTCAACATATAAACAAGCCAAGCAAAACCTGCGCCACCCCTCTTTAAGAAAGAACTTGCACTTCACAGGCAGACCATGGGTCAGTGACCTACAGCCTATCCGGCTCTGGCAACTTGTTGGTCTAAAAATTTTAAAGGTTTCCAGTACACATTACTAATAACTTACTTTTGGTCTGTTTTTTTTTTCAGATCCATGCTTATTTTCCCGGTCTAAAGCCTCCTCCCCCCCAAAAAACCCCCACCCAAAATAAACAAGCAGAATTCTTTTGTAATATGGAAAAATCAATCAACAGAGCTGCTTTTTTCGGAAGCACATTTGCTCTAATAATTTACTTTTGTTTTACTGAGTTTTAGGGACCAGCATCTTTTCCTTCGGTCTAATTATTAAAATGGAAAATATATTTAAAAATACTTCGATAAAACCGATTTTTTTTCTGAACGTCACTCTTTTTCATCTCTTTTTCTAAAAAAAAAACTCCCGAACACTCCATAACCATATTTATTTTCAAAATTTGAAATTCTTTAAGCATTTGAATCATTAACATAACAAACATGGTCATTCTCAAACTTTAAAATAATCTTAGGAAATATCCCCCAATTTTCCCGAGTTAAAATATAGTGTTATGGATGGATAAGACATTCGACCACACTTGGGCCTGCGTGTACCCAGATCACCAAAAGGAGTTAAATAACGAATTAGTAAGACTGGTCTATAAAGGACGGGGTATTCCAAGTAGAGTTGGATAAGATAATATCACGCTAATCGCCAAAAAAAGAGAAAAAACTATCTTAGTAACTATCATACTATTAATTTAACTTTAGTTATTGGTAAACTCTTAGAATCAATAATTAAGTAGAGATGGAATACTGGGTCATTTCGAACCAAATAACCTAATAATAGACACATTGTGGATTTTATATCTACGATTAGCATAAAGTAGTGGATATTTTTTACCTAAACTTAAAAAAAAACGAACTTTGATGCCATTCCACATAAGAAGCTCTTTCTCAAACTTAAAGTGCACGGAAAAGAGGTAAAATTCTTAAGCGGACAGAAATTGGCTCCCAAATCTTTCACAGCTGGTTTTCTAAATGGGGAAAATTCGGAGTAGGCCCCAGACACTAGGGGAGTACCTAAAAGATCCGCACTTGACATGCATTTGTTCATTGAATACATAAATGACATTGATATCAATTTAATTACTAAATTCTCCAAATTAGCATATAATATGAAGTTAGGAAACAGAGCCCTTTTAACATGCAATGCAGGAAAACTACAGCGGACGTGGATAAAACTGCTGCCTCGGCGGATAAATAGCAGATGAATTTTAGCCTGCGTAAATGAAAGATCGTGCTCAGAGTAAGCCAAAATTACTAAGCGGATTACCAGATTAACGCTAAATCCTAGAGTGTTGGCTTTGGTAGGACCTGGGGAATTTGATTTCAGAAGACCTCATAATGACAAAGCAATGCGTCGAAGCTATTAAGCTAACATGATGGTGCGATACATTGCCGGGAACTTCATGTTTAAGTCTAAAGATATCATTTTGCCTCTATCTAAATCTCTCGTTCTTCCTCATCTCGAGTACGCAGTGCAATTTTGTTTTTACCTGAGTAAAAACGTGACGCTGCTATAATATTGGCAAAGTACCTTCCTAAGCTAGGAATAAACAATACGAGATAAAACTTCGATCTACAGAATTATTATCATTTGCCATTAGGCTGTTATAAATTATCTTAATGGCTAGTAAACAGCCTAATCCTTAAACTAAAAGAAGAAAACAAGGGGAAATAACTTACTATTACCAATCAAAGTGGTTCAATTTCCAAAGTACTCAGTCAAGTAAAAATCCGGTTAGACAGTCTATAATGTAGTAAGCAGAATTGGTGCATAAATAAATTGGCTGACATATCTGCAGCTAAATCAATTAATTATAAAAGGACTTAATATATTATAACTGAGTCGATAGCAGGGTAATAGGTGAAGTGTATATAGTGAAAGTTACAAGACGACTGGCGATGATGCCGTGTTACAAACAATTACACCACCACCTATGTACGAGTATATTAAAATCCTCCCCCCAAATTCGACATTTGTGAAATTACCCTAAATTAAATATGTTGGTTCCTAAATAATGCTTAATTCATTCTAATTGAACTGTTTAAAATACTAAAGACATTTAATAATATTAATTATGAACAACTGTTTAAGATGAATGATAGAGCAAACACTCGTCAAAATAGATTAAAAGTGGTGAACAAGCGCTTCAACACGGCCATATCTGAAAATGACTTAAGTTAGACTTAAGTTGGTGCGAATTTATATCTTACAGAGTAGTCAAAAGCACGAAAGATAATATGTTTATAATCGACTAGAAAAGAACTTTAAAAGATGTAAATATTATTGTCGCAGGTTAATCCCGCACACCTTACACCAGATTAATATAGATGTCGTAAAATAGGGTCAGGTTGACCCTTTCTGCTTTACGAGTGCGTGGGAAGTGTACAAGATAAGCAGAGTGCAAATTAACTGAAAAAAAGGTTGGCCAATAGTCGACTATCTTGGAGTTGTGGGATAACAGAAAAACGGGTAGAAAAATAACTTTACTAATATGCAAATCCATATTATTTTACAATGTCAAAAGGAGTTTTAGAATGAGCTATACACATATTAGATTTATACGGGTCTTCAGTAGATATGTGTGTGTGGGGGGGGGGGGGAAGACGTCGTGAGGACGGTCACCGTACAAACAAACGGACAATATTGACCCAGGGATGCTCGAACGACCTTGAGCGTAAACTAAGCCGATGATACATAAAGGCATGTATTTAATATATTTTCTGACGATTTCATGTGATACAATCGTATATTCGATAAAAAATACTAAATTATCTAACAAAGTTGAATATTGACATGTGAAAAATAAGACCACAATCATTTACAGAATACTTATCAAGCAAATACCCTAGAAACTAAGCAAGATTTGACAACGATGAAACTAAAAGCACTTAATATAAGGGGTAGAAATCTTTGTTTTCTATTACATCGTCCTAACGATGACCACAGGACCTCACCAATTTCTTGCAAAATTCTGGTGTTATTTTGTTTCATTCTTGCTCAATTTTTCTCCAACAAATCCGTCACAGTTGAAGACTGGTCGTCTCGAACTTTGTCTCCAATTATCTTCCTTGAGTTTCTCAATTGAGTTCATATCCGGGCTCGGAGAAGCCACTTTATTACTTCGATATCTTCATTTTTGAAATAGTATTTAACTCTCTTTACATTATGGCATGGCGCCTTGTCATGCATAAATACTGCTGACTGGTTCAGGTATGCTCGGAGTGAAGATATAACGTTGTTGTACCAGGTTTATACACATTCGCATTTACCGTTCCAATTAATCGCACTAGCTGACCAACTCCTTCAGACAAAACATCCCCTATACCGTGACGATGCCTCATCCATGCTTCGCAGAATTCTTAAAATATTTAGGGTTAAGTTTATCACCTGCAGTGCGTCGATCAAAGGTCTGCCATCAGATCCAACTAAATTTAATTTTCTTTCGTCGCTGAAATGAATTTTATCGCCATCTTCATCCCTTCAAACAACATGAGCTTCAACATAGTCGAGTCTCGCCTTCTGTTTCTTCCTGCTGATGATTGGTTTGGCTGCTGCAGAAAGAGCTTCCAAACCAGATTCATTGAGTCGGTAAACTCATGGAAACCATCATGGTGGACAAAGTGACGTCGTATTTAGAGTCAAACCTGCTACTGAGGAGTTCCCAGCACGGCTTCCGAAGGCAACGGTTATGCCTGACATGCCTGACGAACCTTGTGGAATTCTTCCCCTTCGTTTTCAGTGAGCACGATAGGGGCAAGGCGGTGGAGGTGGTCTACCTATACTTTCAGAAAGCCTTTGATAAGGTACCGCACCGCCGCCTCCTTCAAAAAGTGCAAGCGCTTGGCATAGACGGAAAGGTAGCCGGCTGGATCGAGAACTGGCTAAGTGGCAGACGGCAACGGGTGTGGTAAATGGACAGTCTTCTGAGTGGGTGCCCGTCACTAGCGGGGTGCCTCAAGGTTCTGTCCTGGGACCACTACTATTCATCATCTACGTCAATGACATAGACGGTGACATGGTTGCCAAGATTTCCAAATTTGCCGACGATACCAAGCTTGGTGTGAACGTTGCAAAGAATGGAAATAATGCCCGCCTGCAGGAAGATCTTGGGAAGATTGGAGAGTGGTCGGACACGTGGCAAATACCTTTTAACGTGAACAAATGCAAAGTGATGCATATCGGCCACAGAAACCCCCAATCTCAGTATATCCTTAAGGGCACTGCTCTTGAATCGAGCGACACTGAGAAGGACTTGGGTGTAACAATCACTAGTGACCTCAATTTCTCGAAATAGTGCATTGAGGCGGAGAAAAAGGCCCAAAGGATGCTAGGATATATTAAGCGCCAGTTTGGTTATCGGAACCAGGAGATTGTACTGTGCCTGTACAACTCACTTGTCCGACCGCACCTGGAGTATGCCGTACAATTTTGGAGTCCTTTATTGCGAAAAGACATCGAGAGATTGGAACGCGTACAAGCCAGGGCAACCAAGCTGATTCCGTCTATCTGACATAAAAGTTATGAGGATAGACTAAGGGAATTAGATCTGTTCTCGTTGGAAAACCCCCAGACTGCGTGGTCAGCTCATCGAAGTTTTCAAAATACTTCGAGGGTTCGACAATGTTGACTACCGGGATATTTTCACACTGAGTGAGAACAGAACGCGCAATCACGGCTTCAAACTTGAACTGAAGCGTTACAACCGCAATCTGTGTGCAAATTTTTTCACTTACAGTATCTGCGGTAAGTAGAACGCACTTCCAGTGGAAGTTGTCAACAGTGAATCTGTTGACCAGTTCAAGTCAAGACTAGGTAAAGTCTTGAAAAGTGGCCGTTTAGGGACGCATAACAATTGAGCAGTAATGTGCCCGCTCGATTGCTAGTCCAAAGGTACCCTCTTTGAATGAAACGTAAGGTCTCCTAGGGTACTTTCTTTCCTTGTAACTTTTTTGCCTCTATTTGTCTTAATTTTTCGAGAAATTCTTGCTGCCGACTCTTAGAGGTCCTTCGTAGAGAAGCGCTTAATATCTCTGTCTTCTCAGACGATGGTTATGTAAGGTCGACCGACTTATGCAGGAGATTTATAGGTTTCGTCTTCATTGTATGAATTCCGAACTCGCAAAATCACACTCTTGGATATTCCTATCTCTCGTAAAATCGCAGAAAGTCTCCTCCCCGATGTCTTCAAGCGAACAATTCTCTGACTGACCTCGAGAGTCAGTTTAACGTGTGGTGGCACCTCTGCAAAGTGAGTACGATAACAAAAGCGATTGTGCAGTTCTTATTTACTGAACAAAATGTTGCCAGATGATTTCAAGAAACTTCTAGAATGTTCCTGAAAAAATCTCTCTGATTTTACACGTGTCACTATTTTATTTTGTTAGTTTATTTCGTATAATTTATTTAATATACGACTGTATCACATACGAAATCTTCATAATATATATTAAATGCAAACTTTATGTGAACTGGAAATTTCATTTACCTACTCATCATATTTTTGAAAATATTTGAATCGAGGAAAATCCTTCTCTCATTTCGCTCGGTAGTGTAGATACAAGAGAGGGGAAATAAGTTTTGCAATTCGGATATAAAGAAACGAGATATGAGGAAAAGTGTTTTATTATTTTTCAATATAACAACCCTCGACTTCAATGCACTTGCACCACTCGTCCCTGAGGCTTCGAATTCCCGACGACCAGAAATCTCCCGACTGCTGTTCAATCCACTCCTGGACGGCGAGCTGGACATCTTCATCGTCCCCAAACCGGCGTCCACGTAGTGCAGCCTTGAGCTGGCGGAATAAAAAGTAGTCACTAGGGGCCAGATCTGGACTGTAGGGGGGATGGTTGAGCTCCTCGAATTTGCACTCACGCAGGGCAGTTTGTGCAACTCTGGCCTTGTGGACTTTGACGACGTTGAAGTCGATCATGGGGCGTGAGGTTTCGTGAGGTTTCTAGGGACCCAATGAGCAGAGACCTTGGTCATGGCCAAATTGTCGTGGATGATGTTGATAACACTTCCATGTGATATTCCAAGTTCTCGCTCGATTTCTTCGACCTTCACTCGTCGATTTTCAATGATCATCCTCTCTACACGGGCCACATTGTCTTCGTTGGTCACGTCTGACAGGCGTCCTGGACGGGGGTCATCTTCAAGGGACTCACAACCATGGCGGAACTCCCTATTCCAGCGAGCAAGAGTTGCATAGGACGGGGCGGTGTCGGTGTACACTGCAACCATCCGTTCATGGATCTCTTTTGCATTCTTGCCTTCCTTGGTCAAAAATTTGATCACTGCGCGGTGCTCAACCTTCTCCATTGTTGAAAATTTTGTGACTGACGATCTGCGATCAGCTACTGCTTCTCAAATAGACGAGGCAGTAGCGTGCGGCTGCAGGTCCCGAATTGTCATAACTTGTCCTAACACCCCCACAAAGAGCCATCCCCCTTCCTCTGTTTTGCCCTACCGATTCGCAAAATTTATTGACCGCCCCTCGTACGAGTCTATTAGTAGTTCTTATCCTAATATTAAAGTTGACGAAACTTAACTTTGGCCCCTCTGAATTGTAAGAGAACTAATCTGGTTCATCAACTGATGTACTTTGCTTTGCTTTCCGCCTTCTCACTTCTTTCTCCGACTGGTGTTGATTAGATTCTAGGATCTTTACTTATTTTCACTCTCTAGTTCTTTTTGTCCTCGCGGCACCTCTGCCTTTCCCCAACTTCAACTTCTCACTCTCCGTATACAGTTGAATGAATTCGACGTTTGTGAAAATGATTCTCGTCCTTCATTGTCAGAGTCAGAGCGCCATAATCCCACTGTATCACTCCTGACCACGTTTAAGGAGCGTTGATTGATTGGTTAAATCTGTTTTATAGGTGCTGAAATACTATAAGGATTATTGACACCGTGAAATTATAGTCGAAGATAGTCACCATCATCTCTTCAGTCTAGGGACTCCGATCCTAGATACATAAGAATAAAGAGAAAGGTGGAGTCTGTTAGTATGGGAGGACTAGGATAAACTAGACAGTGCCAATAGTTACAACAATTATACATATATATACTCACATATATATATATATATATATATATATATATATATATATATATATATATATATATATATATATATATATATATATATATATATATATATATATATATATATATATATATGAGTGCAATGTCCCGCAGGAAAAAATTTAATGGTGTTTCCGAGTACTTTCGAACTTTATTAAGTTCCTTATCAAGGATAACTACAAGAAATAATATTATATTAGAGGTATATATACGAAAGAAAAGTATAAAAGACCGCCACAAAAACAAGAAATCACCAATGAGGAGGGCGGAAGAAGGAAGGTAAAGATTCACATTAAGAATGATAAGAACCAGGTAGAAGGTCAAACTGAGAAGACGGAAAGGGTAACAGATTAAAATAAATGGAGATAGCCTAACGAGGGAGATTATAAGAAACGAGAAGCGAAAGAGTGGGGAAAATACAGTTTATATAACAGAGCAGTGACATAATTGAAAAACAACAAAATGGGTCCACATAACTAAAGATTGTATATAAAACTAAAGACGAAAGTCAGAACTAATTTCTTTAAGTATTAGTTTTTTAATTATAGCATCTATTTTATATAAGCCAGGGGAAAGGTTAAAATTATCACATTGGCTTATAAAAACACATTCAATGATATTTCTTTTTATAGGATCATTGGAACGATAAATAAATTTGGCCGAGTTCCAGTTAATTAGATGGTCCTTATCTGACATGTGGACAAAGAAAGCACTGTTATTTTTCCCTCTTCGGACATTATATTTATGTTGATTTATGCGAACAAAAAGTTGTTTACTTGTTTGTCCATAATATTTACTTAGGCAACCAGAACACTCAAGTGAATGACCCCTCCCCCCCAAAAAAAACTATTACAATTATTACGTACCAATAAATTTTTAATGGTCGTCTCATATTTAAAAGCAACAGAAATGTTAAAGTTATTCAAAAGACGGGGAAGATCACTAAAACAAAGAGAAAATGGTAGAACTAAAATGTTATTACTATTAAAAGGGAGAGTAAGGACAGTTTGATAAAATGTATTTTTAGCAGAAGAAAGACAGTTTTGAAGAAACGAGTAAGGATAACAAAGCTTATGGCCAATTAAAAAAAATATTGGAAATTCCAAATCCATATATTCCGGGCTCACAACTCGTAATGCTCGTAGAAACATAGAAGAAAAAAACCGAACGTTAAACTTTAGGACTGTGAGAAGAGTAAAAATGAATATTAGAATTTAAATTAGTAGGCTTACGAAAGATTGAGTATTTAAAACCTGTATGAGTTCTATGAATAAGAAGTTCAAGAAAGGGAAGGGTTCTATTATTTTCCAACTCGTGGGTAAATTCAATTGAAGGGACGAGAGAATTGAGTCTGGCAAGAAAAACATTAACATCTTTGGAATTAGGCCACAAGCAAATGACATCATCAATATACCTGTACCAAACGATCGGAGTGTCAAGGATAATAGGAAGAAGTTTTGTTTCAAAAAACTCCATATATAAGTTAGAAAGGACGGGTGAAAGACAATTACCCATGGCTAATCCGAATTTTTGGATGAAATATTTGCTTTCGAACGAAAACTTACAGTTTTTGGTACAAAGGGAAATGAGGTTCAAGAAAGTAGTAACGGGTACCGGCAAATCATAATTTTGCAAATGATCATTAAGGAAATTGAAAAGGTCTTCAACGGGTACTTTGGTAAATAATGAACAAACATCAAAACTAACAAGAGTAAAATCATTAGAATAATGAATAGCATTAAGTTTAGAAATAAGGTCGTAACTATTAGTGACATGAGAATGAGAAATGGAACCAACTAGTGGAGTAAGAAATGAAGTAAACCATTTAGACAGGCAATATGAAACAGACCCAACAAAACTTATAGTAGGGCGTGATGCGAAATTTGGTTTGCGAGTTTTTACTAAGCCGTACAAATAAGGGAGGGTAGCGTTACAAGACTTGAATTTTGAAATTAAATCAGGATGGAAGTCACTGTTAATTTGAAGAGTGGGGTCTTTTAATACAGGTAGGTAAGTATCTTGGTCATTAAGCATTACATTCATTTTATTAAGATAGGAATTTTTATCCATGATTACGATATTACCAGATTTATCGGCTTTTGTGATATGGAGGGAAGAATTTTTTCGAAGAGTCGATAAAGCACGACGAAAACGAAGGGGATAATTGAGGTGGACAGGCTTAGCCAACATTGATAAACACAATATTTTACAATAGAAATTAAATCAGTAGGTACATCACTGAATTTTTCTAAATTGGCAAAACTTTTAGCAATGGAAATACTTGAAGTGGGGAATGGGATAGAAAAATTTAAACCATATGTTGTAACCGCTTTAGGATATGGTTTGATGGTCGTGACTAGGGGCCGACCACTCGGCCAATAGTGGCTGACTGGTGCACGACTGGTGAGTCACCAGTGGCCAACTACTCGTAGGTTGTCGGCACCCGATGCCAGGTGGCAGTCACACTGATCGCCACCCGGACGCCCACTATTGGGTTACTGGTAGCCACTAGTAGCCCACCGGTCGCACGACTACTCGTCCACCACCTGCGACTAGTGCGAGAATCACTAGTTGGTGAGGTGCTAGTGGAGTGCCCATGGTGTTGAGCCTACTGAGGTGGGCAGAAGTGTGTACAGGGCCGCCACAAGCCGCCCTATATATAAGGACATTATAAATTACCGAGCGTTGGCCGACCGCTCCCCTATTGGTGGGGCACCATCTCACAAATAGTGAGCAACCTACGAAGACTTGTTGCGAACGAGAGGTGGTCAACGGAGACCTGTCAGAAGTTTGATGGTCGTGATTAGTGGACGACTACTCGGCCACTAGTGGCTGACTGGAGAGCGACTGGTGAGTCACCAGTCACCAACTACTCGTAGGTTGTCAGCGCCCGATGCCAGGTGGCAGCCACACCGATCGCCACCCGGACGCCTACTAGTAGGCTACTAGTGGGCCACTAGTCGCACGACTACTCACCCACCACCTGCGACTACCTCTTTTTAGATTTTGTGTCGACGACCGATCGCTTGATTTTCGGTCGCAGGTGGTCGGAAACAGGTCGTAAGCTTGGTGTGACTGGGGCCTTAAACAACTTATTAGAGTTATAGAACAGTAAGAAGATAGTTCCTGACTTGGTTTCCCTGGCTTCAAAATAGGGATGAGTGAACTCTCTTTCCATGAGTTGGAGTAGATATTATTATGAAATAAGTGATTTTAGAAATATAAGAGATGGTGTTTATTTAAGTTAGTAAGATTTGCTAGGAAAGGATATATTATGTCATCCATACCAGGAGAGCTTGGCTTGTTTTGGGGAATAGCTTTTTCTAATTCACATAATGTAATGGGGAAGTTATATTCATCATTGCTAGATACCTCAAATGAAATTTCATTAAATTCAGCCTCCACCATAGTGTATACAAAGGGTTCTATGGAAGAGTGAATGCTGCTTATAGTAGCAAAGTGGCCATCTAATATATGGGCAGTCTCAAATGGGTCAGAAGTAAGGTTACTGCCAGATTTTAGGGTGATGAGTGGATGGGGTTTACGTCATTTTGTGATTCTCCCTATCTTATCCCAAACTTCTTCTGTAGGTTGTGATCAATATTTTGTAAAAATCTTCTCCAGAAGAGCCGTTTTGATAATCTAATTACCCTTCTGGCTAAAGCTTTAGCTTTATGATATAATAGTAAAATCTCTAGATTCATGGACTTATAAATAATTTATATTCTTTTCTCTTGACTTTTATTGCATATGCACAACTATCATCTCTCCAAGGATTGTTATATTTAGGGGATATTCTTGATGATGACTTTGGTATGTTTTTGACTGCACATTTGATGAAAGTCACTAGAAAGCAAGCGCCATTTGCATTAAGTGAAATATTTCCTTTTGGAATTTGTAGCTCTTGATGGAATTGGTTTAAATTACCTTTGTATAATCATTTGGGCCTAGTATTGTACTTCATTTCATATATAGTTTCCATAATTATGGGCAAGTGGTCACTATCATAAAGGTCTGGTAATACTTTTAAGGAATGGGAGCATAAAGATCTAATATGAGAAAGGTGTCCTCTAATTTCATTGTAATAATTTGTGGACTTTGAGTTTAGGATGTATAAATTTGCTTCTTCAATAAAATCTGTTATTAACTTTCCTCTCTGACAGCATTCTGATGATCCCCACAGGTAGTGATGTCCATTAAAATCTCCAGATATTAATACTGGTGGAAGGAGTTAGTTATAAAGGTTCTTTAGATCTTGAGGAGTTAAAGGAAGTCTTGGAGGTATATAGATTGAGCAAATTGTGAATTTTAAAGATGGTAAATTAATTCTAGCTACTATAGCTTCCAAATCTGAAGTGATATTTAAATCTACAAATGGTACCCAGGAGGATATGGCGAGTAAAACTCCTCCTCCACTGCGGTTTCTATCTTTTCTTAAGATGGAATATCCATTTAAAGAAATGCTTTGCTCTATTCCTAACCTCGTTTCTTGTAATGTTATAATTGTTTGGACATACTCATTTAAAATTATCTTCAGGAATGGTAGCCTTGTTGTATAGGTGCATATATTCCACCGACATATTCTAAAGTTCATAATCTATAAATAATTTAAAGTATTAATCACCAGATAATATTCTGTAACCATCCCATGAATCAATTGTTTTTTGTAAAGCCCATTTTATTAAACACTATAGCCATTTTTTTAACTGCCTGTTGAGGTGAAATGTTTGCTTCCATGATTTTCTTATATTATTTTTAAGATAGACCATAAATATTCATTTGGGAGATCAGCATTTTCTGAGTTGTGTATATCTTTGTTATTGGCACTTGTTGCAGGTAGAGTTTGTGGTTTAGTAATGGGTAGGTTGCAGTGTTTCTTTTGCTGCTTCTTCAGTTATATTTTCTTCGCTGTTATTTGAATATATGTCAGTTGCATTTATGGGATGATTTATAAAAATAGACCTGTCAAGCTTCTGAGAAGGATAATTTTTGATAAATTTTTAAACGAATAATTTCTTTCTTCCTGATCCAAAATGGTTGAGAGAAGAGCAGCGAATACATTTAGATGATTTCCTTGGTGAAATACAATCTTGAGAATTGTGTTGTTCATTACAATAAAGGCATCTAGATTTATTTGTACATGTCCTACTTCCATGTCCAAAATGCCAGCAATTAAAGCACATCAAGGGATTATGATAATGGTTATCTGTACTGAACGTAAGGTATCCATAATATAATTTAGAAGGCAAGGCATTTCCAGCAAAAGTTAATACTAACAAGGCGGTGGGGGTACGGGAAGGGCCTTTATTAAGGCGTCTAATTTTCATAAGTGACTTAGTTTGTATTTTTAGTTCACTAAGTAATAATTCTACATCAAAATATATTGGGTTGAGGAATATGTTCTTGCAGTTCTATCAAATTTATTCATTACCATTAACAATTTTAGAAAAACTTAATTTTTAATTGATAACAATATGCAATTTAATCAATAATCTATTCTCCGTTGTTATTTACCACTTCTTCCCAACGTTCAACTAGTTTTTCGATGCCTCTGCAATAAAAATCTCTGGATTTTGACTCGAAGAATTCGTCTAACCAGGTTCTTAATTCCGCAAATTGTTGGAGAGCGATCAGAACAGATGGAAATTCGATGGAGCCAAGTCTGCCGAATATGAATGATGCGGCAGGATTTCCCAATTAAGCGTTTGGATGGCGTCTTTTGTCATATTGGCAATGTGAGGATGAGCATTGTCGTGTTGCAGAAGGACTCCATAACGTCGATGAGGTTGCTTTTCACGAATAGCTTCGGCGAGTCGATACATTTGTTGAACGTAGAGTTCTGCATTGACAATCTTGTTGTTCGCAAGGAACTCATAAAAAATAATGCCTTCACAATCCCACCTCACACAAAGCATCGCCTTTCGTGGATGAGGTCCTTGCTTTAATCGCGGAAGTGTTTTTTTATTGGGGCTAAGCCATTGTTTTCGATGGTTCATGTTGACATAAACACACCACTTTTCGTCGCCAGTGATGATGCGGTAAAGAAATCTGTCATTATATCCACGAATAACCTTGTGACGAGCGAGCAAACCTGCGGCAATCGTGGAACGTTGAAGTTTGTTGCTTTCGCTCAAAGCGTGCGGAACCCATGCACCGAGTTTTTGAACTTTCCCCATCGAAGGAAAGTGATTCACTACAGTTTACTGATCACACGCCAATTGTACAGCCAATTCTCTAGTCGATTAACGAGGATTTTCATGAAGAAGGTCGTTCAATCGATCTTCATCCAACTTAATGGGGCGACCAGAACGTTCTTCTTCATTAAGTTTGAAATGACCGTTTTTGAAACGTGAAAAGCACCATTGAGGGTGTCCTTTCTGATTAAGCATTTTCTCCGTACACAGCACAAATATCGCGACGAGCTTTGGCTGCGTTTGCATTGTTCCCGTCTCGATTGAAAATGAATAACAACAAGTGTCGAAAATGCGCCTTTCTTTCAACTTGACATTCCATTTTGAGGGTACAAAACAAAAAAATTATTAACACAACTTTTAAATAAACCGCAATGACTTATTACTCAACTTCAAGACGTAGCCTAAGCAAAAGCCTAATAGGCTACGCTGTTAAGAGACGTAGCCTAACCTTCGCAAATTTTGCTCTCATTATTTATTATTGTTTCTTAATATGTACACAAATCACGTCAACAAAACATAAATCAACACAACATTAAAAAAAAACGCAAGAACTTATTCCTCAACCTAATAGTAGATCAGGTGCATATATAATACCTTAAATAGTGTTTAAATTTTGTGCAACTGAGCACTCTACGTCATATTGTCAATTGATAATGGTTTTTGTATTTAATAGGGCGGTGCTGGTCTGAAGATTTTGTGTGTATTAAGAGGGATCCTGTACTGCAATATTTTACTTCGCTGACAGGGCCATAACAGATGGATTCAACAACTTTTTTAATTGTTAATGGACTTAATTTGGTCAAATTAACCATTGTAGAGCTTAAATATACCCAAGAAACAAATTTGGGATCATTTGTGTAATTTTTGTTTCTCAAAGTTACATTTACACTACCTGCATCATTGCTCTTGTTTTGTGATGTTACAGGCGTTTTATGACTGTCTGTTGAATTAGGATGTTTGGCCAGATAATTCGGGTTGGTGTTGGATTTTTCTAAGCCAGAATTTGATGGATGTAAACAGAAATGCGAGACAGCTTGGTCAGTCTCTTTAATCACTTTATGTAGCTGTTTTAGAGTAGGATCTACGGCAGCTGGATCCAGATCAGTGTTAGAATTAGGTCTTTTTAGTTTAATTTGAGATTTGTCCTTGGGACATCTTTTATAAAGAATGGCCCTGTGCCCTAGGGCACGGGCAACTTTCGTTAAACAAAGAAAACAAAAGGTTGTGCGGCCTCTTATGCCAATAGGACGGGTATAGCTATAAGGATAGCCTAAATTAAGTTTACTTTCTAAAGAAAAACACTTTCAAGAGCTATCCCTAAATAACAAACGATAATTAAGGAGCGCGGAGCAATAGAACCTTTAGGAAGAAAGTCGATAGCCAGAATGTTCAAGAGGCGCCGAGAATGGTGCTGGCGGGGGATTCAACATCGGTAACCTCTTCGAGATCAAGCAAGCGTGAGGTCGACCTTACACTTTTCAGCGAGGTTATTGTCCCAATTTTTCCTGGTGGGGGTAGGGGAGGGGAGTTCTTACTCTAATGATTCAGGTTTTTATGGTTGCAAAGGAACAGTTCTGTAGCTCGTGGCAGTCTTCATCACTGTCTTTTCAATTCAGTGTGGTTTAAGGCGTCCTCTTTATCTGCACAGCGGTAGTTACTCGTTGGATTACAAATTTATCTTCTCTGAGAGATCCCATAAAAAGAGGAAGGATTTAGTGTTTTGGAACTCCCACAAAGGGGATAAGTTCGTACCTTTGAGTGCCTACGCTCGAAGTACAAACTTATTCGTGACGGTTCATAATACTCTGATTAAGGAAGTTTGTCCTTTCCTTCGCTGCCATTCTTTCCGCTATTTCTCTTCCTTATTAGATCTTTCATTTGCTTCTCTGTCTTTTTCCACTCAAGTGTTTCTTTGATTAAATTTGAAACTAAAACCAACGAAAGAATCTCCCACAGAAAGTTTGTACAGAGAGATCTGTAAAGAAGCAAGTGAGGATGAAAATTGGAAATGTGTAAAAGCAATTTATAGCCGCAGATCTATTTGGGGTGCTGGAGCCGGGAGAGGATACATATGCTACAGATATCAGCTAGACCCATGCTACATCCGACCCCCCTTGCAGGGGACTCATGGGCAGGAAGCCCTTGTTAGTTACGCTAATTTCCTATCTCGAAACAATAATTGGTGATGGATGAATAGTACGACTTGAAAATGTCATGGGTCGAATGAGAAGTCCCATTGACCCAGAATACGTGGGCCCAAGCATGGAAACTTAACTTATGTATAAATTAAATGATTTATTAACATCCGCCCCAACCCCACTCCTCCTAATAGCGTGACATACAAGGAAAAAGATGCGCATGTATTGGATCGCAAACGCTAACTTAAGCCCAGACACGGAAACCATAATAAGGAAATATTATCCTTAGTCAACCCTATTTCTTAGCTCTATGTTCGTATATTTGAATCTATGCATTGAAGCTATAAACGTTGTTCTTTCGATTTGAATGATTTGGGATTAATTTCTTCTATGCAATCATACCTCCACCTATGTTCGATTTCAGATACGACCAAGATCAACATAAAAGTTAAAAGTATTAATCTTTACACTAAGAAAGACATGGATATGCTAATGGCAGACTTTAAGTCAAGCATTATACAACGATACACTTTCGTACTCGGCTCCAAATCCGAAACAAAGCGATCACGCTGCCATCCTTTATAACGGTGCGAGATATATATATATATATATATATATATATATATATATATATATATATATATATATATATAGGCGTGTCAAGGGTGGTGGTGGTAGGGGGGATAGAGTCACCAGTTTATGGAGGGTTTTATTTGTGAGGAAATGTTACCCGTTAAGGGGTGTCGGACGAAGGCGTTTGAGGTCTCACCGTCGAGTTAGGTCTGACTGTCAAAGTTCTTGCGGGGAATCTGTTTATCGGCTGGGTTCGAAAGGTGACTTGGTTATCACTGGGTTAAAGAAGGACTCGAAAGGAAAATGAGGTTATGTAGGCTTTATTCTTGGCTTAGGTCTACCAAAATTGGGGCAAGTGAGATAGTAGCCTTACGCGGCTTGTTGTAAATTTTCCTCTTGGTTAGATAGTTTTGGGCAAGGCCGGCTGGACTTAAGGACTTGGAACGGACTCGTGACGCTAATAATAAGCAAACCAGAATGAGAATAATGAAGAGAATAAATAATAATAATGAGAATGTTTTAACCCGTCTATTTATGCCACCTCCAATTAAGGGGCGTGACTTCCTTTCTCCTAATCTGGAGGCGGACCGGAGCTTATAGGATCAGAAGCATGTTCGTTTGTTCGTTTGTTGACACTACTGGGCGAAGTCAAAAGGGTCTGTGCGTTTCAATGTAGACACCTTTGACCCGTCCGGGCTGGTAACAATAGCAAGGGATAGCAAAGTTGATTTTGTCGTTTCTCAGGTCCATGTCAACTTTAGCTTCTCAAACCAGACTCCGTTCCGGCTGCCTCTTTATCTTGTATCGAGACCTTTCGGCTCGCAGCTGTTTCCTAGCGTGTATATGTTTGTGTGTTCGCGTGGGAACCTCCATCTATTCGCTTGCCTTCTTACACTCGTGTTTTTCTTAATACACCTACAATCGTGATATAAGTATTTGGCTCAATTCTACCTTGGTTCATTGCTTCTACATGGCATTTTATTTCAGTAGTTAATGAAATGGTAGTAGTTAAGATTTCAAAAGTCCAACAGAGCGCTCATTTGTGAGGTTCCTCGTTGAGCCTATTTCACCTTGCAATTCGAGCTTCACTAACCATGTACAAGTGTGATTTAACATTATATATATATATATATATATATATATATATATATATATATATATATATATATATATATATATATATATATATATATGAGTATTTCGCTTTATTCTACATGTCATATTATTTCAGTATTTAATATGTACGCCCAATTTCAGGATTTCATAGGTACAACAGGCTGCTCATTTGTGAGGTTCCTCGTTGAGCCTACTTCACCTTGCAATTTGGTCGTCGCTGCATATAACCCCGACATGTATTACAATATTTTTGTAATTTCTATGCGAATGTCAGGGTTGGTTGCATCGTAAACAAATGCCATTGTGAATAAATAATATACGCAAAAGAAATGAATAAGTAGTACGAAAGTAGGAAATCATCGAACTTATAGATAAATCTTTTCATTTCAACTTATCCAACGATGCAACTATACTCTTCACAATATATTTGCTACCTCTCATCCATTACCACTCGCTGTAAACAAGTTTCATACCGCAAAATTATCTCATTGAGAACTAACATTCTTAAAAAGGAAAAATTGATTGCAAACAGTGTAAAACAATGGAAATTCATAGAAATGAACAAGGTGTATCAATGAAAAAGGATTGATTTTATAGGTTTATTGTGCAATAGAGTACATTTATACATAATCATAATACAAATAATAATAGAATAAAAACAAAACAAACAAACAACAAAAAAGACAAATACAGTAATAATATGATACAATAATATAAATACATGTATAAATGCACACATTACACAAAGCGGGCAGCCCATCAGTGTTGCAAGTGGGTGGCGTCAATCCTCATCACCTGTCGCCCGGCTGGGCATTGAAAAAGGAATGGAATAGCGACGTAATAACAAAATAATAACTCTATATAATAAAATTTCCATTTTTCTTATTTATGGTTGAAAAGTGTTGTTTCCCATTGTTCGTAACTAAAGTAAATGAAAAAGGTCAATTTTGATCCCCAAATTTTGCTTTTGTAGGTAACTAAAGGAAATGAAAAAGGTCAATTTTGATCCCCAAATTTTGCTTTTGTAGGTAACTAAAGTAAATGAAAAAGGTCAATTTTGATCCTCAAATTTTGCTTTTGTAGGTAGAGTACAGAATTTCTAAATTTACCCATTTGGAAAATAATGCCTGGGTATTATTAATTTCGAAAAAAAAATAAGAATATATAAAAGGCTGTAGGCTTTAATTTCTTTTCAAAGCATTGTAGAAAATTGAAAACATTATTTAAAAAAAAATGATTTGAATATAGTAGATATAATTTAATAGAATTTTATGAAGTTTTAAGAATGTCCCAAACTTGCCAGAAGACACCCTGGAAACCTTAGGAATATTCTGGGATATTTCTTTAGAAATATTTATACAGTGATTCAAAGGAAACTGTCATAAACATTTCTCAAGGTTCTTTACTTATCAAGCTGGGATATATTACTGCAATGATGTACCAAGTGGTGCAAAAGTTCTGTTACGCTGTTTTATTTTTCTTTCGAGAGGTTTACGTGTGCCATAGAAAAAGTTCCGTTGTAATAAGCTTAAAGTTTTATTTTTATATCATGTGTCATTAAAACTTCTTTTCCATTGTATGCAAGTGTGACGAGATGAAAGTGAAAAGAATCGAGATCTCCGCTCTCCTGCGTGCGGGCCACAACAAATCCGAGCTCTCCAAGTGTCTCAACGAAAAAGAAGTCTGAAAGAGGATTGTTTCGGTGTGTCAGGGCTTTTGGGGGCAAACACAAGGGTGAAAATTGTATGGAACTGGTTGAGAACTTAGTGAAAAGCTACGGCCAAATGGGCTGCAAGATGTCCCTGAAGGTGTACATTCTTGATGGCCATCTTGACAAGTTCAAGGAGAATATGGGAGCATATTTAGTGAAGCAAGGTGAGTGCTTCCATCAAGTGGTGAACATAAGTACCGAGGGTTATACAATGAAAATATGATGGGAGACTGCATTTGGGATAAGTAAGGGAAAGTGATTCACACTACTAGAGGAAATCTAGAGAAACTGTTCACTTCTTACTTTATTTTACTTATTTTTATGTATTTCTTATGGAAGTTTAAATAAAATTGTATATATCTAACTCTGTTTTTACCTGCAGCGAAGCGCTAGGTCTAGGTGTCGCTTCTTTTTCAAAAGGAGTAAAGTTCAATAGTACCAATTTAGAGCAATATGACCATGGGACATATGGTTATTCACCCTAGAAATTTCAAATCTGCCATCGGATTTGGCGCTGGGTGGCAGCATCTAGTGGCAGAAGTCTTATTTAGCCATTCAAAGGGCTTGTAAGTGATTTGAACCATGGGAAACCATCAATGCAATAACCATTTATCATCTTCTCACAAAACGCCGTAGATCATCGGAGGAACTTTCCCTCTTGTTGTTTTAAGCCCTACAATGGAAGACCCCCCCCAAAAAAAAACATTTGCCTATTTTTATTAAATATTACAAGTCACAAAAGTAAAGTTTAAAACAAATAATGGCTATTTTCTAGTGTGTTGCAATAAAAGGAGTTGCAAAATAACAGTTACTGTGAAGGGAAAAAAAATGGGTTACATAGTGTAATAGGAATCTTCGAAAGTCTATTCAATAGCCGATACGAGGCAGTTCCTTTTACACTCTTCAAGTTCAGTTCCACCTACTAACCTCATCCATAAGACTGCCATCCATTCCTTTCTTAAAACTTTCCAATGAGGAAGCTTCTCTCACATACACGACTACTGAACCTATTCCATTCATTTACAACTCGATTAGTAAACTAATTTCCACCAATCTCTTCCTTAAAGCTTAACTTTGTCCAGATTAAACCCGTTTCTATGTGTCCAATCTTGTTCACTAAAAATAAGAACCTTACCCTATGTTTCCCCTATTATAAACTTTTACTCACTTGAAGAACTCAATCAAGTCCCCTCGAACTCTTCTCTTTTCGTACGTATATAAATTTAGTCTCTTAAGCCTTTCAACATAGCGTAGGTTACTCAACCCATGAATCATCTTAGTCATCCTTCTTTGCATTGCCTCAAGCAAACCAATAGCCACCATAAAATACGCTGACCAAAATTGCATCGCATACTCAAGATGAGGTCTAACTAATGACAAGTATAGTTTTAGGATAACGGCATCACTCCTATTCCTTACGTTCCTCTCAATAAATCCTATTAGCTCTATTCCCATCACTTATGCACTTATCGAAAACAGTACTAAAACCCCAATATACAATATCATAATTCTCATATCTATCGTTAGCATCATACGTCTTCCTATAAAAAGACAGTAAACTAGTTAAACACAATTTTACCCTAGTAAAGCCGTGTTGAGATCCATAATCAACTTATGTTTAAGTGATTTCTAATAGATTTCGCCATTGAAGATTTTAGCATTTTTCCCCACTACTCATGTCACACTCACTGTCCGGTAATTAGACAATCGTTTTATCCCCCTTCTTAAAAATGGGTAGCCCATTAGATTTCTTCCATGCCATTGGTACAACGCCAGTCCTTTTTAATTTTATAATAGGCATGCTAGAGACTCTTTACATTCCTTCAAAGTCCTAGTGAAAATCTCCTAAAGGCCGGTTGCTTTACTAGATTAAATTCTATTTCTTTCGAGACTATCTTCTTGGTAATTAAGTATCTTCTAATGAATCTTCTTAATTACCCATGAAGACCAAGGTCCCGTCAGGTACTATTAGATTGTCTTCACATGGAAATACGACTAGAAAATACTTATTTAATATCCTGGCCATTGAGTCACTATCACTCACTAACTCTCAATCTGTATAAATGAAATAAATCCTTGGGATTTCTTCCTCGGCATTACTTGCCACTTTAATTTCATAATTTCTCTTTTCTTCCATAATTAACTCTTTAATATTTTGAGTTAGCTCATTGTATCTCTGCTAAATTGGCCTTTATCGTTTTCATTTTCCTATGAATGAATCTTTTAATGCCGATATAATGTTTCATTTTATTTGACACTAGACTCGAAACCTGGTTCTTCATTTGCTTCACACCCGCCTATAACCCCCCTCCTTAGCTAGCTCTCCAAAGATACAACCTGATACTACTAATAATAGGCTAAGACCTACACTCTCTGCCTTGGTCTAGTATCCCCACATCCTTGATACCGGCAGACTTGCTTCCATCCGGAACAGGAGATGCCTCCCTAGCTACCTCTTCCATGTTTCCTTTAACACCTTTCACTCGCTAATATCTCCACTTGCCGTAGTCCTAAGCTCACCTAAATGGGTTAACCTTGCGATCCTTAGACCTCTCCCAAGGCCTAGTGATTTTAAAATCCTTCGCTCTCCCTTCATTTAATTCCAATGCAGACATTTGTAGCCCACATACAACGCAACTAGCGAAAATTGAATCCCTATCGGATTAAAAGTTTCCATCCTCTTAATCCAGCTCGGGATTTAGTAGAGGGTTGCCGCCAAAAAAAGGAAACTTATGGACTCTCGAGCACACAATTAAATAATTAAAAAAATAAGTTGATAATTAGTCCCACAATCTTTGAATAACTTTGAGCGAACTTAGGCAAACTCAATAAGAATAATTAAATGGGGGGGAATTGAAATTTAACGGGTTCTTAAGTAAATAAAACAACCCCATCCCTCCAAAACAACTATGCCTGACACCAGTTTTTAATATAATGATTATATATATATATATATATATATATATATATATATATATATATATATATATATATATATATATATATATATATATATATATATATATATATATATACCGGGTGTCCCAGAAAAAAGTTAACTATACTTTGAGTTACTATAACTCAAAAACTATTGGAGATTTTAGGGTCATGCAAATAGTGTTTTATTTAACACCAATTTATCTGGCGATTCTGGAAATTTCATTAAATTCTCTTTTATGATATTGATACACTAATGGGTTTAGTGGAGACTATCAAAAATATGTTTGCGCAAGGAAGTAAAATAATGAAACGAAGCCTAGGAAGGCGAGGCCACCGTGCACTTTCAAGAGAAGCGTAGGGAGCCGAGGTAGCCTAGGTCACTGTGCGATTCTTCAAGCAAAGCCTAGGCCATTTGACAGTGTTTTTTCAGCCACGCTGTGGTATGGTCTCGTCATTATTGCTTACTAAGCAAATCAAAGCGTTTCTGTGTAAAAGTTTACTTTCATAGAACCTTTTTAATCATGCAGTTAACAAAAGATCAACGTGTATTTGTAGTCACAAACTTTATTAAGACTGGCAGTACTAAATAAGTACAATATTTATTTGAACAACGTTTTCTAGGTAGGCACCCACCAAGCAAGCCCACAACAGAAAATATCGAAAATGTTCAGATGACTCTTCTTCAAACTCTACATGTATCATTCAGAAAGAATGGGTTACAATTGTCAAAGTCATAATTTAACCGCATTATTAAACATGACTTAAAATGGCATCCCTATAAGATGCATGCAAGACACCAACTTCTTGAAACTGATTTTCCTCGTCGTAGCCAATTTGTCGAATGGCTTCTCCATAAACCTGCTCGTTTCTTGGAAAACATTGTAATTGGTGACAAGGCAGCCTTTTTCACGAATGGAAAGGTAAATAGCCATAACATTCGGCAATATGCGCCGCTGAACCACCCCCAGCATTCAACTTTGATACACGTATTTGTCAGCAGAAAGTGTCTCTGTGGATCGGAATATGAGAGAATGGCTATCTTGTCGGCCCATTGTTTTACGAGAATAAATTGAATGGTGCTGCCTACCTGAGCATGATTAACAAAAGGATCTTCTCGGAACCCACCAGATTTTCGGCAACCAATTCAATAGACTTTGGTGGATTGAGGACGGCGCACCAGCTCATAGACAGCTTGCTGTAAGAACAAAACTAAGAGAAACGTTTGACAACCGCATTGTCGCGCTAAATCATGCAATTGACTGGCCCTCAAGATCTCCTGACTTAACACCGTGCGATTATTTCTTATGGGGATATCTAAAGAATAAAATGTATTTTATTCCACCACAAAGCATCAACCAGTTAAGAGATAGTATCAAACATGAAGTCAATAGACGTAAGGAAGATCACAAGTTAATCAAAAAAGTTGTTCAATCAATGCGATGAAAGGCGCAACTGTGCTTGGAAAGAAATGGAGGACATGTGGAAGGAAACGGTGCTTAGAAAAATAAATAATGAATTTGCATTACCCATATGAAAAGGTGTTTTTGTTAAAAATGGATTTAAATATATTTCTTGATTTTAAACTCCGAAGTTTCATTATTTTACTTCCTTGCGCAAACATAATTTTGATAGCCTCCACTAAACCCATTAGTGTATCAACACTAATTCAAAGTACGGTTAACTTTTTCTGGGACACCTTATGTATATATATATATATATATATATATATATATATGTCGAGGGACGAAGGTGTGTGACCGTGTGACCAAAGTCTATAAAGGTACACACTACTGTACGCCAGGCAGCCACTATCGGCGCTGCGCTTAGCAACAATTGAATTAGGGAAAAGGTAAGGACCTTCTACTTAGAGTGCGATATTATTAGGTTGGCTCTTTAAAAGGGAGTACGTTTGCCGGGTTTGTCTCAAAGGTTATTCGAAAGATAAAAATCTCTGCACAAATAAAACTTAATACAAATAATAAGAAAAAGGGCATATATAAAAATGGAAATCTAAATAATAATCAGTACGACAAAAGAATATTATGACAGGCAAAAATTAAGAAAACTAGTTCCGGGAAAATATATGAGTGATCCAATAAGTTGGATTGAATGGAAGATTTAGCAAGTCTTTTGGCGTTACACCAAATGGGGAATTCTTCTTAGGACTGGGAACGAAGAGGTGGGACTTACGAGGAAAGGACTTCTGGTTATTTCTGGAGGATGAACTGGGAATGTGGAAGACCAATGTCCAGGTCTTCGTCGATGGGGTCTCGATGCGAAAGCGCCCAGGGAAACTACGAAGGGAGTTAGGACTAACTCGGCTCCAGGGAGAAGTAATCACGAAATCGAGATTCGTCTGCGGACGGCAGGAAGTCTCAATCAATGTAGTGAGACAAGAGAAACCCAGGACAATCTTCCGGGGTATAAACGGGTTTATGTAATCTTCCTTTGATCAGGGCGGATGGCATGAAGACGATCTGCTTACGAGATCGCAAGAGCGAGGGGATCACTTTACAGGAGATAGATACTAAGGTCTGGACCGCAAGAAGCGCGGGTTATCTCTATCTTCTGAGGATTTGCAGATATCACCTTAAATTGGAGCCATAGCCATGGTCCACAGATTGCTGCACGCAGCGAGGGAGTCCCAATGTGATATCGGATGCGGCTTAGGCAAACATGAGCCTTCATAATTTCGGGCGAACGAGAAATAAGAGAAACTCCCTTCTACCCAAAGAGGGGGAAGATGGACACGGCTACCACCTGGGAGCGGGACAGCGTTATCAAATTTGGGGGAAGACGGTGGTAAATCACCCCAAATTAAACACAGCTGCGCTAATCCGTCCCGATCAGAAAAATTCTGTGTGGTAACGGCGTATTGAGTTTCATGCTCTCACACCTTACGACCTTCACTTTCAATAATTCCCGGACTAACTTTGGGAGAGAGGACATTGGCGATTTTATCATTCGGAAGAGAATGTAAAACAACATAAGGGTTTCAAATTTCGTTAGAACCAAGCCTAAATTAGAATAACCTGGCTGTGCCAGGCCTAACTTAGCCTAGCTTAGTATAATCTAGGTAGACTAGTATAATCTAGCATAGTATAGCTTACTTTATCCTACCTTAGCTTAGTATAGCCTAGCCTATTGTATCCTAGTATAGTCTAGACTATCGTATCCTAGTATAGCCTAGCCTAGCTTATTAGACCCTAGTCTACCCTGGCATATTATAGTATAGCCTAGCGTAGCATAGCATTGCCTAATGTAGCCTAGCTTACTATAGCCTAGCCTAAACAAGTATGGCTTAGCTTTGTATGCCAGAGCCTAGCCTAGTATAGCCAAGCTAGAATAGGCTATTATAGCCTAGCCAATATATCATTGCATACGATAGCCTAGCCTAGCAGACTATAGCCTATCTTTTCATAATGACAGCTAACATAATAGAGCTAAGCGTATCATATTTTAGCCTAGCTTAGCCTATTATAGCATTTGTTAGCTAACCTATCGTAGTCTAACATAGTATTACCTAGCATAGCAGAGCATAGCCCTCCCTAGCCTACACTAGCATACCATAGTATAGCCCTGTCTAGCCTAGTATAGCTTAACATAGCCTAGCATTAACTATCCTAAGCATAGCTTAGTATTGTCTAGCCTAACGAAGAATAGGGCAAAACTCTCCACCTCTATCTCACGTAAGTTTCTCTTGCGTTTCATTCCCACGACGATGATTTCGTCCAGAGTCTGAAATTTCACCAATAAGACCGCGCTCGCGCAAAAGGGGCAACGGTACTCTTTTCGGATGCAATAACATTTGTATGCAACTCACGCAAGCGCATTTTAAAGAAGAGCCAAAAACATAAGGTAAATAAATGGCACAAGTGTGTCTTTTCTTTCAATTCTCAGATACGACTTGAATAATAAAAAAAAATCCGCCTTTTTCACTTTGCTAGGTAGATCGCACCTTATACCAGCACCCTTTATTCATTTTCTGGGCTATAATTTTGTATTATTATTGTTAATTTAAAGTGCCTTATCGTTAAATAATGAATTTTATGGACGTGCCAAAGAAGCGGATTTGCAATGTTATGTTTTGGGAGTTTAGACAATACAAAAGTTCTAAATTAAAAGCAAAAAATATGTCCAGTATACGGTGAAGGAATAATTGGTGAGAGCCACTGCCAAAGTTGGTTTCAAAATTTCAATGGGGAAACGTTTACTCAAAGATGAACCCCATTCAGAACGACTAATGGAAGTTGATCAAGATCTTTTAAAAATAACAGTGGAAGAAAATCCTATTGTAATTCAAACAATTGACTAGAAAACTACATACAACTCACTCCACTATGTATCATCATTTAAAGGAGATAAACAAGTTTTCACTATTAGGGCAACGGATTCTTGACAACCTGTTAGAGCACGGGGTAGGGAAACCTTTTTGAGCCGTGGGCGAAAATTTATAATGAAAGAAGTCGGCGAGCGATAAATGAAATTCAACTTTTGTATCTTTGTAAATGTTATCTAAATTTAATACATGATGTGAGATACTCATGTATTAATACCTAAAAAAAATAATACGCGACATTTTTATTGACTGCCACCACGGAAATTGGACATACAAATATTATTTAACTTTCAGTATTGAAAAATTTGTGCATACAAATATATCACTCAGGGGGCGATGGAAATTGGGCTCGCGAGCGAGAGTTTACCCATCCCTGCTAAGTTAGAAGTACACTTGCAACATACAATCAACTTTTATTCATTTATCTTTTCTTGACAAAAATGTGAACCATTTTTGGTACAATTGTTACAGGAGACGAAAATTGGCTCTTGTAAAATAGTAGTAAATGATCTATCTAACGGATTACTCATGGGGGAAAACTATACCAAAGTCGAAAACAAAGTCCTCATCCACAGAAAATTCTCTTGTTAAGTTGGAATGACCCAAATCAGAGTATCACCAAAGAGATTTAATGTGCTCAGATGGCATGTTTAGATACAACACCTGGAATAAAAAAAACAGCAATAATCAATAGGAGAAGAGTGATCTTTCATCGAGACAACAGGTCCGGTCGTCCACTCCTCGCGGAATCTTTGGCGACCTTATCGACAGGCTCATTCCCTGCAATTCTCAAATGTCCAGAAAACCAGCAGAAGTTAATCTCGAAATCCACTCGGGTTGCGGCAATCCTGGCGTCACGGATACCGCAAACTAGTAGGTATGGAGATTATAATGCCCCCTAAGCAATCAAAGCGCTTTGCGAGTATCTAAAGATCACAATCCGGTCTGCGAACAGGGTATGGCGCGTTATCTTCCAACCGAGCGATGTATTGTAGCCAGCCTCAGCCGTGACGACAGATACAGCACTGGTAGAGCCCCGTTGACATCAAAGAGAATGGATACAGCGTGGAAACCGACTACCTCCTCGGAATAGAAGCCATCAATATATACTGGCACGGATCCAGCGGGACTCTAAGTGTGCTCCAAAAAAGACGAACGCAATACTCCCGCGCTGTCGAAGCTTTGGGAGCAGAGGCATGGCGACAAATAGTCAAAAGTGGTACCCTTCAGTTAGCAACCAGGGAAAAACCTGGGGCGCGACTGGCCCGAGAGCTACACGGAGCTCTAAAAGGAGTTTCCTAGCCCTAAACCGAAAGAACTTAGGGTGTGACTGGCGCTCTCGGCGGCATAGGTACCGTCCAGATTGGCTGTAGATGCAGTGAGGACCGTTGGCGACTGAGAGAGGCGGCGCGCTCGCGTGTACAGGCGAATTGTGCACTGTGCACGGTGAAGAGCGAGGTGGCATTTTCCCGGCATTGACATTTATGCTATCAAAGGGAGATGTGCGGAAGGCACCGGTCGACCACAGGAGAACTGTGTGGTTAATCGAGTCTACCTTCCGCAATGCACGGTCGGCTGCGCATGCATAAAACTCGCATCCGTATTCAAGATTTGAACAAACAAAGGATCGGTAGAAAAACAAGGCAGTAGCCCTGTCAGCAACCTAAAGTGCTGAACGTCACGATACAAAGAATATCCACGGCACGGGTACAAGAGAGACTATGGATGCGAAATGACCATATCAGGTGAGGTCTCGGTAGTAAAAAGACCAAGGAAACGATAAAAATCTAGCACTTTCAGGTGAACACATTTAGGAACAGGTCTGGTCAAGGTGGAGCTGTGGATGGCAGCAGAAGTGCACCACCTTAATCTTGGAAAAAGAAAACCAGCAAATAGATACCGAGAGATGAGTTTCAGTACCTTTTGGAGTCTACGTTTCAGAGTTGGCATATGAACCGCATCAAAAGAGATCGAGAGGTCGTCCACGTAGAGCGTAGCAAGAACATCTTCCGGCAGCACCGGGGTGGTGCCTTTGATGCTTAGGGCAAAGTTTGTGACATTGAGGAGACTTCATTAGAACATAAGAACATAAGAAAAGAAGGAGACTACAAAAGACCATTCCTGGCCTACACTTGGCAGCTCCTGTTCCAGTCAACACACAAAAGATTTCTTACCAGAGAAAAGTCATCAACATTGTCGCCCTTAAGGAGTTCGTCAGATCTAATCTACAATATACATAAAATGCATCCAGAAGATTATGTCCATTCATGCAACCGCAAAATATAATCTCCCCACTCCTTAGAAAAATATGTACATATGTACATAAAAAAAAAAAGAAAAGTCAGTCCCATCTAGCAGCTTCATCCATATATTCATCTAATCTATTCTTAAAACTATCCAGAGATGAGGCTTCTATCACATGTCTAATGAGCCTATTCCATTCATCTACCACACGATTTGTAAACCAATTCCTTCCAATCTTCTTCTTAAACCTATACTTATCAAGCTTAAACCCATTGCTACGTGTCCTGTCATGTTCACTAAGTATAAGAACCTTACCCAGATCCCCTTTATTATATCCTTTTACCCATTTGAAGACTTCAATCAATTCCCCTCTGACTCTTCTCCTTTCCAATGTATGTAGATTTAGTTTTCTGAGCCTTTCACCCTAAGGTAAGTTCCTTAGCCCACCAATCATCTTTGTCATCTTTCTCTGCACAGACTCAAGCAAATCAATATCCTTCCTATAATATGGTGACCAAAATTGTACTGCATAGTCTAGATGAGGCCTAACTAGCGCCTTGCGGGAAACGATCTCGCGAAAACGTCGAGATAAATATTTAGATGCATTCCCTCACCTTCATTGAGTGGAGAGTCTCCATGATAATGTATCGCCATGTAGTATCATAGGTCTTCTCCAGATCGAAAAATAATGTGGAGTATGGCTGTCTACGAAGGAAGGTCTCGCAGACAGAATTTATCAGTCGGAGCAGAGCAGAAAGACGTGTGGTGTAACTTTCGGAAGGCAGGTGGCATCCGATGTCCAGAAAAAAGGCATGTAAGCTATCCATCAACTTGCAGACGCAGGAGGCTAGAGATATTGTGCGGAAACCTGCCGGGGTAGAGTGATCTCTCCCAGGATTGCAAAGAGTGAGATCAGTAGTTATTCACCAAGAGTGGGAGAATACCCTCTGTCCAGATCTTATTGAACAAATTTAACAAAAAAGACATGCCTCGCTCACCTACGGGACATCGTCCAGACCAGGAGTTGTTTCCACGCACGAATCGAGAGCAGAATGCAAATCACTCAATGTAAACATGGCGTTGAAAGGTTCTCTACCTCTGGAGGTGAGGTTCAGTCGGCGGCCTTCAGCGATATCATGATGTGCATTGAATGCTAGCGGAGCATCATCCCGCCTTGAGAATCCGGTGAAAATGGTCTCATTCACCTGGAAAACGGGACCTGGGTCCTGCTAGAACTTGCTCCGAATCCTCTGCTAGAGGTCTTTCTGTTAAATTAAGAAACGTATGCCCGCCATGAAGAGCGGTAGACGTGCTTCGAAATATAAGGAAACTTATTCCTAGTTCAACGAAATTTAACGTTAGCGAATTTCTTCGGGCGGCCTTTATAGCCGGCTGAAACAGATGGCATAACGCTTCTTTTTCAGGCATCTCTCACACTCAGCTGACCACTACCCAAGCGGTAGACGCGCAAAACGGCATAACGTTTTATGAATAATAGTTAGGCCTACTGCGATTAGGTTACCGGATAAAAACACAACGGCCTCATCCTCTGACCTGAACTCCTGGACTGGGACAGTGGAATAATATTTGAACGGGGAAATGATCATTACTATACAGGTCATCGACTAACTCCCAACCAAAATCAAGTCGTCCATCTGGAGAGCAAAGGGATAGAACAAAGCAGGTAAATGAAGCGGTTCTCAGGCAGTGATGCCTAAACTCATCCGCATTTAGACACCTATCTCCAGCTCTTCGATCAGGTAGGAAAGGACATGACACCTGGAATTGATCAAGTAGTCTCCACAGAAACTGTGTCTACCGTTCATATGCCACAGCAGTAGAAAGTGCCTTGGCAACTGCGCCACAGTGCGTGGGATGTCCCCCACGTTGAAAGCGGCTGACGGTGGAATGTACGCAGAAATAACTGTATGCCCCTTTTCCATGTGTAGCTGCACGGCTACTGCCTGAAAGGAGGTATCTAAAGCAAAGAAAAGAACAAAGACATCATGCCAGGTGTAAGTGGAGCATCCTTTTGCCCAGTTCCGACACCTTGTTGGTGGAGGTCGCGAAACTGTTATAACCTGGCAGGGTGGGGAGGGGGCATGTGCCCAGTATGGTCTCATGCAAAAAGAGTGCCAACGTGAAACGGGAGGAGACGAGCCTCCGGAGCTCGCAGCTCTCCCAAGTTGTCCCGGAGTCCTAGGCAATTCCATTAAAGGAATATGCCTCAAAGCCTAGCTCGGAGGAGATGCGAGGATGCGATGGACCTCTTTGAAGAGAAGACTATCACGGGAATGACCGTATGCTTCTCGGAGGCAGAGCTCAGGCGGCTGTTGGCCGGACAAAGCGCTGAAGGTGCTGTCGCCTTCAAGGACTTATCGGGGAAGATTGAGCTCGGCACGCGATTATTTTTCTCCTTTCGCTTCGAAACGTTTAGCGGGCGGGGCGACCTAGGAGTACTAGGTCCCTCCTTGGGGAGATCCACAGTCGCCGAGCCCTTGGTGGGGCATAGGAGCCAAAGCCTCTTTGGTGCTATTCTCTTTTCGGGGTGGCGGAGCTTTAGGGACCGAAGAAGATGGCCTCACGATCACCTTCAAGGCTGTTGCCTCCTGTTAACCTAAAGACTAGGTGGAGGCCACACAGCCGTTTTGCCTTACGGGAAACGGTTACTCTGAGGGTGGGGGGGGGCCCTTTTAGGTCGAGTCTTTTTAAGTGCTTTGTGCCGCTTGCTTTACCAGGGGGGCGTTATAGGTGATTAGAACCTGCAAAAGGGTTCTAAATGTGCGCATTTGAAGCATGAACTGCCAGGATTTCCTTCCCAAGGAGATACGCACCAAATTGCTTCGAAGAAGCGGGGTGCGGCTCTCCGCAATTGAAACACTTGGCCTTAGACGATTTGGACTTATCTTAAGCGGCTTTAGAGTATCTTCGGGTAAACTTAACTTTGTACTTCTACAGGAGCGAGTTCTATGTCCAAAACGGTGGCAGTAGTAGCACCTCCGTGGCAGTGGTACGAATGCCTTTATGCGGTAGCTATAACAACCGGAAAGCACCGACTCAGGGAGCCTGTCATGCTCTAACGTAACGAAGAGTGTAGGGGTGGATCTTGAGGCCCTTCCTGATTTTTCATCACACGTTCGACTTTGACCACACCATGGTCAGCCAGCAATAAGGTGATGACATCTATGGAGTAGTCCATGAGTTCTCTCACGTAGACCACTCCTTTCATAATGTTCATGGTAGAGTGCGGCACCACACTCACCGGCGTGCCATCAAGTGTCCGAGGGCACTAATCATGGCCATTTAGGAGGGATTCGACGCATTCGCCAGAAGGCTGCCGTCCAAGAAACGGGCCACCTTCGGCTCGCTACCAATCATGCTAGCTAATGGTATCCTATGATGAATCATGTTGCCTTGAGCCAACATACTGCCGTCAATGAAGCGAATAACGAGGAAGCGTTACCTGGCTCGAAAACGCCAGGTAACCTCTGAATGAGGGGCTCTGATGTAATCGAAACTCCGCTCTGCGCAATTTTGGTCTTAATCTGGGAATTCACATCCTGGAAGAGGCCTTATCCGTCTCCGTGGCTCTTATGAAGGGAGATGAGCCCCGAGTCTTTTTGGCCTTTTTTCTATTTTTTTTCTTTTTAGGAGAGGAGGGCGGGGAATGACCCGCTTCTTCCCTCCGCCGGCAGGAGCCCCCAGGCCAGATGGACCAGCCTCAGAAAGATCATTCTGTGAAATGGAGAAAGTCTTGGCTATCACAGGGGCACCAGCTGGGGGACGATATACCTCTCTCTTTGTGAGGCCTGGGGGACACGAGCCCTCTGAAGAGGAGCTTGCATAGGGGCGCACACGGGTTCTATGGAAGATCCTACCGTCTGGGGCGGGGTTACCTCCGGGAAAATATCCATCTCAGCGGGGCCTCCATGTGGCCATCCCCACCTATGACATCACAGGTCCCCTTCGAGGTATCTTTTGTTGTATTCTGAGCCGGAGAACCCCCATTCTTCGGGAAAGAGAGGGGTGCACACACTGTAACCCCTTTTAAGCTCGCTATGCGCGCTGCTGGACTTTGTAGGGCATGGGCCGACACCCCTCTCATCTGTCGATTCCCTAAGGCATTCGGCCCTATTGAGGCGCTCCCACCGGGAGTGGTCAATTATGGCCAGCCTGCCTGCTTTCATGGTAGTCCCCTTTGAAAACAAAGGGGGGACTGCCGCTGAAAAAGTGAGTCGCCCAATGGCGACTCCATAGAAGGGGTTGATGGGGACTCTCCTGCACCCCTATGCAAGGGAGAGGAGTAAACCTCTTCTCCGGTCAGATAAGTTTGGAGGTTTCCCTATGAACGCACAGGGGGGGGGGACCCCATCCATTTTTTTCCGTGTACCTACCCGAAGGCGGCTCCGTCGATGGTAAGGTAGAGGGCAGGTATTTGTTTAATAAACTCATCATTGGGCATGGTGACCCAATAATAATCACGGGGCGCAAACCTCATCAACCCCTCGCAGTAGCCCTTTCTGCAAGGGTTGAAGAGAGGCCGGCAAAACCAGCTGCCGCCATTTGAGGCCACTCCTCTCGCCTAGTGACTTGGCAGCCTATCGGCATGGTGGCTTCACTTTGGGCACGGCGTAAAATTGATATACAGGGAAAGGAGGGAGAATGGATATGTGAGGAAGGTGTGGGTTCGGATGAAGCAGATTGGTAAAAACCCACCACCCCAGACCTGAGTTAAGGGGTGAGGGAATGTTGTTTCCTCCCTCATCATCTCCTATCCAGGATAGTTGGGTGAGAGAAAGCTGGTCGGCTTCTAACCTAAAATTAGAGGCCGACCAGAGAAAGTTGTCAGAAAGTAGGAGAAGAGGATAAGCTGGGGCCGGACGGGGCACTAAGTCCCGTTAGCTCGGTGGCCAGGAAAGCTAATCGTCATGCCCCTTACCAGGACATCTTTAGGCAGCACCGATGTGACCAAGTTGATGCTTAAGTCAAAAAGAGTGAGGCTGTATACACTTGCTTGCAGGACGCCCTCTTCCTGCACTATTAGCCGAATAGCCCAATCAGAATCGTACGCATGTGCCATTGGGAAGACCTTGCTTGAGAGGAAGCTATAGCTCAAGAGTGGTTGTCATCGAGTCAGTGCGATATCCGGGGAAGCCCCTGCATTCTTGATCAAGGAGACCATGGACCAGCGATCGCCTCTGAAGGGGCTCCTTTCGGCCGCACTCTTGTGGAGTCCGGTGTACCGAGAGGAGACTCACCAGACCCATGGTCTGATAGTGAAGCGCATGTCACTGGGAACAGCAGTCGAAATCTATTGTGGGAACGGCCAGACGGTCTCCGTAACCCCATCCAAATCTACGGGTTTCGCGCTCTCGAGCCACTCAGCCGCGAACGGTCGATTTGTGGCTGCCTGTTCGCTGGCTTCTTGGTAGACACCTGTGTAAGCATGAGTGGAGCCACTGCTGTTACCTACGTGGAGGCGTTTTAAGGCGGCCACAAATTAGGAGTGGGTGGAAAACATCCATAGCAGTATATAAACGAGAGGGTGTAACCCCTTCTCATCTAGAGAAGGTTGCAGGGGCCCTTGAAAAGCACAGGTACGGCAAACTATCTTCAGATGTAGAGATGTCCAAAGTAGTAAAATAGAAAGCTCTTTGCAAATTGTGAGTGGTGAGATGGACCCCCTCCACCCGTAAGTGGTATGTCTTTGAGGTTTTCCTCTTGTGCTTAGAGAAAATAATAAAAGGGAATAATGGCTGCAAAGAGGAAAAAGGGAGAACCCACTAGCTTCCACAGGCCCCATCAAATGTTCAAATCGACTCGGTGAACCAAGCCTTTCTTATTGACACTTGGGCCGGGATCATGTGCCTCTCCTCCAAGTATCAGGTGTAACAGTCAACACATGGCCCCTCTGTGGGCTAGCCATTGGGAACGGTGGAGATTCGAACCTGTGCTGTCAAATGTTCTTCGTTTTTTCGGCAATATTATAACCACTGGAAGAGTTTTGGTTTGTGTCACCATAATTCTTGAAAGAGAGTTGTGTATGTTGTGTTTGAGAAATAAGCTGTAAAGTTTAGATTGCTTTCGGAATATTGAGTTTAGGTTTAGTTCTAGCGTGTGTAAGGTATGATGGTCCGAAGAAGAGTTGGTTGACGGTATTTTGGGTGTATATGAACATGTTGCGTTGTTGTGTAATGTTCTTTACTGTGGAGGTTGGAACAGCAAGTGTATCCAGCGTTTACATGTTTATAGGGAGGGGGTCAGGGTTGAGTTTGATGTCCCAGGCGAACAGAATAAGAGGAAGGATGGCCGGGGGATCAGTGGGAAAAAAGTGTAGGTAACTGGAAAGAGAAGGGATGAACTTGTGTCCGGAGGCCAGGGATGGCTCGCGGGCCGTGCCTTGACCCTGAATGGTCGAGGCGAGAATTGAGTAATGACGCTTGCGGCCCTATCTTCGGCAAGGCGTCATCTCCACGCCAATTATTAGATAAATTATAAATACATAAAAAATACCAATGTAGAAGGAAAAAGAACAAAAACGGACCAAGAAGTGGCCTGTTTAATCGCTATATCTGATAGGGGGTTTGAATCGGGCAAAATCCAGAGAAAGATATAGGTAAATAGGTTATAATAGGGAAGACATAGGTAAAGTTCTTATTTTTAGCGAACCTGATAGGACAAATAGCAATGGGTTGATACTGAACAAGTTTAGGTTTAGGAAAGAGATTGGTAGAAATTGGTTTACAAATCGAGTGGAAGATAAATGGAATAGGCTCACTAGTCATGTGATAGAAGCGTATCCACTGCCGTGTTTTAAGAATAGATTGGATAGATTTATGGATGAGGATGTTTGGTAGGACTGATTTTTGTGATGGAAACAGGAGCTGCTGCGTATGGTCTATTGATTAGCCTTTTGCAGACTCTTTTCTTATGTTCATAAATTCACTCCTTATATATTTGTAGGCCTTTAAAGAGGCAGGTGCACGGTTGTAGTGGTTTAGGAAAGGTGGAGTTGATGAGTGAGCAAAGAATGACAAGTGGGAGTTTATGAAACATGGAAACACATAAACAAAAGACGGGAGGACTGAAAGTATTATGGACTAATTATTATTATTTACTTAGAAGTAAGAAACAAAGCTGAGGGCCTTGCCCATGAACGTTATTGCCTGAGTTTGCAAAGAAAGTAGTGAGGTTAAGGGATGTAAAAAGGTGCGGAAGAAACCATGAGTATCCTAAAGAGGAGAAGACTGATGGTGCTAAAGGTGTGTACACATTTGCTAATCACGTCCACCGTCCTAAAGAAACAGCGGATAAAATAACATTTTGAACCTCGGAAGAAAATCGAAGGAAAATAGCCTCCAAATTCCGAACTTGAATCCATCTGGTGCTCATTGTTGACGATGTTTGCGATAACACATATTTCAGCAATTGCATTACATTTAATCATTACAGATTAACCCTTCGATAGGATGCACATCCTCTGCACTTAGGAAGATGGTGCATCGCACCTATCTATATCAGGCAGATCAGGAGTCCGCTGTGACCCAAATGAGAAAACTGGTCACGTCTGGCCCAAGTTCGAGATGATTGTAAAATGGCGAACATAGTTGGGCCGAAGCCTCCAAAATTGATTCCGTTCGCAAATCAATTCGATTTCGAAAACTTCCCTTTCAGATGCGCGACACAGATGGACGAATCCGCTTCCCACAATATTTATAGTCCATTCACACAAGTTTAAAACGCATAAATGTGATATAAATATATATATATATATATATATATATATATATATATATATATATATATATATATATATATATATATATATATATATATATATATATATATATATATATATATATTTGGTTGTACCAGGTAGTGGAAAAAAAGATTGATTGGAGCTAGCACTTTCGTTATCTTAATAACATTTTCAAAATCGCAATGGTTTATGAAATAGAGATTTCTCTAAACACAAGATATACATGTAAATGGTTGAGGCTCTACAACGGTCACAGGATTAAGATGGGGAGGGGTTATTATTAGGGGCTTGCGGACAGAAGGATGGTAAGTTTAATTGCGAATTTGTTTGGATATTTAATTTCGGTTGCTTTTCGTTGATGTATATGGCTTCTAATATAAGCAATTGTCGTCGGTTTGGGGCGTGTGCTAGAATTTCAGTACTCTCTTCAAGCGACTTCCGGTCCAAATGTTTTCCGTGCTTTTCCAATTTATGTGTCCTTGGGGAACCGTTGATCAAGTGGCAGATCATTCTTCGTGTTAGCTTTGTTTCGGTCATTCCGATATATGAATGAGGTTGGCGTTCACAGTCTCCCCTATATATATATATATATATATATATATATATATATATATATATATATATATATATATATATATATATATATATATATATATATATATAAATATATATATATATATATATATATATATATATATATATATATATATATATATTATATATATATATATATATATATATATATATATATATATATATATATATATATATATATACATATATATATATATATATATATATATATATATATATATATATATATATATATATATATATATATATATATATATATATATATATATATATATATATATATATATATATATATATATATATATATATATATATATATATATATATATATATATATATATATATATATATATATATATGATCCAATAAGGAAAATGAAAACTGATTTCCTCCCGAGTGCTTTCAGTCAATTATCAAAGCCCTTCTCTGAGAATGAGAACAAAGGCATTTGGGAAGGTTATAAGTGAGGAAGGGATTTGCTTATCGCCAGAAGTTTGGAATAGCGATAGAGAATTGTCTCTCACCCATCCTTGCAAATGGATTTGTTTAAATTACTTGTTTACCTTTAATTACCGACAGTCGCTTACCTTGGGTCTGGTAAGTAGTTAATGTGGTTTGTTTGTGGCTACCATCTAAATCTAGATACAATTTTAACAAAGTTGAGAAAGAAAAAGACGGTACCATTTGGTTTTTACATACTGTATGCTAATTTATAAAACTCTCAAAGGTTTCAAATAAAAAGTGCATCGAAATGTAACCCACCAAAATTTGTTCTTTCATTAATATTCCACCCCCGATAACAATGTCAAAGGTTGTATTTTCACTCAATGCTTTTACGTTCCCTGAAAATTGTCCCCTTGAATTTATTGACGAAGAAATATCCAATATCTATCTGTCGAGATATGTCTGTGTAGACTAGCTCAGCGCACAGAGTCGTACACAAGCATGGGCAGAGAGCTGACGAAAGGCCGCTTGAGATCTGTTCTGGGGCGATTAATACAGAGTGCGATTTACCGTTGACCAGGATTTGACTAATGGCTGGCAAGTTGCTGTTAAAAGGATATATAAAGAACAAGACCGAAAAATATAATTTATATATATATATATATATATATATATATATATATATATATATATATGAGGAATTAAACCACAATTTCCGAAGACAACTTAATTCAGAACAGTTTCGGTGTATCTCACACCCTTTTTCAACTGACACTGGATAGAAAATATTTAAAAATGCTTAACTACATAACACAGAGTCAGGTCGTGAAAGATCCCCTCTTTTTTTCCCCAATTTCCTACTTGTGGCTAGTCAGGCGGGGGGGGGGGGTTAAGCCTAAACATATTGAAGGGCTGACATTTCGCTATTTTGTTTATTTCCTTTCGTATTACAGGATTAAAAGAAAATTGACCCTCGGATAGATTTAAATTAGGAACTGACGATATCAAGCTCGATTCTACGATTCTTCTCTTAACATAGTTAGCCGATTTAAATACCATTTTACTTCCATTGAAATCGATCGAATGATTCAAATCTCTAACATGGCAAAATATTCCACTGCTTTGACTGCCCACTCTAATATCTCTCTTGTGTTCATACAATCTCTTGTCTAGATTTCTCCCCGTTTCCCCTATATAAACTTCCTATTTAGATGAAGAAATTGTCATTATCAGGACCCTTTTTCTAATTTGTATTACCCCGATTGGTTCATATCGTCTGCCCATTTTGCAACTAGGAAAACATTCTATGGCAATAAACCTTCCCGCAAAAATGACTTCAACAAATGTATAACATTGTCATTTAATAATAAATTAAATAGTTTAAAGGACATATTTGGAAAAGCGGCTATTAATCTAGCCTTTAAATATAATAATTCCTTAAACCAATTGATGATTGCCAGGAAACCCGAGGAACATATTAACATAGGAGTATATGCATTATCATGCAACGATTGCCATAAAGTTTATATAGGGGAAACAGGGAGAAATCTAGACAAGAGATTGTATGAACACAAAAGAGATATTAGAGTGGGCAGCGAAAGCAGTGGAATATTTTGCCATGTTAGAGACACGAATCATACGATTGATTTCAATGGAAGTAAAATGTTATTTAAATCGACTAACTATGTTAAGAGAAGAATCGTAGAATCGAGCTTGATATCGTCAGTTCCTAATTTAAATCGATCTGAGGGTCAATTTTCTTTTAATCCTGTAATACGAAATGAAATAAACAAAATAGCGAAATGTCAGCCCTTTAATATGTTTAGGCCTAACCCCCCCCCTGACTAGCCACAAGTAGAAAATTGGGGGAAAAGAGGGGATCTTTCACGACCTGACTCTGTGTTATGTAGTTAAGCATTTTCAAATATTTTCTATCCAGTGTCATTTGAAAAGGGGTGTGAGATACACCAAAACTGTTGTGAATAAATTGTCTTCGGAGAATGTGGTTTAATTCCTCATCTTTTTTTGCGATATTGCATTAATTTTCTTCATATATATATATATATATTTATATATATACAAAAGGGGTGAACAAATTACTTAATAAAGGTAGTTAAATGAATTATGTGAAGATTAACGAGGTAATCTGTGGATGACAATACAAGATCGCTTTACCTTCAAGCGCGGGAAAATTGGAGGAGAGGGGGGGGGGGGAAGACAACGGCGCAGGTCTTCAAGAAGATATTTCGGGGATTTCTGATGAGGAGGACTCGAAGATTGGGTTGATTACTTCGTGATGAAGAATGAGATTTTCTCTGCTCCAGAGAGACGTAATCTTAACTTGAGACGATTCTGCAGATCGACAGGAAGTATTAGTCTTGAAAGAACGGGAATCTTGAACGGGTGGTGAAGATGAAAGGGCCGCACAACTCTCCATAAAGAAGGGGGCCCGATAGCTTTCCTCTGAATAGGGACCAAAGCTTAATGAAGGTAGATCTGCTGGCGAGATCTTCGACGAGGTACGACTCGTCATGGGTTACAGGGCTTCACGAGAAAGAGACAGGCAGTCTGAACTGAGTAAATGGCGGGCTTTTAATCTCCTCGAGAAATGGCGAGCTTCGTGATAAATAGCTGGGTAACTGGTCAGATAGATAGCCTAAGAGGCCGGCGGTCCCTAGAGGATTCTTGGCGCCAGTATATGCAAACACAATTCATTGATAATAAGTCGGTCTAGATGGTGAAACTTGCTTCGTGATATGTGGTAGGGTTAATGTGGCTGCCCTCGCTCGCGGGGGAATAGACATGCCTAAAAACATGGGGTAGAGACAAGAGGGCTGCGCACGGTATTATCGCAGGGGAAGGGAGGGGGGGGGGGCGAGTAGTGTCCGAAAGCAAACCCAGCCGTGACGGGTGATTCAGCGAGGGCCTGATTCTTTCTCGAACTTTCAAAAATTCTTACGCTAGGGGTACGTGGTCTAAAATAAGAGAGGGGGTATTTTCGAGGGGGCTTCCTGTCGCCGTGGGCCTTCGAGGGTATCCACCCGCACTATTTATATAAATAAAATCAAATTTGTGTTCGTGCCCATCTCAAAAACGGTTCCACAGATTTTTAAAAATTATTTGCATGCAGATGATGTTTGGGGCCAGTAGTACATACATATACTCATTTGGGCCCACAAAAAGAGGGTTACGCATATGTAACCGAAAGTTTTGATGACGTCATAATCATGAAAGAAATTTTATCATTAGAAACAAGAGGAGCAGCTTCGCCACTCCTCCTTACAGAAGGAGCTTGTGCTTAGCTGGCAGACGTTCGGTCTCTGGCCTACGGCCTATCATGATTCTCTTTTTTTTTCTCCATCTAAATTTGCCCTAATAATTTCCATGCAAAATATTTAATAATTTTTTTTAACATTTGTAATTCTTTTAGTTTTCAAAAAATCACAAAAATTTGATACTTAAATTTATTTCTGAACTTCAAAATATTATTCTTTTTTCACTAACTCTATAATTTAAGTAGGGGATTTTTTTGAGTATTTGAATAATAATTTCATCTTAGTTTGGGTTTGACTTATGTTTTTTTATCAAAGTTATTTCTAATAATTCTTTTATAATATTAAAAAAACAAAAAATGGTGAAGTTCAGAAATTAATATAAGTATCGAAATTTTGTGAATTTTTTAAAACCTAAAGAGTTACAAATGGTGAAGTTCAGAAAATTGATTTTTATATATATTCTATAACTTTATACTTTAGCAAGGTGATATTTTGAAAGGGGGGAAATTTAGTTTAGAGTTCCTGTTTAAAATGATTATATTTGGCGAAGTTCAGAAAATTGATAAAAATTTAACCATGGCTGCTTTTTAAAATATTTTAAATTTTAATCTTAGTAGTGAAGCAATTGCCTGGTTATATTATAAAGGAACCAGGCAATGGCTTCGCTACTAACATTAAAATTTAAAATCTAAAAAAAAGCAGCCATGGTTAAATCTTTATAAATTTTCTGAACTTCGTTAATTATAATAATTTTTAAAAGGAACTCTAAACTATATTTCTTCCCTTTCAAAATATCACCTTGCTAAAGTATAGAGTTATAGAAGAAGATAATATATAAAAAAATAGCAGTTGTTTGCCTAAGATTGGTTCTAATGAATGAGTTTACTTTAAAGTCAATTGCTGTTTGTTCAGAAGATTCTCTTTTGTTACATCGCATCAGTCTAATATTGACCAATGTCAGCTTAGAGAAGTAAATTTTTGACATAACTTGAAATTCAAAAGGATAAGAAATCTTTCTACCCAAGAACATGAGGTCGAGAATATCAGAAAAGTTTTGAAAAACCTTCCAAATTTATAAAGAAGCTCGCTTCTAAAGGCGTAGAGGATGTTCCTTCCAAAAAATTAAAACAGGATTCAGAGATTAGTTCGATATCTGCAGGTTGCATTAAACCTCCTTGCCGTTGCCAACACAGACTTTGTGCATAGTTTCATTCTTTTTGCCAACCAGTATGATTTGGTATATGAACGCGCACCTGGGGATGGCAATTGTTTATTTCATAGCCTTGCCAAAGCTTTGCAGCGACTTGATATTGAGGCAGATCCTCTGTCGCTCAGAGTTCTTGCTTCAGAACTGTTGGAATCGAAAAAAGAACGTTTCTTACTCTTTCTTGATACAGACTCTGGTGACCCTGAACTGGCATTCAAAAATTACTTGCAAACACTTCGATCTGGGCAAAAATGGAGGGACCACATTGAAATCTAGTTATTGGCCGAGGCCCATTATGCTATAGTACAAATATTTAATGGAAACAAGCTATCATTGATAAATATCAATGATGAAAACGCAAATAAAATCATCACTTTAGCATATTGGAACATTTTCACTACGATGTCTTTCTGCCATCTCATGAAATGTTATCTCACTCAAGTGTAGAGGAGAAGATATAGGCATTATGCCTGGGTATTAACGACAGGTCCATCGTGCTGAGTCTCAGAGCTGAAGATCCCAATCAAACGCAAACCAGAAGGGTATCCAAAGCTGTAAGAGCTGAAAGAGCGAGTAAAAGAAGGGCCTCTGGAACTCCAGATGACAAGATAAAGAGGATAGAAGCAAATGTTGAAAAGATGAGAAGAGTCAAGGCTTCTGAAGACACTTATCAAAGGCAAGTCAGAAGGGCAATTGTTAAGATTAGCGGCCCCAGATTTCGTGCATGATTTTCGGGTACTTTCTATTTGCAGCACTCACTTCATTGTTTTGAGTCGTTATTTTAAGACGAGAATAAAAATTAACATTTTTTTAGGCAGTTTCGAGGGGTGCACCCCCCCCCCCGCCCGCGCAACTAAAAAACCCCTCGTAATATTCCTAATTCGAAAGCCAAACATGAGATTTGAATGCAAAAGTCGAGCGGACATTTTGAATTTTCACCCTTCGCAAATGGCCCCAGGGGCAACAAAATATTAATTTAAAAAAACAAAGGAAACTACGTCAAAAGACAAAATAGTGGCAGGCATATATTATTTAGGAGAGATCGATAATAAACACGAAAAAATATAGACTCCCGCCCCTTTTACCCGTCTTTATAAACACAAAGGAAAGCTGGGAAAAATAAACGGTTATGATTGGTCAATGACGGTGTATAATCTGATTGGCCAGTGAAATAGCTGAAAAAAACCCTAAACAAATAGCAAAATAGCCCAAAAATCGCGCGCAAAATCAGGGGCCGCTAATCTTAAAAATTACCTCCAGAAAAACAACCAACGCTGCACAAATGAGACAAGTGAGAGGGGCATTTTTGTCCGATCTACATAGAGCAGCATTTAATTATCATCCCAAGGAAGATTATTGAAACCACCCGAAGTTCTCCATTGGAAGTTTGGAAAATGAATGTAAGTATTGCAATGCACTAAATTTCAAGGATGAGACCAATGGTCTTTGTTACATAAATGGAAAAGTTCAGTTGGAAGAACTACCTATTTCAAGTCAACCATTACTTTCCCTATTAGATGGATCAAATCCAGATTCAGTTGAATTTTAAGAGTCATAAGAGCTTACAACAACTGCCTTTCTATGACATCATTTGGATCTAATGATGTAACTTTGCCAGGGTGGAGGGCAACATTCACAGTCCAAGGCGAAATCCATCACATAATTGGTTTAATTTATCCTTTGTTGAATGATCCAAGCAAGTGTATTCAAATCTACTTTATTGAGGACCATAAAGTTCAAGCACAGACCAGAGCAAACATGTGTAAGGATTTACAACTAAATATAGTGCTGAATCTCCAAGAATTCCTTCACCAAAACAATGTCTATATCAGAAAATTCAAGACAGCCTTGGAAAGAAGTACAGATGAAGAAGTCATATTTTTCATCAGAGCAGACAAAACTCTGAATGGTGAACATCAAAGAAGATTCAATTCTCCTACGACAAATGTCGTTGGACTTTTGATTGTAGGACAAGACTTTGAAAAAAGAGATATTGTTCTACAATATAAAGATGGAAATCTGAAGGAAGTCGCTGAAACTCATAGAACTTATAATTCCTTACAGTATCCTTTGATATTCTGGCAAAGAACTGATGGTTATAATTTTCTTTTGAAGCAAAGAGATCCAAAAACTGGAACAAGGAATAACAAGAAAATATTTGCTCAGGATTTTTATGCCTATAGAATAATGGTGAGGCAGGAAAATTTCAATTTTCTATTGAGATTTAAACAACTTCTCAATCAAGTCTCAGTTGATCATTATGTCAAGATTGAGTTAGAGAGACTGTTGTTCATCAAGCTGCATCAGAAAAAGCTCAAGGCAGAGGACTACATCCACCTAAAAAATGCAGTTTTAAGTGATTGAACTGCAAATAATGCTGGACAAATGGTCATTCTGCCTTCTCCTTTTACTGGAGGTCCTAGATAAATGGAGGAGAGAGTACAAGATGCAATTTGCTATGTCAGACATTATGGAAAACCTGACTTATTGATTACCTTTACCTGTAATCCTACATGGAAAGAAGTGCAAGAGAATCTTCTTCCTGGACAATCTGCTACTGACAGACATAATATTGTGGCAAGAGTACTCAAGCTTAAAGTGGACAAACTCATAGATCTGATTACTAAAGGAAAGCTCTTTGGTTAAATGAGATGTCATATGTATATATTTGAATGTAAAAAGCGAGGCTTGCCACATACCTATTTGATAATTTGGCTGAGGGACAAAATAAGTTCCAATGAGATTGATCTTATAATCAGTGCAGAATTACCAAATCCTTAAAAAGATCCAATGTTGTTTGAAATCATCAAGAAGAATATGATCCATGTACCATGTGGTTCTGTTAATCCAAATAGCCCCTGTATGGTAGGCAAAAGCTGCAGCAAATAATATCCAAGGGACTTAATTAAGGAAACATGGACTGATACAAATGGATATCCAATCTATAAAAGAAGAACAGCAGAAGATGGAGGATATTCATTCGCTGTGAACAAAAATGGAAATGATATTATTGAAGACAACAAATGGGTGGTTCCGTATAGTCCCTTCCTTTGAAAAACATTCAATGCCCACATCAATGTGGAATTTTGAAACAGTGTGAAATCGATCAAATATGTTTGCCAGTATATAAACAAAGGTAGTAATCAAGCAGATTTCAGCCTGGGGAATCAAAATAAGGTTGAACAATTTCAAATGGGAAGATATATTTCCAGTAATGAGGCAGTCTGGAGAATATTTTCTTTCAGTATTTAGGGCAGAAGTTCTTTAATTCAGCACCTGGCTGTGTATTTGGAAAATGGTCAGAAAGTCTATTACACTGAGGAAAATGCAAGAGAGCTGGCTGAAAGGCAAAAAAACACTACCCTGATGGAGTTTTTCAACCTCTGTACAGAAAACGATTTTTCCCAAACACTTCTATATCCTGAAGTATTTAAATATTTTACCTTCAAAGCAGAAAAACTTTTGAGGAGGAAGCAAGGAGAATCACATCCAACAGTTCCAGGAATCAGATGCAGTGATGTTCTTGGTAGGGTATATACTGTTCACCCAAGAAATCCAGAATGTTTCTTTCTAAGATTATTATTGCACCATGTGAGAGGATCAATTGACTTCAAAATGCTTAGAACGGCTAGTGGAAATGAAATGGAAAACTACAGGCAAGCATGCATTGCTCTTGGACTAACAGAAAATGATGAACATTGGGACAAAACTTTGGAAGAGGCAGCTACCACACAGGCTCCAAAGACAATGAGAAAGTTATTTACTGTGATGATCGTCACCTGTGAGCTATCTAACCAAATGGCCTTCTGGGAAAAGTATACGGAAGATCTATCTGAAGATATTCTCCATCAGTTTAAGTTACAAAAACCTGGAGCAGAAATGAATCCAATAATTGAAAATATTCCACTCTGTGAGATAGAAGACAAAGTTATATTCTTAACTCAAAGGGATTTGAGTCAACTTGGTATTCCAAAACCAAAGATATTCACTTTCAGTGAACAGAGAAACCTTGAGAGAGAAGAGCTACAATATTGAGGAACTTGCTGTCATGGTGCAGATCAATGAGCCACTTTTAAATCAGGATAAAAAAACAGCATATGAAATGATCTTAAGAAATGTAAATTCCCACAATGGTGAAATATTCTTCTTGGATGATCCAGGAGGAACTGGAAAAAACCTTTGAAATAAACTTGATTATATCAGCTGTGTGAATCCCGAGAAAGATTGCACTTGCAGTAGCCTCATCTGGCATTGCTGCAACACTTCTATCAGCAGGCAGAACAGCCGATTCCAAATTCAAGCTTCCATTGAATTTGAATGTTAATGAAAATCCAATCTGGAGCATCAAAAGAGATATCACTGTGGCAAATCTTTTGCAAGAAACCTCAGTTATTGTTTGGGATGAGAATGCACTATGGCTCACAGAAAGGCTTTTGAAGCTTTGGATAAAACACTGCAGGACATTAGGCAAAACAACCAGCTATGGACGGAGTGACCCTTCTTTTGCCAGGAGACTTCAGACAAACTCTGCCAGTAATAAGAGAGGAACAGCAGCTGATTAACTCAATGCCCCTCTAAAGAATTCTTATCTTTGGATTCATGTTCAAAGACTGTCCTTGAATAAAAACATAAGGATTCACCTACATAGAGATATCAATACTGGGATATTTGCTTCTCAACTTATGGAACTAGGAAATGGTACAATTGAAAATAATGCAGATAGGGATATTTCACTTCCAGGAGGTTGTGGAATTTTGGTGAAGTAGATTGAAGAACTGCAACTTAAGGTTTATCCAGACCTACAGGATCACTTTCAAAAGCAAGAACTGGCTCTGTGAAAGGGCAATTCAAGCCCCAAGAAATGAAACAGTGCATGCCATAAACTTGAGACTTCTTCAAGAATTGCCAAAAGAGATAACTATCTATCGGTTAGTGTGGTTAGCGCGCAAAGTAGCACCCATCAACACCCAAGGATCTCTTCTCTCTTGTTTCTGTGAAAAACCTCTCCACACATACTGTTATCAAGCGTTTAAGCTTGGACGGGAGATGCGTGCTAGTTTGCGCGACAACCACACCAGCCGATAGCTTTCGGTCGCTCAAAGAAGGGATGGCAGACTTTTAAACTGTATATATATATATATATATATATATATATATATATATATATATATATATATATATATATATATATATATATATAAATTCGAGACAAATGGTGGGGTTAGTATAAATCAAATATTGACTACCGACACTGCATCAGGTCCTGGGGGTAGAGAATCATGTCTCGCTAGGAATGAGTTTCAAAGACAAAGAATCTATCTAACACTCCCCATTTGTCTCGAGTTTCTCAAATTTTACCCATAGAGAGGCTCCTTTATCGATATCGGGGAGAGGCTGCTTACTCTACGCCGTGCACAGTACCTTATGCTCTTTCACAGGTGAACCCAGCCTCTCTCTCAGTTGCCGATGGCTGCCTTTGCCTCCACTCCGATCCCTATGGTGGCTATGCCATCACGAGACTCCAATCATACCCCAAGCCTCTTAGGTTAAAGGAAAGGTTACTCTTTTGACAGCTTGATATATCTCTCGGGGGAAGGGCGCCTCTAATTCTGTCTAAGCACCGCCATAGATGGTACCACATCTGATCATTTTTTCCACGCCTTTGCTTCCAAAGCTTCTACAGCATTGGGATCATTGTATTCGAACCTTTTGGGCCACATTCCGTCTCAAGTTAGTACTGTGCCATTTTAGAGAGATAAGTCCCAATCCGATGAAGGGGTCAGCTTTCATGCCTTCTTTCTTTTATTTGAAGCCGGCGGGGCTCTACTATCCGATGCTCTACCTGACCATACTTTTTTTTTAAAACTTTGTTTTTGTTGTCGTCTTATTTTTGTTCATTCGTTAGTTAATTTTCGTTTGTTTCTTGGCTTTATTTTTTCTTTAGTTTCAAATATTAATGTATCTTATGAATAACCTCTTCACTTCTAATTTGTCCAACTCTGCCTTTAAAGAAAATCGCCAATGGATGTGTTAAGAAAACATCTATGTTGTTGTTGAGTGCAAATCGGTGGAGACACTGAAAGGGTGTGATTCGTCTAAGAATTCAACGGGTGATCAGAGCATCCGTTGGCAGTATTGCCTGTTCAAGGACATAAAATGTTCTTGTAAAGCCCACAAAACTACCATGATTCTTTCAGGATACTTTCCAACGTAGCCCCGTCAGTCAAGAATTAGGAATTCCTAAGACGCGTGCATTGCGCGGAGATGGTGTTTGCATATGAATCCATACAACACACGTGTCCATGATTCAAATTTGACTCTCGAATATTCGTTTGTCCACCCTAAATTTAGAACCAATTGTGCTTCATTTTATTTGTTCTCTTGTTACTGTCATCTTTTCGACAAGGAAGATTAGGAATTTTATAGGATGGTCTCACGACAATCTTACGGGGGGTTCCATCCTGGGAGTCGAACTACTCGGTTGACGCGCACGGCCGCTGTGGATTTTCTAAGGGGTGACGCGAGGGCTGGTTTTAGCCTGCAAGTCTCTCAATTAGGGGCCCCGAAGTCATCGTGACACCGCTCAAATTACTTTCTTTCTACTTAGCCTCTCCTCTCGAGGGCACTTCGTGAATGGAGAAGCTATCCTTGAACTGGTCGCCTGCCGTTTGGGCAGGAACCTCACCGAAAGGAGAAGAACCTATACTCTTCTTATTACTTTCCTTTTCTTTATTTTTTATTTGTCTTCTGTGGATAGGAGGGTAGGGAATGCCCCTTCTCCCCCCGAAAGGGCCCCGATTCAAGACGAACCAGACTATGGGAAAGGAAAATGACTATCTTTATAAGTACGTCTTTTTATCCACTGATTAATTCTAAACTGGAAAGAGATCCTCAAATCATGTTTTCTTCTATACGGATTAGTTCTAACATGTTTGTTTGAGACACACCCGTTATTTATGGTTCATTTGTAGTAATGGTTCTTTCCATATGTTTGCTGGATCGAGATCCTAAGATTTTTGTTGCTTATCCAGTGATTAGGTCTTAACATATGATTTTGGAGAACTTGTAATTATTGTTGCTTATGTCGTGATTTATTCCTAAGATATGTTGGCTGATGACATCTTCAAATGAGGTTGCTTCTGTTGTGTTTAATTTTTTAACCTTTTTCTCGAGTCACATCGTAAAATTATGGGACTTATGTAGTAATTAGTTGTTAGCATGTTTGTTGGACACATTCTCAAATCATGGATGTTATATAGTAATAGTTATTATTTATGCTTGTTGGAGACCCACCTGAGCTCAACTTATAGTTCTTATCCAATTATTAGATCTTAACACGTTTGTTGGAGACATCCCAAATTTATGGTTTCTTATGTATTTGTTAGTTTTTAATGTTTTTTTAGAGACAATCCCCCAAATTTATGGTTTCTTATGTATTTGTTAGTTTTTAATGTTTTTTTAGAGACAATCCCCAAATTATGTTAGCTTGTGTAGTAATTATTTCTTAATATGCTTTTGTTGGAGACGCATCCACAAATTAGTGGTTCTTATGTAACACATGTTTGTGAGAGATATCCTCAAATTATGGTTGTTTTTATTGGGATTAGTTCTTACCTTTTCTTTAGTGACATCTTATAATTTTTGGTGCTTATGTATTGATTAGTCTTAAACTTATGTTTATTGAAGATATTCAAATCATGGTTGCTTATGTGCGTTATTAGTTATTAGCATATGTTTCTTGGAGAGACATCCTCAACTTATGGTTACATATTCACTGATTAATTAGCTCTTAACACGTTTTTTTGTAGACACATCTTTAAATTATAATTAATATGTAATGATTTGTTCTTAACCATTGTTATGCTTGTTGGAGCACCTCAAATTATGGTTGATTTTGTAGTAATTATTTCTTAACTTATATTTATCGTTCGCATCCTCAAATTATGTTTTGTCATGTAGTGATTAGTTCATAACTTACGCTAATTAGCTGCAAGAGAAGGAGCATGTAATTCAATGTGCTTTTGCTTGTAGGGAACGAATACAAGATAAAAGCAAAAACTTATATGGTGGAGAAAGAAGGGCGGAGATAGACTACATTAATAAAATTAATAATAAACGGGTGAATAGAAAACAAACTAGAATTCTTATAAAACTTCAGGACAGATTGTATACAAACAGCTTCAAATATGATCCTGGAGACAATTTTTTGAATGCAAGAGTACTTGCTGCATGAACTGCACTGGCTCCCTGTCAGATCCCGTACTCACTTTAAGATACTTCTCTTCACATTTAAGGCCCTAAACAACAAGGCCCCGTCTTACCTCTCTTCTGCCCTCTCGCCACGCCATGTCCCTCGGGCCCTTCGGTCATCACATACACCTCTTTTGAATATTCCTCGTTCATCCCTCTGCTCAATTGGGGACTGCTCCTTCTCAATCTGCGCCCCTAAGTTGTGGAATGCTCTCCCTGCTGAAATCAGGTCTTCTCCCCCTCTTACCACATTTAAGCGTCTCCTGAAAACGCATGTTTTCAGTATTGCCTTCTCCCCCTCTTGAATTTCTATTGAATTTCCATTCTCATCTCAGCACAAGGTGCGCTCTGGAAAGACCTTAGGCCTTGAAGAGCGCATTACAAAAGATTATTATTATTATTATTATTGTCTCATGTAAATCAAATGGTTAGAAAGGGACAGACACATTAATAACGTACTTTATCCTCATACTAAGAAGTCCTTTTGCCTGTCTGTCCAACATAACTTTCAAAACAATCCCTACATTTGATTTTATAAACAATACCAGGTGTTCGGAAGGAAAGGGGAGTACAAGTATTCACTACAACGTCGGGTAATTGTAAAGATTAGCTTTGGGCGGGATTTTCTGGGTTTTCTTTCGATGGAAACAAATCTAAATGGCGTTTTCTCTCATTACTGAGCATCGATTTTATGTACCATACAAAGTAATGAGTCCTTGAAATGAAGACTTAAACTAACCAATGAGTGTTATTAACTAATCCCACCTAAAATGATCTAAGTTAGGTGGGATTATTTTGAGTTATATAAATTCCAAGCTTAGTTATCTCCTAACTTCACAAACACCTTACTTTCTAAGGTACAGAATCTATGCGCCCCGATTAGAAAGCAACGGGAATGTGGGAAAAACGACAATTTGAATTGTTTTCGATAACCCTCCCCGCCCCCGCCCCCCCCCAAAAGAAAACAAACAAACTAAAAAATCTCTTCCGGAACAAAAATAACAAATATATATTTACAAAATTCACTACGTTGAAAAAATCGAAGATATTCTTCTGGTAAAGGCTAACGGTGGTAATTAAATCTTAGTGGAATGTATTTAGAAGGTCCGAGAATTTTATAAGAATAATTCAGTTTTAATTAGACCATGTTTAACCCCCCCTCCTAATTTAAAAGTTCAGTTTTTTATTGATAATAAAGTCTTAATCAATCGATTTTACTACACAACCAGCCTACATTTTAATTTTTGAGAAATGACTTCTCAGAGTTCTTCTATAAGTCATCGGCTTTTGATTGCAGAGCTACCATCAATTCATCAAACCATGTAAAAAGCTAAAGGTTACCAAATGTGTCATCTGATAGTAACTATTCCTGAAATACTTTCGCCATTGAGATTTATGTAATATGAATTTAATATTTAGCTGTTTAATTATTTTAAAGAATAATTGTTTTATTTAAACTAGAAAATCTCGCCTTGCGATAATTTTAAAATTTAATAGAAGTAACTTTAAGATTAGCTGAAGTTTTAATGCAATGTGCCTTTAATTTAGTGTTTTTGTTACTATCTGAAGTATTTTATATAATTTTAATTTGAAAATAAAACTTAGACAACCTCACCTGAGCTAAACTTAACAAATACCAGAAGTAGAATCGTTTAAATATAACTAATATTACATAGCTTAAGAAGGCGGGTGAGCGCTGATTTTTCACAAAAATCTCGAAGGTAACACAATATGTCGTGGTATGACATTACATTATATCAATACCATATTATATCTATCAGGGAGAGACCAATAACTTGAAAGCGAACCAACAAAAGGGACGTAAAACCACGAGTTTAGACGGGCTGAGTAGCGAAAGAGTGCAACGAGGTCAGGTAATTTATGGACAATGGCAAAGCTCAAGGTTATTTAAAGAGGTATATACCAAAATATAATTTTATTTACACGAAAATAATGAGAGAATAGATGGGTTAAATTACCTCAGAGAATTAACGGACAAAATCACATCAGTAAATGAAAGGGGGAATTGTAGTTATAAATCAGGCTATGAAGCTAGAACTTAAGGTATTCCTGGAGGAAACTATTCAAATGGGGGGGGGGATTAACTCAATTTGGTTACTGAAGGGGGAAGAGGGGTTGGCTTACGGATGTCTTCTGCACGTGAGGTGTGGCCGTTCGGAACTTCTGAGCGGGAGGTTGGAGTGATGACGGTTCTCCAAAAACAAGGGGGGGGGGGTAACTTCCGGTCCAGGGGAGAGTATTTCGGCTACCCGAAATGAGGAGAGTTTCGACAGGAGTTGATGGGAGAAGTCGGGAAAATCACTCGAGGGGTATCGTTTAGAGGAATTACCTCTTGGCTGGGGCTAATTCGAAATACACTAAATAGTCCAGCTGTCACTTTGCTTTGTTGCTAGCACTTGACTTGGAACCATGGGGAATCTTCTGGGGTCTGGGCGAGACTTCTCAACTCTGTGTCTCTTCATGGGAGTCGAGCGTTATTTATATCCAAGGCTCTCCCAGGGTGGGGGGGAAGGGGGGGGGGTAAGCGGGACACAGCTCTATTCTCGAATGGCCTCGAATCTTCTTGCAAAGGCTATTCTGCCCGTATAAAAGTGAGTCGGAGTGGACATGGTTCGAGGCTATTGCTTGTGGAAGGTGGGGGTTAGGCTTACCAATTAAGGCCTAACCTGGCGTTCTGCCGCGCATGGAAGTTCCGTTCTGCTCAAGAGCTTCCACGTGGGGATTCCCTCACACAATATACTGCCAATATCGTATATAAAATCAATTTTCTTGCCAATATATGTATTAGGGGGAGACAATTTATAGGGAAAGAGGGAGAATAGAAGAAAAATAACTTATTTTGATATTTTGATGGTGGCTAGGATAATACTGAATAAATGAATAATTTGAAACATTGAGGAATTCTGTGAATAAGTATATCCAAAAAGGGCAGAATGCCATTCTTTCCCATTTCTAAGGTAAATTTTATTGAAAGGATTAAACTCTATTTTTTCCAAATACGAATCAATATCACTATTTGTCTGCTAAATACAAAAATGTCATCCAAAGGAAAATATTTTAACGATGATAAAGGTATATCGATATATTGAGGTTAAAGAGCAAACCGAACCAAACTTCTGTCAATAAAAGTTTTCGGTGAAGGTAAATTTGTAATCAGAAATTCAGAAAGAAACGAGAATAATAAAAATTGCAAGGGGAAGGGGAGCAAGAAGCACTTAAGAAGTTCTTAAAGAAAGGCTAAAAAGTTACATGAACATTAGTGAATAGAGAAGATCCATCAAAACTACATGATAAAGTTATGATACGGTACAGAATTCAGGTTGGTAATCAGGATGGAATTATCAATGATGCGTGAATATGAAATTGTGCACACTAAAAGATTCAGTCAATGTGCGAACCATTTTGGTAATACATGCGAAAAATAACCTACAGAACTAAGGATCGAATGGATTAAATCATTGCATTTCTGCGTTTTACTAGACCATAAAGATGGGAGAGAGAGAGAGAGAGAGAGAGAGAGAGAGAGAGAGAGAGAGAGAGAGAGAGAGAGAGAGAGAGAGAGAGAGTAACAACAAGGAGTAACAACAAGGAAAGAAGGTACCCTAGGAGACCTTACGGTCAATTCAAGGAGGGTACCTTTGGACTAGCAATCGAGCGGGCACATGGCTGCTCAATTGTTTTGCGTCCCTGAACGGCCACTTTTCAAGACTTTGTCTAGTCTTGACTTGAACTGGTCAACAGATTCACTGTTGACAACTTTCACTGGAAGTGCGTTCCACTTACCGCAGATACTGTAGGTGAAAAAATTTGCACACAGATTGCGGTTCTAACGCTTCAGTTCAAGTTTAAAGCCGTGATTGCGCGTTCTGTTATCACTCAGTGTGAACATATCCCGGTTGTCAACATTGTTAAACCCTCGAAGTATTTTAAAAACTTCGATGAGCTGACCACGCAGTCTACGGGTTTCCAGCGAGAACAGATCTAATTCCCTTAGTCTATCCTCATAACTTTTATGTCGGATAGAGGGAATCAGCTTGGTTGCCCTGGCTTGTACGCGTTTCAATCTCGCGATGTCCTTTTGAAATGAAGGACTCCAAAATTGTACGGCATACTTTAAGTGCGATCGGACAAGTGAGTTTTTCAAACACAGACAATCGCCTTGTTCCGTTATCCAAACTGGTGCTTTATATAGCCTAGCATCCTTTGAGCCTTTTTCTCCGCCTCAATGCACTGTTTCGAGAACTTGAGGTCACTAGTGATTGTTACACCCGAGTCCTTCTCAGTGTCGGTGGATTCAATAGCAGTACCCTTAAGGATATACTGAGATTGGGTGTTTCTGTGGCCGATATGCATCACTTTGCATTTGTTCACGTTAAAAGGCATTTGTCACGTGTCCGACCACTCTTCAATCTTCCCAAGATCTTCCTGCAGGCGGGCAGTATTTCCTTCCTTTGCAACGTTCATACCAAGCTTGGTATCGTCGGCAAATTTAGAAATCTTGGCAACCATGTCACCATCCATGTCGTTGACGTAGATGATGAATAGTAGTGGTCCCAGGACAGAACCTTAAGGCACCCCGCTAGTAACGAGCACCCACTCAGAAGCATGTCCATTCACCACCACCCGTTTCCGTCTGCCACTTAGCCAGTTCTCGATCCAGCCGACTACTTTTCCGTCTATGCCCAGCGCTCGCACTTTCCCGAGAAGGCGGCGGTGTGGTACCTTATCAAAGGATTTCTGAAAGTCTAAGTACACCACATCCACCGCCTTGTCCCCATGGTACTCACTGAACACTAAGTGGAAGAATTCCACAAGGTTCGTCAGGCATGACCGTTGCCTTCGGAAGCCGTGCTGGGAACTCCTCAGTAGCAGGTTTGACTCTAAATACTACGTCATTTTGTCTACCATCATGCTTTCCATGAGTTTACCGACTATCGAAGTCAGACTGATAGGTCGGTAGTTTGACGGTTGGCTACTGTCTCCTTTCTTGAAGATAGGAGTCACCTCCGCTTCACGCCAGTCTCTAGGAACGCATTCGGTCTGGGTTGACATGTTGAAGATTGCGCTCAGGTGTCGTGACACTTGATCGCGCACTTCTTTTAACACTTTAGGTAGAATCCATCCGGGCCAGGTGACTTATTCGTCATTAGGTTAGTGATCTTCTTTTCTATTTCTCCTTCGATGAAGTCCATATCCTCCAGCTTTTCCCCCCGAGTATGAATCCATTGGCTGGGGGGGAAGACCACACCCTTCAGTAAACACTGAAGAGAAGTAGTCGTTGAGAAGGTTAGCATTTTATGCATCTGACTGCTTTAATGCCCCCTCCTCATTTCTCAAAGGGCCACTCGTTCGACTGATTGGTTTACGGCTGTTAACATATCCAAAAAACTCCTTGGGATTCTCTTTACAGAGTCTCGCCACTCGGAGTTCCTCAGACCGCTTAGCCGCCCTTATGCTGGACTTCACTCTCCTGGCTAGCCTCCGGTATTCGTCAAAGTCACATGAGATCTTTGATTGCCGGTACACAGTTCTCTTCTTCCTAAGCAGTTGGCGGATTTCTCGATTAAACCACTTTGGTTGAACAGAAGACCGACAGGGACATTTCAGAGGGATGAAACGTGATTGAAGACTCATGAATGTGGTTTTGAAACCGTTTCACGAGTCTTCAACAACATCGCACACTTCTAGCCTCGCGTCCGTCAGTCCAGCACGAAGACCTGCAAAGTCTGCTCTTCTCAAATCGAGGTCCTAGATTTACCAGTTGCAGCCCCTGCCTTCGGGACTTTGACTACAAATCTAATTAGTCGGTGGTCACTGCCACCGAGCTCTTCGCCAACAGAGAAGTCCTCAACGATGTCATCCTTAGAGGTGAAAACCAATTCGAGGATATTGTCTCCTTTCGTTAGCTCTCTCCCCTATAGAGTCCTTTCGAAACGAAGGTCTTTAAGAGAGAGAGAGAGAGAGAGAGAGAGAAAGAGAGAGAGAGAGAGAGAGAGAGAGAGAGAGAGAGAGAGAGAGAGAGAAAGAGAGAGAGAGAGAGCTACAGGGAGCTACAAAAAAAATAAGTAGACTATTAGACCTTACGGTCCATTCAAAGAGAGTACCTTTGGCGTAACAGTTGAGCAGACACAGTCCTTTAAAGTGTCCATTGACGTCCTTGAACAACACTCGCACAACGGTTATGTGCCCAAACGGCTATTTCAAGACTTTGTCTAGTCGCGACTTGAAATGCTTAACAGAATTGCTGTTGACAACTTCCACTGGAAGTGCGTTTCATGTACCACAGATGCTGTATGCGAAAAATTTCCCACACAGATCACGGTAGTAACGCTTCAGCTCAAGTTTGTAGCTGTGATTTCTGGTTCTGTTCTCCCTAAACTGGAAAATATCCATGTAGTCTACATTGTCAAAGACTCGAAACATTTTAAACACTTCGTTAAGCTGACCACGTAGCCTCCGGGTCTACAACGAGAACAAATCTAATTCTCGTAACCTATATTCATAACTCTTGTATCTGATAAAAGGAATCAGTTTGGTTGCCTTGGCTTGCACACGTTCCAATCTCGCGATATCCTTTCGAAACGAAGGACTCCAAAATTGTACGGCATACTCCAAGTGCGGCCGGACAAGGGAGTTGTACAAACATAGTACAATCTCCTTGTTTCGATATCCAAACTATCGCTTTATGTAGACTAACATGCTTTGGGATTTCTTCTACACCTTAATACACTGATTCGAGAACTTAAGGGCACTAGTGATAGTTACACCCAAGTCCTTCCCAATACCAGTGCATTCAAGAGCAGTGCGCTTAAGGATATACTGCGATTGGGGCTTTTGGTGGCCGATATGCATCACTTTGCATTTGTTCACGTTCACGTGTCTGACCGCTTCCCAATCTTCCGAAGATGTTCTTGTAGGCGGGAAGTATGTCCCTCCTTAAGAACGTTCATACTAAGCTTGGTATGATCGGCAAATTTAGAAATCTTTGCAACTATGTCACCATCCATGTCGTTAACATAGATGATGGACAGTAGTGGTCCCAGGACAGAACCTTGAGTAACACCGCTAATAACGGGCACCCAGTCAGAATCCTGTCATTTTAATACCATCCGTTGCAGTCTGCTGCTTAGCCAGTTCTATATTCAACCTGCTACGTTTCCGTCTATGCTCAGTGGAAAAATTCCACAAGATTCGTCAGGCATGACCGTTGCCTCCGGAATCCGTGTTGGAAACTCCTCAATAGTAAGTCTTACTCTAAATATGACATTATTTTGTCCACCATCAGGCTTTCCATGAGTTTACCAACTATCGAAGTTAAACTAATAGGTCGGTAGTTTGACGGTTGGCAAGAGTAGCCTCTCTTGAAGATAGGAGTCACCTCCGCCTCACGCAAGTCTAGGAACGCATCCAGTCCGGATTGACATTTTGAAGATTGTGCCATGATGTTGTGACACATCACCACGCACTTCTTTCAACATTTTAGGTACAAACCCGTCCTGCCCAGGTGACTTATTCTTCTTTAGGTCATTCATTCTTTTTTTCTACTTCGCTTTGGGTGAGGTCCATTTCCTCCAGCTTCTCACGCAAGTAAGATCCATCGGTTGAAGGATGGGACCACATTCTTCAGTAAACACTGAAGAGAAGTAGTCGTTCAGGAGGTTGGCATCTTATGCATCTGAGTAATTTAATGCCCCCTCCTCATTCACCAAAGGACCAATCTTCCGGCGGATTGGTTTACGGCTGTTTACATAACCAAAGAGCTGCTTGGATTCTCTTTGCAAAGTCTCGCCACTCGGAGCTCCTCGGCACCCTTTGCCGCCCTTATGATAGACTTCACTCTCCTAGCTAGCCTACGGTACTCATCGAAGTCACCAGAAATCCTTGACTGCCAGTACACAGTTCTCTTCTACCTCAACAGTTGACCAATTTATCGATTAAACCACCTTGGTTGAACAGAAGACTGACGCAAGCTTCTTACAGTGATAAATCATGATTGAAGACTCATGAACGTAGTTCTGAAACTATTACACAAATATTCAACATATTCACACCTTTCCAGCTTCACATCAGCCGATCCAACACGAAGACCTGCAAAGTCTGCTCTTCTCAAATCAAAGTTACTCGATTCACGAGTCGCAGACTCTACCTTGGGGACCTTGACTACAAATCTAACTAGTCGGTGGTCACTACCACCGAGCTCCTTGCCTACAGAGAGCCCCTTAATGATGTCATCCTCAGAAGTGAAAACCGAGTCAAGAATATTATTGCCTCTCGTCGGCTCTCTCAGCTATTGTGTCAGGAACTCCTCGTTCGCAAACTCCAGAAGCAGTGCGTCCTAGCCACAGGGTTCTCTGGTTTCACAGTCAACTTGGGTGTTGAAGTCTCCCATGACGATACACACTCTGTCCCCAACAAATTCACCCAGCAGCCCTTACAGATCCCTGTCCTTCTCAACGATTTGGGAAGAGGGTTTATAAGCCAGCAGTATCCTGTATCTGGCAGGACCTAACTCTGGCCTGGATGGGTTTCTACCTAAAGTGTTGAAAGAAGTGCGCGATCAAGTGTCACGACACCTGAGCGCAATCTTCAACATGTCAACCCAGACCGAATGCGTTCCTAGAGACTAGCGTGAAGCGGAGGTGACTCCTATCTTCAAGTAAGGAGACAGTAGCCAACCGTCAAACTACCGACCTATCAGTCTGACTTCGATAGTCGGTAAACTCATGGAAAGCATGATGGTAGACAAAATGACGTAGTATTTAGAGTCAAACCTGCTACTGAGGAGTTCCCAGCACGGCTTCCGAAGGCAACGGTCATGCCTGACGAACCTTGTGGAATTCTTCCACTTAGTGTTCAGTGAGTACCATGGGGACAAGGCGGTGGATGTGGTGTACTTAGACTTTCAGAAATCCTTTGATAAGGTACCACACCGCCGCCTTCTCGGGAAAGTGCGAGCGCTGGGCATAGACGGAAAAGTAGTCGGCTGGATCGAGAACTGGCTAAGTGGCAGACGCCAATAGGTGGTGGTGAATGGACAGGCTTCTGAGTGGGTGCCCGTTACTAGCGGAGTGCCTCAAGGTTCTGCCTGGGACCACTATTATTCATCAACTACGTCAACGACATGGACGGTGACATGGTTGCCAAGATTTCTAAATTTGCCGACGATACCAAGCTTGGTATGAACGTTGCAAGGGATGGAAATACTACCCATCTGCAGGAAGATCTTGGGAAGATTGGGGAGTGGTCGGACACGTGGCAAATGCCTTTTAACGTGAACAAATGCAAAGTGATGCATATCGGCCACCGAAATCCCGAATCTCAGTATATTCTTAAGGGCACTGCTACTGAATCCACCGACACTGAGAAGGACTTGGGTGTAACAATCACTAGTAACCTCTAGTTCTCGAAGCAGTGTATTGAGGCGAAGAAAAAGGTATAACGGATGCTAGGCTACATAAAGCGCCAGGCTGGATATCGGAACAAGGAGATTGTACTGTGTCTGTACAACTTACTTGTCCGACCGCACCGGGAGTATGCCGTACAATTTTGGAGTACTTCATTTCTAAAGGACATCGCGAGATTGGAACGCGTGCAAGCCAGGGCAACCAAACTGATTCCCTCTATCAGACATAAAAGTTATGAAGATAGATTAAGGGAATTAGATCTGTTCTCGTTGGAAACCCGTAGACTGCGTTTTTTAGCTGTTTGAAGTTTTCAAAATACTTCGAGGGTTCGACAATGTTGACTACAGGGATATTTTTACACTTGTTGAGAGCAGAACAAGAAATCACGGCTTTAAACTTGAACTGAAGCGTTACACCGCGATCTGTGTGGAAAATTTTTTACCTACACTATCTGCGGTAGTTGGAACGCACTTCCAGTGGAAGTTGTTAACAGTGAATCTGTTGACCAGTTCAAGTCAAGACTAGACAGGGTCTTGAAAAGTGGCCGTTTAAGGACGTAAAGCATTTGAGCAGAGATGTGCTCGCTTGACTGCTAGTCTAAAGGTACCCTCATTGAATGGACAGTGAGGTCTTCTAGGGTACTATCTTTCCTTGTTGCTCCTTGTTGCTCTTCCACCTGAAACTTCTGGCAAGGAAACATTGAAAAGATACCTGATTGTGCTGGAAGAACCCAATCAGGTTTTTTTATAGTAAAGCTGAAACCTATCTATTTAGTGGTTCTCTTTCTACTTAGCGGTACTATTTTTAACTGCTTCTTGTCTACCATAACCTTTTGATGGTAACATTAATTAATATTTGTGATATTGCGATTCAATACTTTAAGTTTCTAATAACTTTGTCCAATCTTTTTTTAAACGTTTCTACAGTTTTGCTCGACACAATTTCTTCCGTCAGCTGATTTCACACTAACTATTCTATATGAAAAAAAGTTTCCGAGAAGGGTTGTTCTAAATTGTTTGGGAACAAGCTTCATGCAATTTTTACGAGTATAATTTCTATTTAGTTCGAACCAGATAGAGTGGTCGACATTTTCTATTCCTCTCAAAATTTTGTATACCTTTATTAATTGACCTCTAATGGGTCTTGTTTCTAGTCTGAATAAGTTTAACTTTCCAGTCGCTTTTTGTAATTGTAATTTTTTTAAATTTGGAATTAATTTTGTCGCTCTGGCTTGGACCCTCTCCAATCTCTAAATGTCTTTTTTCAAATATGGCGACTAAACCTGCGCACAGTACTCCATTTGAGGTCTTATTAAGGCATTATACGTATTCAAGTTATTGTTTCGTTTTTGTAGCTAAATTGTCTTTTAATATAACTGAATATCTTTAAGGCTTTTTTCTCCTTCTCTACAGATTGCTGAGAAAATTTGAGATCATTGGTTACGTAAATGCCTAGATCACTTATCAAATTATTATTTGTCACCTTGAATAAAATTTAAAGTCACTAGAGTTCTTTGGTTACTTTAACTGCGTCTAACAATTGATTCATCATAAAGATGAAGGACTAAATAACCTTTAGTAATTATGATCGTCAACCAAGCCTTTTTGTACATTTATTATTATTGAAATAATGATTGGTGATATGTAGACTGCAGCTGTCATTCGATTTTGTGCAAGCCATTGTTCTATATGTTGATGTATCTTCGTAGTCTTGTGATTGCTCAGTTGAATTGGACGGGATGTGGTGTTATCACTGTGTCGTGTGAGGGAAGTATATGTGTTGCATATTTGAGGATTTTTGTTGAGGAATTTCGTGACTGAATATGTTTAAAAGTAGTAGCTAGAGGATATTATCGTGGGGCTTCAATGGAGCAGTAGTATGCGTGGTTTGTGTATAACTTGTCCTTGTCGGGTGAAGATGAAGTTTGTGATTTTTCTATTATTAGTAAGGTTGGTGTTCAGGACTTTTGTACAAAATATGTTTAGTTCCTGTATCGAAGACTTTGTTCATGTCGATGTCTGGGAGGATTGTGCGTGGGAGGAGGAGTGTCCGTTGAAACCAACTAGAAGGTGATAAGAACATAAGAAAAGATGAGTCTACAAAAGTCGAATCAATAGCCTATAGGAGGTGAGAATGATTAGGCAAGGTGTGGTGGTGAATATTTTTTTGTGAGTGTGGTATATCTTGACCTCTTCATTTGTTTATTAGTTTTTTAAGAGTTTTGGATAAAGGGCAGGAGTATGATGTGAAGGTATGAGTTTGGTTGTATTAGGGGGGTTCTTGATTCACTCTGGATATGATATGTGCTGTTTTCCAGATTGGGGGAATGGTATGGTTGAACCAGACGTGGTTGAAAATGTCTGCGATGGCTGAGATTTCTGTTTCCTAGGTGTTTTAGGTGAAAGTTTGATATATTGTGAGAACCTGTGGTTTTGGAGTTTTTGAAAGATTTGATGGCTAAATAAGCGTTTTATGGAGTGAATAATTGATTCATTGTAAAAGAGATATGTAAAGAAAGTGGTGAAGCTAATGAAGTAAGAATGTGTGAAAGATATATGTATAACCTCCCACCTTCCTACAGCCATCGGAGTTTCTGGCTATGCGTATTTTTTTATGTCTCAATAAATTTATTTTTTATGTCTATGCATGTGCAGGTGGGGCTGATGTTTGGGTATAGTGTTTTTGGTTGAGGCTATGTTGTGGTGAGTAATTAGTGATTCTTGTGTGGTGGAAGGAGTTTAATATGATCAATGTATTTTCTTTAGTGTTCACTAGAGTTGCGCTGAATTTGTTTTGTAGTTTATTGAGCTCACATATCGATTCCAGTTTTCCGTTTGTTGTTTTCATATTTGATTGGTGACGCGAGTGTTGAGAAGATGCATTTGTTGCGATGTTTTATTTTAGTTTGCTTCTATCTTTTATAAAGTCTGAAATTTCTTTCGTAAAGTTTTGGATCTACATTTTCTTTTATTTCTGAAGTGATGATTGATTAAACGGTTCAAGTGAAATATTTTCCCCCATGTTCAAAAATGATAAATTTTTGACGATGAGGAACAACGTCTCACCCTAAAACATTAATTTCTTCTGGGGTCAAACTTGCTACGTTAACCATGGACAGTTATGAAGGAGAAGAAGGGTACCCTTTAGATAGACGCGCAAATGACGTTTTTGTTCAAGAGATTCTTTTAAATGTTGCAATTAATAAGCATAAATGGGAGGTTAAAAATGAAGCAATAAACACATGTAAACCTCTTTCAGAAAGTTCGTTGCACCCGAAAAAAAAATTATAGCTAAAAAAGGGCCTTAGTATTACTAGCAAAAATGACTTAGGATTTGATAGCTTATAAAAAAAAGACATAAAATTTATTATGGGCTTTAAAAAAAGGCCGAAGCTTTATTTATTGTTTAAAAAAAGCTCTAAGCTTTAGAACAGCTTTTAAAAGCCCTAAGCTTTTGAACAACTTTGAAAAGGCCTAAGTTTTAAAAGAGCCTTAAAAGGTCTAAGCTTTACAAGAGCTTTAAAAAAGGTCTAAGCTTTACAAAAGCTTATAAAAAAGACCTAAAATTTATTATGGGCTTTTACAAAAGGCCAAAGCTTTATTTAAAGTTTTAAAAAGCCCTAAGCTATAGAACAGCTTTTAAAAGCACTAAGCTTTAGAACAGCTTAAAAGGCCTAAGCTTTAAAAGAGCTTTAAAAGTTCTAAGCTTTAGAAGAGCTTTAAAAAAGGCCTAATCTTCACAACAGCTTTTAAAACACCTAAGCTTTACAACGGCTTAAAAGAGACATAAGCTAAAACAGCTTTAAAAAGGCCTAAGCTTTACATCAGCTTTAAAAAGGTCAAGTTTTACAACAGCTTTAAAAAGACCTAAACTTTACAACAGCTTTATTGAAAGCCTAAGCTTTACAACAGCTTCAAAAGAGGCGTTAGATTTCGTACGGCTTTAAAAAGGCCTGAGCCTCCTAACAGCTTTATAAAAAGCCTAAGCTATATTACAACTTTAAAAAAGGCATAAGTTTTACAATAGCTTTAAAAGGGCCTAAGCTTCAAAACAACTTTTGAAAGTTGCTATACAACAGTTTCAAAGAACGCTTAAGATTTACTACAGATTTTAAAAAAGTCTTAAGCTTTACTACAGATTTTAAAAAAGTCTTAAGCTTTACTACAGATTCTAAAAAAGTCTTAAGCTTTACTACAGATTTTAAAAAAGTCTTAAGCTTTACTACAGATTTTAAAAAAGTCTTAAGCTTTACTACAGATTTTAAAAAAGTCTTAAGCTTTACTACAGATTTTAAAAAAGTCTTAAGCTTTACTACAGATTTTTAAAAAGTCTTAAGCTTTACTACAGCTTTTAAAAAAGCCTATTTTACTACTTTCTCTAACCAGCTCGCACAAAATTTCAAAGAATTTGAACATTGGGAACATTTATGATGTCTTCTAAAAACGACATTAATTAATTAACAATCTAATAGTAATTTATGTCATGAGATCTGGTTGTGAATACTACTACACTCTTGGCCTTTCTTAAGCGCCGTGAAGGGGATTAATTATGTGGTTAGTATCACTAACCACGTTGCGTTTTCCCGCAGGCAATTAGAATGCGATGCTATTAATACTTTGTTTCCTTTTGCGACTACAAACGAGTTTAATTATGTGGTTAGTACTGCTGACCACACAGTGTGTTTCTCCTTATGTGGTTAGTACTGCTGACCACATAGTGTGTTTCTCCTTATGTGGTTAGTACTGCTGACCACACAGTGTGTTTCTCCTTATGTGGTTAGTACTGCTGACCACATAGTGTGATTCTCCTTATGTGGTTAGTAATGCTGACCACATAGTGTGATTCTCCTTATGTGGTTAGTACTGCTGACCACATAGTGTGATTCTCCTTATGTGGTTAGTACTGCTAACCACATAGTGTGATTCTCCTTATGTGGTTAGTACTGCTGACCACATAGTGTGATTCTCCTTATGTGGTTAGTACTGCTGACCACACAGTGTGTTTCTCCTTATGTGGTTAGTACTGATGACCACATAGTGTGTTTCTCCTTATGTGGTTAGTACTGCTGACCACACAGTGTGTTTCTCCTTATGTGGTTAGTACTGCTGACCACATAGTGTGATTCTCCTTATGTGGTTAGTAGTGCTGACCACATAGTGTGATTCTCCTTATGTGGTTAGTACTGCTGACCACATAGTGTGATTCTCCTTATGTGGTTAGTACTGCTAACCACATAGTGTGATTCTCCTTATGTGGTTAGTACTGCTGACCACATAGTGTGATTCTCCTTATGTGGTTAGTACTGCTGACCACACAGTGTGTTTCTCCTTATGTGGTTAGTACTGCTGACCACATAGTGTGTTTCTCCTTATGTGGTTAGTACTGCTGACCACACAGTGTGTTTCTCCTTATGTGGTTAGTACTGCTGACCACATAGTGTGATTCTCCTTATGTAGTTAGTACTGCTGACCACATAGTGTGATTCTCCTTATGTGGTTAGTACTGCTGACCACATAGTGTGATTCTCCTTATGTGGTTAGTACTGCTAACCACATAGTGTGATTCTCCTTATGTGGTTAGTACTGCTGACCACATAGTGTGATTCTCCTTATGTGGTTAGTACTGCTGACCACACAGTGTGTTTCTCCTTATGTGGTTAGTACTGCTGACCACATAGTGTGATTCTCCCTATGTGGTTAGTACTGCTAACCACATAGTGTGATTCTCCTTATGTGGTTAGTACTGCTGACCACATAGTGTGATTCTCCTTATGTGGTTAGTACTGCTGACCACATAGTGTGATTCTCCTTATGTGGTTAGTACTGCTGACCACATAGTGTGATTCTCCTTATGTGGTTAGTACTGCTAACCACATAGTGTGATTCTCCTTATGTGGTTAGTACTGCTGACCACATAGTGTGATTCTCCTTATGTGGTTAGTACTGCTGACCACATAGTGTGATTCTCCTTATGTGGTTAGTACTGCTGACCACATAGTGTGATTCTCCCTATGTGGTTAGTACTGCTAACCACATAGTGTGATTCTCCTTATGTGGTTAGTACTGCTGACCACATAGTGTGATTCTCCTTATGTGGTTAGTACTGCTGACCACATAGTGTGATTCTCCTTATGTGGTTAGTACTGCTGACCACATAGTGTGATTCTCCTTATGTGGTTAGTACTGCTAACCACATAGTGTGATTCTCCTTATGTGGTTAGTACTGCTGACCACATAGTGTGATTCTCCTTATGTGGTTAGTACTGCTGACCACACAGTGTGTTTCTCCTTATGTGGTTAGTACTGCTGACCACATAGTGTGATTCTCCCTATGTGGTTAGTACTGCTAACCACATAGTGTGATTCTCCTTATGTGGTTAGTACTGCTGACCACATAGTGTGATTCTCCTTATGTGGTTAGTACTGCTGACCACATAGTGTGATTCTCCTTATGTGGTTAGTACTGCTGACCACATAGTGTGATTCTCCTTATGTGGTTAGTACTGCTAACCACATAGTGTGATTCTCCTTATGTGGTTAGTACTGCTGACCACATAGTGTGATTCTCCTTATGTGGTTAGTACTGCTGACCACATAGTGTGATTCTCCTTATGTGGTTAGTACTGCTGACCACATAGTGTGATTCTCCCTATGTGGTTAGTACTGCTAACCACATAGTGTGATTCTCCTTATGTGGTTAGTACTGCTGACCACATAGTGTGATTCTCCTTATGTGGTTAGTACTGCTGACCACATAGTGTGATTCTCCTTATGTGGTTAGTACTGCTGACCACATAGTGTGATTCTCCTTATGTGGTTAGTACTGCTGACCACATAGTGTGATTCTCCCTATGTGGTTAGTACTGCTAACCACATAGTGTGATTCTCCTTATGTGGTTAGTACTGCTAACCACATAGTGTGATTCTCCTTATGTGGTTAGTACTGCTGATCACATTGTGTGATTCTCCTTATGTGGTTAGAACTGCTAACCACATAGTGTGATTCTCCTTATGTGGTTAGTACTGCTAACCACATAGTGTCTTTCTCCTTATGTGGTTAGTACTGCTGACCACATAGTGTGATTCTCCTTATGTGGTTAGTACTGCTGACCACATAGTGTGATTCTCCCTATGTGGTTAGTACTGCTAACCACATAGTGTGATTCTCCTTATGTGGTTAGTACTGCTAACCACATAGTGTGATTCTCCTTATGTGGTTAGTACTGCTGATCACATTGTGTGATTCTCCTTATGTGGTTAGAACTGCTAACCACATAGTGTGATTCTCCTTATGTGGTTAGTACTGCTAACCACATAGTGTCTTTCTCCTTATGTGGTTAGTACTGCTAACCACATAGTGTGATTCTCCTTATGTGGTTAGTACTGCTGATCACATTGTGTGATTCTCCTTATGTGGTTAGTACTGCTGACCACATAGTGTGTTTCTCCTTATGTGGTTAGTACTGCTGACCACATAGTGTCTTTCTCCACTCGACATCTGGAATTCTGTTCCAAATAACCGGTTCCATATTCACATAAACTGTAGCAATTTTGGTTGCAAGAAGTGTAGTTATATTTACTTAAAAATAAGAAAAAATGAACGAGGGAATCTCTGCCCGAAAGTTTGTGCGAAAAGAGAACCCTAAAGCAAGTGGTAATGTTGGGGGTAGTGAATATGTATGGTTTCTACTAAGCTCAACTAGACTAATTATTTGTGATTGGGACTTAGGGGAGGCATAACTCTCCTGAATCTTTTCCCTTTATAATTAATTATTAGTATGGAAAATGGAGCAAAAAAAGAGAAGAAATAACGAACGAGGCCTTGACAGGTTAATGATGTTATTAAAATAATTGCCTTGATCGGGAAATTAATGGGAAGCGAAATCTAATACCAAGTGATTAAGAGCAATGAGAATTAATGAGTTCGGAATTATGGCATTTCGGACCAATTTTAATGAAAAGACTGGGAAGTTCAAATCGTGATTCGAGAACAAATGGATTAAGAGGGTCTCTTTTTATGGTCTCCACCCCCCATCCCCTCTCGCGATCGCCAAGGACCAGAGAACCCGTCAGAAAGCTCAGATCCAGGTCAATTAAAGTTTTGCCCTTTTCTCGAAATTCCGTTGTTTACAATAAAAAGAGAGATTCCGAGAATGATCGCAATCTTGGGTTTTGGCCTCAAAATCTGAAATTTCGCCGGGTTTTTGCCCTTAAGTTAGGTTTCAGGAGAGGTATGCGTTTGCACACTAAGCAGAGAAAATGGCTCAGAATTTGGATGCATCCATTTAAACAGGAACTTGCGAAGGCCTATTTACTCGTGTGTTTTTTTTTAATATTGCTGTATATCGTTAACGCGAAGAGGATCAAAGAAGAACAGACCGTACATAGATCATTCCCACACGGCAAGGAAAGTGCACATGAACAAAAAGGAGAGGAACGAAAGGTTGAAGGACCCAGAAAGATAAGAGAATTGACTTATGGACAGCTAGATAATGTATAGTAGATGTAGGGCCGATCGTAAGCAAACTACAAGTACACTATCGTTCAAAAGTTTAATATCATCCATATTCTTTTGTATTGTTTTACCTTTATTATTTTAAATTGCCAATTAATGTGTGTTTGATTTTTGCTTTACAATGGAAAAGTAACTGTATTCTGTTACACTTGACACATGGAGGAGCTGCAAGTCCTCCCAGTCCGAGTGCAAATTAGGGAAGCTCTTTTCTTGAGTTGACTTGAACTCTCTGACGGGTGGGTCCTTGGGAAGGTTGTGCGCTTCCTTTGGCTGCCTCTCAGCATCCTGTGTCTCTAACCATAGTCAACCTTTGACTATGTTTAAAGACCTTACTAATAACCACATTGCGTATCAGAAAAGACAAGGACTTGAAAGGGATCGAGCTTGGGGCGCGATTAATGGAGAGAGAGGTTTGGCCCAATTACCACTTCCTGCATGTAATTGATTGACCACTTTCTTGCGGCCATTCTCGGGTGTATAAGGCTACATTGCTTATGGGTTGTGGTTTTACTGCATTGGTGGCTACCAGGTCAACTAAACGTCTCGACTCCCCTATCTAAGTCTCTTTATTATTGGTCACAATCCTTCAGTAATTTATGTTTTTGGTAAACTTTGAAAAAGAAAATCTGATTACTTCCCCATTAGCAAAACTTTGCCCAACTTAGTGTTGAGGGAGGGGAGGAAATTGACAGCACCACTCAGACCAGTGAAGGAGGCTCCCTTACAACCATTTTTATGCGGCAACTGAGCTTTTACTTTGCCATATTTGGAACCGCCATTGGGTAGCCCCACTTCTGTGATGGAGGAAGACCCCCTGCACTTTTTTAGGTGCTGCTAGAAGAATCTTTTAGCGCAGAGGGAGTGTCCCCTCTCCTATGTCTATGGGTGAGGCGACATTCCCCTTACCCCCTTTTTTGGATTCGTACTTGGACAACTCCACTTCTACATTAGACGCGGCCACTCTTTTTCCTTCACAGGTACCCACCAAGATGGGGGTGAGCAAGCGGCCCAAGATTGACTAAGCCAGGTGAAGCGTCTTGATAGAGTGAACTTCCTGGACATGGCCCTTCGGGCCATGTCCACCGCCCTTTTAGATAGTATCTTAACCCTGTTGAGGGCCGGTGTGCCTGCCACCCTTTTATCTGCGATAGAGGTCGAGTCGCCAGCCCCAATGTCTTTGACTACAGGTCATCGGCCAAGAGAGTCACCAGTCGGGATCCCCAATACCTTGGGGTGAATGGCCACTTGGATACGCTTTCTGAGGTGGAAATAGGCCTTGAGGTGCACCCACTACAAATGATAGGGTCTTCCAGGAAGGCGTACGATGGCGGAGGGTAACCCACCGAGTCGTAGTCCGTCCCCAAAGACTCACGAGGAGAGGATGGACCTCCTTCCTCGGTTGGCGCCCCCTTGTCGACCATGGCCTTCTGTATTTCGGAGAAGGATGTGGCTGAAACTGAAATGTCCGACATCGGAACACATTGGTCTGTTGGAGAAAATGGGGCTCACTCTCAGCCGCCGGCTTTAAGAGTTTCCTGATTGTTCCTTCTACTGATGGGAGCATGTTGTCCAAAGCACACATGCTAGGCATTAGTTAGGGTTCTAGGTAGAGAACCAAAGGTCGACTATTTCTCAGACGGGAACTTTCTGGCGAATGCGGTAGACCCTGACCAGGCGCCCATGGTGAGGGCTCTTTAGGCAATTGACAACTCGATTGTGAAGGTGACACTACCGCACTCTACCATGGATTCTTTTAAAGTCGTTGTTTAGGCGAGGGAATTTGCGGACTAGTCACTAGAATATAGAAAAAGAATTAGATTAAAGGTGGGGGAGGGAGGCTCGAGATCCATCCCTATACTCTTAGTTACGTTATCTCGTAACAGGCTCCCTGAGTCGGTGCGTGCGGGTTTGGTATCGCTACCGCGTTGAGAAATTCGCTCCACTGCTGCAAAGGTGTTACCATTGAAAACCGCTTCGCCATATAAATCAAATTTGCAGATGCGCCAAATCAGGCTAGCTAGAAATCCAGGTAAAGTGTTGAAAAACATTGAAGGATAAATCTGTATTATGCCATAGCAAGTGTATTAATTGTGGTGAGTCACACCATGCTTCCTCTAAGCAATGTAGAACGTATCTTTTCAAGGAGGAGGTACTAGCCGTTCAACCTCTGCACCGACATTATCAGAGGCGAAGGCATTGATCCTGTTGGACCTTTTGTAACCTGGGACTTCTTACGCGTCTAAGCATAAGAAGATATTCTCTATTACTGGCCCCTTCAGCCAAAGGTGCACGGTTGTTGTAGGAGAATAGCATAATGCATCCACGTTTCCCTCACCTCCCTTCCTGGCGGATCGGTTATCAAACCTTCCCCTTCCGGCCCGATATTTGATGATCTCCCGCCGAGTTCCTTTCTCGACTGGTTATCGATAGATGGGCGACCATCTTGGTTTCGAGTGGTTCCCGGAAGTTTTCAAAGGACGTAATGGAAGAGCTTGAGATCAAATCTACTTCCGGAGCCATGTAAACATCTCCGAGTTTCGAGTATAAAAAATGAATTCTTTTAACCCTCGGGAGTAGAGCTTGCACAGCATCTGGCGGGGCAGGAATTGCCATCTATCTCGGTGTAGTGGTAAATCGACGAAGCAGCAAGTCTTCACAGAGGAGATCGGTCCCAGTTATGGAGGCTCCTTACCCGATTGGTCTGCAAGTCCGTGAGGACCCAAGCTCGTACTCGCGTTTCAGAGCCGAAGCTGCAAACGGCCTCACTCTGGTTCCCTAAGCGAGAAAACTACATCTCGGCTTTTTTTCCGTGACCCTACGCGTCGATAGGTCACTTCACCTTCCCCCCCTCCCTCACTGAGGCACCCAAGATTCCTCGGAGTTTACGAGCGTGGGGCCCTCTTTAACAAGAAGCTCCCGTCACCGCCTTCTTGCAGCAGAATCGTGACGGAATTGTGGGATCAGGTCGGTCTCTGGAGAACCTACCTCATCGTCTCCACCCATTATCTCACCACCTTCACTTACCATCGCCAACCGAACATCAGGTTCCTAGATAACCCTTTCTTTCACATTCCCCAATTTCACCGCGAAGCTTACCAACATTGCAAGTGTATAGGGATTTACATAGTGAATAGTTATTTACAAGCCAAGTGAGATATCCCAGATTCACTTATTGATTTATCTCTCAAAGCACCTCATATATATATATATATATATATATATATATATATATATATATATATATATATATATATATACGAGGGGCGGTCAATAAGTTTTTCAATTCGGATATAAAGAAACGAGATATGAGGAAAAGTGTTTTATTATTTTTCAATATAACTACCCTCGACTTCAATGCACTTGCGCCACTTGTCCCTGAGGCTTCGAATTCCCGACAACCACAAATCTCCCGACTGGCGTTAAATCCACTCCTGGACTTAGAGCTGGACATCTTCATCGTCCCCAAACCGGCGTCCACGTAGTGCAGCCTTGAGCTGGTGGAATAAAAAGTAGTCGCTAGGGGCCAGATCTAGACTGTTGGGGGGATGGTGTAGCTCCTCGAATCCGCACTCACGCAGGGCAGCTTGTGCAACTCTGGCCTTGTGGACTTTGACGACTTTGAAGTCGATTATGGGGCGTGAGGTTTCTAGGGACCCAACGGGCAGAGACCTTGGTCATGGCCAAATTGTCGTGGATGATGATGATAACACTTCCATGTGATATTGCAAGTTCTCGCTCGATTTATTCGACCTTCACCTGTCAATTTTCGAGGATCACCCTCTCCACACGGGCCACATTGTCCTCGTTGGTCACGTCTGACGGGTGTCCTGGTTAGGGGTCATCTTCAATGACTCACGACCATGGCAGAACCCCCTCTTCCAGCGAGCAATCGTTGCATATGAAGGGGCGATGTCAGTGTACACTACAACCATGCGTTCATGGATCTCTTTTGCATTCTTGCCTTCCTTGGTCAAAAATTTGATCACTGCGCGGTGCTCAACCTTCTCCATTGTTGAAAAATTTGTGACTGACAATCTGCGATCAGCTACTGCTTCTTAAATAAACGAGGCAGGAGCGTGCGGCTGCAGGTCCTGACTTGTCATAACTTGTCCTAACACCCCCACAAACAGCCATCCCCCTTCCTCTGTTTTGCCCCACCGATTCGCAAAACTTATTGCCCACGCCTTATAGATCTCACGCCCCTGCCCAAGGCTGGAGCGTGGGGCCTTCCAACAAAGAGACCCCTGCCTCCATAACAGCTCGCCCTATCGAAGGTTTTGAGGTAGAAGGAAGTAAAGACTTACTTGGTGAAGTGAACCTATCCTAGTAAGTCCTCAGTGGTGACAATACCCTAAGAAAGTCAACCGCCATTCCAGTGAGGGTCTTCATCTCGAAGAGGGCCAAGCATCTCCTCCGACTAGGACTGAAGGGCATATTCTTGCATTCAAATTACCGTGGAATCCCAGCCAACTGGGAGGAGCTCCCTAGGCTCATCTCCTTCCCGTTAACTATCTTTATATAGGAAACCATCCTAGCGAGTGCCTCCTGCGCACACCGTTGGGATATAAGGGTTTCTGACCTCACCACCAAGAGATAGGGTTAGGGCAGATGGATGCTCGATTTACATTTGGCATGACGTCTAGGCATTTATCTTCGCTTTAAGCATTTAAAAAGGACTTTTACGTGGGGAGGTGCGCCGAGTCATGGCACGGTTACCTAGGCCCTTTTTCTATGGGATTTTAACGGTATGCACACACTCTGGTGGAATATACGATTAATCTCAGGGGTCAGGTCCTTGCCGAACTGATCGAAAAGCTGAAAATAGGGCTTCTGAACGCGGATGAGTTTACATACCATGCCCGAGAGCCGTTTCATTTCCTTGTATTGATACCTATGTCACTCTGCTCCTGGGATGTATAAATTGATTTTGGGAGAGAAGTGAGCTATGAGATTTATGGTAGTAACCACTCTCCCATTTAAATATCATTTTCTGGGTCGCTGTCGCATGAGATACCACCTCGGTGGTGCTTAGAGCGGGCACGGTAGTCTGCATTTCACGATATGAGTGTTTTTTTTTTCGCTCCCAGTCGAGGAGGCTAAGTCGGCTGATTAGACCGTCGAGTTCTTCTCCGGCAACTTCATCGCCGTGTGCCTAACTGCAATTCTTAGATCGTCTGGCCCGTTTCAAGCCGATAGTTTCCGTGGTGGTCAGCCGAGTGTGAGACCGCTGACAAAGAAACGAAAGGCCTACATTCGTTATGAGTGCCACCCGAACGATTTCATTGCTGGGGAACTTCGTCGATCTAATGCCAGGTTCCTGTAATGTTTCAAGCACTCACGCCGCTCTTCTTAGCGCTATGTGTGTCTACACTTAACAAAGAAGTTTTCGAAGGACTCCCACCAGGCGTCAGTGGCGGAGTCTTTCGCGATCGCTTTCTCCAGAATCTATAGCCGGGAAGCTGTTCATGCCCGTCGTGATGAAGCTGATAGTTGCCGAATGGGATTTACCTCGTGAGACGGAGAACCCTTCAACGACAGTTTTACGTTGAGTGAGTTTCGCTTTCGCTTCGTGCGTGGACACCGCCTCTGATTCAGACGATGTCCCGTATGCAATGCTTTGACAGAATGTTAAATTTACCATTACATTTCTATTAGATTTGTTCTACAGATCTGGACATAGAGTATCCTCCCAGATTCCACTTGAATGGACTGTTCTCGCTTTTCACAAACCCAGGTGAGATTGTAGGGGTGCGAAATGTATGAGAGAAATTCCTTCCAACTCGATAATATAAATAGCAGAAAAACTTACCATACAAAAGAACGGACTTCACCAGTCGTGTGGCATGAACACCTGAGGAAGAAAACGAAAATGTTTCAAGGACAAATTCAACAAGAGTACGGAAGCCAAGGAAAACAGAAGAAGACGCTTAAAGGACTAACTAAAGAAGAAGAAAAATCGAGTGGAAAGCAACCCCAGAAGAAGATACGAGAAGAAGAAGCAAAGAAAATCAAAAGGATAAGCAATACAACCACAAAATTAATAAAGATATAAAAGGGCCAACAACAATAAACAACGATAAAGAAAGCCCCCCATCCATAAGATCACTCTACTCTGATCAGTTTCCCCCGTTTCTCTAACCTTCTGCTTGTGCCTGTTGATGGAAAAATTGGTACATGTTATCCTATCCTATTGCTTGAACAGCGGAGGCCACGTTTTTTTTCGATCTGAAGAAGGCCTATAAAATCGCATGGCAATATGGTATCATGGACCCTCTGCAAAAGAGCCTCCCAACTTTTATATCTAAATTCTTACGAGATCGTCGATTCTACGGAAAGAAAGCGGAGTCCCATCTGCCCAATAAGGCAGAAAGATAAGGTCTCGGTGGAAAATGTCCTCAGTGTCACAGTCTTTGTTCTGACCATAAACGATATCAGCTCAGTGATGCCTGAAGATGTTCTTGCTAAGCTCGATGTAGACGACCTTTCGATCTCTTTTTCGTGCGGTCCAGATGCCAAATCTGGAAGATCGACTCTAAAAGGAATTTAACCGCATTTCTCCCTATCTAAACGGATACATGTTCCAGTTTTCCTTGGCCAAAATTAAAGTAGTGAACGTCTGCCGCCATCCACGATCCATCTCGATTCGGATTTGTTACTGAACGAGATTTGCATGGAAGTGGTGGATTTGCACTGTTTATTTGGTCATGTTTTCTATCAACCCATCTCCTAGGAGGCCCATATTCGCAGACTTAGGGTCTCGTGTACCCGGGCAATGAAAATTTTTCGTTTCGTGACGTTCAACACTTGGAGTATTGAAAAAGTAAGGAGACAAGATATATGCATCCGCAGCCGAGCGTGTAATGAAGAAAGTAGACTTGATACACCACAATGGTCTTTATCTAGTGTCCCCTGTCTTCCGCAAGTTCCCTATTGAAGCCTGTTTTCGATGCTGAAGAGATGCCACTTGCTCTACGCGGTACGCAGTGAAATATGTGCTTGTTATCGCGGGCACAGCCTCTTCCCAGACGCCAACGGCTCTCAGTGCATCCGAGGTCTTATTAGACGGTGCCTATGCCACCGAGAAACTCCAAAACTATCCTTAGCCCTTTGGAATTTGGGCTAGGAAATTCCTTCGAGATCTCGAAATATAGCTCTGGCCAGCGACGCCCCTGGTTTCGCTTAGGATAACACATTTTTGGGGACTACCTATGACTATTTATTGCAACACCTCTGCTCCCAGAGGTTCTTCAGCGGCAGGAGTATTGCGTTTTCGTTTTGGGCTCACACTTCGTGTCACGTTGGATCCGTGCCAGTGAAAACGGGTCACTTAATGTCCGAAAAAGAGCGCCCTGCTTTACAAAGCGATGTGTCACTGCCAAGCTGGTTGCAATAGCTAGTTTGATCCTTGAAATAACACATTGTGTCCAGTTCTAAACACGGATTATGATCTTTAGCGACTCACAAAGCGCTCAGAGTACTCCTAAGGCATTGGACTCATCGCACACCTTGCGTTCCATTTATAGTGAAGACAGGATTGCCGCGGGGCCGACGGATATTCAGATTATCTCCTGGTAAGTTCGAGAACATGTAGGAATTATGGGGAATTAGCCCGCTGATGAGGGCGCCAATGAATTTACGAGATTTCCTATTTGGTACTTATTCGGTTTATAGGCGGTCAGTGCTGGTCGTAGGCTACTCGGTGGATCTTTATCCTTTTCTAGCCTTTCATTTTTCAAACCCGGTCCCACGAACCGAACGCCAACCATGGAATTTTAGCCATTATCAGAAGCCAAAAAAAAACAGGAGTTGGGAGGCGATGGATAGTTATGGATACCAATATTCTTCAGCTATTAATGGGGTAGAGACTAAACCCGGAGAGAGCTCAGCGAGTTGGTCTTTGGCCATTACTTAAATGCAAAGAGCAGACTTAAGATTTCGAAACCTACTCCTGTATCACAAAATAATTAGAAAAGAGAGAGTTGGAGAGTGTGTAAAGAAAGGCAGAAATGTAGAGAAATACAGATGGGAAAATCTGGAGGGAAAATGTGACTAGAAGGAAAAGGGAGAACACCTTGGCTTCCCGGCTATTGTCAAGGTGTTCAAGACAACCCAGTGAGCTATTAACACTCCAGCTGGGAAGACTTGTTGCTCCTCCAGGTACCAGATACAGCTGTCTAAACATGGTACTTTCCTCCCTGCGGGGATGAAGGATAGGATTACAGTCCGATGGTATCTTGGGTTTGAGCATCAAAGATCAAGGAAACATATGATCACATTACTGGGTATAAGCTCGAAGTATGTGGAAAATGTGATCACTATCCTGAGTTGAAGGACAGAGGAAAATACAACCTCTATCTTTAATTAATAGTGGTCAGGGAATTATGAGAGGACATTATAGTACTGAAAGTAGAATGGACTTGGCAGATAACAGAAATAGGTTCCAAGGCGATAGAGGTGAGGTCATTCAAGTTTCAAGAGGTGCTTCAGGGATAGGGGGGTTAAATTGTTTCTATACAAATGCTCGTAGTCTTAGAAACAAGAAGGATGAGCTATTAAGTTATATTAGCAATGAGGATATAGATATATTATGCGTTACTCAATCATGGGTTAATAAAAAAAAATTTAGTGACACTATAAGGGAATTTGATTTACAGGGCTATAATATGTACATTAGTCAAAGGACAGGTAGGATTAGTGGAGGAATAATTATCTATATAAAAAACAACATTGTTTCAAGTTTAAATACTTCAATAAAGCAGGATGGAGTTGAGTCACTTTGGATAGATATTAGGTTCAGTAAAAATAGAATGGTGCATTTGGGAGCTTTTTACAGGCCACCTGGGCAGACTGATGATATGGATGAACTAATGATAAGGGAAATAAGTAAGGGATGTGAAACAGATGCAGTTATTATTGGGGACTTCAACTTAAACTCTGTGGACTGGGAAAATATGATAGGTAGGGATAGAACAAGTGGCAGGTTAATAGAATGCTTTGAGGATAATTTTTTTAATCAATTTATTAATGAGCCAACGAGAGGGGACAATATATTAGATTTAGTACTTTCTAACAGTGATCATTTAGTTCAAGAATTGACTGTTGGGGAAGCATTGGGAAATAGTGACCATCAGATAGTTCGTTTTAGCTTGGAAATTGAGAAGGGTAAAATAACCGAGAATGCTGAAAAAGTTCCAAATTTTCATAAGGAAGATTATGTAAAACTTCGAAGCTTGCTAAATTTGGTAGACTGGGATGTAGAATTCAGAGGTTAAAATGCTTATGGGATGTGGAGTACTTTCAAGCATATAATAAATGTAGTCCAAGAACAATGTATCCCAATGAAGGCCATTAGGAACAAAAGTAGGAAACCATTATGGTGGAATCAGGAGATAGCTAGAAAAATTTCAGAGAAGAAAAGGGCATGCAAAAAATTACAGGTACAAAATAATATTCAAAATTTAAGTGATTATAGAATGGCTAGGAATGAGTTAAATAAGATTATAAAGAAGAACAAAAGGGTGTCAGAAATTAAATTAGCTCAGGATAGCAACAAAGATCCTAGAAAGTTCTTTAGTTACTATAAAATTAATAACAAGTCTGGCAGAGTTAAAATAGGACCTATCAAATATGAAGGGGTTGTGAGAGAAACTGATGAGGAAATAGTTGAGGTACTAAATGGTCATTTTGCATCAGTATTTACAAAGGAGAAACTAAATAGTCCTATGTATAGTACTCATGGGTCAGGGAAAGAGGTGTTTACTAACATTAGTGTGGATCGGAGGATGATAAAAGGACTAATAGGTGAGTTAGATACTACCAAGGCCTCCGGCCCTGATAATATTTATTCTAGGATACTTAAAGAAGGGCTAGAAACTATCTCAATAGCTCTGGAGAAGTTATATACTAGGTCACTGGAATATGGAGAAATACCCGATGAATGGAAGAGAGCGAATGTAGTCTCCCATTTTCAAGAAGGGTAGTAAAGAGGATCCAAATAACTTTAGACCGGTTAGCCTAACTCCTGTAGTCTGTAAAATTCTTGAGAAAATAGTTAAAAAAGGGATTTGCCAACATCTAGAGAGGGAGGGGTTAATCAGCGATGCTCAGCACGGGTTTAGATCAGGTAGATCATGTTTGACTAACTTACTAGACTTTCTGGAGTTTGTAACAGATCAAGTAGATAAGGGAGAGAATGTAGATATAATTTACTTAGATTTTAGTAAAGCATTTGATAAGGTACCACATAGGAGACTAGTTCATAAATTAAAAATGATTGGGATATGTGGGGGTGTTTCAAATTGGATAGCTGAGTGGCTGAAAGACAGGAAGCAAAGGGTAGTGCTAAATGGTGTAAAGTCAGAGTGGAGGGATGTTATCAGTGGGGTTCCTCAGGGATCAGTTCTCGGTCCATTATTATTTGTCATCTATATAAACGATCTTGGGGAGGCAGTTAATAATAAAGTGTCAATTTTTGCGGATGATACCAAATTAGCAGCTGTAGTTAAAGATATTGATGATAATTTTAAAGTGCAGGGGGATTTAAATAAATTGTTATCCTGGGCACATAAGTGGCAAATGACTTTCAACCTTGATAAGTGCAAAGTTATTAACATGGGAAAAGATAATAGATAATTTAACTATGAAATGAATGGGCATTGGCTGAGCTCAGTAGAGGATAAGAAAGATCTAGGAGTAGTAATAGATAAGTGATTAAGGTTTTCTAAGCAGTGTATTGAAGCAAGAAATAGGGCAAATAGAGTGCTGGGTTTTATTAAGAGAAATGTAAGTTACAAAAGTAAGGAGGTTATTCTTAAACTCTATAACTCTTATGTTAGGCCACATCTAGAGTACTGTATACAGGCATGGTCCCCACATTTTAGACACGATATTAACCTTCTCGAGTCAGTGCAACGTAGGGCAACAAAGATTATTCCTTCCCTGAGGCACCTTGAATATGTAGATAGACTGAGGGTATTAAATATGTTCTCGTTCGAAAGGAGGTGTGTGAGAGGGGATATGATTGAGCTCTTTAAATTTTTTTCCGGGATAGATAAATTGGATGTTAGCAAGTTTTTTGAGTTAGATGATGGAAATCGGACTAGAGGTCACCACTTGAAAATTAAAAAGCAAGGGTGTAGGTTGGATTTAAGAAAATATTTTTTCACCAATAGAGTGGTAGACTTCTGGAACAAATTGCCACAGAGGGTAGTAGGTAGTCCAAATCTAAATGTATTTAAGAGTAGGTTGGATGAGTTTATGGGACGGGAAGGTTGTGATGGTTACTAAGTTTTGTATATATTAATATTGTTTGTATATATCTATAGCTGCATGATTTAGTTCTTGACAAGGCTTGATTGGTGATACCCTTGTTTCTGGATGCAATCCTCTGGATGTAGTTTTCCTGGGAGTTTGGGTGCCTTAAAAAAGAGGCCGTTTGACTCGGATGACCTATGATGAGCCCTTGTGGCTTTTGTCATCTGTTATATTATATTGTGGGGGACTTTGATTTTGTCTTTCCCTGGTGAGGGTGCTTTTTGTGGGTGGGTTTTGACGGAGGCGGTTGACCTTTGATAGGCCCTTGTGTTTTTTGTCATCCTTGTAATTATGTTATGTTATGTTAATTTTGCAGTGTTTTTCTTTGTAAGTTCGCATTGTCCACTCTCGGTAATTTTTGCATTGTTTTCTTGAAAATTTTACTGAACTCTAAATTTATTCATTATTACATTGTCGCATTATTTTCTCTCAAATTCAACAAACTTTAAACTTATTTTCAGTCATTAATACATATATCTCTTTATGTATTCTAAGCTTGTTTGCTTTCATATTGTTTTACTCCATTATAGGCTAAAGATGAACATAGCTAATGTTCGAAACGTTCCAAATTATATATGTTTCGAATACTGGTTCTGGCTTTAGCCTACATATATATATATATATATATATATATATATATATATATATATATATATATATATATATATATATACATATATATATATATATATATATATATATATATATATATATATATATATATATATATATATATATAGATATATTGAGGGTTCGGTCGAAGTCTGTTTGAGAGTCGACTTAGCCGGTTCGTGAGCGGGAAATAGTTAAGAATTCAGGGGGAATGGTTTACTTTTCAATTACGGGGTTCTTTCAAAACAAATAATTTAGAGTGCAAGTTTGCCAAAGATTAACAGATACTCATTCAGGGTTGCAAGAAAAAGACGATAACAGAAATATACCTTTAATAACAAATAAATAGAATTGAAGTATATAAAGATACAGAGTTTAAAGGGAATGATCGTACATGTGAAATTAAATGTCGATACGGGACAGATCACAGGAGGGATAAATATGGGATTAGTGGTCGGGTTCAGGTCAAAGATTAAAAAGAGCATTTTAATCCGGGAGCTCACACAAAAGATGGGACTGTTTGGGTAGACCAGATTATAGAATAATTTGTAGGCGTCAACGATATCAACTGCTTACGTGTTCGTTGACGGGAAGAGCCAGTCGGGATACGATGACTGCGATGGGAAAGCTGGGTTATCTCACGGGGCGGATGAAGAAGCACACGTAGTTTGGCCTTCGGAGGGGGAGTTACTCGTTAGATACTCACCGATTGACTATGGCAGAGTTCACGGATGTCGATTTAGCTTCGTCCTCGAATCAAAGTCGCCGGTATCTCCAATCGCGACGGGTAAGAGTGTCCATTGCTCGTACGCGATGTTAGACGGAACAGTGCTAAGCCCGGCTGCGGTACTCCAGTGCTACCATACTACAGCGCTCTCTGATGAACCGAGTCGGGGGATTATATGGACACTTTGCCGGTGGAGGGGAGTGCCTGGGAGAGAGTCTCCACGACTCGCGCGATTTTGGGCGAACCGAGATAAAGTTGTCTTAGAATGTTCAATGAGCTTTGATCTATGCTGGAGGGAAGGAGGCTGGCTGTAAGGGCATGCGAGACGAGGAAAATGTGCCTCTAAGTAAATGCAGCTGGGGTGCAATAAAACGGCGTGGACCGCATCCTCGCCGTAGATCAGCCTCGCTTCCCACGCTCCATGCGGCGATCTCAAGGCCACGTGTGTACCGAAGGGCACGAGGTCGCCTTTTGACCTTATTCTTCTGCAGTATGCTATTGAGCGTCTAAATAGAGCTTGGAATGGCTGCCTGAGGAAGGTCATTTGCATTCATAAAAGGATCTCCTCCAAGAAATGGATGACCTTCAGTTCTTTACCAAGAATCCTAGCCGGTGCAACGTGTGGTCCCTAGACAACATGATTCCATCGATAGTTCTGACTACAGAAAATCCTTCGAAGTAGATGGGCTTAGGGACTCAGTCTAACCCCCGATGAGTGGCTCCAACGTCACTGAGGCTCCATTCAACTTAGTATTACTTGGACTGATAGTCTGGCTCTTACCCCCTCCGACAGTCGGTATGCCTAACCAAGATGTACAATCCTTGGCCTTGTTACCTGCGAGTTGGGAGTGAACCCCTCCAAAGGGATTATAACCAATAGTCCTCTTGTTCTTCAATTTTTTTTCTTCTAGTAGGAGGGTAAGACCTGTACTCTCTTCTCTTCCCAAAACGAAGGGGCTCTAAGGCTGAACGGATGAGGCTATGGCTGGCCATAGCCAAAATCGTAGAAAACCCGGAAGTCTCTGGAGATCTATCTGAAGGTTGAGAGCAGATTTCTAATCTTTAAGTTCCTGGGGCTCATACCATCTTAGAAAGATCTCGCTCGGGAATGGATCTAGTTTCTGGGGTATTTTGCACGGAGTAACTCTTCTCTTTCGAAGGAGACCATGCGTCTGAGGAAGGGGCAACTTCGGGTCCGCGCTCACATAGAGAGAGGCATCCATCTGGCGATTCCCTATCGAGGTGTCATTGGTCAATACCGAGAGCTCTTTAGGCTCGTGCCACTTCTATGTTTCATATGTTTTGAGTGGTGGAAGCAGCACACCGGCCCCCAAGAACGTCAAAATCCGTGGGTCAAGGATGGCTTGGGGGATGGGGGTGACACGCCACTTATTTCCCCTCTAAAGTGATTCGGCCTGTCCAAGAACGCCCATCGGGAGCAGGCGATCTTGTGAGGTTGAATGCGCGTGCTCATATTTGTGCTAGCGGGCCCCTGCGAAAGAGAAGTGTGTGTATGGTGCTACTGGTACAATAAAGAGTGGCCCGAGGAAGACTCAGTGGACGATCGCAGAAGGAAAGACACTTTCCCCATATCCACTAAAATTTTGTATGGGGCCCTAGGGTTAAAATAGGGGTAACTCCGGTGTCGTGGAATGGCCAGACTATATATTTATATATACGTGGGTACTTTTTAGCTTGAGCCCAAAGTTGGTTGAAGACCGATAGTGAAAGGGGAAATTGTTAGGAGTCCAGTGGGGATGGTTTATTATTACTTGGCGACGTCCTTTTAAACAAAATATTTCAGAGTGCAAGTTGGCCAAAGATTAACAGGTAGCTGGTACGCGCTGAGGTTGCAAAAGAAAGACAATGGCGAAAATATAACTTTACTAACAACAAAAAGGATATATATATATTTACATAGAAATTGGGTTTAAATGGAATGGTCGCCCATACGAGGTTAAAGATCTACACGCGATCAGGTAGGTTAATTAAGGGATTAAAGAGGTCAGATAGAGTTGGGGATCTAAAGTGGGATTTTAAACTGGGGCGTTCACACAAATAATGGAGCAATGGATAGGCCAGATTTAAGAAGTTGGTCTACCTCTGGCTTCCTACGAGGGAGCACTAGTCATCTTTGTAGTTGGGAATCCTTGTCAGTCCTTGCCGATTGACTAGGGCAGAGTTCACTGAAGTCGAAGCTTGCCGATTGACTAAGACAGAGTTCACGCATCGATTTAGCTTCCACTTGAATAGAAATCGCCGCTGGGGGAGGGAGGGGAGAGCGTCCTTTAGCTCGTTTGTCGGAGTAGGTCGAAGTCTAACAGTGCTGCTCTCTAAACTCAGTCGAAGCGTTATATAGGCGCCTGGAGAGGAGGCGCGCGCGATCTTGAGGAAAAGTCGGCGATTCCTTTTGGGGAAAGGGTTGCGGAATCTTGATTATGTTCGTTGGAATGTCCAACGGATTCTAATCTTTGAGCAGAAAGACCCGAATGCTTGCGGAGAGGTTGCCGCGGTAGTGGGGAGAGGGGGGGGGGAGATGACATTGGTCCCTATGCAAATACAGCTGGGGCGAGTGATAACAGTGTCAGCCGCCTCCTTGCCTAGGTTCCTATGCTTTCACCAGCTCCATGCGGTGACCCCGGATCCACGTGGGTACAGGGGAGCATGTGGCCGCCATTTGACCTCATTTTGCTACATATGGAATAGAGTGAGAGCCGCTGGGTGGTGAATCTCAGTCAGGAATTGTTAAGGAGTAAGCCCCTTACCATCTCCACATGGTGAAGTGGAAACTCCCTCTCTGGTTGAAAGGGTACCTCGGGTTACCTTGCCTTTACCATTATCAAGGAGGGACGAGTCTGCGCTAGAGGGATGGAGGAATCACTCGACTACTATCCTGGGTATGAGTTAAAGGATAATAGTGGAGGAAACATGCGACCACTACCAGGGGTATAAATGAGTCTTGGTAGGAAAAGGCATCCATTTCGACAACACACTCTCCTAGATGGTCGGATAGGGGCTCTTCATGTGAAACTAAGGCTATCCCAGGAGAGTTGCGTGCCCTCCTTATCGCATCAAATAATCCCTTCTTTAAGTTACTCCGGTCGTGGCCCTTCTACACATTTTAACATCCCCTAACTTCTCCACTTTCCGGTCAAGATTCTGTTTGGAAATACCTCGTTTTTTTTCTGTTTCTGCTAATGCAAAAAATAAATCTATAAATTACAGTCACGACAAAGAACAAATCGATAAACTACAGTCACGAAAAAGAACAAATCGATAAATTATAGTCACAATAAAGAACAAATCGATAAACTAGTCACAACAAAGAACAAATCGATAAATTATAGTCACAACAAAGAACAAATCGATAAATTACAGTCACAATAAAGAACAAATCGACAAACTAGTCACAACAAAAAACAAATCGATAAATTACAGTCACGACAAAGAACAAATCGATAAATTACAGTCACAATAAAGAACAAATCGATAAACTAGTCACAACAAAGAACAAATCGATAAATTACAGTCACGACAAAGAATAAATCGATAAATTACAGTCACAACAAATAACAAATTGATAAATTACAGTCACAATAAAGAACAAATCGATAAACTAGTCACATCAAAGAACAAATCGATAAATTACAGTCACAATAAAGAACAAATCGATAAACTAGTCACAACAAAGAACAAATCGATAAATTACAGTCACGACAAAGAAAAAATCGATAAATTACAGTCACAACAAAGAACAAATTGATAAATTACAGTCACAATAAAGAACAAATCGATAAACTAGTCACAAAAAAGAACAAATCGATAAATTACAGTCACAATAAAGAACAAATCGATAAACTAGTCACAACAAAGAACAAATCGATAAATTACAGTCACGACAAAGAAAAAATCGATAAATTACAGTCCCAACAAAGAACAAATTGATAAATTACAGTCACAATAAAGAACAAATCGATGAATTAGTCACAATAAAGAACAAATCGATAAATTACAGTCACGACAAAGAACAAATCGATAAATTACAGTCACGAAAAAGAACAAATCGATAAATTAGAGTCACGACAAAGAACAAATCGATAAACTACAGTCACGAAAAAGAACAAATCGATAAATTATAGTCACAATAAAGAACAAATCGATAAACTAGTCACAACAAAGAACAAATCGATAAATTATATTCACAACAAAGAACAAATCGACAAATTACAGTCACAATAAAGAGCAAATCGATAAACTAGTCACAACAAAGAACAAATCGATAAATTACAGTCATGACAAAGAAAAAATCGATAAATTACAGTCACAACAAAGAACAAATTGATAAATTACAGTCACAATAAAGAACAAATCGATAAACTAGTCACAACAAAGAACAAATCGATAACTTACAGTCACAATAAAGAACAAATCGATAAACTAGTCACAACAAAGAACAAATCGATAAATTACAGTCACGACAAAGAAAAAATCGATAAATTACAGTCACAACAAAGAACAAATTGATAAATTACAGTCACAATAAAGAACAAATCGATAAACTAGTCACAACAAAGAACAAATCGATAAATTACAGTCACAATAAAGAACAAATCGATAAACTAGTCACAACAAAGAACAAATCGATAAATTACAGTCACAATAAAGAACAAATCGATAAACTAGTCACAACAAAGAACAAATCGATAAATTACAGTCACGACAACGAAAAAATCGATAAATTACAGTCACAAAAAAGAACAAATTGATAAATTACAGTCACAATAAAGAATAAATCGATGAATTACTCACAACAAAGAACAAATCGATAAATTACAGTCACGACAAAGAACAAATCGATAAATTACAGTCAAGAAAAAGAACAAATCGATAAATTACAGTCACGACAAAGAACAAATCGATAAATTAAATCACGACAAGGAACAAATCGATAAACTACAGTCACCACAAAGAACAAATCGATAAATTACAGTCACAATAAAGAACAAATCGATGAATTAGTCACAACAAAGAACAAATCGATAAATTACAGTCACGACAAAGAACAAATCGATAAATAACAGTCACGAAAAAGAACAAATCGATAAATTACAGTCACGACAAAGAACAAATCGATAAATTACAGTCACGACAAAGAACAAATCGATAAACTACAGTCACCACAAAGAACAAATCGATAAATTACAGTCACAATAAAGAACATATCGATGAATTAGTCACAACAAAGAACAAATCGATAAATTACAGTCACGACAAAGAACAAATCGATAAATTACAGTCACGAAAAAGAACAAATCGATAAATTACAGTCACGACAAAGAACAAATCGATAAATTACAGTCACGACAAAGAACAAATCGATAAACTACAGTCACCACAAAGAACAAATCGATAACTTACAGTCACAATAAAGAACAAATCGATGAATTAGTCACAACAAAGAACAAATCGATAAATTACAGTCACGACAAAGAACAAATCGATAAATTACAGTCACGAAAAAGAACAAATCGATAAATTACAGTCACGACAAAGAACAAATCGATAAATTACAGTCATGGCAAAGAACAAATCGATAAATTACAGTCACACAACATGCTCTTAAGAGTATGTTATCTACCTTAATACTTTGATTACAAACATTTTCAAAAATCGTGTTATTGAACGGCTTCTACTAATATTTGATGTTTCACTCCCGCCAACCCCGATAGATTTGGTAAAAAACAATCGAAATACGATAGATAATTGGTTGACGATCGAATATTTCACCGAATGAATTCTGAGTAGTCACTTCAGGCGCACGAGAAAATAGATGAATTATTAACTATTTTGACTCATCAATTTCTATATAAAAAAAAGCCTCACAGGAGATCCGCCTTCAGTGTGATGTTAGCCTTGGAGACGTGTGGTTATATTTGATTCGCGCTTCGACTCAAGGAATTTTTTTACTCTCCTTGCGTTATTGTGATATGGTGCCGGACTGTGAGTTGATTAACCGGGCCCTGGTGTTCGATTTGTTTCTTGCAATTTATAAGGTCATCTTGGAATTATATCCGTGGATGAAATATTTTTTTAAAGTGAATTTAATGACTTAAATATAATCTTTGCTCTGATGAATCTCATAATAATAATTATTGATAACGACACAATAAGATCTTACTTCCCGTCCCTTGAACTTTAGAATATCAAAATTCATGGGCTTGAAAAAATATCCAGAGACACCCCAATGCAAAAACGTTGAAACAAAAATTGGTCAGCCATTATTTTATAAGTTCGACAATGGTACTGGTCATACAAACACTGGTTGGACCAACAGTACGAACAATAATACCAGTAACCGAAACAGAAGCAGTGCAACCAAACTATGGTCGGGTGCAAATAACCAATATAATGGAATTTGGGGAGTGTCTTTTAGAACGTTGAGATGTAGCTGTTCGTTCAATACACACATTTTGCAATCTGAGGGGGAGAGGACACCCCCTTGCAAGAACGGTTATTGCAAAAATTACGACAATGCTCACTCTCAACTGCAAAATGGAATCCCTTTAAGGAGAAAAGATAAATCGAAGGGTCCCACGACTACTTCTCTCTCCCTGAACAAAATTCATGCAGTTTTGTGTTTAATTACGGTGGTCATTAACTTGAACAGTCTGTTCGGTGATTATGTTCACGACGATGTGTCCGTTGTCCTTAACAATCCCGACGTCCAGGGAAAGACACCCGTTTGGGGGCTGTTTCTCAATGACTTTTGGGGTGCGCCAATGACCAACGAGGCATCCCACAAGTCATTTAGGCCCTTGACAATTTTATCTTTTAGGTAAGTTTCTTATGGGGAATTTCTTTTACTCCTTATTAACTGTATTAAATTAAATTTAATATTTTTAATTTAGTCATTTTTAATCCATTTTATTCACTTTTAAATTCATTTAGTTCCTTTTTAGTCTCTTTTAGTGTCCCTTTTATCGCCCGCATGAGACTTGCTCTCGGCGTTTGCATTCTGTAGTTTCAAGAGAGTTGCGTGGTACCCTACTGTCTAACACTCTTACTTGTTTAGTCGGGTTATGTACCTTCCGCACAGTTCCACTTCCTTTAACTTCACTGCAACATTTTGGCGGTGATGTCCTTGTTGGTTTCCGCTTCTTAATTTTAAGGTAAAAAATATCCCTTTTTTTCCGTTCTGTCGCTATTCGTTTGGGAAGGAGCGGCGACACTTGGCGATGCAATTAACCTCATCAGACAAGAAAAAAAAATCCACCCTAGATTTAAAGAAAACCAACGAGGGCATCCTGCCCTCTGAAGGGTTTAAACGCAGTGTGAAGGAAATTATTATTCCGAAAATAGTTTCGACTCTTTCTCTCTCTCATCTGTAGTCTGAATCTCTTGAAACCTGTCTCCCAAACTCGTTGACAGTATAGCGTAAAAAGCCATCTCCAATATGCAAAGATTAGCAGAAATGGGTCATTTATCTGAGACGTGTCTCTTATCAGAAACAGTTCACTGATCACAGATGGTTCTCTTATCTGACACTGGTTCCTTATCGGAGTGATTAGTTTTTAGAGAGGGTCAGTAAGTGCAGGCGTTTCTTTTATCATAAACGAGTTTCTTATTAGAGACAGTTCTCTTATCAGAGTAATTACTTATCAGAGACGGTTCGCTGATCGTAGACGGTTCTTTTGTCTTAGACGGGTCTCTTATAAGAAACGGTTCTTTTATCTTATACTGGTTTCTAATTGGAGACAGGGCTCTTATTAGAGATAGTTTCTAATTAGAATGATTAGTTATCAGAGACGAGTCACTGATTACAGACTGTTCTTTTATCTTAGTAAATTAAGTTTCTTTTTAGGAGACTGTTATCTTATCAGACTGATTAGTTATCAGAAAAGGATCACGGAGAACACGGTGTTCATTGTATCTGAGTGGGGTTTCATAAAGGAGACTGGCATCTTATCTGAGACTAAGTTCATATTAGAGATTGATTCTTTATCAGAAACTGATCACAGACGGTTTTCTTTCCTCAGAGGATTTCTCATTGGAGACGTTTTTCTTATCAGACTAATTACTTATCAGAGACAAGTCACTGATCAAGACAGATCTGTCTAATGCGGTGGTTTTCTTTTTAGAGACGGGTTTCATATCAGGGACTAATTTCTTATAAGAGCCGGGGCACTGATCACAGCCTGTTTTCTTTTTTTTATATGGTTATCTTATCAGTGACTTGTTTCTTTTTAGACTGTTTACTTATCAGAGACAACTCTGTTTCATTATCAGAGAATGGTTACTTATCAGATACGTGGCATTGATCACAGACCGTTCTATTATCTGGGACGCTTTTTTTTATTGGAGACGGGTCTCTTATAGAGACTGGTTTATTTTCAAAGACTGATTACTTATCAGAGACGGGTCAGTGATTACAGACGTTTCTCTCTTCTGAGCCTGACTACCTATTAAGGAAGGTCATTTTCTGACTTATCTCTTATCATAGACGATTACTTATCAGAGATTGGTCTCTTAACAGAACCGCATCACTTTCAAAGACGTGTCACATCAGAGAGGTTTCGTATTAGAGACTAGCCACTTATCAGAGAGAAGCTTTTTTATCACAGACGGGCTACTTATTAGAGAGGTTTCTTATCAGATACAGTTAAGTTATCAGATAAGTCTCATATCAGAGATGGAACACTTATCATAAAAGGATCATTAATTAGTGATATACCACTTATCAGAGATGTCTTAATTATAATTCACAGTACACCCATCAGAGACAACTCACTTATCAGAGGCCTGTCTCGTAATAGAGATGGGTCCAATTATCAGTCATGGGTGTTTTCGGTAGCGAATCATTCACCCCGGTTGGTCAATTAGAATTAACTATTCCGACTCATCAATTTTCTATATAAAATAAGCCTCACAGGAGATCCGCCTTCAGTGTGATGTTAGCCTTGGAGACGTGTGCTTGTGTTTGATTCGCGCTTCGACTGAAGGAATTTTTTCCTCTTCATGTGTTATTGTGATATGTTTTCAGTCTGTGAGTTGATTAATCGGGCCCTGGCGGTAGATTTGTTTCTTGCAATTTATAATGTCCTTCATTAAGTCCATTTGTAACCGTCATCTTGGAATTCTTTATATCCGTGGATGAAATAATTAAAAAAAAAATGAATTTAACGTTTTCAATATAATCTTTGCTCTGATGAATCTCATAATAATAATTATTGATACCGAAATTTTAAAGTCTTTCTTATTGTCTCTGGAACTTTAGAATATCAAAATTCATGGGCTCGAAAAAATATCCAGACACACCCAAATACAAAAACGTTGAAACAAAAATTGGCCAGGCATTTTTCTACAAAGTGGGCAACGGCACTGTTCATACGAACACTGGTTTTAACAACAGTACGAACAATAATACCAGTAACCGAAACAGAAGCAGCCCAACCAAACTATGGTCGGGTGCAAATAACCAATATAATGGAATTTGGGGAGTGTCTTTTAGAACGGTGAGATGTAGCTGTTCGTTCAATACACACATTTTGCAATCTGAGGGGGAGAGGACACCCCCTTGCAAGAACGGTTATTGCAAAAATTACGACGATGCTCACTCTCAACTGCAAAATGGAATCCCTTTAAGGAGAAAAGATAAATCGAAGGGTCCCACGACTACTTCTCTCTCCCTGAACAAAATTCATGCAGTTTTGTGTTTAATTACGGTGGTCATTAACTTGAACAGTCTGTTCGGTGATTATGTTCACGACGATGTGTCCGTTGTCCTTAACAATCCCGACGTCCAGGGGAAGACACCCGTTTGGGGGCTGTTTCTCAATGACTTTTGGGGTACGCGAATGACCAACGAGGCGTCCCACAAGTCATTTAGGCCCTTGACAATTTTATCTTTTAGGTAAGTTTCTTATGGGGAATTTCTTTTACTCCTTATTAAGTGTATTAAATTAAATTTAATATTTTTAATTTAGTCATTGTTAATCCATTTTAGTCCCTTTTAATCCGCTTAAGTCCCTTTTTAGTCTCTTTTTAGTGTCCCTTTTATCGCCCGTATGAGACTTGCTCTCGGTACTTGCATTGTGTAGTTTCAAAAGAGTTGCTTGCCGCTCTCTGAAAGAGTTAAACTCAGTATGAAGGAAACTATTATTCCGAGAATAGTTTCGACCTTTTCTTTCTCTCATTTGTATTCTGAATCTCTCGAAACCTGTCTCCAAAAACAAGTTGCCAGTATAGCGCAAAAAGCAATCTCCAATATACAAAGATGTTGTTCTTAGCAGAGATGGGTCACTTATCCGAGACGTGTCTCTTATCAGAGAATAATTACTTATCAGCGACTGTTCATTGAACACAGATGGTTCTCTTATCCGAGACTGGTTCCTTATCAGAGTGATTAGTTATTAACAGAGTCAGTGATCACAGACGGTTCTTTTATAATAAATGAGTTTCTTATTAGAGATAGGTCTCTTATCAGAGTGATTATTTATCAGAGACAACTAACTGATCACTGACCGTTCTGTTCTACGAGAAGGGTTTCTTAATGGAGACGGCGCTCATATCAGAGAATGATTTTTTATAAGATACAATTCAGTGATCAGAGCATGTTCTCTTATCTGAGACTTTTTTATACGTTTCTCTTATCAGTGAATTGTTTCTTTTTAGACTGTTTACTTCTCAGAGACAAGTCTGTTTTATTATCGGAGACGTGGTCGCATCGATCACAGACCGTTCCGTTCTCTTATCTAAGACGCTTTTCTTATTGGAGACGGGTCTCTTATCAGAGACTGATTTAATTTTAAAGACTGATTACTTATCAGAGATGGGTCAGTGATTACAGACGTTTCTCTTATCTAAGACTGGTTAATTCTCAAAGACGTTCATTTTCCGGCTTAGCTCTTATCAGAGACGATTACTTATCAGATATTGGTCTCTTAACAGAACCGTATCACTTTCAAAGACGTGTCACATCAGAGAGGTTTCGTATCAGAGAGAAACTTTTTTATCAATGACAAGCCACTTATTAGAGAGGTTTCTTATCAGAGACAGTTAAGTTATCAGATGGGTCTCATATCAGAAATAGGACACTTATCAGAAACAGGTCATTTATCATTGATAGACCACTTATCAGAGATGGCTCAATTATAATTCACAGTACACCCATCAGAGACAATTCACTTATAAGAGTCCTGTATCGTAATAGAGATGGGTCCAATTATCAGTTCTGGGTATGTTTTCGGTGGCGAATCATTCGAAGTGACGCCCGAGCCAAAATAAAAAAATGCGAGAAAACGCGCTCAAAGTTCGCTGAAATTCCAACATCCATAACTCTATAATTTTTTTGTGCTAGAGCTTTAAACTTGGTCCCATGATATTTGTGAGACGTTAAAGATCATGAAAGTGACAAAAGCTTTTCGATATCTTGAACCTGAAAATAGGAGAAATAAAAAATGTTGCAAGCTGTGTTATGATTTTAGAAGTTACACCGAATTCTAAATGAACTTTCTCTGAATACTGCACATGGTAATGGTTTTTCATGAATTGCGGTACAGATAAAAAAAACCAACATAATATTAATAATAAAATATGTTTAAAAGTTGCGAAAGGCTAAGGAAACCTCGCGCCACCGGACTCCTCCCAGGCAGCCACCAGTCATAAACATCCCAGCAACCAGGCATTTTCTGTCATCTTTTGGAGACTTGCTTTCTTCATTAATATTATGTTAATATTTCTTTGGTGGCAACAAGAATCGTTTGAGGATACGAATAGTTAATGCACTTTACTTTGTATACTCAAATACCAATATTCAGACATACTAATATTCATATTAACACACTAATCAGTCCCGCACTGTGTAGACTGGCTGGGCAGCCCTTCTAATGTAGAATATTGCACTCAAAACAAGGTGATGCATGCATGTAGAGTCGAGATGAGTCTTCAACGTAAATGGATTTTCAGCCCCACATTCAGTGAAGGAAAGGACGCTCATCCACTCGCAGACAAAAGTGCTATACCCAATATCTCTGTTTTTTGCTAAGGTGGTGCGAGCCACCCTTCTAATGCGGAGGGCCTCATTTATCCGAGTGGGTCAATTATTAACTATTTTGACTAATCAATTTTTTTTATATAAAAGAAGCCTCACAGGAAATCCACCTTCAGTCTGATGTTAGCCTTGGAGACGTGTGCTTGTGTTTGATTCGCGCTCGACTCGGGTAATTTTTTCCTTCCGTCGTGTTATTGTGATACGTTCCCGTCTGTGAGTTGGATTAAAGGAGCCCTGGTGCTAAAGTTGTTTCTTTCAATTTATAAGGGCCTTTATTAATTCTATTTGTAACTGTAATTTTGGAATTATATCCATGGGTAAAATTTTTTTTAAATGAATTTAACGAGAAAAGACATATTTAACGACTTCAATATAATCTTTGCTCTGATGAATATCGTAATAATAATCATTGAGAATGACACTTTAAGGTCTCTCTTCCCGTTCCTTGAACTTTAGAATATCAAAATTCATGGGCTTGAAAAAATATCCAGAGACACCCCAATGCAAAAACGTTGAAACAAAAATTGGTCAGCCATTATTTTATAAGTTCGACAATGGTACTGGTCATACAAACACTGGTTGGACCAACAGTACGAACAATAATACCAGTAACCGAAACAGGAGCAGGGCAACCAAACTATGGTCGGGTGCAAATAACCAATATAATGGAATTTGGGGAGTGTCTTTTAGAACGTTGAGATGTAGCTGTTCGTTCAATACACACATTTTGCAATCTGAGGGGGAGAGGACACCCCCTTGCAAGAACGGTTATTGCAAAAATTACGACGATGCTCACTCTCAACTGCAAAATGGAATCCCTTCAAGGAGAAAAGATAAATCGAAGGGTCCCACGACTACTTCTCTCTCCCTGAACAAAATTCATGCAGTTTTGTGTTTAATTACGGTGGTCATTAACTTGAACAGTCTGTTTGGTGATTATGTTCACGACGATGTGTCCGTTGTCCTTAACAATCCCGACGTCCAGGGAAAGACACCCGTTTGGGGGCTGTTTCTCAATGACTTTTGGGGTGCACCAATGACCAACGAGGCGTCCCACAAGTCATTTAGGCCCTTGACAATTTTATCTTTTAGGTAAGTTTCTTATGGGGAATTTCTTTTACTCCTTATTAACTGTATTAAATTAAATTTAATATTTTTAATTTAGTCATTTTTAATCCATTTTATTCACTTTTAAATTCATTTAGTTCCTTTTTAGTCTCTTTTTAGTGTCTCTTTTATCGCCCGCATGTGACTTGCTCTCAGTGCTTACAGTGCGTAGTTTCAAGAGAGTTGCGTGCCACCCCACTCCCTAACACCTAGAATTGTTTACTCGGATTATGTACCTTCCGCACTGTCGCAGAATAGGGTCAAGTTAACAATTTCTGCTTTATGAGTGCGTGAGAAGTTTACAATATAAGCAGAATGCAAATTAACTGAATATAGGTTGGCCAACAGTCGACTATCTTGGAGGTTCCGGATAACAGAAAAACGGGTGCAAAAATTAGTGTTATTTTACAAAGTTAAAAGGAGTTTTAAAACAAGCTATATGCACATTAGATGTAAACAGGTCTCAGTGGCTAAAAGGGGGGAGAGTGGCGCGTTGCTGTTACCTCGAAGATTTCGTTTGAGGGAGTAATCCTTGCCTTGGCGCAAAGTTCAAATAATAGTCCCTTGACAATGACTATTACGGGATGGACCGAGATCTTGCTTTCGAGTAAAACACGAATCGAGAATGAGTGCACTGCGTTCGCGGAAGACTTGCAAAGTACAATAACTGCAAATACACAAAGAAAGAGAGAGAGAGAGAGAGAAGTCCAAAGACACATTTTGTCAGGTCGAGGTATCAAAGATGGAATTGTAGGAGCAATAAAATAAGGTCGTTTGGAGACAGTTTGTGAATCAGCGGAATCTGATTAGAACGTCTGGTTTGAAACCCGACCACAATGTAAGGCTATCGCACTCTAGTGTGAGAGCAGATAGGCAAACAGAGTAATTAGAGCTGTCTAGAATGGCGAACCCTAGACATAGGCTGTCGAAATAATACAAACTTTTTTTGTTTACAAACAAAGCGATCCAATGCGAACCAGGTCAATGGCTGCTGTCCCAGATTAATTATATAAGCTGTTTTGTCTCTCGCAAAACAGCCATGAAAAATTCGCTTTGCAGTTTCATTTGATACAATAGTTTCTCTATTTCTATTGCATTCATTTTATTAAGAATAAATTAGTACGTTTCTAGACTTAGTTAACAAAGGAAACCGGGTCTATTAATGGAGATCTAAACTTTAACTATATTGATAATGTACCCTTTGGTATATGATTGGAACATTCACCAAGACAAGTAGTACTCTTATCCTGATTTAGGTTAATACAATAAATATTTTTACTTTTTAGAAACTGCTCATACGTAAGTCCAATACTCTGCCCACCACCAATACACCCTATTCCGTTATATAATGAGTAAAAAGACCTTGAAGCAACTGGATCTGCATCGTTCGAATAGTCAAATTCAGATGGTCTTTCAATTCATTCCCGTTTATATAGATAGTGACACGATTCACATTATAAGGTTTTAATGATCAACCATGCCAATTAAAATCCTCGTAGGTATTCTTTCCATGAAGATTTTATCCACACTCATCAGTGATATTCCATTAACAATTGTAAAATTTCGCATACGAACTTATGTTAGAGGGTACTTAGCGTTTGACGTAAGCAACCTATTTTCCATCTCCAGATGAGTTGATGCTGAAAGGCGAACTTTTCTTAAGGAAAGGAAACTCTCTAATAATTATATTTTAGCTTCAAATTCAGTCTGGTTTCTAAATAGTGAAAGTGAATATGGCGCTCTGGATAACTTTATCTTTATTGAGACTCCATTAATTAACAGCTTATGTTGCGAGAAGAAATCGGTGTGTAGTTTTCCATATAGATCAATTAGTTTTTTTCTGAGATCTGCTCTATTTCTTTTCTGTACGTTCTTTACTAGAGTAATATCCTGCAGTGGAAAGAAACGTTGATTTTTCTTTTTCCGTATAGTTCAACAAGGTCTCTAAATATGTACGATAAGGGTAATTATTTCCAATGGAATTTACAGATGTTTCATTTAAATAAATATCAACATTGCTGAACGAAGTGTGAAGAATATTATCTTCCGGAAAAATATTCTCGCCATCTTTAAGTTCGCTTCTATCTGCCTTCACAATTCTTGCTTTAATATAAAGATAAACCTCACTCGGATCTATCTAATACTGTTCACTACCAGATACATAATATTCAACTGGGGTAAGATCTGAATAGATATTGCTGAGGGGAGAGTAAGACTGATAATTGCTCTCAACGATGGAAGTTTTGATCGGTGGGACGGTGAACAAATCGAGTTCTGTCTTCGAACAGATATAGCTTGCTGGATGAAGAGCATTCATTTTTACACGCATATGATTTACAGCCGATGATCACTTTATGGGGACATCTATGAAACGTATGCTTGATTATATCCTGATAAAAAATCATCCCCTTTCTCTTCATCATATATATTCAACTTTTTTCTCTTCTTCAACTTCTTATTCATCCATTTCTGCTTATTTATTACACCCATTTTTTTCGGACTTCCTCTCATTAACACTCTGAGATTTTAACTTTCTTCTAATATATTGTCTAGTATCTTTAGTAATAGCATTTTTCACTCTTCCCAGCTGATCTTTCAAAGCTTGCTTTGCAGGCGTTCCATGCATAATATCCTGAACGGTATTGAAACCGGTGGAAATGGCCTTGTTCCCTAAATAACGAGCACCACTCTTTAGATAGGGCGCTGCATTTCGGAATATTGAGGAGAATGGAGATCCAAGACCATGTCCTCTCTCAGCTCTTAATCCTTTAAACACGCGTGGGCCATTTAACATTTTTAATTATTTTAATGTCTTCTCCTAATGTGTAGTTTTATCATCAAATGACCAAGAAAAAATGGAAATATTTCTCCTTCAACCGTTCTTATATAGATATAAATTGATCCTAAGTCACCATAGCTTAGATTCAGATAGTGTGGATTATCAAAAGTTATACTGAATGACCCATCATTGAAGGAAAGATGAATAATTCTCATTAGCCTCGACTGCGTCCCGCCTACTAAATGATAGTCTACAAGGTTAGAGTAAATATAACATGATCTCGGATGAGATATAAGAGCCGGAAAATCTATATTAAATGATATACAATTATTTAATTGGAGAATATCATGTCTGATGGATCTTTTCATTATATTGCCACACCATTGGTATAGCAAAAGGCATACCCTTCCGTTTGCCATTTAACCACTGTGTGAGCCTCGTATAACACACAGTACAAGATTTGTTAGGTGCCCAGCTCTTGTCTTAGTCACCAACATTACAACCAAAATAATAATTGCATGCACTTTTCACTCTTTTAGCTAAATTTTTCCGCTGGTTGCTTGGAGTATATCTTCCACACATAAAACAAAAGTTGTCTGGGCTATTTATACATCTTCGCCGATTCATGTTTTCAACTTAGTTTGTATATATCCTGTTATATACTTTTGTACAATCTTATTTCATTTACAAATAAATTGAGAGATAAATCTGAAAGAATTTATCCTGGAATCATTTTTAATCTCCCACACAAAGGAGAGTAATCTCGACAGGGCTGTTTTCGCTAGATCCAATTTTATCATTTTTTCTAAAATCCGACTTATCTGATAGCATTAAAATGTTGACCTTATAGGGAAACGTGCTTAGTATAAATACTGTGTGTCTTATTTTTCTTATTATTGTGAGTTTGAAAATGTCGAATAGACGAAAGTACTAACTCCATCCGCCTTTTATTCAGTTTCCTTCCGTAGTACATATTCATATATATATATATATATATATATATATATATATATATATATATATATATATATATATATATATATATACATATATATATATATATATATATATATATATATATATATATATAAGGGTCTTTCAACAAGGACGCTCGAGCTTTGTCAGGCGATAGTGGCCATGCTGTTAAAACGACATCTGGCAACCTCACTGTGAGCTATTCAGTAGTACTTGACAAGTAACGATGTAAGGTCATAGCGTTGAACAGCGTGTGCAAATCATCAAATGTTATTATCAAAATCAGTGCTCCGTTCGACAAACGTTCCGCGCATTACGTGATTTCTATCCTCGCCACAGCGACGAGGGTAATTTTGGGATGAATGGATTTGTGAACAAGCAAAATTGTCGGATTGGGGACGAAAACAATCCACATGAGATACACCAGCACCAATTGCATCCCAACAAAGTGCGGATTTTCGTCTAACGGTATCATCGGTCCGTATTTTTTTGAGAACGAAGATGAGATTGCCATAGCCGTCAACAGCGAGACCTACAGATCGATGATAATCAACTTCTTGTGGCCTCAACTATATTACATGCCTGATTTGGATACTGAGGACATGTGGTTCCAACAGGACAGCGCTACGTGCCACACTGCGCATACCACGATAGACATTTTGCACCAGCGATTTCAGGGCAGGGTCATCTCGCGCGGCGGCGACGTGAACCGGCCACCGAGATTGTGCGATTTAACGCCATTAGACTACTTACTTTGGAGCCCCCTTAAATCGCAGGTCTATGAAAATAATCCGCAAACAGTTGATGTCTTCAAAGTCAACATAACGAACAACATCCAGCAAATTCAGCCAGATTTAGGCGACAAAGTCATCGAAAATTGGGCCTCCCGAATACGTTACACCAAGCAAAGCCGCGGCGGACATTTGAATGATGTCATATTCCACACTTAATGCCATAAAATGTACTTTCGAATTTAAAATAAATTGATTGCATATATCACACCCAACTTGTTGTATTTATATTTAAAAATCAAGCGACCTTATTGAAAGACCCTTTATATATATATATATATATATATATATATATATAAATATATAAAGAGCCAGGGTCGGAGAAAAGATCCCTGAGGTACAGCCGCTACTAAGCGATGCTTATTAGGAATTATTTTCAACTAATCTTAAATCCATTTTAGTACTTTGCCCACCTTTTCGTGTTCTTTTAGCTTTATCAAGTTTTTATGAAAAACGGTGTCGAATTCCCCTCGGAAATAGAAACAAACTACAGTTCCAGCTTTATCTTAGGAAAACAATGCGATCCTTTCAGTAAAAAAAATATCGAGCAAATTACTATACATGAGCGTCTGCGTCACAAGCCATGCTAACCATCACATATTCAGCTTTTCGCCTCCAGATGATACACGGTCTTTTCTCAAAGTAAGGAAATTCGGCGAAAGTTACTCATATCAGCTTTTATGCCTTTTTTTGATAATTGGGGCTATATTTATCTCGTTGAACTCCGTCATAACTTATCTCTCGCTTATAGATTTTTTGAAAATTGTAGAGAGGGGTGTCGAAAATAGAGGTTCCTTGCTGCCATATGCACCGTCAAAACCACGAGATCAGGCACGAGGTCAGTCAACGTGAGCGAGGATCGTGAGACCAGTCAGAATATCAAACTGCTTTCTGCGATAAGCGAGGCATTGGAATCTTAAACGCTCGCCTCTGTCGCCTCCCGGGGTGTTATTGAGAAGCCGCCACGGGAGTACTTCCCATCCCTCATTCTACGACAAGGGGCATTATCAGTTTACTTTTTAATTCTTTATGGCAGTTTGGATAGATATTATCTGGACCTGGCATCTATTGACATTTTCACTCACTTACTATATAAACCAATTTCACTTACTATTATGTCAATCTTTGAAAGTGTAGCGGCTTCATCCAAATTTACTGTCTTGTATTGTAAATAAGTTATTGAAATTTTTGATGGTAAATGAGATCTCACTAGCTTAGTGGATATAACATTGCTCTTTCTATGCATTGGGTTCAATCATAGCGAGAGTGACACAAATGTCAGTGCACGTTGAGGTCTAGCCACCGATTGGTGGACGCACTGTGTTTACCCCCGTGTTGATAGCTGGATCTTACATACGTTGACACAAACAAGTATATAACCAATCACAACACGCGGATTTCCTTTCCCGTATTCTCAGAATGCACAAACGCACACATTATGGGTAGGGGTTTACGTGTTGGCTAAAAGATATATGGGGATACTCAATATTAAAAGCGTTCACAAAATGTTTTTTTTTAATATTTTGGCCACGTTTCGTGATTGTTACTAAGGACGACTTCGGCATTCTCAAGTGGCCAGATGTACTTTATAAATGACTTACGATTATTTATATATTTATAAAATCGCTTGTGCTCGCGTTTTGTTGAAAACGCAGCGCTTTCTTGTAGGTTCTTTCGCGTTTGACAAGACGACGATAGTAAATGTATCGATTTCGATTCTTGCTACTATTCTTGGTGTTCACAATTTTATACGCTCGGTTACCTTCTCTAATACACATTTGAATTTCACCAATTATCCACGGCACGTAATTTGACCTATTAGAAGCTCTAAGCTTATAGCGTATTATTCCTTAATTTTTAGTGAAAAATGAACGCTGAACTTTTCTATACATTTTCCGGTTGTCTTCAACGTTTAAGATTTCAACCCAATTTAAAAGTTTTAAGGTTGCCTGAAAAATATCGCAATTTTAAGAGTTAAAGTCAAGATCAAATTATGTGTTCCTTTGAACATTTTAAAGAATATTTACATTGAATTGAATTAGGTTGTGATCGCTTTCTCGAGTGTTTCGCTGCATGCATACTTTCTACCACCATCTCATCATTAGCCAAAACTAATTCTAGAATATTATGTCCACGTGTCGGTTAGTCTTCTTTTTATGCAAAAAGTTACCATTAATAAATTTTAGATATCGATTTCCTGCTTTATCACTGTTTCGTTTAAAAAATATACTTGCAGAAAATTGAAGTCACCGAATATAACAGTTAATCTATGAATAATTAAGGTAGGCAATGTCTTATTACTGTTTATCACGAACTCACCAGCTAAAATCTCACGAATAGTTCAATTTTTATGTATAAAATAACCTCACCACCTTTTCCTTACATATTAAATATTGAAAGTTGTAGCAAGGTACGTTAAAGTCTCCTATAAAGTCTGTCAAAAGTATTGATCCTTGTCTCCGTACCTGTGATAATATCAAAATCTCCCGACGTAACTAAACCTTTCCATCCTTCGATTTTGTTCTTCAAACTTCTTGCGTTAGTTTCAAAAATATTGTTAATTCCAACATGCATAATATGGACTGCGTAAATCTATCAACTCGGTCTCTCTCATACCATTATCTCCTTTGTTTACTCCTTATAATGAAATCTCAACAGAGCGAACTTCGACTTCATCTTCGTCCAGGTCATAACTTAGAACTGGGAACTTATTTGTCATTATTACTACTAATCTCGGGTTCGAACGTCTTCGTGGAGCTCCTAGGCGAACCGAAACGAATGTCTCACCCTCACCTGCATAATTCTCATCAGACAAGCTATCCAGAGGGACCTAATCACCCGCGGTCGAATGCTCTTGATCATTCTCGCGGTCACTATTAAGTGAACACCCTGTTGCTTGGGTGCCAAACTGATTCCCCAAGGCATAGAAACACAGCACCTCTAATTTTAACTTCTAAATCCCGACATATTACGCATCGCTTGCAGCTGTCACTCGCCCCATCGAAGTGAGTTAGCAGGAACAGGCCACTGCAGCCAATAGAGTTTTGCTTTAACGAGTCGCTTCTTAATTTTGAAAGAGAAACCGAAAAAAAAACACTTGGACTTCTGGGGAGAAAAAAAGTATATATAAAACCAGGCAATGGCTTCGCCAGTAAGATTAAAATTTAAAATTTTGAAAAAGTAGCCATGGTTAAATTTTTAGAAATTTTCTGAACTTCGCCAATTATAATAATTTTAAAAAGGAACTAAACTAAATGTCCCCCCTTTCAAAATATCACGTTGCTTAAATATAGTTATAGAAGATATATAAAAATAAATTTTCTGAACTTCACCACTTGTAATTCTTTGGGTTTTAAAAAAATTCACAAAATTTCGATACTTATATTTATTTCTGAACTTCACCATTTTGTTTTTGATATTATAAAAGAATTATTAAAAATAACTTTGATAAAAAAAACAAGTCATAACCAAACTAAGATGAAATTATTATTCAAATACTAAAAAAAATCCCCTTCTTAAATTATAGAGTTAGTGATGATATCTGTAACAAAGTATAATTTTATTAAGGAAAAACAAAACGTTTTAGTTTTTTTTAAGCAAATGTATTTGATTTCAGTAATAAAAGGTGGTTGTTAATGAATCGCTAAGATCCCTTCATATATTGCAGTGAAGTGCAGGTAGAGATCGAACCTTCCTCATCTCGGTCAACTTTAAGCGTATTATCACGGAATTAAAATAATATGATGCTCTGATAAAGTAACTTTTGACCAAATTCAAATCTCTACCAAATTCTACAAGGAAACTTTGCAAAGAAGTAAAAAGAAATAAAAGGCAATTGAACATCTTAGAGCTAAAAAAAGTAAAACTTATACGAAGTAAATAATAAAGTCCGTGGCGAAATAAAGATAATTTAGTATAGATGAAAATATGACAAGAAAGCAAAGTGTAGATAAAAACCCGACTGTACAAAAACACCGTTAACTTGTTGAAGTCTTTTGAATCACGATCAAACAAATAAATATTCTTCACTAATCATAATTTTCTACAAAGCACTTGAGACAAAATACTAAGAAACAGAAAGCACACCATTAGTCGAAACAAAAACAAAGGTAATTTTCGCCGACTGCTTTTGAGTGTCTATCTCCAGAAAACAGGAAGGTAAGCGAGTAACAAGCTGCAACTAACATTTTTTGGAGAGGAAATATCTCCTTGAGGACTTATAGTTTAACGGAGGATTCGAACCACGGGTTGCTAAACATATGACAGTCACTGCAACCATCGTGACAAACAATACAAGATGTATTTAAACTTCACTTTGTTGTGAAGTCGTGTCTCCACTAGGTTTGTTTTGATTATAATAGTTTCTTAAAAGTCTTTATATTTCCTTGACTTTGATTATAGTTTCCAAACATTGATTTTTAGTTTCTTAACTTAATTATATTTTCTTACTGATCTAAGTTTCTTGTCTTTATTTTTTTCTCTTCCCAGGATTTCTTATTGGAGTGCTTTTAGTTTCTTGCCGATGAGATTTATTATTGTTTCTCTTTATTAAGATTGACTTTAGTCTCTCATTTATGAGGTTGATTTTAGTCTCTTGTCGTTGCGATTGATTTTAGTCCCTCATCATTAATATTGATTTTAGTTTATCTTCATTGAGATTTATTTTAGTCTCATCATTGTGATTGATTTAAGTTTTTCTTCAATGATATTGATTTTAGTTTCTCATCATTGAGATTGATTTTAGGTTCCTTTTATTGAGATTGATTTTACTCTTTCATCATTGAGATTGATTTTAGGTTCCTTTCATTGAGATTGATTTTAGTCTCTCAACATTGAGATGGATTTTAGTTTCTCATCGTTGAGATTGTTTTTAGTTTTTCTTCAATGAGATTGATTTTAGTCTCTCAGCATTGAGATGGATTTTAGTTTCTCATCGTTGAGATTGATTTTAGTCACTCATCGTTCAGATTTGTGGAGGTATCCCCCTAGAATAATATTATTTCCCCACATCCTAAGACATTACTTCGGGAGAGAAAGCGAGACGTTACTCCTCCCCCCTTCCAACCTCACCCTTTTTTGACTCGCCGCCAGGTCCCCGCGAAATTCACACCGAGGCTACCCCCCGGCCGTCGCAATCTTACCTTCCTCCTTCCTCGGGTCGGGAGATTACTTTGTAGGTTCACCGTGAACAGCTTTTATGGCTCCCACCGCTGGTCGCCCGTCTGGCCCGCTGATCCCTGCATTTGACATCTCACCGCAAGGAGACGCTCGGGTTGTCACGGCCAATAACGAAGGTTAGAGAAGGTCTCAATCTCTCTCCGTGTTTTGAAGAACTTCGGGTATATATGCACCCACTCCCGGAGTACAGACAGATTAGGTTAGAAGCAGAAGAGAGAGAAAAAAAGCACATAGAAGAAGAAGAAGGAAAAGCACAAAGAAGCAAGGAAAGTACAGAGAGAAAACGAAGAAAGAAAAGCAGAAACTGAAGAAAGAAAAGCACAAAGAGAAGCAGAAGAGAAAGAAAGAAAAGCCCAGTGAGAAGCAGAAGTCGAAGAAAGAAAAGCACAGAGAGAAGAGGAAGAAAGAAAACCAAAGAGAGAAGCAGAAGAGAATGAAAGAATTTGGCAGCATGAGAAAGAGATAAGCCATGATCAAGTCGAGATAAGCTCCGTAGGATCTCAAAATGAACGGGCTCAAGTGCCCTCATTAAAACTCCCTGCATACAAAGATAGAGAAGATTTTTGCTAATATTTAGCGCACTTCGAGAAGATCTTCGAAGTCAACAATTAGAACTTATTAAATTCCCGTCTTCGCGACATATTCGTTTCGCTTCCTTCCGAGGCCACCCTTGATTATTTGACCCTAAAGGCAGAACTTCTTTCTGCTATTAACGTGAATCCAGAATTTTATAGGGTTAGGTTCCGCTCCGCGCGAATACAGCCAGGCCAAACCTACAGGCAATTTGGATTCACGCTTCGGCGTAATTTCCAATTCTGGCTGGATTCCGCCCAAGTATCAAAGGATTGTGAATCGCTATTTGACTTCATCCTGAGAGATCAACTGATGTCGATCCTCCCTCGCGAACTAAGGGCCTTTATAGCAGACAGAAGAGCGTCCACTTTGAAGGAGTGTGTGTGGAAGAAGCCGACCTTCCCGTTTCCAGTCACGACCTCTACTCCAAGGAAGTCAAGAAGAATCATCCCCCCCTTCCCCAAACACAAGTATGGGTTTAAACAAAGCCCCCCCCAAGGGCAACAATTGCTTCGTAAAAGTGCAGGCGCCGAGCAAGTACAGGCCTTACTCGCCGCGAGATAAAAAGGACGTGAAGCCCCCGTTACTCCCCTCCACGCCTAACAACTACGCCCGCAGACCAATTGTATGCTTTACGTGTGGCACCTCTGGGAACTTAAGTTACAATTGCTCACAAAATTCTCAACTGAGGACCTCGTCGAGTCACCAGGTCCACCAAATCTCTGCTCTCTATCTCGGATCAACAGGCAAATTTCCTGTTCAACAAGAGTTCCCCCGGTGGGCTCCAGTTTGAAAATGGCGCAGTAAACGGTTGCCGAGTGTCAACCGTCGTTAGAGATACAGGTTCCACATGTATAGTAGTTTCTGACAAACTACTATCCCTAGTAAGTCCCCAGCATAACCGATTTGCGTTAGTGCTTAAGTCGTGCTACCAGGTTTACAGTGGTATGGTGCCATATTGAGTGCCAGTACTTCACCGTATGGGCCGACGTAGTCACGGCCCCAATGAAATTCTGCTCCGTCCTCATTGGACAGAGCGCGCAGCTCTCCCCAAGCCCAATTTCTCAGCCGGTCGTTACCAGTGCCTAGGTCAAGAAGGATAAATCGCTTCCGGTACCCCTATCGTCCACAGACATCGACCTCACTACCAAGGTTCAATGTGATGAGGCGCCGAAGAATTGCCCCCATTACAACCCCTGTGGGAAAAAGAAAGGAAGAAGGAGACTGAAACGGTGCGAGGCGATCGTAAGATCGAATACAGCTTGAACGATGCGTTAGTATACTGTTCTTCTGTTGAGCCGGATAACCCCGCAACCTTCGCGTTGTGTGTGCCAAGAACGAATATCGAACCCGTTCTAGAGATGGCTTAAAATGGCCTAATGGCCGGACACTTCGGCCAAAACAAAACGCCACCGCGAGTTTTTAAATATTTCTTGCAGCCAGCAGCGGCCAAAGGAATTATCGACTTCTTCAAGTCCTTTAAGGTCAGCTCCAAAGGGCGTGTAGCCCCCGCCCCCCTTCCAAAGACCCCGAGAGTGTCCGAGCCTTTCGTTCGGTTCTCAATCGGCCTAATTGTCCCAATTCGTCTCCCATCAAGCGAGGGAAACATTTACCCCGTTGAACCCGTGTGTCTGGTCCAAACGGTGCGCTTAGAAGCAGACGATAAGTATCCCCTGCTGTCTCTTCCTTTCCCCCAAGCGGAGCCTCCCTCAGGCTTGAACGTAAACTCCAATCTTGCCTCTATTGAGAGAGCTCAATTCCTGGCCTTATTGGAAGGCTTTCCCGTGTCATTATATCGTCGTTTTGGGGCGAATTTCGCTGCTATAGCCGCGCCCCTTAACGACATGATTACAAGAGCGGCCCGCGCCCAGGTCAATTGGACCCATTCCTAGGAAGATCACTTTCACCAGTAAAAGGACAAGTTAATCTCTCTCCGTGTTTTGAAGAACTCCGGGAATATATGCACCCACTCCTGGAGTACAGACATATTTGGTTAGACGCGACTTCCCCGAAAAGAGTGCAATTCAACGAGCTCTCTCCAAAGAAGTGTGAATGACGGTCGCAAGCCAAGAAAAAACTAGACATCACACCCTTATCTTCGGTTCAGAGAGAAGAGTCTCGTGAGGCAACGTCAGCCTTTCTCAACCGCCTTCGGATTGGAGAAGCCGTCCTCCGAAGCTCTTCTGGTGACCTCTTAAGGACAAGAGGCCCGTTAGCTCGCTCAAGCCGAGTATGGAGAAGTCACCTCCCTCCCCCTTCGAAGTTCGTTCGGTGACCCCTGATGACAGGAGGCCCGCATCTCGCAAACACAAGTTCGAGAAACGTAGCCCCACCCGCTGCAGGTTTGTGGCTACCCTTGTGAGTAATCAAGGTCACCAAGACCTTCCCCAAGTTTTCCCCCGCTTTACTCTCGATTTTCAAAGGAAATAAACCACTCCTTACCCTCAATCTCCCATTATAACCATTACCCAACCGCGGTTATCTAATTAGTATTCGGAGCTTAAGTCTGTCTTATTTATGTACCCATATATATATATATATATATATATATATATATATATATATATATATATATATATATATATATATTCATATTTATTGATTTGCCTTTTTATTTAGTGTGTATTAAAATCTATTTTTGTCCTTGTGTTTGGTATATTCCTTGTTCACGCTGCTGCCGCTATCTATTCAAATCGCACTCTTAAAAACAATAACAGTTTCGCCTTGTTTGGCCTACCTTAGAGCCTGTGTGCGCATATTCACGTACACTTAGCCATACTACGACAAGATTGATTTTAGTTTGTTTTTAGTTTATCTTTATTAAGATCTTGTTTATGTTATCGTCGTTAGGATTCGTATTAGTTTCTTTTTGGTTTTTATATCTCTTTTTCGTCTGACATTTTTGTCGTTTTCTCTTCACCGAAATTGGTTTTCTTATTCGTTTCCTTTTCTGCTATTGAGATTAATTTTAGTTTCTTTTCATTTAATTGGTTTGGATTTCTAGCTTTTAAGGCAGTTTTTTTTTTTCTTCTTTTTTGAGATTAATTTTATGTTCTTCTTGTCGAGGTTTAATTTAACTATCTCGTTTTTTAAAATGTTTAAGCATCTCGTCGCCGAGGTTGATTTTGTTTCTCTTCTTAGAGATATATTTAGGTTTCTCGTCGTTAAAACTCATGGGATTTCTCATCATTAAGATTGATTTCACTTCCTCTACATTAGGAGTGATTTTAGTCTCTCAACGTTGAGGTTGATTTTGGTTTCTGGTTGTTGAGTTTGATTGATTTAGTTGAGTGTCGTAGTGCTAAATTTAAATCATTTGTGTCTTACCTTAATCTGTCGTCTCTGGTTCTGCTTTCTTATTTCTAATTTGACTTATTATTCTTTCATTCTACGTTTTCGTGTCATATTCTTTTGTCTCCTCTTTGTTTCTATTTTCCCGAGTCTAAGGCTAGTTTTTCGTTTCTAGTTCCCCTCTTTGATTTTAGTTTTGTTTCTCTGTTTCTTGTTTAGTATTTTTGAATCTAGGTTCATTGTTTTATTTTCACGCCTGTAATTTTAGTTCATCATCTCCAATTTTAGTTTTTGTTTTGCTTTTGTTTCATTTTTTTTACTTTAGTTTCTTATTCTTATTAATTTTATTTTTCCTCTTAAAGAATAAGTTAATATGGATAGGAATTAAATTCAAATGTCTCAGCAAATTGGCTGATTCCGCCTTTGGTGCTTAAAATGGCAATGGCGTATGAATAGGCGAAACCTCAGCTTGAAATTTCTGATTACGGTTAGTTCGATCGACTGAATGCGAAGAAAAAAAATCAGGCGAAAGGCAAATAAAGAGGGAATAAAATATGGTAAGAGGAAGAAATATAAAGGAAAAAGGAGAGTAAATAGATAAGACGAGAAGAGAAAGATTAACTCATTTACTCACCAATTTCGAGGTGGAAGGGCTAAATATAAACCTATCTGAGAAGGTTCGTACAAAGAGTCTCGGAAGTATGAACTTCAGCCCCGTCCCAAACTCATTGCGTTCCTCCTCTCATCTCCCTGAAAACCACTGCAACACCGAATATGTAAATTAGGTATGAATCTGTCTCGATTTCCTTCTAAGCTTCCTTTTTATGCAAATGAACAGCAGCCACCTGCAGCTCGCCACCAAATTGCAAAATTTCAATGATTGTATCGAGTCTCAGCTGGGATAATGGCTGATTCGCCAAGTTCGCCCCCCCCCCGCCCAAAGGGCTGCCAATTTTACTGGATTATTGGTATCCAACCGTTGAATGGCAAATCTAAGGCATCCAACCATTTAGTACTTCTCTCAGAGACACTCACTGACCTTGAGTAAGAGACATTTTTCTTATTCTCCCAGATGGCCCTCAACTCATCGTATCACGTAAGACTAATCACCCATTACCGTGGCCACTCCGTCGAAGGATTAAGTAATAAGTACTCCAAACGAGCACTAGGAAAGAGCAGCAATCTAAAATTTGTCGAACTGATGTTAAACACTCCTGTATATGTCCTTAGGAAGTTTGGTTACGAATGTTATTTGAGTAAAGCCCGTTCGTGTGCTCCACTCTCTCTCCGTATCCTTGCAGAGAACAAAAACAAGACACGCATTGTTTCAACTTCTGCTAATTTCTCTGCCCTTCTGAAAACTCTGTCCTCTTTCTCACATAGTGAATTCTCTTCCTTCTTTCCTGACAAAATAGTCTTTGTCCGTTCTGGGATAACCTCTGCCTTTATTCCTCGTGACCCGGTCAACGCCCATTTTTCCTCTTCCATCTGAACATCCTTCTCTTCCCCCAGTGTTTCCTCAGGAATTAGATTCTCTCCTTCTTATCGAAAAAGACCTGTTCTCCCTAAGAGTCATTCTCCCTTTCATCTGGAATAGCACCAACTGACTTTGAACATGCTGATTTTCGCCCTGTCAGCCAAGATTCTAGATCAATTATCCTCCTGCAACGTCGATGAGATCTTTCAGTCTGGTTTTAAAGGAGAGACAACACTGAATAAACTATTCATTATACAAGGGATTGCTTTTGCCGTGTGGTCCATGCTGGTCAACCTTCTATCCTGGTATTTATGGACCTGTCAGGAGCATTTGACCCTGTTCACCACACTGTCCTTTACTGCTTAACTAAATTCTTGAATGTAAGTGAAAGTGATCGAACTGCAGTTCTGCTCGTATCTTTCATATCGTACTCTATATATTTACAAATACTAGTAATGATTAATTAGCTGGCGGAGTATCGTTTTTGTGTCGAGCAAGGGTCGATTCTCGGCCCGATTCTGTTTTACGTATTTTTCTTTTCCCCATTGGTAATCATTTCGGTTTTATGGCGATGACACCCAAATCCAACTTTCCTTTTTCCCAGCCTTGTTTTCCGAGACTCTTAGAAACCAAGTATCCTCTGATAACATCATCGTCAATTGGCTCTCAGACAGCTTTCTGAAATTCAACCATGAGAATAATAAGTATTACTGGTGGGCACTCCTGCAGAACTATTGTTCCGTATCTTAATCTTATCACCTCCCATGCTTCCCCGTCCTCACTTTCCTGTAAAGTAAAAAGACTGCGCGTCAACTTTGATAATTATACAGGGTGGGGCAGAGAGGACGGACGTTTTTTTAAAAATTCGCAAAATCATTAATTTTAGATTCAAACAAATTTTATTGACATCAATGTGTTTGTATTGAATTAGCATTTGATAAAATAAAGTGTGGAAAACAACATCCACTCGAATAGCTTCCTTCAAATCGTCCAATGTACGGGGCTGATGCTCATACACACGTGCTTTGAGGTTTCCTCACAAGAAATAATCACCCATGGACAAATCAGGGGACCGAGGGACCAAGGAGTGTCAGCAAACCTGGAAATAAGGCGGTCACCGAAGAGAGGGCGGAGAACGTCCATTGATGCTCTGGCTGTGTGGGCCGTCACCCCATCCTGCTAAAACCACAGACGTCGGATAGGCATACGTTTTCTTCGTAATTCAGGCCAAGAAAAGTTGTTTATAATCTCGATGTAACGCTCTGAGTTCACAGTAACACCATTTCCATTTTGTCTGACTAATAGACATTTCAAAAACGTCCGTCCTCTCTGCCCCACCCCTATCAAAACTCATGTTGCTAACGTCTGTAAATCCTCTCTCTGCTCTATCCAGTATATCGACCGGATCCGCTCTCAAATTGACGAAACAGCTTCTGAGTTACTATTAATGTTTTCGTTACCTCTTCTCCTGATTACTGAAACACCCTTCTTGATGGGGCCCAGATTGCCACTCTTCAACCTCCTCTTCCGCTTCCGAGGTTTGCGGCAAGGTGTTCTCCGCAGGGGACGATTCTCTCGTGCATCCCCTCTGCTTCGCGATTGGCACTGGCCCTCCATGTAATACAGAATCACCTGTAAGGTCCTTCTGATTGCATATAAAATCGTGAATGCCGCAGCTTCCGTATTCCTGTCTCATTTACTGATCCCATCTCAGCCCATAAGAAACCTACGCTAAGGCTCCATTCACCCCCTACCAGTCTGATAGTTCCTCGTAGTCGTCTGTGCTACATGGGTAATCGTGTTTCCTCAGTTTCTGCTCCGAGAATATGGAATGAACTGCCTGCTGAGCTTTTCCTTGAGCTCTTGAGCTTTTCCTTTTTTGATAGACGGGTGCTTTCTGAAGACCTTTAAGAGCACCATACATAAAATATCCCGTGTTTATTTTTTTGCTTAACCTAACGTCGTGAATCTAAACACTGCCCGAATTAACAAAACAAAGATAAACTGTCCAGTTTCTCTTGAGTGGTTATCTTTAACTTATCCATTTCGAGTACTTGAGTTCTCATCTGCGTACTCGTTTGGTAGATTTTTAAATTCCATTTCCAGTTCCTTGTAGTATTTGTGGCACCTGATGAGGCTTTTCTTGCTGCTGGGGACCCCCTTTTACGGTGCCTTATACTTTATCCTTTTATATTTTTATCGGCCCATCCTTTAAATTGAGTACTCCCATTCATTATCCTGCCCGATCAGATCTTCCCTCTCCTTCCTCGTACTTCCCAGGTTTGTGAGGATTCGGACCTAGAATGATACTTGATACCAAGTTTGATTAATCCGGTTTACGTTGTTTCACCACTAATAAATGATATGAGTGACTTCAGATTAATTACCACTTATAAGGTTCTGTCTGTTTGTTCTAACTTGTTAGTAGTGGCTTTAATGGTATTTTCCTCAATTTAAGTAATTAAAATTTAGAATTAAGTTGTCTTGCCTCCATGGGGCTTCGATCCACTAACTTTTTGAATAAAAACCGAGAGCGTTATAAAAGTGTTCAGTTTCTATGACGGGAAAGTTAAATTCTGTCAGGCAAAAGGCAAATTCAATAAATTCGAGGGTCAGAGTAGTCTTGGGTGTATCTTTGTCCACCTCTGGGAAATGTTCGATATTAAATTCTAAAGGATCGAGTGTAACACTGATATTGTAGTGTAATTAGTATAGGGATGTGGCAGCCGATTCATGGGGAGCATTTCATCTGGCTTTACCAATTGAGTTAAGTCAAAAACATCTGCAAAAACCAAAGTTACATGAAAATGAAACAATCGCAACGCCGAAAAGTGAGCTATCCTTCCTCAGATAGAATGTGGGCACTATTTAAAAAAATATCTCAAGCAAAACCAACTCGATTCTGTATATAAAGTATGTACTCTCACTTTCTCCCATCGTTCCTTCTATTGACCCTACTGCAGATGAAAGAGGAGAGCAGTCTCGATCGAAACGAGGCACTGATCTGACAAGGCACGATTACATCTACTCTTAGGCTCTACAGAATGCGAGGATAGAGAAAAGAGAAACCAACTGCAGGCCAAAAATAAGAGAACGAGGCAAGGTCCCTTGTATTAGGGTGAGGTCTCTTCCATAGACCACCGCTCTACTTAATTATGCCGGGCTTCCTTGACAAGTGTATTGATACGGCCAGATCCTTGTTCACCGTCAGTACACAAAGACTAAACCCCTTCTTTGTCTTGACTCGAAGTTGCCTGCCTCGCTGTCAACCACTTTGCGGAAAGGTTCCGAACCCTTAATCTGCTACCCTCTAACATTAGTTGTTATCAAATATTGTGTCATATGATGACCGTCGTATGTTCTCATTGACTTACTTGCCTGACGACCTTTTAGACCTGAAATCACTGTATCACTAGACAACCTTTCCATGGCGGAGACAGAAAACGAATTTTCTGCCATTTGTTGGAATTTTTTTTTAATACTGGAGAGACTGATACAGGCAACAGATCCCCAGATCAAGCTGAGACTCTGTTAAGTAGAGAAGAAGCAAAAACCAGAAAGAGAAGTGTTAGTGGACTGATATTATCAGGTGATAGCTGACATGCCTCTTAAAGAGAGGGGATTATATGCTTCAGAAAAAAACAGTCCGGGGCAAATAGTTCCATATTTCATGATAAATGTGAAGGGAATGAAAGAATTATTAGCTTGGATTATCCTGGACTTTACAATTTTTGGACAGTAAACATGTGAATAGAAAACCAGGTGGGTATTGATAGATGGGGGGTGTGGTGTGGGGGGGGTGGAGGTTGTATACACTATGTAGTTCAGTAGAGAGGTCCCCCCCAACTCCTGTAAAATAGGGGGAGTGCAGATCCTTAAGGCGGAGTTTGAATGAGTCTAAGGTCGAAATGAGAAGATGGATGTTAATGAGACGATAAACCTTTGATTTAACTGTGGAAGATGAACCACCTTAGATATGGGAAAAATATCATATACAAGGAAGAATAGGCCGAGAAGAGATGTGCTTGCCATATATGAACAGTATGCTCAGCCTTTTGCAGGCAGACTTGCCAAGCTTACAATATGTTTCATGAAATACATTCTTTTACTAGTTTCAAAACCGAAAAGGTCAAGAGAATTAAGCAGCTCAATTTTATTGGTATCAAAAATTATCAGAAAATCATGATGAATATTAGGGAGAGAGATAAGAAGGAAGTTTGTCTTGGAAGGAGTGAAATGCACTGAATTCCATCTTACCCAGTTTGAGATATCATCCAGATCCACATTAACAACATTAGACCATTTTTCGTGAATATAAGAGCTTGCAAAAGAGATAGGCTGAAAAGGGAAAGTGTGTGATTTATGAAGAATAGAATCATCAGCATATGCATGGGTGGAAAAGTAAGGGTATGAAGGAGGCAATTAATGAAGAGGAGGAAGATAGCAGGGGAGAGAACAGACGCCAGAGTAACACCAGTAGAATTAGGGAAAGAAGCTGACTTATCAGCATCACGTACGACAGAAACTGAACGTCCAGATAATAAACTAGAGATCAGGCCACATAGAGAAGAAGTAATGCCAAAGGTGGGAAGTTTAGACAAAAGGGCCTTGTGCCAGAATATTAGCGCCAACGACTTTAGATTCTCCAAAATTCTTGAGAGAGAATGATTAAATGTGAGTGAGATATGTTAAGAGATTATCAGTTGAGTAGGCCTTACGGAACTCATAAAGATGATCAGAGAGAAGAGCATGAGATTCTAAGTGTTTGAGTATTTGAACATTAAGTAACGTCTCAAAGACTTTATAGATAGAAAAGTAAGAGCAATGGTAGGCTAGTTGAAGGGCTTCGACTGGTCACCCTTCTTCCTGGGGACAGGATGTACAAAAGTGACAATACCTCCAAGAGGGAGAGAAGATACCAGTGTTTAGAGGATCCGGCGACAAAACACAGACACCAAACGCTTTTTTCTAGTCCCCATTCTGTAGCCAAGAAGTGAGAGGCTCTAGAATCCACTCGGGTCCAATGATCAGTGAGTTTGAATGATGTGTGATTCTGGGCCAATGAGATAAACCAAAGTGGCCTTAGCTGTGACATTCTGAAATAGACGCTTTCATGTTTTGGAGCTGTATGGCTTTTCAGTGAATGCAACTGGGCAGCAACGTCGTGCTTCTATGTGTCGCTCAACTTACTGCTGAAAAAGGAAAATGACACGACTTCATGCGCTTGATACCACTTGCTGTTTTCCATCTTAGTAAATACTGCACCAGCAAGCTCTGGGACAATTCTTTTGTATTTCAACATGCTCCCTGATTAGACAAACCATTCACGGGAGCATCTGCCACAGTCATTGATATAATCTATACAAACGTGTAAAACAACGCAAGGAAGCGCTGTCTCTGTCCAGCTCTGCACAATGTCTTCGTTATATTCAAGTTGATTCGAGTATAAATAGCGACTGGTCCACTTCAGTGAATACCTCGTGGAGGCATTCCTTATAGAACAATGACTGTCAGCCCAATCGTTTTCCCTCAGTCGACTCTTAGAATATTTTCTTCTGATAGAATGTCTTGGAGTATTTCTTTACTGTTCTTCTTTTCTCTTAGTCATTTACTGTTGATAGCAATAATCTTTGGCTTTTCCTTGTACAATTCCGTTCAAACCTCCTTCAAATACTCAAACCAGAGATTATCTCGCTCCTTAACCTTCCCTAACTGCTACTACTAGGATTTGAAGGATGTGATGTCAACAGGCCATATAAAACACTTTTTAATCAGCATGTTATCAAAAGTCTAACAGCTCTTCGGTGAAATCCACTTTTACTGGATGTAATGGCAAAATATGGGCAGTAACATTATCCGTAAGTTCACATGTATCCAATAAATCCATTTAAGCCACATTCGGAGTTGTGCCAGAAGAATTGGCGATATTAGGTGCTTCCAATAACTTTCCTTTAGTCTATTAAAGTGGACCAGACACTAGCACAACTATAGTCCCTAAGGAACTTTCAGGTTCACTGTCCAAGACAACTTTAAGGAAATTTTCCTCACAGGGTAAGGCAGCATACAGTGGGTTTCAACATTATGCAGGTCACAATGAGAAACAATAATACCAAACATACATTGCTTGGTATGTTGCAGCGATTTGACTCGCGAACTCTCACTGTACCTCAAATGCCCACCATGTGGGTAAGGTAGGTTGTTAACACATTTCTGACTTACATTGGGAGAAGCTACTTGACATCCACAACTACATCAAGTGTTTACCCTGAGATAGAGTTCACAATGAAGAAGGGGAGAGCTCATATTTGCCACTTTGGGGCGTCCTAGGTTTGCAAGATACAGACGGGAGTCTCGAAACAACAGTTTACCGGAAGAAGGGTCATACAGACCGCGTCCTGGATGTCAAAAGCCTTTATCGAGTGAACTACAAAAGGTGCATGACCTATACGCTTTTAAAGAGAACCTAAATTCACTGCACTGATGTCCTGCTGCATTTCGAGGAAGATAAAGAAACCAAGGCAACATTTACGGCCACTATTGCCTGAATCGTTTTGTCAATATCACGAGGGGACCACTACCTCAACCACCTAACGATGGTGCAGACATAAGGAGGTTTACCTTTTCTTATGTGCCTAAGACCTCGGAGATCATGTCGCGGTCTCATCGCCATTTCGGCATTGAGGTTACGTACAAACACTAGAGCAGTTTTTTTCAAACATTTTACAAGAGATAAGGAAACGGTCCTTAATCAGAAAAGTCGGATATGCTATATGGACTACAATGTGGTAGGTGCGCATCCAAATATGTTGTTCAAATTTTAGAGAAGCATCGGAACCAGGTTGAAGGGCATCCGAAGGAGAGATCAACCTTGGTAGTCTTGTCCCATTGTCCTACACATAGGCACAAAAGGAAGATGGGAGAGGCAAAAGTTGTGGCTTACCTTACATAGTACTTGGAAAAAATCGGGAGTTAATAGAAGCATGGATGTCCTGCGACGAATTGTGATTTGTTCCTGTCACGACCCACCGTGTTATAAATTCACCTTATTTTTAGATATCATTGACGATTTATTTTTTTTATTCCCTACATAACTCTTCATGCTCAATTGACTCTTCTATTTTTTCCCTTATACTCAAACGATTCCACCCTTCCTTACCCTTGCCTCCTTCACCAGCCTTTCTTTCCTGCTTCTCCTGTCTTACTCACTTAAGAGTTAATAATATACAATCGACACTGCATATATAAAACGAGTCTACCTAATTGAGAGACGGCCTTGCGTTTTTGAGCCCGCTAACCCCAAAAGTTTCTTTGTTATACACTCCACTGATGACATCATGTTAATTGGTAGAGAGCTGAATGTAACCCGTTTCTTGTACGGGAGCCTACTGGAGAATGCGGAAGAACCTTTCTAGGCATCTTTTCGGTGCAATTTGGACACTGAATGGCTCGCCTGCACATTATGTTCGATCGTCACAGGCTCTGTGACTTGGTGAGTGTGAGTTGGTATCGCTACCGCGCCAAAACATTTTTGTTACTTCCGCGGAGTTTACCACCGTTTCGGCCATAATAATTGAACCTGCAGACTTACCAACTCGGGTCAACCTTAAATCTACACACACTACTCAAATACATTACATGATCCATCGGTATTATACAATGCCAAGTGTGTGAATTGCGGTGAGCCGTAAGAAAGTAGCTCATGTATTTTTGAGATGAGAACTTTGGCTTTCAGGGTGCGGACCGACTGTTTCAGAGAGGCCAATAAATCAGTTATGTTGCCTCATATTAAACCTCGGACTTCATTGGCATCTCAAGTTAAGACGCTACACGTTGGTTCTGGCACCTCCGGGCATACGAGTACTGATGTCACCGCTTCCATTCGGAATGATTCTACGGGTTCTACTGTACCTCTTCCTGGCCGCTTAAATGATATAGCTGACGGCCCAAGGTTCTTCTGGTTCACCGCGGATAAAACTAGGACTCTCTCCGCTTGACGATTTCATGCGATATAGTAATGGGCGTGGGCCTACACCGAGTCTTTAGGGTCAGAGGAGAGAAGCCCCTGGAAATGGTCCTTGTCTGAAAGGAGTACATCACTAGGGAAGCCTCAGCTCCCAAGGCCTTAACCCAAGACTCGGACACTTTAAAAGAGCTACTAACGCCTCCGAAGACACCCTGCCCGTCAAAACCTCGAATTCTGGGTGAGGAAAAGAATCGAACGGTGAGCCCAACCTCCCTCAATAAGTGCTCGAAGGCAATAGCACCATCAGCGCTTTTGACAGTCAGCAACTTATGGATTTCTGCCTCTAGAAAGTCTACGACGATTTTAGTGAGGGTCTTTACGATGTCTCCATTTTCTACTGGCTATAACTACGTCATATCAGGTAGGGGAAGTACGGCTACACCTGTATAGGAAGTATACTCTTAATTATGTACATATTCCCCATTTTGCCGACTTTGACGCAGTTCCTGTGTACTTACAAGGTCGCCGAGGTTCTTTATCCTCCTCGGTGATTAGAACAGTAATCACCCCCACCCTCTGGGAAACTACACGATCAATACTATGGATCAGGTCCTTGCCGACCTGATCAAAGATGTGGAGATAGGTGTAATAAATGTACCATGTGTTTACGCACTACCAGACAACCGCTTCATTTACTTCTTTTGATCTGTCCCTGGGCTCATCTGTGGTAGTTGGAGCGTGTGTGTTGGCCTGTCCTTCAAGAAATGAGTATATTCTCTGTCCTAGTCGAGGAGTTTATGTCCAGTTTAGGAGGTCACATCAACGACAGATTTGCATTGAGTGAGATGCTTTTTTGATTTCGTTTCATGCGGGACGTGGCCCCCGGTCCGGACGATGGCTCATATACATTGAAGTTTTGTTAGATTTGTTAAACATGTTCTGGGCAGAGGCGATCTTCCCAGACTCTGGCGAATGGCTACTGGGCTCGTTTTTCGCAAACCAGGGGGAGGGGGATCTCTACCCCAGTCAGTTTGGGGACAACATCACTAATCTTCTGAGTGTGAAAGTTGATTGATAAATTATTAGTAGTTAGATTAGCTTTTTCTCTGGACAGTGGAGGCCACTTGTCTTCTGCACATTGCGGCTTCTGCATGTTCCACACCAAGTCAGCCGCACTGCTCTACTTTGAAAATGCTATCTGCAAGGCCTTCCTTTGCAGACATCACTACGCTACGGTGTTTTTCAATCTGAAAAAGGCCTATGGTAGCGCATGGCGATACGGTATTATGGAGCCTCCCCACACGATGAGGTTGAGAAGAAGCTTCCCAATTTTCCTATCTTAATTTCTACAAGATCGTCGATTCCTTGTACAGCTGTTTTATCAACTTCTGTTCCATTTCAAAAGGAAGATGGCATCCCACAGGGAGGTGTCATCAGTGCTTCACTATTTGCCCTGACCATCAGCGGTATCACTTCGCTGCTATTGAAACATGTCCTTGGTACGCTCTCGGTAGATGATCTTTCATTCTCTTTTGGTACAGCATAGATGCCAACTCTAGAGCATTGACTATTACAGGTTATGAAACGCATCTTACTGCTATGCCAAAGTTGACAGGTTTTGGGTTTCCCTGTCAAAAACTAAGGTACTAAATTTCTGCTACCATTCACGGCTCCACCCCGAACAAGACTGTTCCTAAATGGGGTCCATCAGGAAGTCGTAGATTCGAATAGTTTCATCATTCTAGATTTCGACAGGCGCCTCTTCTTAGATACCCATATCAACAGCATTAGGGTTTTCTGTTTCCGCAGCATCGACATTCTTTATTCCATGACGTTCAGTCTTTGGGGTGCCAATATGGCTACCGCCTTGTTATTTTATTCTTCCTTTGTTCAAAGCATGAGTATGGATACAGGTTTTATGTATCTGTGCGGGACGAGAATTAATTTACAAAGTTTGACTCATCCACCACACTTGCCTCCGTATGGCAACCATTGCCCTTTACATGTCCACCATTAAGAGTCAACCTGTCACCAGTCCTAGGCTGTGCCTCTCCCGCCGAGAGACGCCGGTCTTAGCCTAAGACCTTTAAATTTAGTGTTGTAAACTCCTTGAGAGCCCGGTTTAGCTCTTAGGCCGCTGGCACCGCTGGTTCTGCCCAGGACGCCACCCTGGAAGGTACCACTTATGACTGTTTGTGGCCACACCTTTACTTACAAAGCTTCTATAGTGCCTTCCTAGTATAAGGGGATGGCCCCAAATCCGAATAAGGGATGGTTTTCTACACCGTATACCCATTATTTAAGGTCAGCGTGGGTCTAATGGGTACTGTCTATATTCATGGTTGAGCTAATTGCAATACTTTGCCCGGTACAGGTATAACGCATCTTGGCCTGTCGGAGACCAAATTGTAATCTATATTGACTCAAAAAGCGCCAGGAGCGCTCTTGGTGCATTGTAATCTCTTCCTCCGCTCTGTTTTGTGGTATCCTTCACACTACGGTTGGCGCAAGTTGGGTGGATGTTGAGATTATCTGTTCTTGAGTTCCTGGACATGCAATGACTGCTGTGAATAAGCGCACTGATGAGGCTGCCAAAGAGTCCGATAGGCCTGAGCGACCAAACGACCTTTTTCTTTTCCTCACGCTGACTACATGGCAGGAATTGAACCAGCCATCCGGCCTACCTGCAAGAATGGGAGACGGCCGATGGTATCGTCAATTTCCATGCCATTACGCTAAGACTGTTCCTGTCGACCCACCCCCTAAAGCCTTGGTAGCATCAGACCGCTTTGTGTCATCTTCGAATTGGAAACACTCGTGAAAGGCATACCATTTAATTGAGCCCTTCGCTGCAACTTACCCTGACGACTGCGTTGTCCCGGTCTGGAGGATCTCGCGCACCTTACCTGTTCCGGAACTGGAACCAGCAGGATCACTACCGCTTGTATCTTGTAATTGTGACCTGTTGGTGTACATCGGACAGTGGTCTATTTGACATTTTATTTAAATTTTATTGTCTTTGGTGCTTGCCCGGGTGCCAAGGGAAAGCGACCGTTTCTCCGACGCTGCATCGTGCCTTTTCTTTTGCTTTGTTGATTGTCTCTTTTGTTTTGTAAAGTTTACCTGCGACCTATGCCCTTGGTGTCAGTCGCCAGACAGGCGCTTTAAAAAAAATTCCATACTCTAATTAATTTTCCCTATCCCCCTGCTCGGGTGGGTTAAATGTAGTAATAAAACCATACACCAACTTGCACATGAAGGATTGCGTGTCCTGTCCTCCCTGTCTCATTGCCTGCAGGAACATCTGCGGCTATAAATCTTCCGCACATATTACCTTCTGTGTTCACCACTTTTTCTACAGATCTCTCCTTCCAAACATTCTGCATGAGACGTCTTCTTTGTTTTTGCTTTAAATGTTGATTAAATAAATCTATTACACGCAGTTAACTCTCTCCTGAACCTTTTGAGTGAAAGGGTGTATATTTGAGGAACCTTTCTTTCTCTTTCTTCTAAATAAATGAGGTCTTCGCCCATTACAATGATTATTCACGCGTTCCACTCCATGACGAGCGGGAGGCCAACAACCGCATCTGGCGCTGCGCTTGAGCTCCCATCTGTAACTTCTCCGGATCTTAAATACAAGTGATAAAAATTAATATTAAAAGTTATGAATTTGAATTTATTGACTATTTTCAGTTAGTGCAAAGTAGCTTGGATAAGTTTTTAGTTAGCACATTTTTTGATAATTTTGTTAATCAAAATACATCGTTAAGAATTTAATTTTTTTTCAATTTCGTAAGTTCTTTGAGAATTTTGGATATCATGGATGTATATTGGGTCACCATTAAACTGGATGAGCAATTTTCACTCTGAATTTGATTTATCTATAGAAAGCGAAGTTTGTTTATTTGTTTATTTATTTGTTTGCAATAGGTGGCCTCATTTATTCACTAATTGAGCTAATGTTTGGCACAACCGGGCCAAACTGACCTAGTCATTTGAAATCTGGACTTTCGCTCTTGCATCACTGGCCACTCAGTTTTCTATTTAATAAAATAGAAACAAAAAGAACAGAATCCAGGCAAAATGATCTTAAACAGTGGCAAATTATGTGACGTAAGTATGTATTGAAGATGCCTAGTTAGATTAGTGGAAGGAGTAGAATTTTGGCATTATTGGGTCTCGATATCTTCCTAATTCTAGTTCCCTAACAGAATCTTAGTTCTCCATGGAGGAATTTTTAATTGGAAGGTGTCTCGACTGGCTAAAAGAGAAGACGAGTAGACAACTAAGGGCTGGGATGTCATACAGCTCTTTGAACTTATCCACATTTAATAGCGAAAGCCTGCATCCACGTAGGAGCTTTCATTATTCCTGGGAATGAATTCATTACGGAGAGTTGGATATTTTCTATTGAAAAGCTGAAAGAAATTCAAGTGCGTCGACATATCTTAAGATATCTCGATATTATATCTGAATAGGGAGAGAGAATATATCGTTTTAATCTCGGCAAAGAGTATCATAATATTTCATTTGAATGAATAGCATTAGACCTTGTAGTCCTTTCTCAGCTTTGGATTCCGTTATAACCGTCTCATTTATCAGGAGGGAAGCATGCTAAACACACTTATATATCTATCAGTCTAGATAGACATCCGGCGAAAAATGTACAAATTTCTCCTCTCGAGTGTCTAATAAAACATTTAGAAACTAGTATAAGTGCACAAAATTACGCCCTGGAACACCCTTGTGGTGGCATCTAGTGTTAATAAGGCAATAAGCAAAGAACACTGGATATACTCGTACTAGCTACTGAAAATCCATGCCTTTTCAGCGTACACCTGAAGGCATCCATTTTTCAATCTTATTTTTTCATTGTGGCAGTTTCTACTCAATATGGCCAATTCAGCGTAGTTTTATGGAAAACCGTGGTTGTACTCTTCCTTGAGGTGAAGTTCCACTAGGTGCAGTTGAAGAGGATGTGTAAAGAGTAAGACATGAAATTAAGCCTCATTGCTTCTTCCCTACATCTTTTCCTTTCTATTCTTATTCCTTATTGCATTATCCATAACTTAAGAAGGACAGAGCCTTTTGGCATTAGTTCGAACTATAAGAAATTCGGTTTCTATTTGCCTTAATCAAGAGCAGGACGAGAACCACAAATCAGAATGAGAGCAAACGAGAATGGAGGAAAATATATATTACCGGTATGTGCTTCTTTATAGACGAGCTTTCAAAATTTTTGGTTTAATTATAGTTATGGAATAGTCACGTGAGGCTGAAAAATTCCAAATTAATAATAATTGACAAATTTAGTAGTAATAAAAACATGGCCACTGGTATAATACAACAAGGTAGTTTTTACTAAGGACAGGGAGAGAATACATACAAAATGAAACAATTTTCTAAATTAATAGGGAAAAGTAGGTTGGAAATAGGGAAACATTAAAAATATTAGCTGAGTGATAAGGTTCGGTGGAAAGGTAATAAAGAGCAGTATTTTTCTAAATTTCTATCCTCCAATTCTAAATAAGTTAATCTAAATTCGTTCCAAATAGGAAGTATATAAAGGAGAGCTACGAGACATGAGTTCGAGAGATCCAGTTAGCCTGTTCAGGCAACGAACTTTCCACCCATTCGAGTTTCTCAAACCTCATCAATTTCTTTTTAAAGTACTCCTAATTTGGGGTCATGTACCACTGCGATTGGACAAAAGAGGCGATAAATTGGGCACAAATTTCGAGGAAGGTAAATATAATGGAAATATTACACTTGCAAGAAGTCATGAGTGATTCAATTAAAAGACATTAAACAGCGAAAATTTGGGGAGTATTTCTCATGAAATGTTATGACAAATCTATGATGTGTTGAAAAGAGAGGAGTGGAGTTAGAAAAGTAAAAATATATTTAAAAAAGGGGGTTTAGATATATATATATATATATATATATATATATATATATATATATATATATATATATAGAGAGAGAGAGAGAGAGAGAGAGAGAGAGAGAGAGAGAGAGAGAAAGAGAGAAAGAAAGAAGGAAAGAAAGAAAAAGAAAGAGAAAGAGAGAGTCAGACAGAGGCAAAGTTAGAGAGATCTTCGAAGAGAATGTCTGAGAGAGAGAGAGAGGGATATATATATATATATATATATATATATATATATATATATATAATATTGAGGATAAATCCCAGAGCCACGAGAAACGGATGTAGCATCTTTTAATTTTTCACTACGTTTCGAAAACTACAAGTTTTCATCTTCAGGCTAGAATAAGTTTACAAAGTTAATATGCATAAAGAAAACTTGAAAAGGCCAACAAGACATTATTTTACAGGTGACCAATTACAGAATATCAGTAGAAAGTACTACAAGTTAAATTTAATATGACTTGGCAACAGTTAAATTTGCTTTAAGACTGACTCAAAAATTAGTTCATAAATTTAAAGATTATTGCAGAAATTAATTACAAACTAAGAGAAATTGACTTGGCATTATTTAAAGATAATAAATTTAAACTTTTTTTTTTTTATTATTAAATTTTGTAAAGACTAACAGTTAAAAACATTTAATATAAAAACGGAAAATTTGGGTACTTACTAAAGCGGATCCATCCTAGAGAGTGAATGGTAGGTTTAACAAAGGGGCTAGTATATATATAGGTTACATTGACGGTTGGTTTATTAAAAGGCAAACCAACTAACAAACTGTAGTTAAAATTAGTTAATTAATAATGATATTGCACTTAAATCTTCATTGAGTGTAGGTTTGTAGTGTTTTATATATAGAGATTCGAGGGTTCTTAGGCAATGTTTGTTGTTGTTAAAGGCTAATACTTTAAAATTCTCAATAGAAATGTTAGTTTTACAGCTTATGGTGTGTTCCCTAATAGATGACTTTTCCTTTCTATTTAATATTTTGCTTGTACGCCAACTAATCCCCATATGAGCAGAGAACCTAGCTCCAAGAGACCTAACAGTGCTACCAATGTAAGAGGCTCCAGTACAACTGGGACATTTAAATAAATAGACATTATCACTGCGGAACTCCAAAGAGATAGGATCTTTACTGTTAAAGAAACTTCCTATCGATAGTTTGTTTATAAAAACTATTTTGGGGTTGATTTGGGGAAAATATCTTTTATAAATAAATAAGATTTTTCTTTTAAAAGTATCGTTCAAAAAACCCATCTCTGAAATTAGTAAATATATGGGCATTTTAGGAACTTTTATGCAGGGTTGAGGGGGGTCAATGAGATTATCAAAAAGCTTTTTTAAAACTCTATCATATAGGTCAGAAGGAAATAAATTATTTATAAAATACTTCCTAAGAAAAATAAATTCATTATGGATTGATTGGTAAGTGGATGATAGCGAGAAACTTCTATGTATCAAAGTTTTTACTGTGGATATTTTATAACCGAAATCACAAAAACTAAAGTAGTTCAAACCTAGTCCTGTGAATGTTTTTTTTCTGTAAATGGTTGTTTGAATTTTCCGTTGGTCATTATCTCGGTTGATTAAAAGGTCAAGAAAGGGCATCTTATCATTTGACTCGACTTCCATGGTGAATTTGATGTTAGGGTGTAAAGTGTTCAAAAAATTAAAGAAAAGTTGGCTATGTGCAGGATTATTAAAAACTGCCAAGGAATCATCAACAAAACGGCGGTAGAAGGAGGGTTTGTAATCTAAATTAGTGGAAAACATTTGATCTTCGAGATGTGTCATAAAAAAGTCAGCTGCAAGTGGTCCCATTGGAGAACCCATTGCAACACCATCGATCTGGCAGTAAACTTTATTATTAAACGTGAACCAAGATTCAGAAAGACTCAATGAAGATTTAAGTGCAATATCATTATTAATTAACTAATTTTAACTACAGTTTGTTAGTTGGTTTGCCTTTTAATAAACCAACCGTCAATGTAACCTATATATATACTAGCCCCTTTGTTAAACCTACCATTCACTCTCTAGGATGGATCCGCTTTAGTAAGTACCCAAATTTTCCGTTTTTATATTAAATGTTTTTAACTGTTAGTCTTTACAAAATTTAATAATAAAAAAAAAAGTTTAAATTTATTATCTTTAAATAATGCCAAGTCAATTTCTCTTAGTTTGTAATTAATTTCTGCAATAATCTTTAAATTTATGAACTAATTTTTGAGTCAGTCTTAAAGCAAATTTAACTGTTGCCAAGTCATATTAAATTTAACTTGTAGTACTTTCTACTGATATTCTGTAATTGGTCACCTGTAAAATAATGTCTTGTTGGCCTTTTCAAGTTTTCTTTATGCATATTAACTTTGTAAACTTATTCTAGCCTGAAGATGAAAACTTGTAGTTTTCGAAACGTAGTGAAAAATTAAAAGATGCTACATCCGTTTCTCGTGGCTCTGGGATTTATCCTCAATATTAAATGCAGGCTTCACGGCCGAGCTCCATATGGATATATATATATATATATATATATATTAAGAGATCAGAGGAGTTGCGCGTTGCCAGGCGTATACGTATTTTTAGGATAAATAAGCAGGCTAAATTTAGGAAGTCCATTATTATATTATAACTTCTTGGTACCGACGTTTCGGGTAGGAACCCATTCTCAAGGATGTGAGATTATAAATATATACAAACATAAGAATTTTTTAGATAAGTTATCAGATATTTATAAATTAATTATATGGGAAAAGGGATGCAGCACAGGTGGTCATATTCAAATTATAAAAATGCAGGGCTTTTAACTATTAGGGAATAGGAAAAATGTTTTTGTTTTTAAAATAAAACTGAGATTAAGTAGTTTTGGGTGTCTTCATTGTAAAAAGGAGAAGATAATAGAAATATTTGAAAGATAGGGGTTGTTTTGGGTGGAGTGGATTTGGCGTGTGTAAGTCTTGGGTCATTATAGTTGTAGTAAAAGTGGAAGTGAGCTTGTGTTGGAGTTTAAAGGGGGTTTTTTGTATCTAATATAAAGAGATTCCAGTGTACGTAGTTGGTTTTCGTTGTTTGCTGTGTCTTTAATAGAAAAATTATTTAAGTTGGGTTTCTGGTGTGGATGTCTGTTTTCGTAGTGTATTCGGGTAGGGGAGAATTCGAGAGTAGTGAGTGGGGCCCAGTTCTGTTGCTGATGCCTAAATGTGCGCAAATACAGGTGTGTAGTGTGTGCTGTGTCGATCCTAAATACACCTCAGAATTACATCTTGAGCAGTTGAATTCTAGTAGCAATAGATCTACCGATCCTCACTTGACTACCAGAAGGATTATGGAACAAAAAAGCGCTATGAAACGGCAAAGTAAATGCGAGGCAGGAATTCTTTTGCTAAAGTAAATTCCAACTTTATTAGTTAGTATTTTTCATTGCACTTTTTTATCTAATGTAAAACAAGTCTGGGTTAGGATTTGGCATCATCCATTTATAAAATTTGTCTTTAAATGAACCTATAGTAGCTTCGTTAACCACAGCAACTGGTATATTATTCCAGATTCTTATGGCTCTGTTGAAGAAGAAGAAGGATTTCGTTTCGTTTACCCGAAAGTGACTTCCATCGAGCTTAATATTGTGACCACACATTAATTCATTTGTTAGAAATTTTGAAAATTTTGATTTGTTTACATTTTCAAAACAATTAAAGATTTTAAATAACTCTATAATGTCCCCACGTATGCGTCTCTGTCTAAGAGAGAATAGATTTAGAGCTTTAAGACTGTCCTCGTACGTCTTTGTTCCCAAGTGAAGAATCATATTGGTCATTTGACGCGGGACTCTCTCAATTCTTTCTCTGTCGCACTCTAGATGAGGTGACCAAAACTACACTCAATATTCTAATTGTCGTCTATCAAGTGCATTATAAAGTGTTAGAATACATCTTTTCGAATTGTTTTTAAATGTACACCCTATGAGACCTAGTATCCTGTTTGCCTTTTTTACTGCCTCCATGTATTGTATCGTAGAATAATCTCGGCAAATACGTCACTTCTACCCAATAGGCTGGTCGCTCAAGGTCAATGCGTGACCTTGATTTTACTCTGGTCACGACAGAGATGTGGGATAGAAGTGTGTCTAAGGGGTGAAAGGGGATGAGTGCGAAGGATTTAAATTCAACAGTGTGAGAACAGTTGGCCGATATTAACTAATAAAGGCTCCGGCTAGAAGGCTTATGAAAAAGTAGGTACAAAAATAAACTTAAATATATACACAGTTATACACAATAAATAATGGCAATGGATACTCTATATCTACAATTACTGAACGTATTAGAGCTACACAGAGCGGGTTTTACGGGGGGGGGGGCGAGAGGCGAAACAAGCCACTGTACAAACACACACTGGGATGACTGGCCGGATAGACACAGATGATTCGTCTCAGCCTGGCTTGTGTACGAGGCTTTAAGAGATGGAACGGGGGATCAGATGGTTATTCCAAGGGCTGTAACCACGGATAGTTTAACCTCTAGTGGTAACACTAGCAGCAGGAAGTATTCGTACCAAACGAAATCTACAGAAACCAAGGATGTACCAATTGACTGGGGCTCAGATTCTTCGGTATAAATCTAGCCTTCGGCTCGTCGAGAAAAGGGAGCGCGATCGAGAATGATGAGTTTCGTTGTAAAAGGTAGGCCTATACTGTCGATGCCCTATTGGGACCAACAATATATAGAGATCAGCCAGATCTGTTATTACCTCCGCCAAGATGGGGGGGGGAGGGATCTACACGATCCAACACGGCGCTTGAGGGATAAGAAGTACTCCCGCTTGGGTTTCTTGATAACACCCTGAGAGACGACAGAAGCGCGCGTTTGAGATTCTAATCCCTCGCTTATCGCGGAAAGCAGGTCGATATTCTGATGTTATCGCGGTCTTCGCTCCCGTGGACTCATCTCGTCCTGACCTCGTAGTTTCCATGGCCCACATGGCGGAAAGGATCCTCTATTCTCGACAACTCCTCCATTCCCAAGATGTTACTTTAAAATAAAGTGACATCTGACAGCCGCTGGATGTGTTTTAAAAGTCTCATATAGCGAGAGGGGCAATTGGGGGATACGTGACCTTGAACGGGTCACGCTTTGGTGGCTCAGACATATTCCACGTATATAGAGTATCCAGGAACACAAAGAATAAATGAATCGACAAGAACACAAGGGCTACAATAACTAACATTAGTTAAAATGGGGGTCGATCACCTAAGGGCAATAACGACCTAGAGCTACACACACACAAAAGATTAAACAAAACACAATGCAAAAAGATACAAAAGGGAAATATGAAATGCAGGGAATTAAATGATCCAAACGATACAGGGGTTTACCGGATCGTTCTTGATTTGTGAACAGAGAGAATATTGTCAGAATATATACAGTTTAAACAAAAAAAACAAACTTAAACATAACAGTTACAAGCATAAAATTTATCTTAGATTAGTTTGGCTAGGCTAGAAGGGGTTCTTACTCAACTATCCGCATTAAAATTGGCGGATCCTTTTATATAATTTGTTTTAAATTGATACTCAGGGAGGTATAAACTTCAGCGCATGAGGCGACCATTGTTGCTTTTAACATTCGCAAATATGTGAGGAGTTTGTGATCCATCTCTACAAGGAACTCTTTGCCTCATAAATACATTCTAAATTTCTTTATGGCCCATATAAAGGCCAAAGCCTCCTTTTTAATGACGGCATATTTTTCTCGCGCTGGAGAAGCTTACGGCTAGCGTAGACGACGAAGTAACTATCTCCATTATCGCTATACTGTAGTAAAACGCAACCTAAACCTTCATTGATGCCATCGGTTCTGATACCAAAAGTCTTCTTCGGGTTAGAGAGCCAGAGATTAGGGGCGGAAACTAATTTTCCCTTCAGCTGTTTGAAGTGGGAGAGAGCTATTAGGAACCAAACAAGCTGTTCCAGGGACTTCTTTTTCAGCAAGTCACACATAGGGGCCGAGAGAGAAGCGAAATGGGGAGGAAGCGGCAATAGAAAGAAGCAGATCCCATGGAGGATTTCAGCTGCTTCTTATTGGACGGACGGGGCATTTCCACAATGTCGCGGATTTTGAAATCCTGGGGGACCAAATGGTTCTTCCCAATGTGAAAGCCAAGGTAGTCGATCGTACTATAAGCAAAATGGCACTTGCTCAGCCTGATTGTAAGTCAGTGCTTACGAAAGCGACGCAGCAGGGCCTGGAGGGCGATCATGTGATGATCCCACTAGCGAGTGCATAGTAACTGTTATCGAAATTTTAAGTCACGTTTGCCAACCCATCTAATATTCTTCGCATCATGCGATTGTAATTACTATAGGGCATCACCAAGCCGAATGGTAGACGGCGGAACTGCATTAAGCCTTTGCCTGTGGAGAAAGCCGTGTATCTCTTTACATCTTCTTTAAGGGGAATTTGATAATAAGTGTTACACAGGTCCAATTCAGGAATGTAATTAGCTACTTCAAAGAGGTTTTGGTCAATCAAGGGGATAGACTCAGCATCGAACAAGGTCACCGAATTAAGTTTCCTGAAAATCGACGCACAGCCTATATGGCCCATCTGATTTCTTTACCAAAACAGTGGGGGCGCAGTAATTGGATTGTGAGGGTTCTATAATCTTTAAATTTAAAATTTTAGTAACTTCTGGGGGCGCAGTAAGTGGATTGTGAGGGTTCTATAATCTTTAAATTTAACATTTTAGTAACTTCTTAAATGGATGAAGGTGATACGGCTTACAACGAATAGGCTGCAGGGTAGTTAAAATAATATTATGCTCGAACGGAGCGGCACAGCCGACCGAGAGCTCGTTGATCAAGTCTCCAAAGTGTCTCAATAACTGCTGCATCTGACTCTTCGTCTCTGGGAGCAGCTGGGCCTTAACGTCAAAGTCAGATGACTGGGCTTCGGTAGCGCTGAGCACGGTAGGTAAAGGATACTCCTTGCCCTGTTCAATGCAAGACACTTGCAGCACATTTAGAGGGGCCAGGGGTAGTCTGCTTCCGTGGCGACTCATCGTCGATGGCTACGATATTAATGATGCATGCTCGGCGGTGGTACCTCTTGAGCATGTTTACGTGATATAGCTTGTCCAAGGACGGAATTCGAATGAGGTAGTCATCGGGGTCGCGAATTTCGATGACGGGGAAGGGGCCCTTCCATTGACTTAGTAGTTTATTATGCTCGGTAAGGAGTAATAATAAAACGTCCTCGCCGGGTTTGAATCTACGATCCTTAGATTTTTATCAAAATAATTTTTGTATTTATCTAAGTTCGTGTCCGCTTTCTGAAAAGTGATTTCAGCACACTTTTCTAACCTCTGCCGAAGTTCTAAATGGTAGGCGTAGGAAGATTGGATTTCTCGGTCCAGTTCTTGGCTAGAAAACAGCTCTTTTAAAATGCTCAGCGGGCCTTGGACGTTTCGACCATACAAAAGGGGCAAATCCTAATGTGCGATACGAGATTTCCCGGTAAGCGAACGAAGCTCCCGGAAAATATCTATGCCACTCCCAGGGGTGGTCTGCACACAACTTCTTTACGATGGATTTCAGTGAAGCGTTGAATCTTTCACACCTTCTATTTGCGGTAGTAAAAAGGGGTTTACCATTAGGAGGTTGACGACGTACTCCATTAATTCCGAAGTAAATTGACGACCTCGATCGGATAATACCTCTTAGGTACTCCAACTCGGGAAAAGATATAAATGAGTGCCTCAGCGCAGGTGATACTGTCTATCTTCTTCAAAGGGACTGCATCAGGAAAAGGGGTGGCGAAATCGACGATGGCAAGCACGAAACTTTGCCCTTCACTGGACGCGGGGGGGGGGGGGTGAATGGGGCCAATCAGGTCTATTGGTACAATGGCGAAGGGTTCTTGTATGAGGGGTCACTTCTGCAGCCAAGCGGGTCTGACGCGTCCTTTGACAAATATCACACGAACGACAATAATTACGGATGTCATCTGCCGCATCGGGCCAATAAAAATACTTAAAAAATTCTTTGAGTCGTTTTGGTATGGCTGAAATGGTAAGAGAAAAGACTATCGTGAGCCGTCTTTAATATGAAGGAAACCTGCGAACGGGGGATGCATAACGCATGGGCCTCGGAACTATTTATTTCTAAGCAGGTGCTGTACAGGAGGTCGTTATTAACGACGTAAAAACGAATAAATTTCCGCTGGTGCACTACTGAATCTTATTATGAGTTTTGGTACAAAGGGGGAGGAGTGAATCACAGTCCTTTTGCTCTTTAGCGAATTCATTATTCAGAATGCCGCTAAACTCTGAGTCGCAGGAGGTTTCAAAGGGAACTGGTGCCTCTGCTTCCTTTTTCGCGTGGGAACGGCTGAGGATGGGTTGAACCACAGAAGTGGAAGTAACCCGTGGGCACTGACCAATCAGAACAGCGCAAAAATTTATTGAGGACGCTACTACTTCAGCCCAGCTGGTATAATATGGGCATTAAATATAGCATTTGACGATGGGGAATCGATTTGCACGCCCAAGATAGTCAGGTACTACCGCAAACCTATCATAGTTCGTAGCGATCGTGGGGAGCAGCTCGTCCGACACCACAATAAATTTACACCTTGTATCCCGAACAAGGGTGGAGATCCGACAGCCGTTTGCTGATCCAGTCTCAAATTTCAAGCTTCCTGGGGAGTTCTTCTCGAACAAGAAGTTCACCTGATGGCCAGCGGCAGGAGGAACAGACGGAGAGGGAGGCGGCTTGACTTGCGACTGTAGTGGCGCGGGGTAAGCACAAATTTGGTACACTTGCTTGAGAAAACTAGGACGGAATTGTTTGTTCTGAGGTCAATTGGTCCTCAAAGAGGTCAGGAGGCCCACACGATGGGCCTCCTGGGGAAGTATGACAAAGGTGGATTTGACGAAAATGTCTTGACTTCTCAGGGTTCTGATGAAGAAAAATTTCTGGGCTTAGAGGGGCCAGTTATTTTGACAAATTTACTAGCGTTACAGGGTGTAAATCTTTGTTTGCAACTTTTATCTTTCAAGGGGCGATGGATCAGACTTCTTTCCTTCCTTAAGGTGGAAATTATGACTCGCGGTGAATGCATCGGCTTTTTCGATGCATTCCTAGAATGTGGAACACCTCCGGTTCTTCACAAAATATCGAATTTCTGAAGAAAGCGAATCCATAATCTGGTCCTTCAGAATGAAGTCGACTAACGCTTCATACTCGTGGGGAACTTTCAAAGAATCGAGCCAAAAGTTGAAGTCTCTGAAGCGTATACCCCATCTGTAACGAAATTTAACGCGGTAGAAATCGGGCGTCATTTTATACGCGGCTAAGATTTCCGATTTCAACGTCGAATAATCGATCGTTGCCTCCGGCGGAAGGGATAAGAAAATATCTCGAAGCTTGGAACATAACAATGGCATGAGTTTAGCGACACCATCCGTTTTAATGTCCCAGTGCTTTAGCTCAGAGATCTTTTCAAAATGCATTAAATATGACCCGAAATCTTCTCCTTTCTTGTAAACATGGAGCTTCACTGATGCAGTTTGAGGGACGTCATTCCGCAAGTTGATGGAGAGCGTTTCGATCCTCCCTCTATTCATCTCCAGTTCATGTCGGATGTGTTCTCTTTCTTCTTATCCTTCTCTCTCTCTCTTCTTTCCGCTCTCTCTCTCGTTCTTCTTTTTCTTTTTCTCGTTCTTTTCTGTCCCTTCTTTCCGCTCTCTCGGTTCTCTCTCTCTTTCTTGTATATAGGAAAGAAGGTCCTTTACGGATAAACCAAAAGTTCCCCACACCTGAAACCAGTTAATATATATATATATATATATATATATATATATATATATATATATATATATATATTTATATTATGTCGTAGATTTACCCCGACAAATACGTCACTTCTACCCAATAGGCGTGTTTGCTTAAGGTCAACGTGTGACCTCGATTCTACTCTGGCCACGACAGAGATGCGGGATATAAGTGTGGGGGTGAAACGAGCGCAAAAAATTTAAATGTAAAGGTGTGAGTGCAGTTGGCCGATATTAAATAATGAAGGCTCCGGCTAGGAGGCTTATGAAAAAGTAGATACAAAAATAAACTTTAATATATACACAGTTATACCCACTCAATAGATTAAATGAAAAAATGGCAATAGATACTCTATGTTTACAACGACCGAACGTATCAGACCTCCTCAGAGCGGGCTCTACGAGGAAGGGGGTAGGGCGACAGGCAATACGAGACTCTGTACAAACACACACATGGATGACTGGCTGGATTGCTTTAAGAGATGAAACGGGAGATCAGATGGTTATTCAAGGGGCTTTAACCACGGAGAGTATAACCTCTAGTGGTAACACTAACTGGAGGAAGTATTCGTGCCAAACAAAATGTACCGAAACGAAGGATAGGCCAATTGCCTGGCGCTCAGATCCTTCGGTATATTTCTAGCCTTGGCTTGTCGAGAAAAGGGAGCGTGATCGAGAAGGACGTGTTTCATTGTAAAAGACAGGCCTATACTGTCGATGCCCTGTTGGGACCAACAATATATTGGGATCAGCCAGATCCGTGACTGCCTCTGACAAGGGGGGGGGGGGGAGGGACGTGTGTAAATCTCTCCACGAACCAATACGGCGCTTGAGAGAAGGAAAGTACTCCCGTAGGGGTTTCTTGATAACACCCTGTGGGCGACAGAAGCTCAAGTTTTAGGTTCTAATCCCTCGCTTATCGCGGAAAGCAGTTTGATATTCTGACTGTTCTCACGGTCCTCGCTCACGTGGACTTAACTCGTGCTTGACCTCGTGGTTTCAACGGGCCACATGGCAGCAAGGAGCCTCTATACTCAACACATTGTTTACTTGATTTAAGCTCACTGGAACTTTTTACATTGAGATCTTTTTCTACGTTTACGTTTGATATGTCGGTTCCGCCCAGTTTATAGTTGGTTCTCGCGTTGTTTTTACCAATGTGGAGGGAGCTGCACTTTGCGACGTTAATATTCATTTGCCATTTGCTCGCCCATTCAACCAATTTGTTCATGTCATCTTGAATCAGTGCACGGTATTCGGAACTTTTTGCACAACCACCAATTTTGGTATATTCTAGAAACATTGATAACTTTTAATTATTTTGATTTTTATGTCGTTAATATATATGATGAAAAGTACTGGTCCAAGCACAGATACCTACGGCACGCCGTTTTTTACTTGAATATAGCTGGAAGGGCTGCCACAAATTACTACTCTTTGACTTCTTTTACTAAGCCAGTTTTCTATCCATTTAACTACTTTCTCTCCAATGCCATGAACTTTAATTTTGGCAATCAATCGTTTGTGTGGTACCATCTGAAAATCGAAATACACAATATCGGCAGCTCCAGTCTTCATAATATATTTTGAATCCGTCGTGAAAGAAATCAAGAAAATTTGTCAAACATGATCCTTTTCGACGAAATCTATGCTGAGAATCTTTTATTAGGTTTTTCGTTTCCATGTGATCTACAATTTTGTCTCTCATTATTCTTTCAAATAGTTTTCCATTCACTAAAGTTAAACTAATTGGGCGGTAGTTTTCGGCACGGGAGCCGTCTCCCTTTTTGAATATTAATGAAACATTCGCTATTTTCCAATCTTTTGGTACAACACACATTTTCAAACTTTTATTGAATATATGTGTCATGGGGACAGTGATTGTTTCACGTATTTCATATAAAATGCAAGAGCAAATTCCGTTTGGACTAGGAGAACTATTTACGTTAATTGCTTTTAGGCCTTCTGTGACTTCGTTTTCAGAAATTCAAAAGCCATTCAGAGGTTGTTTATTGTTGTCGAACAATTCCACTGGAACTGGAATGTTGGTCTCATCTACAGTAGTAAACACAGAACTCAAAAATTTATCAAGAATTTTGGCCCTCTCCTCATTATCATCCACAGTGTCGTTATCTTCAGAGAGGAGCGCGCCGATCGATGGGGAGGATGTCTTTTTACTATTCACATAGCTAAAGAATAACTTAGGATTGGCTTTTACTTGCTGAGTGATAGATTCTTCTAAGTTTTTTTCGGAAAATTTCAACAGCTTTTTTATTTCTTCTTTTTAACTCTTTAAAGTTATTTTCATCTACAGTTGATCTTCTCCGAAATCTAGTGTATGCGGCCTTCTTTTGTCCAAGAGCCCTTTGAATTTCTCTGTTAAATCATCTTGCAGTTGTAGCTTTTTGCTTCCTTTTTTATGGTATGTATCTTGAGCAGTTTGTATTAATTATAGAGAGTGAGAGTGAGATAGAAAAAAAAGATAGTTAGAGAAAAAGAATCCCAAAGAAAGAGAAAGAGAGAATCAGAGAGAGGGAGAGAGAAAGAGAGTCAAAGAGAGATTCAGAGTGACAGTCAGAATGGAAGTGAGTCAGAGAGAAAAAGAATCAGATTGACAGAGAGAGAGAAAGTTATAGAGATAGGGAATGAGATAGAGAGAAGGTAAGAGAGAGAGATTTAGATAGAGATTGTGAGATAGTTTTAGAGAGAGTTTCAGAGAGATATAGTCAGAGAGAGAGAGAGACACACACACACAGAGTGAGTGAGTGAGAAAGAGAGTGAAGCAGATACAGACAGAGAAAGAGAGAGAATCAGATACGTAGAGTTACAGTTACATAGATACACAGATCACTCTGGTCTTACGGCCCAGACTAAGGTGATCTGGCCTTAAATCTACTGCCACTTACACATAGAATAGTAGAAGTAAAGGATAGAAAAGTTTTAGGCTCTCCCCACCCTCCACTCCCTCCGGCAAAAGCCGTACATGAAATAATTTGGCAAAAGTACCTTCAGGTGTAAGAAGACAGTACCTGAAGGAAATTTGCATTAAATAGTAATTAAATGAAATGAATGTGAAAACCACTTACATACACCTGAAAGAGTTATATTTTTGTAATATTATTTTATTTTGTAGCTTATGCTAAACAATTTCAATATTTGTTAAGTGTTTGTCTAATCTCATTTTAAATGAATCTATAGTTCTGCTGTCCACTACTGCGTTTGGCAAATTATTCCAATCATTAATAATCGAGTAAGTGAAGAAGTTTTTTATTACATCCATAGTGGCTCTTTTACCCTGAAGTTTTGAATCATGTCCACGGGTGGTACACTCCCCTGCCAGTGTGAACAAGTTATTGGCATTAACGTTGTTAAATCCTTCAAGTATTTTGAAGCACTCTATAAGCTGCCCCCTTAGTCTTCGTTTTCTGACGGAAAATAGATTGAGTTTTTTTAGCCTCTCGTGGTAAGGTTTGTTACGTACTGACGGGATAAGTTTTGTCGCTCTGTGTTGTACAGCTTCTAATTTATCTATGTCTTTTATTAAGTAAGGGGCCCAGAACTGTACAGCGTATTCGAGATGGGGCCTGACAATACTTTTATATAGTGGCATAAGTATCTCCTCGCTTATATAAGTAAAGTTTTTTTTTATAAATCCTAGTGCTGTGTTAGCTTTGTTTGCAGCAGCTGCGCATTGGTTTGATGTTTTTAAGTTTTCTGTAATTATTACTCCTAAATCTTTAACCTGCGGGGTTGTGTTTATTAAGCCGCCTTGCATTGTATAGGTGTATTTTTTGTTTTTTGTTCCGCACTGAAGAATTTGGCATTTGTCGATATTAAATGGCATTTGCCATTTCTCAGACCATTCGGTAATTTTATTTATATCAGCCTGCAGGCTAGCCCTGTCATCTTCGCATAATACTGAGTTACCTATTTTCGTGTCATCTGCAAATTTAGATATGATATTATTTATTCCAACGTCTATGTCATTGATGTATATAGTAAATAAAATAGGCCCCAGGACTGATCCCTGGGGAACACCGCTGGTAACAGATACCCAGTCCGATTCCACGCCATTTATTATCACTCTCTGCTTCTTGTTTTTTAACCAGCTACTAATCCATCCGTATATATTACCGTTAATTCCTAGCGTACGCACTTTGTTCATGAGTTTCTGATGGGGAATTTTGTCAAGTGCCTTTTTGAAATCTAGGTAAATTATATCTAATGATTTAGTATCGTTATATAGGTTGAAAAGGTTATGGTAAAAGTCGATAAGGTTTGTTAAGCACGATCTCTTAGACCTAAAACCATGCTGGCTATCACGTATAAGGTTATTGTTTTCGAGGAACTCTACTAGCTTGTCTCTAATGATCGTTTCGAGCAACTTTCCAACTATTTAGGTTAAGCTAATGGGTCTGTAATTACTGGCATGGTTTTTACATCCCTTCTTAAAGATAGGTGTGACGTTAGCTTCCCTTCAATCATCAGGGACGACCCCATGCTCGAGAGATTTGTTAAAAATGAGAGCAAGTGACTCTGCTAACTCATTATGGACATGTTTTAAGATTCTCGGGTAAAATTTATCAGGACCAGGAGTCTTGTACGAGTTCATTTTCTTTAATTTATCAATTACTAGTTGCGGATTTACTTCCAGGCTTCTTAGTGATGGGTGTCTGACCTGTATAGACTCGTTGTTATCGTTATTAGTATATCCCAAGGTGAAGACTGAACTAAAAAACTCGTTTAAGATATTAGCCATACCCATATCATCTGAAATAATTTCACCCAACTGGTTTTTCAAGGGGCCGATCCCGCTTCTCATTTGCCTATTTCTATTGATATAAGTATAGAAGTGTTTGGGATTAGTGGTGCTTTCTTTCGCTATCTCGATTTCGTATTGACGTTTCGTTGATCTTATGAGTGTTTTAACCTTTCTTCTGCTAGTGTTATATTGTTGGTTAACTTGATAGCTTCTATTGTGTATTAATAATGTGTGGAGACGGTTTATATCTCTAATTGCTCGTTTGATGTCATTATTAAACCACGGTGGCTTGCCTCTATTCGCGTTACTATTCCTTGTCTTAAGAGGAACATGGTTTTCTTGGGGTATAAAAAATAGTTCTTTAAATTTATTCCAAAGTTGATTTACATCTTCTATTTCTATCAGCTGCTCGTGAATATTTCCCAGGGCTTCTCTGAGGCCCTCTAAGTTAGCTTTACTGTAGTCTGGTACTTTTGAATAGTTATTGGTAGTTGAATACCTGGCATTTAGATCAAAGCGGATTAGTTTATGGTCACATGTACCTATATGTTCCGCTACGGCCAGAGTTGATATTAAATTTTCCTGGGATGCAATAACTAGGTCTAGTATATTATTTCGTCTGGTTGGCTCCCTTACGCATTGGTGTAAATAATTAGTATCGATAAAATTTGTCATTAATTTTTCTTGTTGGCTAGTCCCTATATTCAAGTCCCAGCAGATATTAGGTAAATTAAAATCTCCCAGTAATAGCGTTTGTTCCTCGTGTAATGTTTCTTGTAAGATTCTATATATTTCCAGGTCCTCATTAACGGTAGTATTTGGGCGACGGTAAACAGTGCTTATGTTTATTTTAAAATCTCGTAAATGTAGTTTAACACAGATCAGCTCCACTTCATTATTTGTAAGTTCTACCTCCGTTACTTTTAATTCTGATCTTATATATAGTCCCACTCCTCCTCCAAGCCTTCCATTGGCCCTGTTTTTGTAAAATAATCTATAGCCTTCTAGCATGTATTCACATAATAAGTCTTTTATGCCAATTTGTAGATGGGTCTCAGTTAAGGCTATGATGTCAACCTCTTCCGTTGCTATTAGACATTTAAGAGAGAGAGAGAGAGAGAGAGAGAGAGAGAGAGAGAGAGAGAGAGAGAGAGAGAGAGAGAGAGAGAGAGAGAGAGAGAGGGAAAAAGAGAGTGTCAGAGAGAGAGAGATTCACGGAGAGAGAGAGAGAGAAAGATAGAGAGAGAGTCAGAGAGAGAAAGAGTCAGAGACAGATAGAGTGAGAGAGAGTAAAAGAGAGCCTAGAAAAGAGTTAGTCAGTGAGAGAGTATCATAGAGGAATTGAGAGAGAGAGAGAGAGTGTGTGTTAGAGAGAGTTGAGTTGTTCAGAGAAAAACTATGAAAGATAGTAACAAGTAGTAACAAGGAAAGTAAGTACCCTAGGAGACCTTACGGTCCATTCAAAGAGGGTACATTTGGACGAGCAATCGAACAGGCACATGGCTGCTCTATTGTTTTGCGTCCCTAAACGGCTGCTTTTCAAGACCTTGTCTAGTCTTGACTTGAACTGGTCAACAGATTCACTGTTGACAACTTCCACTGGAAGTGCGTTCCACTTACCGCAGATACTGTACGTAAAAAAGTTTCCACACAGGTTGCGGTTGTAACGCTTCAGGTGAGTTTGAAGCCGTGATTGCGCGTTCTGTTCTCACTCAGTGTGAAAATATCCCGGTAGTCAACATTGTCGAACCCTCGAAGTATTTTGAAAACTTCGATGAGCTGACCACGCAGTCTACGGGTTTCCAGCGAGAACAGATCTAATTCCCTTAGTCTATCCTCATAACTTTTATGTCGGATAGAGGGAATCAGCTTGGTTGCCCTGGCTTGTACGCGTTCCAACCTTGCGATATCTTTTCGAAACGAAGGACTCCAAAATTGTACGGCATACTCCAGGTGCAGCCGAACGAGGGAGTTGTACAGACAAAGTACTATCTCCTTGTTACGGTATCCAAACTGGCGCTTTATGTAGCCTAACATCCTTTGGGCTTTCTTCTCTGCCTCAATGCACTGTTTCGAGAACTTAAGGTCGCTAGTGATAGTTACACCCAAGTCCTTCTCAGTGTCACTCGATTTAAGAGCAGCGCCCTTAAGGATTACTGAGATTGGGGGTTTCTGTGGCCGATATGCATTACTTTGCATTTGTTCACGTTAAAAGGCATTTGCCACGTGTCCGACTACTCCCCAATCTTCCCAAGATCTTCCTGCATGCGGGCAGTATTTCCATCCTTTGCAACGTTCATACCAAGCTTGGTATCGTCGGCAAATTTGGAAATCTTGGCAACCATGTCACTGTCCATGTCGTTGACGTAGAGGATGAATAGTAGTGGTCCCAGGACAGAACCTTGAGGCACCCCGCTAGTAACGGGCACCCACTCAGAAGCCTGTCCATTCACCACCACCCATTGCCGTCTGCCACTTAGCCAGTTCTAGATCCAGCCTCATACTTTTCCGTCTATGCCCAGCGCTCGCACTTTCCGGAGAAGGCGGCGGTGTGGTACCTTATCAAAGGCTTTCTGAAAGTCTAGGTAGACCACATCCACCGCCTTGTCCCGATCGTGCTCACTGAACACGAAGTGGAGGAATTCTACAAGGTTCGTCAGGCATGACCGTTGCCTTCGGAAGCCGTGCTGGGAACTCCTCAGTAGCAGGTTTGACTCTAAATACGACGTTATTTTCTCCACCATCATGCTTTCCAAGTGTTTACCGACTATCGAAGTCAGACTGATAGGTCGGTAGTTTGACAGTTGGCTTCGGTCTCCTTTCTTGAAGATATGAGTCACCTCCGCTTCACGCCAGTCTCTAGGAACGCATTCGGTCCGGATTGACATGTTAAAGATTGCGCTCAGGTGTCGTGACACTTGATCGCGCTCTTCTTTCAACACTTTAGGTAGAAACCCGTCCGGTCCAGGGGACTTATTCGTCTTTAGGTCAGTGATCTTTTACTTTATTTCTCCTTCAGTGAAGTCCATATCCTCAAGCTTTTCCCCCGAGTAGGAATCCATTGGCTGGGGGATGGGACCACACTCTTCAGTAAACACTGAAGAGAAGTAGTCGTTGAGGAGGTTAGCATTTTCTGCATCTAAGTGCTTTAATGCCCCCTCCTCATTTCTCAAAGGGCAAATCGTCCACCGGATTGGTTTACGGCTGTTCACATATCCAAAAAACTCCTTGGGATTCTCTTTACAGAGTCTCGCCACTCGGAGTTCCTCAGGATGCTTAGCCGCCCTTATGCTGGACTTCACTCTTCTGGCTAGCCTCCGGTATTCGTCAAAGTCACCCGAGATCTTCGATTGTCGGTACACAGTTCTCTTCTTCCTTAGCAGTTGGCCGATTTCTCGATTAAACCACTTTGGTTGAACAGAAGACCGACGGGGACATTTCAAAGGGATGAAACGTGATTGAAGACTCATGAATGTGGTTTTGAAACTGTTCCACGAGTCTTCAACAGCTCGGTGTTCACTGCCACCGAGCTTTTCGCCCACAGAGAGGTCCTCAACGATATCATCCTCAGAAGTGAAAACTAAGTCGAGGATTTTGTCTCCTCTCGTTGGTTCTCTCACACATTGAGTCAGGAACTCGTTGTTCGTGAACTCCCGAAGTAGTGCGTTCTCGCCACAGGGTTCTCTGGTTTCCCAGTTAACTTGTGTGTTAAAATCCCCCATGACGATACACACTCTGTCTTCGACAAGTTCGCCCAACAGCTGGTACAGACTCCTGTCCTGTTCTAACATTTGGGCAGGGGGTCTGTAAAGCACTAGTGTCCTGCATTTGGCAGGACCTATCTCTAGGTCAACTCCTAGTAGTTCATGGTCGTATACGATGTTGCAATCCTTTGAGTTTAGAGTATCTTTGACATACAACATTACACCGCCACCCTCTCTGTCTGGCCTATCTTTCAAGAAGAGCTGGTAACCGGGAATCGTGAATTCACCTTCAAAATCTCGGCCTGAGGTTTTTATCCACGACTCCGTTATGGCCACCATCTCAGGTTCTTCTGTTGCTACGAGGCCACGAAGTTTAAGAAACTTGTTTCTGATAGACCTCGCATTAAATAGAAGAGCTTTCAGGAATTTCCAGACTGTAGGACTCCCTACGCTTTTCCGTTTCCCGTTTTACTTGTCTCTCTGTTCTCCTTTAGGGGTGTGGTGGCACCCTTTCGAGCAACCTCCGCGAAGGTAGTTCCAGGGGTGACTTTGGCGTATTGGCGCACGTCCGCCCTTACTCTGGGCCGGACCGTCCTTTGAATCCGCTCAACGACATCTTGTATTAGGTTTGAGAGTACAGCCTTTCCTTTAAAGGAAAGTTGCACCCCATTCACTTTGATAGAGATCGTTCCTACCATAAAAGATGCGGTAGGGGTCCACAAAAGATACCCCTTCCGTCATACATAAATCTTATAGTCGTCGGTTCAATGAGACGTTCCTCGAGTGAGCATCCCGACCACGACACGTCTGCAGGTTTTCAACCCACTGTCATCCACAGCCCCCATGACCTTCTGAAATATCTCGCCTGTAGGGTCTACCCTACCTCCTCTGAGGTAGAGATCGTTGCCACTTAACATCAGGGCAACAACTGAGCTCTCAGAAATCTGAGATTTCTCAGCCTCTACTCTTATCCAGTGGTTCCCACGTCCTGGGAGGCAGTTTACCCTCACACTAGTACGGAGGCGTGCCGCTAGCATGGGTTGCAGATCCCTTGATTGAGAATTACCGATAAGGACAAACCTCGCAGAGGACAGAGTCTTTCCTTTCGGAAGCAACTTCTCTGTTTCCTCTTTCTTCTTCATATTTTTCTTCTTCTTCTTCTTTTTTTTTAGTATCTTCCTACGGTTTAACTTCTGTTTCTGTTTCTACCTTCTCTTCCTTTTTATTTCCTTTCTTCTTCTTTCTCTTCTTTTTAGCCCGTTGATCCAGTCCAGCAGCAGCTGACTTCAGCTGTGGGACATTCGAAGGCTGGCGTGGCACTGCCGATGCAGTGCTCGATTCTTGGGTGATGCAATGGTAGCTGAACGGACCTCTAGTCTTGAGGACAACTCAACGATTCTGTTCTCGAGACGGCGAAGCTGACGTACGTGTTCAGACTCTAGTTTCTGCAGCTTCGTCTCCAATCCTTTTGATTTTTGCTCATATGATCTATATAAATCCTTGAGCTCTTGCACTTTTCCTTTAAGGACACAGTCAGTGCAGATACTTGCCGGGTGCCATTTGTAGTAACACCCCTCCGGAATGTTCACGCACCACTTGTCCTTTTTGCACACTAACCATGTGTATTTAAGAGCAGCCGGTCCTTTCTTTCCAGTCATGCTGAACACTTTATATCTTTGAATACTTTGCGACCACTCAATAAAAAAGAAGGGGGGTGGTGAGATCGCACCGCGTGAGTCAATCTCGCCTATCCATCGAAGAGGTTTCGGATCTTTCAGAAGGCACGCTCCTTTTACTGCTGTTCGTCCAACCGAACAGCTGTTCGTCCAACTGTTCGTCATCAAACCTCGGCGTGCCATGGCTTCTAACCAAGCAGCACTGACTTTCCCCGAAGGGGCCATCGATTTCTCACCAGGTAAACAACGGAGCTCGCCCCGTACTAAACTCCTACTAGTTCCCTTAACGACGGCCAATATCTCGGAGCAGTGTTCACTGGATATCCCGCCACAGAAAGAGAGTCAACCCAAAGCTACCAGAGGCACCTGTCAACGGTCACTGGGAATGGTCAATAATTACGCGCCAGGGAAGAGGTTAACGCGGCACTACCCTCATCCCATTCATCGTGCCCCAACGCCTAGGACACCGCTAGTCCTAGTCTCGCAGCCAGTGAGCGTCGATTGGTGACGTTTATAGAGGTTCCAAAGCCTCTCTTTTGACGCATGAGGTAGCTGCCAGGTCCTTATATGTAGATAGAGAGAAAAAGAGTATGGGTGACACGATAGGAGCAGGGTTTTTTTGTTTTTTGTTTTTGTATAATAAGTGGAAGAGATAGGATAAAAGTGAAAAAGGAGAAGGATATAGTAGAACAAGGAAAAAAGAACGCACTTAGTCTGGAACCTAGTTTTCGACCAAATCGACAAGGGAAGCCCTACCAGGGGTTCTCAAAAGAGAGGTACCCTCGCCGACATAGTTCGAAAAGTCAAAGGTACACACAAGCTTTCTTCCCGTGACAAGGGGCGTCACTTCTCTCTCTATTTTTTTCGGGAGAGAGATAGCGAGAGAGAGTGCTAAAGAGAGTTGAGTTGTTCAGAGAAAGACTGAGAGAGAGAGAGAGAGAGAGAGAGAGAGAGAGAGAGAGAGAGAGTGGGGGAGCGAATCATATTGAGAGAGTTAGAGTGAGAGAGAATCAGAGAGAAAGTCAGAGAGAAAGAAATAGTCAGGTAGAGAGAGGGGGGAAGAAAGAGAGAGTGTAAGGGCAGAAAGAAAGAGAAAGAGAGAGAGAGTCAGATAGAGAGAGTCTGAGATTGAGAGTAAGAGAGATAGTCAGAAAGCGAGTCATTGAGTGCCAGAGGAGTTGATTTAGGAAAGTAATATATATTTAAAAAGATAGTAAAATTGAGATAACAGAGAGAGAGAGAGAGAGTCAAAGAAATAGAGCCAGAGAAATAGAAACAGAGAGTGGCTTAGACATATGGTTATGGGGGGCTGAAATGATAATTTTGGTTAGAGCGCCGTACATTCTTGTGGTAGGCTTCGACGCAGAGAGTAATTCGTCTCCATAGGGCGTGGCCTTGACTTTTCCCTGGGGCGGACCCAGTGATCTAATTGTTCGTTACTTCCACCTCTTGGCCGGAGTTTCCTAATCTATGTGTACTTGAGGTACCTACATATTTCCCATGTCTAAGATTTATGTTAATTGTAGGAAATCGCTAGCCCCTTACAGTTCTTTGTGGAATTTTCTGGTCAAAGCCTATATTTGTTCATCTTCCCTGTTGTGACATTTTGCTGGTAATTATCAAGTAGAGAGGTGACGCCCCCTTGTCGCGGGAAGAGAGCTTGTGCGTACCCTTGACTTTTCGAGCTAGGTCGGCGGGGGTACCTATCTTCTGGTACCCCTGGCAGGGTTTCCCTTGTCGATTTGGTCGGAAATTAGGTTCCAGACTAAGTGCGTCTTTCTTTATCCTACTCTATCCTTCCTCTTTTTTTTACATTAATCCTATTTCTTCTACTTATACAAAAACAAAAAACCCTATTCCTATCATGTCACTCTTACCCTTTTTTCATCTATCTACATATAAGGACCTGGTAGCTACCTCATGCGTCAGAAGAGAGGCTTTGGAACCTCTATAAGCAACGCCAATCGACGCTCACTGGTTGCGAGAGACTAAGACTTGAGGGGTCTTAGGCGCTGAGGCACGATGAATGGGATGAGGGTAGTGCCCTCTTAACCCCTTCCCTGGCGCATAATTATTGAACGTTCCCAGTGCATGTTGACGGGTGCTTATGGTAGCATTGGTCCGAGGTGACGGCCCTTTGTTCCCATGTTGGTTGCCAGTCCAATAAAAGCCTTGGGTCGAGTCCCTTGGTGTGGCGGGATATCCATTGAACGCTACTCCGAGATCCTGGCCGTTGTGAAGAGAACTAGTAGGAGTTTAGTAAGGGGCGTGCTTCGTTGTTGTTCACCTGGTGACAAATCGATGGCCCCTTCGGAGACCGTCTGTGCTGCTTGGTTGGGATCCACGGCACGCCGAGGCTTGACGACTCGGTCGGACGAAAAGCAGCAAATGGAGCGTGCCTTCTGAAAGATCTGAAACATCTCCGATCGATAGGCGGGAGCGATTCACGTGGGGAGAACTCACCAGCCCCCTTTTTTCTATTGATTGGTCACAAAGTTTTGAAAGAGAGAAAGTGTTCAAAATGACAGGGAAAAAAGGTCCAGCTCCACTCAAAAAAATACATGTGCGATATGCCAGAAGGATAAGTGGTGCGTGGACTTCCCGGAAGGATGTTTTTCGAAATGCCATCCGGGAAGTATATGCACCAACTGCATCCTTAAAGGAGAGGTCCGAGAGGCAGTGGCATACTCCAACGAACTCAAGGATCTCTTCACAACCTCTGAAGAAACATCTACGGCGCTGGAAAGTAAAATACAGACCCTAGAAACGCAGCACGCGCTTCAGATTCGGCGTCTCGAGGAAAGAATCCTAGAGCTAGCCTCTAAACTAGACGCCCAGTCGGCTCAAGCTCGAGACAAAAGTCCCACTGACTTGGGTGGTTCCGCCGATGTGACTCCAGCCCAAGGAGGTGAAGCTACATTGGCAGTCCCACTTCTGCCATGCGGAGCCAATGAGAAGAAGAAAAAGAAAAAGATGAAAAAGGACCTTAATGAAGCTCACCCCAGTGTAGAGGATTCAAGCGGTACTGGTGCGCAAGGGAAAAAGAAAGAGAAGAAGAGAAAAGAGAAACGGAAGAAGAGAAAACACATGAAGAAAAGAAAAATAAGATGAAGAAGAAAAAAGAAAAATGTAGAGATAGAAGAGGAAAGCGGCAAGTCGCTTCTGAGAGGAAAGAATAGGTCGCCTGCTGACAAATGTGCAAGAGTCACCCTTATTATGATTCTCAAGCACGGGGCCTGTAGTCCCTGCCAGCCGCCCGCCTTCGCACTAGTGTGAAGGTAAGCTGCCTGCCAGGATGTGGTAACCACCACATCAGAGTAGAGGCTGAGAAATCACAGATTTCTGAGAGCTTAGTCGTTGCTCTGATGGTCAGTGGAAACGACCTCTACCTGAGAGGAGGTAGGGTAGGCCCTACAGATAAAATCCTCCACACGGTCATGGGTGCCGTGGACGACTGTGGGCTGAAAACCCGCAAGCGTGTTGTAGTCGGGATGCTCGCGAGGAGAGGTCCAACACGGACCGCTCACTCGATGAATGTGTCTAAACCGGCGCCTGGCAGATTTGTGTACGACAGAGGGGGTCTTTTTTGTGGACCCGTACCACACCTTTTATGGTAGAAATGATCTCTACCAAATGGATGGGGTACATCTTTCCTTTAAAGGAAAAGCCTTTCTGTCGAACATGATCCAGGATGTCGTAGAGAGGACCGAAAGGAGTATCCAGCCCAGAGTGAAGGCGGACGTACGCCAGTATGCACGTGTCACTCCAGGAACGACATTCTCAGAGGTTGCAAAAAGGGGTGCCTCGCCAACAAACAAGCCGGGAAACGGAAGAGCGTAGGGAGTCCTACAGTCGGGGACTCCCTGAAAGTTCTTCTGTTCAATGCGAGGTCAATCAGGAACAAGTCTCCTGAGCTCCGTGGCCTCGTAGCGACGGAAGAACCCGAAATGGTAGCCATAACAGAATCGTGGATAAAAACCTCAAACCGAGACTTTGAAGGCGAATTCGCGGTTCCTGGCTACCAACTCTTCCACAAAGATAGGCCAGACAGAGAGAGTGGCGGTGTAATGTTGTATGTCAAGGCTACAATCAAATCTAACAACTCCAACATTATATCCGATCACGAGCTCCTAGGCGTTAACCTAGAGATAGGTCCTGTCAGATACAGGACCCTGGTACTTTACAGACCCCCTTCCCAACCCGTTGAGAAGGACAGGGAACTGTACCAGCTGCTGGGTGAGCTTGTTCAAGGCAGAGTGTGCATCGTTATGGGCGACTTCAACAGACACGTTGACTGGGAAACCAGAGCAGCCTGTGGCGAGAGCGCGCTACTCCTGGAGTTCGCCAACAACGAGTTCCTCACTCAATGGGTCAGAGAACCGACGAGAGGAGACAATATCCTAGACTTGGTATTCACCTCTGAGGATGATATCGTTGAGGATGTCTCTGTAGGCGAAGAGCTCGGTGGCAGTGATCACCAGCTAGTTAGATTTACCGTCAAGATCCCGAAGGTAAGGTCTGTTGCCAGTCAATCAAGGAAACTTAACTTGAGAAGAGCAGACTTTGCAAGCCTTCGTGCTGGGCTGACTGATGTAAGGCTAGCAGTATGTGAAGAGGTTAAGGATTCGTGGAACAATTTCAAAAATAAATTCATGAGTCTTCAATCAAGTTGCATCCCTCTGAAATGCCTCCGTCAGTCTTCTGTTCAACCAAAGTGGTTTAATCGAGAAATCGGCCAACTGCCTAGGGAGAAGAGAAATGCGTACCGGCGATCGAAGATCTCGGGTGCCTTTGACGAGTCCAGCATAAGGGCGGCTAAGCGTACTGAGGAACTCCGAGTGGCGAGACTCTGCAAAGAGAATCCTAAGGAGTTCTTCGGCTATGTAAATAGCCGTAAACCAATCTATCGTAGGATTGGGCCCTTAGTGGACGAGGAGGGTTACATAACTCAGTCAGATGCAGAAAATGCTAACCTTCTCAATGACTACTTCAGTATTTACTAAGGAGTGTGGTCCCATCCCCCAGCCTACGGATTCCTACTCGGGGGAAAAGCTGGAGGCAATGGACTTCATCAAAGGAGAAATAAGGAACAAGATCGCTGACCTAAAGACGAATAAGTCCCCTGGACCGGACGGGTTTCTATCCAAGGTATTGAAGAAGTGTGCGATGAAGTATCTTGACATTTGTGCGCTATCTTTAACATGTCATTCCGGACCGGATGCGTTCCTAGAGACTGGCGTGAGGCGGAGGTGACTCCGATCATCAAGAAAGAAGCCCCCAGCCATCCGTCAAACTACCGACCTATCAGTCTGACTTCGATAGTCGGTAAACTCATGGAAAGCATGATGGTGGAGAAAATAACGTCGTATTCAGAGTCAAACCTGCTACTGAGGAGTTTCCAGCACGGCTTCTGAAGGCAACGGTCATGCCTGACGAACCTTGTAGAATTCTTCCACTTCGTTTTCAGTGAGCACGATCGGGACAAGGCAGTATATGTGGTAAACCTAGACTTTCAGAAAGCTTTTGATAAGGTACCACACCACCACCTTCTACGGAAAGTGCGAGCGCTTGACATAGGCGGAAAGGTAGCTAGCTGGATTGAGAACTGGCTAAGTGGCAGACGGCAACGGGTGCTGGTGAATTGACAGTCTTCTGAGCGGGTGCCCGTTACTAGCGGGGTGCCTTAAGGTTCTGTCCTAGGACCACTACTATTCATCATCTACGCAAACGACATGGACGGTGACATGGTTGCCAAGATTTCCAAATTTGCCGACGATACCAAGCTTGGTAAGAACGTTGCAAAGGATGGAAATACTGCCCGCCTGCAGGAAGATCTTGGGAAGATTAGGGAGTGGTCGGACACGTGGCAAATGCCTTTTAACGTGAACAAATGCAAAGTGATGCATATCGGCCACAGAAACACCCAATCTCAGTATATCCTTAAGGGCACTGCTCTTGAATCGAGTGACACTGAGAAGGACTTGTGTGTAACCATCCCTAGTGACCTCAAGTTCTCGAAACAGTGCGTCGAGGCGGAGAAAATGGCCCAAAGGATGCTAGGCTATATTAAGCGCCAGTTTGGTTATCGGAACCAGGAGATTGTACTGTGCCTGTATAACTCACTTGTCCGACCGCACCTTGAGTATGCCGTACAAATTTGGAGTCCTTCATTGCGAAAGGACATCGCGAGTTTGGAACGCGTACAAGCTATGGCAACCAAGCTGATTCCCTCTATCCGACATAAAAGTTATGAGGATAGACTAAGGGAATTAGATCTGTTCTCGCTGGAAACCCGTAGACTGCGTGGTCAGCTCATCGAAGTTTTCAAAATACTTCGAGGGTTCGACAATGTTGACTACCGGGATATTTTCACACTGAGTGAGAACAGAACGCGCAATCACGGCTTCAAACTTGAACTGAAGCGTTACAAACGCAATCTGTGTGCAAATTTTTTCACTTACAGTATCTGCGGTAAGTGGAACGCACTTCCAGTGGAAATTGTCAACAGTGAATCTGTTGACCAGTTCAGGTCAAGACTAGACAAGGTCCTGAAAAGTGGCCGTTTAGGGACGCAAAACAATTAAGCAGCCATGTGCCCGCTCGATTGCTAGTCCAAAGGTATCCTCTCTGAATGGACCGTAAGATCTCCTAGGGTACCTTCTTTCCTTGTTGTTACTCCTTGTTGTATGTATGTGTGAGCATAAGACTCGTATTTATTTAGGTGCTGACCTTTGATAGCTGTACGTGTATATGTTCGTATGTTTTCGCGAGACTCTAACGACCGCTTGTTTCACATCTATTCGTACAGTTTGACATATATTTTTTTTCTTTTTCTAATTCTATTAGATTCTTTATTTATTACACTTGGCATATTATTTCCTTAATTTACACACAACAATTTTTAGGATTTAATAAATCAACCAAACGTCTATTTGTTGAGTTCCTCGCTGGGCCTATTAAACCCTGCAATTTGGGTGCCAAAGGCCTACCTTTTTTACAAAACGAGCCCTACAGGGTCTCAGAGAGAGACAGGGGGGAGGGAGAGAGACAATGAGAGAGTCAGAGGGAGACAGTCAAAGTGAGTGAGAGAGACGGAGAATGAGAGAAACGGATAAGAGACGAGTGAGGGACCCTAGACAGAGAGAGAGGTAGAGTCAGAGAAAAAGTGTCAGAGAGAGAGAGAGAGAGAGATAGAGAGAGAGAGAGAGTGAGAGAGAGTCATAGTGACAAATAATAGTAGTACCTCAAAGAACATTGCTGACCATAACCAGGAGGTACTATTTTGGGACAGCCGTAACATACAGCATGAAAAAAGCATAGCCCAGATGAAGACCCCTCCCCCCTACCTACCTCTCCTAATTGTCTTTGTACCTATTTTATATATTAGCACACTGCCTGGAAATTATTAAGTCGTTGCTGATTTGCATACCTATGTTCTTTTTAAGGTCAGTCACCTCCAAAACTACCTAACAAGTAGTAGTCTTATCGAGGATTTACATGGCCGATGCGAATCACTTTGCACTTGTCAAGTTTGAATGATATCTTCCAAGGCTCGTACTACTCTCCTAAGCTGTGAAGGTTATTTTGCAGGCTTTCCACTGCTTCGCCTGCCTTCCCACTGCCTCCTAATTTTGTATCATCCGCGAGGTTTGATATTGAGCAAACTAATAATCGTCTATAACATTTATATAAATGAGAAACAAAAGAAGACCGAGCCTGGAGCCCTGGAGCATCCCCACTAGTCATGCAGGCCCCTGTTAAGGTTACCCCGTTGAGTCATACTCTTTATCGCCGGCCTGACAACCAGTTCTCAATCCAGTTGGGCACCTCACCGGTGGTGCAAACTGCGCGAACTTTGCGCATTAACCTGCCTTGTGGCAGGTTGAGAGAGATTTTTAGAGAGATTCAGACAAATTATAACAGAGACTATTAGAGAGAGAGATTCATGAAGAGTCAGTTATAGAGAGAGATTCAGAGAGATACCCATATAAAGATTCAGAGAGAATCGGAGATAGAGTCAGAGAGAAAATAGAAACAGAGTGTCAGAGAGTGACTCAGAGACAGAAAGTTAGAGAGAGTGGGAGAGACAGACAGAGAAAGTGAGAGTCAGAGACAGAGATTCAGAGGGAAACATAGTCAGATAGAGTGAACGAGAGTACTTATAGCCCATCCTCATCTTGGGATTTTGGTGAAAGTTTTGCTATCACCGAATCAAAGTTTTTTGATAAGGCCCAGTAACCTCTCCCACTAATTTTAGGGGTTTTTTTACTTCTTTCCTCCCATTTTTGAGTTACTGGCAATAACAGCTATTGGAGTCGACGTCTTCGCATAATGCTTTTCGCTATCATCCGAAATTTTTTAATGTCCAAACGTGAATCACTCCGAGGGATGGCAATGGCAGACAGGTGTCTAGTTCTCATTGGAGAAAGATGAGATCAATAAATGACATATCTAATTTACTTATTGAGAAACACGAGGAAATGGGTGTTTCATCAAGGAAAGCTGTCTAGAATGATAAGAGAGCCAGAGAGCGGGAAATGGGAGAATGATAAAAGGGGGCGAAGATCTGACGACAAGACTCGCAACCCCATAAGCCGGGCCGTGAGGACAAATTTTAAATTTCCTGGAAAAAGTTCGTAGAAAGTCACAACGGAACACAAATATATTAACTTGAATCCCCTTGCAGACAAATAGACGAAAATTACTGAAATAAAGGAGAAATGTAGGGAAAATGGGTCGTTGTTGATAAGGATTGCTCCAGCCAAGTGCACCAGCCCCAAACACCATACGATTCGCATTTCCAAACTTTATGAACCAAATATGAGTTCAGAACTATTTTTTCATGCTAATAACAATAATAATATAATGCACTAAGGTTAAAAGGTAAAGTTTGCTTGCACTTTGTTGACATAACTGTTTTCAATCTATTTGTAAGATTAGTCTAATCAGGCAAGGGTTGACAGTCACGTTACGTGACGAAAACAGTATGAGCAAAACTAAACGTACAGCAGTAATGAAAATAAAGTGATTATATATGTGTAATATCCAAAGAATGTTACAGCAGGAGTGCATGTTATTCTTGGATATTAGCTATATAAAGAATGTTTCACGTCACACATCCTTGATCATAATTTGGTCACACTGATGGTGAAGATGGGAACCATTCGCTCACTCGGCCAGTTAACCAGACACTTTTGAAAAGGAAAACCGATGATTACCGTGACTTGAGATGGAGACGCGATGAAACAAACGATGATTGATGTTGGTAGAGGAAGACATTTGATTAAACGCCGAGAATCTGGACAGACAGCCACATAAAACTGCTTCCTATAAGCTGCAACTTGACCTAACTTGATGGGCCTAATCGTCCACGTAAATTACGAATATAACATCTGTCCTTTCTGCCATCCTCCTGTTTCTCGTAAATGATCATTTCGTAACTTACTATAAATGCTTCCTATTTTTACTAGTTTATTTAATATTTGCTGCTGTTAATATTTATGCTATTCTTCACATAGTAGTGATTTTCTTTACAGGGAGCTAAAATGCCTAGAGAATGCAAAAATTCCCCTTGACAGTTTCTGTTATATATGTGGAGTAGTTACATTTAGACAATACAAGAGACAGTTGACTAAACATGTGAAGAAACTTTATGAGCTGTACTTTAATGTAAAGTGGGTGACTAGGACAAACGATGACACCTCACATATGTTATGTCAGGTGTTCAAGTTTCCTTTCTGCTTCGATGAAAGGTAAAGGTCATGGCCTCATGTTTGGCACACCAATGGTCTGGAGGAAGCCAAAGGACCGTTGTACTTCTACTATTTCTGCCAGTGATCACATCCAGTAATATCCATTTTTAGTACAATTTCATTTTATTTTACTGTAGTCCGCAACAAAGAAGGCAATAAATCTATCATGTATCCAAATCTTCAGTCTGCTATTCGCCCAGTTCGACATTTAAGTGCTATTCCTGTACCACAGCCGCCATCTGAACTACCAAGCGATTACACATGAACTTAGATGGTTCAAAATCTCAAGCTATACCATATCTGTTATCAGCTTGAATCTAACGAGAAACCACACCTTATCACCCAACCAGAACTAAATGATATGGTTCGTGATTTAACACTTACTAAGCAACAGAGTGAACTCCTGGCTTCACGTCTGCAACAATGGAATCTGTTGGATGAACATGCTCGAATTACAGCATTTAGGAAGCGTTCGGCAGGTTTACAACAATTCTTCACTTTTGGGAAACTTGACTTATTGTAATGATATCAGAGGCCTATTAACTTGAATACCCTTGCAGATGAATCGACGAAAATCCCTGAGATGACCTATAAGCCAAATGAATGGAGGTTATTCATAGATGCATCCCTTTACAGCATAAAAATGGTTCTGTTGCACATTAGAAACAACATGCATTCAGTTTTAGTTGCTCAGTCAGTCATTTTAAGAGATATATATGAGAACCTTGCTTTTATTCTAGACTGCATAAGTTACAACGAGCATGAATAGCTAATTTGTGCGGACTTGAATGTAGTAGCCCTACTTAATGGTTGACAAACTAGATACAACAAGTTCATGTGCTTCCTTTGCAAATGGGCCAGTAGAGCCAGATCAGAACATTATGTGCACTCAGAAAGGTCACCTCGGGAAATTATGAAGCCTGGATGCCATAATGTAATTCATGAGCGACTAGTTAAGAAGTACAAGATCATTTTGCCACCACTGAATATAAAACTAGTCCTAATGAAGCAATTTACCAACGCATTGCAACATAACAAGCCTTGTTTCCAGTACCTCAAAGCAATCGTCCCTAAAATAAGTAATGCGAAGATTAAAGAAGGCATATTCGTAGCCCTTCAGATTCGTCAACTTATAGCTGATGAGGACTTCGAGGCGACAATGGATGAAACTGAGCTCGCGGCCTGACGCGCATTCAGAGATGTATGCAAAGAGCTTCTGGGAAAGCACCAAGGGGCCCAGAGAGAGCGTATAGTGGAGAGCCGAATCAAGTGATACCAAGATCTTGGATGCGATATGTCACTGAAGATACACTTTCTTCATTCTCATCTGTCCTTCTTGCCACACAATGCAGGAGATGTGAGTGATGAACATGGAGAGAGGTTCCATCAAAATATAGCGTCAATGGAAAACGGGTATAAGGGAAAATGGAGCCCTGCTATGCTTGCTGACCTCTACTGGAACCTGAAGCATAACACACCTGAGACATCTTACAAACGAAGAAGTAAATGTAGGATAATATATTATATAATGCTAAAAAACATATTATATATTCATGAATTAATTGCAATGGTCCCATTTAATATGACTTTGAGAGCGAAATACATTTATTGTATAGTGAAATCAGTATTAATTGCATAATTATTAAATCGCAATTTATAAGAAAATGTTACGCGATGGGAATTTTTCTAATCAAATTCGAATTCATTCAGCACAGTCAACTTCATAATAAAATGCACATAAGATCTATGTTTTTTTTATTTACACTGAAATTTATTGTACGGTGTTATTACTTCAAGAGAATAACGCCGCGATGAAGTTAACCTAAAAGTGAGGCCAAAGGTTTTGGAGGACTAAGCGAATTCCTCTGAGTGATGAATCCGCCGGAACGTCGCCGAGGATTCTCAAGTCATTCAAAGAGATTTCAATTTTGCAACTTGGATGTAATGGAAAGATTAGGAGTAAATTGGGGAGACATATATGGCTGGCAGGTGGAGAGGGACTTCCTTTAGAGATATGGGGACCTGAGCTGCATTTACTTTAAGAAGATCGTGGTGGAGTGAGTCACTTTAACTTAAGCGCTTTGGAACAAAAGGAGGAGAGAATCGAAATGACATGGGAGGGGATAATGAAATCAAAGAGCTACTAAATTAATTATTAAGAAGAAAAATTGACCAGCCTTAAAGGTTTAAAACCTACAATGATGATGGGATGATGAGAATGAATGAAGAAAAGGGGAGGATTTTAAAGAGAACCTTTGACCGGTCAGTCACAAGTGATTAGAACCGATTGTAATAAAGATTAAGGATAACTTTGTTACGTGATGGAACAAAAGGGAAGGGACTCTGAAACCTCAATCCGCTTGTATCATCTTAGGGTGGGAAGAAATGAACCCATAAAACAACCGCTTGCCCCCTTTTGGGGTGGGTTAGCCCCTAGAACTTCAAAAAATTCCGTTGATGGTGATCTCGTCTGGAAAGATGTTCAATCGGATCTAGCGCTCATCTCCTGGCATCTGGAGATACAAATTAGTACTGATTAGTACTTGTACTCTGTACACATTTTTTAATGAAAATTTCAAATTTGTTATTCTGATCCCAGTATTCAAGAACGATAAGTTTTGGTACAGTACTCTTTCATCTAAGTTTTTATTACTACTGTTTTTGAGCTACATTTTATCTCTTTGTTTCTCTGTGCTCTCTTTTCTCACATATGGATAGCCCGAGTATGAGTTAAATCGTTTAAAAAACAGATATAATAATTACATATAAACGAGGATGAATAGAAAACTAATAAACGTAGAAAAAAAGATTAAAATATCGTATCATTTCGTTTATCTCAAGGGCTGACATCTCTAGAGAGGCTCATTTAGAATTTCCACAAGGAAGAGCGTACAAATGGGAATATGAACCCTGATTTACGAACCACAATTTGTTCCCACGAGGGCATTTCCCGCACAAAGTTTGTAAGTTGAGATGTATAAGCAAAGTGGCGAAGATCGAGAGGTTAAAATGTGTAGAAGATATATACCTGCGGATCTTTCTGCGAGCATTGGGGCCTGGAAGGCGCACGATCTTCCAGATATCAGATCTGGCATGGCGGCCTTGCCAAACTCAGGGCACAAGCTGGGATAGGGAGGGCGAGCCATTCTTCCAGGTTTCATGAGTAGCTGGGGCTTTATCCCTGCTACACCGCCGAGCTCCCTTGAGACTATCTTCTCTCGAGGCTCACGTGAAACTCCGCCTTCAATTGTCGCGTCAAAGCTCACTGTTTCTTTCCCCTTTCCCTCCTTTACAGATTGGAGCATTGGTTGGTTGGGTCAAGCTGTGCCTTCGTCAGCCACGCAGTGAATGTGTTGTTGCACCTCGTCGTCACGCTACTCTACGCCAATGTTCTGCACAGCTGTCTCCGTCTCAAACCGTCCCACGTTCTCTACAGCGGAGCGATGTTTGCTCTTCACCCGATTCACACGGAGGCGGTGAGTTCACCGTTTAATTTGGGTCTCTTTCATTTGAAGTTGTTCGTATTCTTGAGTTCGTGTACTCTATCGTACGTAACTTGCTCAGAAAATTTGTAAAGGCGATTTCTTGATCCCCGTAAGAACCTTTTAGTTTCCATAACATATTTTCTGCTAGCCTATGTTTTATTTCTTCATCTCCCTTTAGCTAATTTCTAAACACAAGAACTCATTTCAAAAGCTTATTTGGATTTTTGGGGTGATAAGAAACGCGTAACATTTAGCACAAGGTTAAAAAAAGGGAGTCTCGTATTTGCCCTTTATGTATCATTGAGATGGATGGACGGGGGTTGGTTTGTGAGGGGGCGCTTTGGAGCCCTCCCTCTCAGGGGTAAACTTTGACTGAACGAGATGATATAGCACGGAGCACTTCATCGCTATGGAGGACCGTTGCTGAAGAAAAAAAAAGGGTGGATATCTTTATGTTTGATGGGATATAAAAAGTGTGGGAGTGTAATTTAAAGAGGTTTTGATGCACGATGACCTGGTCCTGTTGGAAAATGGTTCATTTTTATGTTGAAATGCCCATTTAAGACGGCTTGCGTGACTTCCTAATTGCAGGGTATTAGTCTAAAACCATTTATGTGGTAAAGAATTTCACTATAAAAATACAAAAAATTATTTTAAAAGTCTTACATAATGGAATGGTCGCAAATATTAAATAAAAGGGTTAAATCTTACGAGAAAATAATTTTTAGTTTTTACTGAGCTAAAAGGGAAAACTCCCAGTTTTGACTTCATTTTTAGTAAGTCGCAAAGGGGAGATATTGATTATATTATATTCTGAGGAACCCTTTGATTGATCTTGGTGCAGTCAGGTCCCCTCATCTTTGAGCTCCTATTAGAAATAGTACGGTGGAAAAAGTTAGGGCGATAACTCTGCTGTGAGGGGTTTCATTAGAGAAAAAGTGTGAAATGATCGGAAATGGATTAAATTTCGGTTTTGGAAAAGATTGATGCCTTTTCCAGAGGAAGCCCAAAACGGTTTGAGTTTCCAGATTTCCTTGTTAGATGAAATGAAGTGTAATAGGTTTTCAGTTATTAAAGATTTAGATATTAGAGTTTGAAGTATGCACGATTGCAGTCTGAAAAGAATTTGGACGATTTAAAGTTTCCAGGCAAATAGTTACTTAAGTAACGTTTGGGTTTTAAGTTTGGCGATAAATTTAGTTATTCAAACAATGTTCTAGGTTAAAAAAGAATGAATTTATTTAAGCAACGTTTTAGTTTGAAGTTTAACAAATGAATGTAGTTATTTAAGAAACGTTTGAGTTTAAAGTTTGCCAATATCTAAACGATAATAATAAAAGAGAATGCTTACCTCTTAGTTTAAATCGAGTTTGATATGACTTTCCGTTAAATTAAAATACTTAATATCATCGAAAGTTTGAACCGAAGAGGAAGGCTTAGAAAGGAGTTTGCTTACAATAGATGGGGAGGTTTGAAAGTGGTTAGTTCTGACTCGTCGGATTTCTTTGGTCCTCTGATTTTAAAAAGTGTTAACGGATGAAACTTGATCGGAAGGCCCTCATACCCCTACATAGGGGATTTTTTTTAACTTTAGGCAACCATAGCCTCAAAATATGAAGAAGATCCTCCCCTCCCTTAAAATCACATAGGAATGGGAACAAGTAGCAAAACCATCCCCTTAGAGGCTTACAGATTGAAATTGAAAAAAAAATCATAAACCGGTTCTTGACAGCTCTGGATACTTGAAATAGAAACTTGAATACCAAGTGTTAAAATAGACAGACAGTAAAAGGAAAGTAATGTAGGTAGACGAAAGGAGGATAGTGAACAAAAAGATCAGTGGAAAATATATCCCCTTCTCTTCTTACACCTTTTCCTCGTTAAGGAAACTCCCTTCAATTTCTACTTTATCCCATCAATAAGACTCCCCACACTGTCCGTTGTCAAAGCCGGCTATGCAAGAGGACGACTCGTTATTTTAGTGCAGTAATTCACAACGTGGGCGCTAGTGCTCCCTTGCGGGCGTTGTTGTGTTAAAAAGAGGCGCTGTAAGTTAATATTTCATTCATGGGAGTCGAACATACACATGGGGGCGTTTGTAGAAGCACTAATAATAAATTGTTTTTGAAAACTTGAAATAAAAATGGATACAATTTAATTCCCACCGCCCCACTGAGTATGTTCACCCCTCCTAAATGAAATATAAACTTACACCACCTCCTTTTAACACAGCTACGCCTACAAGTGGGCACTAACACCCACGTTGAGACTCAGTTTTAATGGCATTGACTCTTTGTGGGGAGGATTACTTGTTTATTCAACATAACCAAAATCAATGTGGTCATCATTAACTTGAAGTTTATGAACAATTATTTGTAAATAAAAGTGTGTTGTTTTGGGTAAACAGGTACACTAATAGGACACTTAACTCTCCTATAACTTGTACCCTGTTCCACAATGACACCCCCTATAACTGAAGTATAAAAGAAAGTTAATAAATGATACGGGAAAAACACTTCAAAGAGGAATCTCGGAGGCTAAGAACTGTGGTAGTCGTGAATGAGAGAGACTCTATGAGTCTAATGAGTCTTTATGGGGATTAAACTATGAGGAGATGCGGGTTCTCACTTGACTGCGGATAATTATTTAGGTTAAAACAAAAGAGAGAACGACGATACCTTAGCGCCTTACATTCCCCTCCCCCAACTCATTCACACACCTTAAGGATAAGATCACATGCCTGCACTTTTACATACTCTCACACATACAATTTCATAAACACACTCACACGCACAAACCTTTAAAGATAAGATCCCATGCATATATGTGCATTCCACAATGTTAAAATCCATGATTATCCACACTCAGACACACCTACACAGTCCCCTGCCAATTCACACACACCTTCCCATTCACATACACATACTCATTACCACACTACTACACGTTTACAGGGACGATCACATAAATATAAAATTTACAGATATGTGCACATGCATACTGACAATACCAATTTCAGATCAAATCATATGCATCCACACATTCTAACCCTTCCATAATGCTAAATCTCTTCTCCTCCATAATTACACACAAACTTCGCCAATACTCTGCATACACACATGGTAACACATCTCCCTCAATCCCCGCTCGCCTCTTGACTCGCACTAGACACCGGATCGAACCTCTGGACCGAAAACGGAGAAGAGAGAAAAGGGACAGAGAAGAGATAAGAAGCTGAGATAAAAGAGAAGAGAGAAATAGGGGTAAGAAAAGGATCGAGAAAAGATGACAGCCTAGAAAGAAATACGCCTGTCTAAATAACTACAGACACTACAGTAGTATTCAGAACGAAGGAAAATTGGAAGGATGCGAACGAAAGGTTCTCCCAGTGCAAGGCCTCGGCCCTAGAGAAATAGGCCAACGCTTTTGGAGGCGATCCCAATTCAAATCGCAATTTGGCAATGACTATGGCGATTAGGCACAGTTGGCCTTCCCTTGAGTAAAGGGTCGGTGCACCCCACCACTCCGTTATAACTCACTGAGTTAAATGGGACGGCAGATCGAACTCCTGACCAAGAGTCCTGGGGTTCACTGGTTACCACCGGGCTACCTGTTTCATATCACGGGCAGGAAATAGAATGGGGTGCAGGTGTAGTGTACATACATGCTTTAGCTTCCATCTGAGGGATTAAGTTCAATCCATACCTCATCCCTTGCTGGGATATTTGTTTTATTTATGGAAATTGGGCATGGCAGATTTAGGCACCACCCCAGTTCCGAACACTCCAAGTAGTCGAATCTCTGGAATGCTAAAGAAAAACGTAACATACATTTTCACTTCCTCTTATCTTTATTAGTTTCTTTACGAACATTCCCTCACAAAACTCCTGGAAGAGATGCCCTCGTTGTTTTTTTCCTTTCTCATTTAGTAAATAATTTCGATGTGTGTCGCAAATAGAGAAACATCCAACCTTTTAGTGTCACAGAGAGGGCCTCGATCAAAAAATTGGTATATCCTTTAAAATATACTTTAAATCATCTTTGAACGAAGTACGAAACACACATACACAGAGAGACCAAGGCATGCCCTTAAAAGCAGGCAAATATACATAAGTAAACACACATCGTCATTCTTGGTTTTCGATTTCCCGCAAATTTGAACGCCTTCTTGCATAACCTTCTCCATTCACTCGGTAATGAACGCCAATTTACTTTGCCTTCACTACCACTCTCTTCCAAATTGACCCACGGTACCTTAAAGCTTTTGGGCAACGGCGGATATAAGAACTTAAGGGAGCTTTCCTTCCGAAATCTTGTTTACTTTTATATTTTTTATTTCTTTTGTGTGATCTTGATATAAGCAATCTGAAAACAAAATTCAGCCTCCCCTCTGGCGATCATTTTTAAAGGAGTAGGGTTCTAATAAAATTTAAACCAAACGTCTTTTCGGACTTATTTTGGAAAAATACATAGGTCATTTTATTTATGAAAAATGGAAATAATTAATAATAGAATAATATTTAAATATAAGGTTTCAAGATATCCAAATAATTCTAAATGCAATAAATCTGAATCAAATTTATTAATTGAATAAAATGGTAATTTTGATGGGTAACTGAATATTTTTGGTAAAAATGCTATTTAAAGGGTTACCGTAAAAAATTCATATTTACGGGTAACATTTATATATGCCGCTACAATACTTCTTCCCAGTGAGGATGTATTACGAACGAGTTTTTATTTTCAAAAAGACGACCGTATCTGCAAGTCGGTGTCATTTCGTCACTGTCGACGTACGCAGGCTTCACTCGGTCGAGAGAAACGATTTCAGGTTTGCTATCTTTTCTTAATGGTTATGGTCTTTCTGTGCCGGCTGTAATCAGTGTGAAGAGGGACCAAAGGTTTGCGAACAGTATAATTTCTGACAAAGACGCTTTCCGAGCTCTGTAAGTCTTTGAAAACGAATTTTAGCGAGACGACGTTGCGACTGGCATCAGGCTGAAGAGAAGACATGAGATTTCGGAGTTGGGAGACTTATGATGCAGGATTGGGTGACGAAACTGAAGTTGGTGGAAGAAGGTAACCAGGTAAGCGAAGAGGACCACAATATAAAACATCTGCAACTATAGACTGAATATCTTATTTGCAGGATGAGCGAAGACCTACTATGACGAGAGGCAACTTTGCCGTCCAGTAACACGCATCCTCGTGACACCTATCAGCGGTCATCAGCAGTCAATGGAGGCGCTCGAGCAATCCATTCGCCCTAGAGTGGTACGCCGTTGTGTGAATGCGAATGGAGCCAAAGGTGTTTGCCAAATGGCGGAATAAACTGTGGTCGAACGGACGCACTCTGTCCGTCATAATAGTTGACAGTAGTCCGAAGTGACAGTAGTGGCCAATATGTCCCTCATCGAAAAGGTTTCGGGCCACCGGTTAAAGCGGTCGACACAGGTTAGGATGTAACTGTAGTTGCGAGAAGTGCGCGATGCCAGACGAAGTCGAAGTGGACATCGTCAAATCGAGCATCAGGGGCCAAAAGTTGCTCGGTGGCCAATGCACGTCTCGTAAAACCTTGCACTTCTGACACTGAGTGTAACAGCGAGTCCAATGAAGGATGGTGTCGTAGGATTAGGTAGTCCTCCCTGACCTTTGCTGCCATCCCTAGACGTGGGGGAAGGAGGGGACAAAAAGATTATAGGGAATGTCTCCCTCTTAAGTGCGTTAGAATTAAAGACGAGTGCAAATTATAATATTGGCCGACTTTGATACTATTTCAATAGGCTTAGAGTGGCTTTAGGATACAAACAAGTGAAACAAAATAATCTTTAATACTATATAAACAACAAATGAGATTAAAAAAATGATACATTTCAACAATTTCGTTAATCGTTTGGCAGTTGAAAATTGAATTGAATTTACAAAGAATGATATTGTCTGAGCCATACGATGCACAATAACTACCCGAGAGAGATCGGGAGGAGACTATGAAGTGAGTCTTGCGGTTGGAGAGCGTCACGTCTCTTCGATGAATAAAAGGAAAATGTAATGGCTTACGATTTTTTGGAGGAGACCTCGAGTAGTCGCTCAGGGGAGTATTCTTCTCGGGGAAGCGTAGCTAAGCGCATTATTCTTGACTGTACCTTCGTCCTTGACCTCCGTCGTTCCGAATAATAGTTTCTGCCTGCGTGCCCTTAAGGTGCCGGGGTATCGCTCAAGAAGAGCGCTAGTCCTTGGATGATTCCATAACCTTTCAAGATGCTGCGTGAGTACTGTGAGAGTACTGCGTGAATCTTGCATGCGTGAAAGCGGCGCGGATAAAGCTCACGTCCCGAATACTCTGAAAATACTCATTTGATCATTCCCGAACTGGGGAAAATTTTTGACTCCGCTGCAAGCTCTTTTGTTTGCCGACGAAAGCGATTCCGACTTTGTCCCAAAGACACGGCGGCGATTGTTTTAGCGCCATATCGCTAAATGATGGCCCGGGTCCGGTCTGACTTCGATATCGCTCCAGAATTTTACCGAAAGGTTCCGATGGAATGTTCTTCATCCGTAAGATACTCTTTTTTCTCTTTATCTGCGTGACTCGCTTTCTCTTTCTCTCTCTCTGACATCTTCTCTCCCCTTAAGATAGAACTTCCGGAAGAAGTGACATCTCGAGAGATAAATAAATAAAGGTGTGCAATACCTCGCATCACAAAATGAAAGAAGAAAAAATATATACGCGTTCCTAAATCCACAAGGAATACAAAATCACATACAAAAAAAATTAAATTCGCATCACAAAGAAAATAGCAATGGGATAAATTGTACATAAAAAAAAGGAATACCAAATAAATACACGTAAAAATAAATACCTAGAGACTTGAACAGTCTACATAGATTGACTATTATCAAAAAGACTAATTTACAACAATCAGGGTGATATATACTAAGCTTTCAGAAGAGGGCTCATCTGCCTCGGTTACAAAATAATGGGTAGCCTTTATTTACAAAAGGGGTTGATATTTGAGACTGAAATTTATTCCGACATATTTACAAGAGAATAAAAATACTAGGCTCAGGATTCATTAAGAGTGGAATCTACAGGATTTCGGCTCAGGCTATCGGCTATATAATTCTCGTAGCCTTTTAAATACATTATTTTAAATTGGAATTCTTGGAGGAATAAACTCCATCCTAATGCCAAATGGTTTGGTTGGTTTAGGCAATCGCAATATCAGGGCCAACGTGAGTTTACCCTTAAGCTGCTTGAAACTGGGAATGGATGACGGGGTACATTTGAGTTGCTCAGGGGTCTTCTTCAGGAGTTCGTACAAGGGAGCGGAAAGGGTGACAAAATTTGGGATTAACGCCGATCAAAGGAGGCAGATCCCATAAATGACTTTAATTGCCTTTTGGTTACGGGCATCGGCACTTTTTGAATGGCTTGGATCTTATCCTCTTGCGGGGCTAATTGATTGTTCCTTATGCAGAAGCCTAGGTAATCGATGGTATTGAAGGAAAAATATCATTTGCTCGGGTCGATAGTGAGATTATGGTCCCTTAGCCTTTGCAGAATAGCATGAAGAGCGGTTAAATGCTGTTCACAATCATTGTTAGCCAAGTAAATGTTATTAAAATAGAAGGATACGTGTGGTAGCCCATCTAAAATCAGTCTCATCATCCGATTGTAATTGCTGCAAGCGGTGACGAGACCACAGGAAAGCCGACGAAACTGCATTAATCTTTTTTCGGTCGGGAACGCGGTGTACATTTTTACCTCTTTTCTCAATAAGATCTGGTAATAGGCCTTCTTCGAGGCACTTGCATTTGGCACTGCCTCCGTCGCTATGGCACCCGGAGTCCCCAAAGGCGGCGCGGTGGCTTGGCTTCCCGCACCCTTCGGCGGTTCCAGTAGTCCAGCTGGTCCAGCTCACGCTCAAGCCCCCGCTTCGCTCTCTTAGCCTTTACCGTGGAATAGTCAATTGTTGCCTCGGACGGGAGGGAAATAAAAATATCCATCAGGTGGGTGTTCAAAAGGGGCAACAATTGAGCTACACCGTCCGATTCTATATCCCGATGGTTTACCTCGAAGATCTTCTCGATGTGGGTTAAGTACGAGGCAAAGTCTTCCCCTTATTTAAACACAGCTAGCTTAATGGATGCACTTTGTTAGGTTTCGGGCCTTGAAGGGATGGATAGTGACTCATTTCTCGTCCTCGTCATCTCTAATTCATGTACTCGAATTCATTCATTTTCTTCTCTTTCCTCTGCTTCTCTTTCTTTCTCTTCTCTGTCTCTCTTTCTCTTCTTTCTTCTCTCGATGTCCTTTCTTCTTCCAGGATGTAAGACATTAAGTCTTTCCCCGTTATAGCCAGAGATTCTTCCTGTGCTTTAAAAATCTTGCACGAAAACAATAATGTCTTTCCGGTTCGCACAAAAAAAACCCACACACAACGAGAGACTGTAGCGGGTTTGTCGATGCCGAATTTTATGCACTGATATGTACCGCGAAGGTGCAAAAATGGGTTTAACGTGACCCCTAAATATGCACGCCCCCCAAAAACACACGCAAAAAACTCGCTTAATTCGCATGATGCGAACTATGTGATTGGCGAACAAGCCCTGGCGTCGACCCTTTTATGCACGCCAAATAAGACTAACAATTTCAATTTTTGACTCTTGCAAATTGCAGAGAAAGAACAGATAATATTCCGCTTGGGGAATTAGTGAATCACAATCACCATAAACACAGCAATTAAATTTATATATTAACCGATCGCGTATTTAAAACTTGGAAGTAATTTAATATGAAAATTATTGTTTCCTTGATATCTCCAAACCCCAAATTTTAGAAGCTTTTTAGAAGAAACCTTTTTAACGACCCTTTAAAAACCTGACATCAGTTTTATAATGAAAATCTATATATATATATATATATATATATACTAATATTTCATAGGATCATGTAGTCATCCCTGACCTATGCTGCTCTCCCTAGACGTGGGGAAAGGAAGCGACAAACAAATATAAGGAATATCCTCCTCTTAAGTGCGTCAGAATTACAGACTAGTGCAAATTCTAATATTGGCCGACTTTGATACTATTTCAATAGGCTTAGAGTGGCTCTAGGATATAAACAAGTAAAACAAAATAATCTTTAATACTATATAAACAACAAATGAGATTAAAAAGAATGATAACTTTAACAATTACGTTAATCGTTCGGCAGTTGAAAATTGAATTGGATTTACAAAGAATGATATTGTCTGAACCATACGAGGCACAATAATGGACTGACTCTTGCGGTCAGAGAGCGTCACGCCCCTTCGATGATGAAAAAGAAAATGTAATGGCTTATGATTTTCTGCAGGAGATCTCGAGTAGACGCATGGGGGAGTATTCTCTTTGGGCAAGCGTAGCTAAGCGCGTCATTCTTGATTGAGTCCTTCGTCCTTGACCCCGCCGTTCCGAATAATAGTTTCTGCCTGCGAGTCTTTAGGGTGCCGAGGTGTCGCTCGAGATGAGCCCGTCATCCTTGGATGATTCCAATGGCCTCTCAAGATGTTACGTGAGTACTGTGAAAGTACTGCGTGAAAGCGGCACAGATACAGCTCGCGTCCCGAATACTCTAAGAATACTCATTTGATCATTCGTAGGCTGGGGAATATATACGACTCCGACTGAAGCGATTCCGACTCTGTCCCAAAGACACGGTGGCGATGGTCACTCCGTAAGCTTACCGAAAGGGTGCGATGGAATGTTCTTCTTCCGTAAGGTCTCCTAGGGTACTTTATTTCCTTGTAACTCCCTTTTTTCTTTATCTGCGTGACTCGCTTTCCCTTTCTTTCTCTGACAGATGGCCTTATTCATCGACGGCAAATGTATGAACGAGAGACTATTCGTAGAGTCAAGCGTATGAGTGAATGTGAGAGACCGTTAAAATTATCAAAAACATTCCGACGCAGAGCAGGAGGCACATAAATTCGAACATTGTCGTTCCAAACATCACACCACAGAGGAAAACTGAACTCGGGATAAGTCACCAGTTTAGGGAAAGGGAATGCTGAGATGGGTGCATAATGAGTGAACTAAGTTCTGCGTCACTAGCTTGTTCTTTCTGAGGAAGCTTCAGATCGAAGTGAGGACGGTCATCAGAAGCAATCAGCACTCTGGAAAGGAAATCAGCTGCTACGTTGTTGGTGCCTTAGATGTGGCGAATGTCGGAAATGAACTGAGATATGAATTCAATCTGCCGAAGAGCACGGATAGAATTCTTGGTGTAATTCGAGCGGAACATAAAGGTCAAAGGCCAACGTCGAGGTATGCCTGTGTAGACTAGCTCGACGCACAAGGGCGTGCACAAGCATGGGCAGACAGCTGACCTAAAGTCTCTTTAGTTAAGCTCTGGGCCAACTAAAAGAGAATGCGATTAACGGTGGACCGGGACTTAACTACTGGTTTGCCAAGTTGCAGTTCAAAGGATATATAAAGAACAAGATTACAAAATATAATTTTAATATATATAATGAATGGGGCAATATATATATATATATATATATATATATATATATATATATATATATATATATATATATATATATATATATATATACACAAAGGGAGAACAAAAGTAAAGTTAACTCGACCGAGGGGTATTAATTAAAATTTAGCGGGAAATCAAATCAAAGGTAATCTGGGCATGACAATACAAGATCGCTTTAGCTTCAAGCGCAAGCGAATTGGAGTTGGAGGGTGGTGGAGACAACGGCGCAAGTCTTCAAGGAGATATTTAGGGGAGTGCTGACGAGGAGGACTCGAAGATGAGGTTTGATTACGTTGTGATGAAGAATGAGATTTTCTCTGCTCTAGAGAGACGTAATCTCAACTAGAGACGATTCTGCAGATCGGCAGGAAGTTTCAGTCTCGAAAGAGCTGGAATCTTGGAGGGGTGGTGAAAATGAGAAGGCCGCATAACTCTTCGGGAAGAAGGGGGCTCGATAGCTTTCCTCTGAAGAGGGGCCAATTCTTAACGAAGGTAGATCTGTTGGCGAGATCTTCAACGAAGTATGACTCGAACACGGGTTACAGGACTTCACGGGAAACAAACAGGCAGTCTGAACAGAGGGAATGGTGGGCTTTCAATCTCCTCGAGAAATGGCGAGCTTCGGGTTAAATAGCCGGGTGGCTAGTCCGATACATAGCCTCAGGGCCTGGCCCTCCCTAGAAGATTCTCACTGCCAGTATAAGCAAACACACTTCGTGATAACGAGTCAGTCCAGACGGTGAAACTTGCCTTGTGATATGTGGGTAGGGTTAGGCACAGCGTTATCGCAGGAAAGGGGTACGACGAGTGGCGCCGGAAAGCAAATACAGCTGCGTCGGGTGATTCGGCGCGTGGCTGATCTCATCTTGAACTTTCTTTACTTCTCACGCTAGGCGCACGTAGTTTAGAAAGAAACAGATGAAAAGGGGTATTACCGAGGGGGTTTCATCTCACGCTGTTGCTTCGAGGGCATCTCGTCGCAGCTTATGATCCGTTATGATGCGAAATTTTCTTCTTTAGATGAAGTTACGAAAATGGCGAGACGTTCTCTGGCAAAGGCACTATACTGAGTCTCAGCTGGTTAAAGTTTCTCCGAGAAGTAAGAAATAGCGGTGCAATCGTTGTCGACTCTCTGCTGCAAGACTGCGCCGACGGACAAATCTGATGCTCCTCTCATTATACATGTTTCAACATCAGGAACAAGATAATGAATACGGGCGGCTTCCTTCAAAGCCATTTTTGCGTCATTGAAGGTGGTAGTTTTCAAATCAATCCATCTGGCGGAGGTTTTAACGCCTTTTTTTCGCTGGTCGTAGGCAGTTGTAAGGGGCTTTCGAATCGCTGTAAAGTCCTTGATTAACATGTGGTAAAAGTTAATCATACTAAGGAACTGAAGGAGCTTACGTTGAGAGTCAGGGCGTTGAAAAGCAGTAATTGCTTCTGACTCCTTTGCAGTAGGACTAACGCTGTTCACACTAATATAGTGCCCAAGGAATTTAAGTTCAGGGACACTAAACAGGAATTTGTCTGGACGAATATGAAGGCCATATTCTTGAAGGCGGAAAAGTACAGCTTTATCATGGAGCTGGTGTTCATCCGCCGAAGAACTGGTAATCAGAAGATCATCCACATACGCGAAACAGATCGGTAATCCACGAGTAACCTCTTCAATGAAGAGTTGAGAAGTTTGGGCAGCATTTGGGAGGCTGACAGGCATGTACAGCCACTCTAACAGTACAAATGGGGTAATGGTGGCAGTTTTGCAAACGTCGGTCGACCGATAGGAATCTGGTAAAAACTTTCACCAGGTCAATCTTTGAGAAGATTGTGTGCCAATGTAGATGTGCTGTAAAATAATGTATGTTAAAAACAGGATATCTGTTGGGAATGTAAATGACATTGAGGGCGCGAAAGTCACCGCACGGGCGCCAGTCTTCCTGGTTACCATGTGAAGTACTGAGGACTAATTGCTCTTGGAAGGTCTGATGATCCCAAGATACAATTTATGCTGGAATTCCTCCGTCGCCTTTTTTAACCGTTTCGGCAAAAGTCGTGGGAGTTTGGCGTATACAGGAGGTCCATTAGTGTGGATGTCACGCTTTGATTGACCTCAGTTAGCTGGCCCACCGGAGTAAGGACTCCAGGGAATTTTTCCATGAGGCTTTTGAACGAAGTCAATGGCCACGACAGGTGAGATGGCGGTAGATTCCTCTGAGCTTATGCAAGCACAAGAACAAAGTGAGGTGTTCTGATTCATAAGAGAGTTCTTGCTAAGGTTGAAAAATGCTTAAAGTGCCTGATAAAATCAGTGGCTAAGATGGGGCTGTGAAGCGCTTCTACGACCACTTGAAATTTCGACGGAGACAAGAGAAAGTGTTTTCAACTGTGTTCTGTAAACGCGGATCTTAGTTCAATTTGCTGCTAAAGGGTACGTGTCGAAGGACGAAGGCGTGTGACTAAAAATTCTCTAATAAGACACACTACTACTGTACGTCAAAGAGCCACTATCGGCGCTGCGCTCGGGTACAATTAAATTTGGGAGTAAGTTAAGGACCTTTTTCTTAGAGTGCGATATTATAGTTTGGCTCTTTAAAAGAGAATAAGTTTGCTGTATTTTCTCAAGGGTTATTTAAAAGATAAACACCTCTACAAAATAAACTTTAATACAATTAATAAGAACAAAAGCACACATATATATGGAAATTCGAATGATAATCAGTACGACAAAAGAATATTATGACAGGCAAAAATTAATGAAACTAGGTCCGGGAAAATATATAAGTGATCCAATAAGTTGGATTGAATGAAAGATTTAGAAAGTCTATTGGCGTTACACTAAATGGGAAATTCTTCTTAGCACTGAGAACGAAAAGGTGTCCTACCTTTTCGTTCTCAGTAACTTCTAGTTACTTCTGGACGATGAACTCGGGATGTGGAAGACCAATGGCCAGGTCTTCGTCGATAGGGTCTCGATGCGAAGCGTCCAGAGAGACTCCGAAGGGGGTTGAGATTACCTCGGCTCCAGAGGGAAGTAATCACGAAATCAAGATTCGTCTGCGGACGACAGGATTTCTCAATCAATGTAGCGAGACAAGAGAAACCCAGGACCATCTTCCGGGGTATGAACGGGTTTCCGTAATCTTTCTCTGATCAGGGCGGATTACACAAAAACGATCTGCTGACGAGATCACAAGGGTGAGGGTATCACTTCGCGGGAGACAGATACTAAGGTCTAGACGGCAAGAAGCTCGGGTTCTCTCTATCTGCTGAGGATTTGCAGACATCACCTTAAATAGGAGCTATAGCCATGGATGGGAGAGGGCTTCGCGCACGATGGCCTCCAAAGCAGACATCGGAGGCGGCTTATGCAAACATGAACCTTGATAATCTTGGGCATCGAAGAGACGAAATGAATTATGCAAGATTCCCAAGGGATATCAGATGCGGCTTAAACAAACATGAACCTTGATAACCTTGGCATCGACGAGGTGAACGGGAAATGAAAGCGATTCCCTTCTACTCCAAGAGGGGTAAGATGGACACGGCCGCCCTCTTGAAGCGGGACAGCGTTATCAAACTGGGGGAAAGACGTTGATAAGGCACCCCAAGTTAAACACAGCTGCGTTAATCTGTCTTTACCAGTGAAATTCTGTGTGATAACGGCGTATTGAGTTTCATGCTTCCACAGTACAGGATAGGAGAAGTCTTCTGCACACCCAAAGGAAGTAGGCCGTCTTCAGCATCAGTATCATTGAGAAAAGTTTGTTTGGTACAAGGGTCTATGATCCGGAGCAACTTGGAGCCCGACTATCGGAAGGGAGGTGCTAAGAACGACCAGCAGCCTACTTTTCCGATTTTCGTTGACAAGGGGAAACGCATTTGCAAGCGTTTTCAACGATCTTCCCATGTTAAAAACATAACAAAGAGCTTGATCGTTGTTTCGTACGTGATTTCGATCGAGATCTAGACGAATGCCTTTTCAGGCAACTCTTGAGGAGGCGCGTTAGCGCCTCAATTTTTGCATCCAAACGTGTGATTCGTTCATCCGAATGGCTGGAAGCTGGAGCCACTTGAGGAGCGGAGGTCTTGACGATTTGATCAGCCGTGTCGGCAGTTTTTTGCACGCTTCTCGTAAAAGCTATTGCGCCGAGGATTCTTTCCGTTGAATGAAGGAGCTTGTGTAGAAAAAACTGGCGGGTGAGGGGCTTGTCGAAGGCAGCCTCGTCTTCACCAAGAAGCTGCTGCATATGACAAAGCAATTGTTAAGGCTTCCGATTCCAGCGCTCTTCTTTTGAGACGAGTTGTCTCAGTCTTTCGACTTCCGATGCAGCCCATCTTGTGATGAAGGCAGTTTTTAAGTCATCATAAGGCGACGCAATGTAGGCCGAAGAAATCACGATGTCCGTGACCTCAGTGATAATCGACGCTGGTAGCGAACTGACGCTGTAGTCAAACTTCTTCATGCAGGATGAAATTTTCTCTATATTGAATTGTGATTCACCCTGAGTGAACCACAGTGTAGCGTCAGGATACCAGAAAGCAGGCCACTTGATGCTGAAGTGTCCAGTCGCCTCATCCATAGTGTCAGTACTGGCCTGTAGAGCCCCAAGTGTAGGCGGCTCAGAGCTTTATTGGGGCTCGCCGTATTAAGCCACTAAACTCTCTAAAGGGAGCCGAAGTTGGAGAGCAAACGTACAAATACCACGTCATGCTTAGCCCGCTAGGCTCTCTGAATGCGTCGGAAATTAGCGATCTAAGGTGCTGGTAGCAGGCCGTATTTTGTCCGCTAGGCTCTCTATAGGAAGCCGAAATTAGAGAGCGAAGGTGCTGTTAGTACGCCATCTTTAGTCCGCTAGGCTTTCTTAGGGCATCCGAAGCTGGAGGGTAAATGTACTCGTAACAGGCCGTATTTAATCCGTTAAGGTGTAAGGAGCTGATAAAACCAAACGCTTTTTTAAGGCGCCGTATTGAGTTGTTTAGAGGTCGAACCATGTCACTCCAAGTCACCAATTATAGGGTTCAAATAAAACAAACATGGCTTTTCGGACCTGTTTATTCAATGATTTATTAAAGAGGGAATATACATATGAAATCTTACATATATGTGAAATAAATAGATAATAGTGGGGAAATAACATGAAATTAAGCGGAAAAGGTAAAGTTATAAGTTGAAGTAAAAGTTCGGGGAGAGGCGGAAATCAGATATTTACGTAATTTACATTATACTTGGACATAAATAATAACAATTCATTTGAAGTTCAATCATTTCTAATAATTAAATATAAATATAATTGAGATTAATTAATTAATTAATGAAAGTGATGAATTGTGTGGTTTATAAAGGTATGAAAATGTTTTCTAGTCTGCCCGGATGTTAGGGCATTACTAGCATTCTTCTTATTATTTTTATTTTATAACGAATTCTTCCTCCATCAGTAATGGTGCTGACTGTCGTTGACAGCCAGTTTCCTCCATTGTTATATATATATATATATATATATATATATATTTATTTATTAATTTTAATATATTTCAGCGTCGTAGCATTCAAGCCTTTCAAAGTTTTTTGTTATGCTAAATATCTCTATTTGAATTTTATTAATCTTTTCATTTATTATTTTCAATTTGAGTAATAGTTTGGGCACTTCGCCTCTTTTTGTTAATATAAATTATTTTTATTTAATTTTGATTCGACTTAAATTTGGGCACTCGCCTCTTTTTATTTTTAAATTTTTAATTTTTAATGTGGGCACTTTGCCTCTTTTTGGTAAATTTAGTTGTTTTTGATTTAATGAGTTTGGGCACTTCGCCTCTTTTTATTTTAATTTTTAATTTGGGCACTTCGCCTCTTTTGTTAAGGTTATTTTTTCTCTTTTGTTTAGTGTTTTATTAGGAGTCAAGTTCATTAAGGTCAATTTCCTTTGTATATTATTAAGTATATATTGGTAGTACGTCTTCTTTGCGCAGGTTCTACCGCTTGGGAACAGAGCTGTTCTACCAATTGCGCGTCTTCTGTTCCCACGTACGTTCAAGTCGATGTTTATTGTCGGGAGTATTTCCTGGTCGATTTTGTCCCAAGTGTTTCTCCCTAGCCTTTGGATCTCCATATTGATCGGTTTTAATCCGATTATTTGAAACCAAATTTGTAGAGTCGTATGCCCAGGACTTTTCCTTCGTTAGAGTAAGGATAGAGTTCGTTGTCGACGATGACGTCTTCAACTTTCCGGCGGTTCATTGGAATTATGGTGAACTTCTGGAGGTTGGTCTTAATCTTCCATTTTTTTTCATAGCGATTGATGTTGTCAATCTCGGCAGCTGTCGCCCTCGCCTGACTTCCAGAGTTCCAGAGTTCCTGCAGATACATCGAATCGCACCTCACTGGAGCAGGTAGGTCAATTGTGTACACGAGGTACAGCAAAGGACTGAGACAGCTGCCTTGTGGAACTCCCGCCTCGAGTTCGAATTCGGGTCCCTTACAGCCCTCGATCGCGATTTGGGCTCTCCTATCCATGACATAGTTACAAAGGACCCTTTTCAGGAGTTGGTTTGGCTGGAGGTTGAGGATCTTGAATTATAGCCCTCTCAGCCATACCTTATCGAAGGCCTTCTTTACATCCTGCAGCACCACGTATACATACCTTCTCTCAGCTTTACTGCAAGAGAGTTTTTCCGTTAGGAGGGCGAGGGCTGTTTCCGGCTTCGTCCCTTGCAAAACCCATGCTCCTGAGGGTTGTGAGCTCCTAGCTCAGCTAGTTGTTCTTGAAGCCTGTCAGCTAGGAGCTTCTCGTAAACTTTCGCAACGATTTCCAGCAGGGCGATTGGCCTGTAATTTATCAGTTAATCAGGGGGTTTACCTCCCTTGGGTATGAAGATTACTTTAGCAATCTTAAAACCTTCCGGGAAGTAACCCGTATTCAGGGAAGCGTTGTAAATGTTTGCATTTCCCTGAATGATCTGCTGTGGGGCATTTACCAAGTTGTTTCTGTTGATGACCGTCCAGGCTGGTGCTTTTTGTTGGAAGGCTCTCACAGTGACCATCGCCTCCTCTGGTGTTATGAGACGGCCGTGGTCCGCCATCTCCCTGCCTTCGTTGACTTGATGTTGTGGGTGCGTGCGGTGCATAACCTGATTCAGTTCTTCGATCAGTTGGCCTTCGAATTCCTGGTCGAACTCATCGTTTTCTTCAGGGGTGATCCTGAAGACGTTTTTCTAGACATTTCTGAACCTGTCTTATATAACCGCCGGGTGCTCTATATAGTCTCCGTACTCTTTTATTAGAGCCTTTGGTCTTGCTGTTAGTCCCTTTAAGTTCTTGACTTGACGCAAGAACTTAGCCGGGTTGAGTTCGCTCTCGACTTTAGTTATCAGGTTGTTCCATAGTTGGAGCGAGACTAGATAAATGGCAGTTCCGTTCAGCTTTGCAACTACGTCGTGGGAGGGAAGGGGGGGTGAGTTAGGTCGAGGTAAGTTGCCTAGGAGCTGGTTAAAAAGGTCTTCCGGAAAGTCCCCGTGAGGATTGCGAAGTGAATCCTGACGTTTTGAAGTTGCCTTACTTCAACCTTTTTTCCTTCTTTATCGAGTAAGAGATGAAGATTTAGCGTAGTTTTCTAAGTTGATTGATTGTATAGGTTTATTGTGCAATAGCGTACATTTATACATAATCATAATACAAATAAAAAAATAATCCAATACAAATACAGAAATAGTATGATTCAATAATATAAATACATGTAGTATAAGTGTACACATTACACAAAGCGGGCCGCCCGTCAGTGTGGCCTGCAGTGAGACGTGGTGGAGCGTCCCACGCGTTTCTTATCTGCTGCAAGTGGGTGGCGGCGGTCTTCATCACCCGTCGCCCGGCTGGGCGCGGGCGGCGATCAGCGCGGAGGGGGTGCTGTTCTCAGCACCTCCAGTGGCTCGTTTGTTGGGGTGTGGCGGACCACCCGGGCGGCTCTTGCCTCTCGCGCCCTCAGTAGGGCGCCTCCTACAGGGAAAGGGGCTGGCGCTCGCTCTGGCCTGAGGCGGGCGGTGGGTTTTGTAAGTGAATTCTTCTATTATTTATTTAGTTTTCTAAATTACAAATTACAAATTAGGTTAAAGTGATGAAATTGTGTGGTAGGTAAATAAAGGAGTGAAAATGTTTTCTAGTTTTCCCTGGTGTTAGGGCATCACTAGCATTCTTCTTATTTGTATTTTTTAATATTAAAAATTTCCACCGTCATTAAAGTTGCTGACTGTCGTTGACAGCCAGTTTCCTCCATTATAATATATATATATATATATATATATATATATATATATATATATATATATATATATGTTTTTGATTATTTGTATTTTTCCGTCGAAGCATTCAAGCCTTTCAAAGGTTTCTCTTATGCTGAATCTCATAAGTTTTGAGTCTTAGTTTATTTCTTTTATTTGGGCACTTCGCCTCTTTTTATTCTAAAATGTTAATTATTTTTTCGATCATTTAGTTTGGGCACTTCGACCCCTTTTATATTTAAAGTTAGTTAATTTTTTAATTTATACTATATTTATATTGGAAGGGGGGGTTCTTTAGTGTGGGCACTTCACTTCTTTTTTATTTGTTTATAATTATTGAATTTGAATTTATTGAATTATTGAATTTTTGCTGTCACTATTAAATCGGAATAGTGGACTACTACTACGTGTACATAGGTAGTACCACTTCTCTCGCGCAGGTTCTACTACTAGGGAACAGAGCAGTTCTACCTATTGCGCGTCTACGGTTTGCACGTATATTTAGGTTAAGGTTCATAGTCGGGAGTATTACTCGGTCTATTTTATCCCAAGTCTTTTTCCTTAGCCTTTGGATCTCCCTATTGATCGGCTTTAGTCCGATTTTTTGGTGTAGAACCTTAGCCGAATACGGTCGATCTTTTGCGTGCCAGTGATCAGCCGAGTGGCTTTATTATGCCCCCTCTGCATCATTCTGAGAGATGTGCAGCTTGCCATCACGGCCGGGTACACTAGGTCTGAGCGTACCAATGCCATATACAGCTTTTTGATGTTTTGCACGCTGAGGCCTCGGAAACGGTAAAGTTTCCTCAGCTCTCTTTTGGCTAGGGAGACTCTGGTTTTGATATGCGTCTTGTATCCCGTTTTGAAGAGTTGTAAGCCTTTACCCTCGTTGGAGTACGGATAGATTTCGTTATTGACGATGACCTCGTCTACTTTCCGGCCGTTCTTTGGAATGATAGTGAACTTCTGGCGGTTGGTTTTAATTTTCCACTTCTTCTCATATCGGTTGATATTTTCCATTTCGACAGCTGTCGCCCTCGCCTGACTTTCAGAGTTCCTGAATGGACTCAGGACGATTTGGGTGATGTCATCTGCGTATTGCAGATATATCGAATTGTACCTCACTGGAGCAGGCAGGTCAATCGTGTACACTAGGTACAGCAGAGGGCTGAGACAGCTGCCTTGTGGAACTCCCGCCTCGAGTTCGAATTCGGGTCCTTTGCAGCCCTCGATTGCAATTCTGGCTCTCCAATCAGAGACATAGTTGCAAAGGACCCTTTCCAGAAGTGGGTTAAGCTGGTGGTTGAGGATCTTGAACTGTAATCTTCTCAGCCAAACCTTATCGAAGGCCTTCTTTACATTTCGCAGCACCACGTCTACGTACCTCCTCTCAGCTTTACTTCTTACGAGTTTTTCCGCAAGGAGGGCGAGGGCTGTTTCCGTTACTCGTCCCTTGTGGATGCCGTGCTACTGAGGGTTGTGGGCTCCTAGCTCTGCTAGATGTTCTTGAAGCCTGTCAACTAGGAGTCTCTCGTAGACTTTCGCAACGTTCTCCAGCAGGGCGATTGGCCTGTAATTTACCAGTTGATCAGGGGGTTTACCTCCCTTGGGTATGAAGATCACTTTAGCAATCTTGAAACCTTCCGGGAAGTAACCCGTGTTCAGGGAAGCGTTGTAGATGTTAACGATTCCCTGTATGATCTGCTGTGGGGCATTAACGAAGTTGTTTCTGGTGATGCCCGTGCAGCCTGGTGCCTTTTTTTCGAAAGGCTTTTACAGTGGCCATAACCTCCTCTGATGTTATGGGATGTCCGTGACTCACCATTTCTCTGCCTTCGTTGACTTGATGTAGTGGGTGCGTGCGGTGCATTTCCTGATTTATTTCTTCGATCAGTTAGCCTTCGAATTCCTGGTTGAGCTCGTCGATTTCCTCAGGGGTAATCCTGAAAACGTTTTCCAGAAGTTCCTGAACATGTCCTTGAGAGCCACCGGGTCCTCTATGTCGATTCCGTTCTCCTTTATCCGAGCCTTAGGTCTAGGTGCAAGCCCCTTTAAGTTCTTGACTTGGCGCCAGAACTTAGCCATGCTGAGTTCGCTGTCGACTTTGGCTATAAAGCTGTTCCATATTTCCTCCTGTTGGAGGTTGATAGCCTCTCTAAGCTCTGAGCTTAGGGGTCATAGGAGCAAGCTTCTTTTCCGGTTTGGACCCTCCCATCTTACTTCTTCGTACACTTCCCTGTGAACGCGAGCGATATCTCTCATCTCCTCTGTCCATCTGGGCTGAGGAGGTGTTTTATACCCTGTTATGGGTATGCTCTCGCGGTCCGCATTTAGTATGGACGTTGTAACCATTTCCAGCTCCCTGTAAATCTCCGCTAACGACGCCGTGCTGAGATCAGCTGGCGCATATTCACTAAGTCGTTGCTTGTAACGATCCCAGTTGGCCAGGGCGTAGTTTTCCGGAGAGATGCTGGGAGCTGGATTGGTGCGAGAGATACTGTGGTGAGAATCGCTACGTGATCACTAGGGACTGTTGGGCCTGGCTCCCTATGGTAGTTGAATGGGAAGCCTTCACTTGTTAGGATTATGTCAGGCTTGGTTGCTGATCTGGAAGTGATATAGGTCCGAAAATCCGGCCCTATCCTTTGGATGTTTTTTCTTCCCATAATCAGTTCCAAGTTTAGGCCTCTATCGTTGGTGCTACCATAGCCCGCCGCACGGCATCTGGCATTGAGGTCTTCCCCTTAGAATGCCATTCTGCGGTGCCCGAACAGTGTGTAGAAGTTACTTAACGGGAGATATGCTCGTCGAGGGGGTTGATATGAGGCAGCTATCACGAGGTCTCCTACCAGCGAGTGTAGCTCGATTGCCTCAAAGGACTCATCGAGTTCTGGTAGTTGTTTAAAGGAGATGTTCCTCTTGACAGCTATTGCAGCACCATCGAACCTTTCCTGGGAATGTCGATACCGTGCTCTGTAATGAGAATGATTTCGGGGTCAAGCACTGGGAATATGTTTCCATATGCCGTGGCCTTCTCCTCCCATCCATTCACGTTGAGTGTCAGAATCCTCATTCTGTTGTTTACTCTCTCCATCTTCTATCACCTAGTGTTTCTGGATGACGTTCTTTTTCCCCCCATTCTTCTTTTTCCTGAACTCAGCGTTCGAGATTTGCTCGATGGTACTGTGATGTAGAGTCACATTCTGTGCGAGCAGGGCCTCTTCCACTGTTCCAGGATCCACTTCGTAGTCGTACTCCCATTTGTATATTTTGGATTTTATTCCTTGGAATATACTCCTGGTTTCCATTTCCTCTAGGTTAATATAGTTCGCCTGCAATCTCTTCGCTCTCTTTTTCTGTCCCTTCTTTTCCTGGGATTTTGTTGTTTCTGTGTCTGAGGAATCTGATGATTCCGAAGAACTGTTCTGTCCGAGTTGTCTTGTACTGCCGTGTTTACTTTGCTTTGGGTGGGCGCAGGAGTTGTTGCCTAGACTGCTTCCTTTGTTTCCTTCCTATTTGTCTGTTTGCAAGTTTTTACTTGCTCTGCTGTTTGTTGCTCTTTTGGAGCCATCTGCAGATGCAGTACATCCGGGGAAGGGGGGTTGTCCGGGAACCACATCTGTTCCATCCCGTTCTTTGCAAGCATCTGGTTCAGGACTGTCGCGAATGTGCCCAGGCGAGCCAGGTTCATGACGTGCGCATGAAGGTTGCACGTCATGATTTTAGTGGAGCCCTCGTTCTCAATTTTAAGGTATGTCTTTTTGGCGTCCACCTCTGAGATGGCTGCCTTTGCTGCTTGGGCGTAGGATGTATTTGCTCTACGCGTCTCCTCGTTTCTCTTGGCTTCTTGTTTTTTCCTCATAATTTCCTTCTTAGCGGGCATTACATGGCCATAGTCCTATGTCCCTGCCCGCAGCTCACGCACTTCTCTGTATTGCTGTTGCAATTACGCGAATTGTGCCCCTTCTGGCTGCATTTAGAGCACGTCTCTTGCGGTTCTTTGCAGTCCTAGGTGGCGTGGGACTCCATCTTGTAGCATTTGAAGCAGAATTGGACCGGAGTATATTCTCCTTTTTCCACCTGCTTCCCGCTAATTTTGGCGTTGAACATTAGAAGGCCCTGTTCAGTTGCCTTTTGTGCCATGGTAGTCTTCGCGAATACCACCTTGAACACATGGGTGTACTCACCACCGTCCCTCCTATTCTTAAACTTAATAACTTCGGCTACCTTGGCCCAGGCTTGCCGAAGCTCTATCTCCTCTCTAATTTCCTCTGCGGTATGTTGCCCTATCCATGGGTCGATACGACGGCATACCACGCTCCTGTAGGCCAGGATCTGTGGGGGTACTGCTGGCTGCAGCCCAATGCCTCGTAGGACCCCAACTGCCTTCTCTTTGGTTATCTCCTCTATATCTTTCTCGCATATGGCGATATAACCAGATGGTATGTCCAGCAGCCTCACCATGGCAATGCCTAATTTGCCGTACACGACCTCGAAAACGGATTCTCTGCTAGGCTTGGGCTACCCGTCGACAACCCGCAGAGGTATCCTGGTCGTGTGGTCCTGGGCCATCTCTTCTCGAGAGTGGCCCTTCAGCCCTGCTTTTGTTTTCTTCGCACTGATCTCGTTGTGGGTCACTTATTTTTGCTCAATATGATGCACCTTTACTTCTTGGTCTTTTTTGTTAGGGTTATTTGGTGACTCCCTCTACTTCGTCGCTAAGCTTACGTGAACGTGAACTGCCAAATGAGGGGGAAATGAATGATGGTGGGTGGACCCGGGGAGGCCCCTCAGATGGGTGAAGTGTGGCGGACTTGATGATGGGGGGTGATAGAATCAACTACCACCACCCGGGGTGCCGCCCTATCTGGGGTTTGGAAATCGATGCGGTTTCCAACTTACACAGGGACGGTTGTATGTCCCCCTGTGGTCTTGGCCGGAAGCTACTTTTGATTTTATAGGTTTATTGTGCAATAGAGTACATTTATACATAATCATAATACAAATAATAATAAAATAAAAACAAAACAAACAAACAACAAAAAAAAACGACAAAAAAGACAAATACAGTAATAATATGATACAATAATATAAATACATGTATAAATGCACGCATTACACAGAGCGGGCCGCCCGTCAGTGTTGGCGTGCAGTAAGACGTGGTGGAGCGTCCCACGCGTTTCTTGTCTGCTGCAAGTGGGTGGCGTCGGTCTTCATCACCTGTCGCCCGGCTGGGCGCGAGCGGCGATCAGCGCGGAGGGGGTGCTGTTCTCAGCACCTCCAGCAGCTCGTTTGTTGGGGTGTGGCGGACCACCTGGGCGGCTCTTGCCTCTCGCGCCCTCAGAAGGGCGCCTCTTACAGGGGCAGGGGCTGGCGCTCGCTCTGGCCTGAGGCGGGCGGTGGCTGGGCAGGAGAGGAGGTAGTGCACCAGTGGGCGCCGGGAGCGGCCGCCGCAGTATTCGCACCTCCCTGCCACAAAGTCGGCGTGCAGCTCTTCCCGCGTGGAGTAGCCCAGCCTCACACGCTGTAGCAGCACGCCGTTCGCTCTGGGCTGCTGTAAGGATGGGTTCAGTGGGCGATAGGCTGTGGCTGCAGCATACCACGCCGCTTGCCTCTTGAATGCTTCCCATTCTTAGTGCTGCTGGTGGGCGTTGTGGGCGGCCCTGCGTTTAACCTGCACCTTGAGCTGCTGCAGGCTGAGGCGCACGGTCCAGGTGATGATGGGGCCGTGGGCGGCTCGCTTGGCAGCCTCGTCGTCAGCATCGTTGCCGCGCACGCCAACGTGGCTGGGAATCCAGTGGAGCCGGACACGCCTGCCCTGAGCTGCCAGGTCCTGCAGGGTGCACAGGATTGTGGTGGTGAGGTGGATGTTGTCCCGGGTGTAGGCGTGGGCGTGCTGCAGCGCCTGTAGTCCCGACCGAGAGTCAGTGTGTATCACCACAGTGGCCTCCCGGCGGAGCAGAGCGTGCTGGAGGGCGTGCAGGATTGCTACCAGCTCCGTCTGGAGGGTGGAGCAGTGGTCTGATGTCCTCCACGCTTGCGTCAAGCCGCTCGTGACGAAGGCGGCGCCGGACCTCCCGCTGTCGGGGTCGACGGAGCCGTCGGTGAAGTACACTGCGCTGCCTGGCTCCGTGACCTCAGACATGGCCATGAGGGCGTGCTGGCGCAGCTCCTCGGTGAGGCAGTTCGCTTTGCTGTCGGGCAACTGTGTGGCGGTGAAGTGTGCGGCGGGGGGGTCCCATGGTGGTGGTGGAACGTAGGCGGGGTGGGGGGTGTCGGGGTCGCGCCACAGCCAGTTCCCTGCCCGGTTGAGGGAGTTGGTTGCTAGGCTGACGTTTGCGAGCCACCTGTTGTTACGCAGGCACTCGATGCCCTGCGCCACGGCCATTCGGAGTCTCCTCCGCGCAACACCTTCAACGTCGCGCTGGAGCACTCTGGCCACCCGACAGGCCACAATGCAATCCACCCTGGCGGTGAGGGGCACCAGGTTGGCCTCACTCTGCATGACACAGGCAGTGCACCACCTGGGTGCCCCTAACATGGTCCTCATGGCGGTGTTTTGTATCACCTCCAGGCGTTGTTGCTGCTGCCGGGGCAGCGCTACAAGGACCGGTGCACTGTAGTCCACTAGGGAGCGCACTGCCTGGAGGTAGTAGAGGCGGAGGACGGGGAAGGTTGCACCAGCGCTCGGCCGCGTCATGGCCCTCATCACATTCAGCCGGGCCTGCGTCCGCTCCCTCAGGTGCGTGACATGCTGCGTGAAGGACAGCCGTCTGTCCACCCACACTCCGAGGTACTGGTAGGAGTCGGTCCAGGCCAGGCCGACTCCTTGGACGCGAAGCTGCTGGCCAGCAGGTGTGCAAGTCTTGATGGCCATGGTCCGGGACTTCTCTGCCGAGATCTTGAGCCCCAGCTCTTCGCACTTGGCAGTGATGAGGTGCAGCTCTTCTTGGGCCCGCGCAAGCTTGTCGCCGCGCCCGGTGACGACGAGCGCCAGGTCGTCGGCGTAGCTAAGGAGGATGGTTCCTTGACGATAGGGGAGGGCGACCAGCTGTTCCATCAGCACGTTGAAAAGGAACGGGCTGAGGATGCCGCCCTGGGGTGTCCCGTTCTCGAAGGTAAGGTAGGAAGACTTGTGACCCTGGAACTTCACGCGGGCTCGGCGCTGGTGAAGGTAGTCCTGGAGCCAGGCCAGCACTCTCCCTCAGATGCCCTTCCTCACAAGGGCGGCCAGTATGGCGCGGGGGCTAGCCAGCTCGAAAGCCTTCTCGAGGTCAAGGAAGACTACAATGGTGGGCTGGTTGTTGGCGTGAGCCAGGAGGGTGATGAGGCAGTCCGCCGTGCTCATCCCCCTGGTGTAGCCGAACACGTGGTGATGAAGGCTTCCCACGCTCCACTGTAGGCGAGTCAGCACCATCTTCTCCGCCGTTTTTCCGGTGCAGCTCAGGAGGGAGATTGGCCTGAAGGTGGTGTGATCCTTCGGCTTGGGGATGGGCTGGATGTCGGCGTCCTTCCAGGAGGGCGGCAGACGGCCCGCCAACCACGACGCGTTCAGAAGGGCTAACAGCGCGGCGTCCCCGGCGGGCCCAGCGTGCGCCAGCATAGAGTACCGCACTACGTCGGCTCCCGCCGCTGTGTCACGTCGACGTTTCGCCCTGGCCAGCTCCTCAAGCGTGAAAGGCTGGTCCGTCGCGTGCGGCTGGCCCCGCGCCTCCCTGACCTCTTCGTCGCGCTGTGGGCGCAGCTGCTGCTGGAGGTAGCTGGTGTGGGGAGGAAGCGGCTCGCTAGAACCCCTCGCTGTAAAGCAGTTCGCCAGCCGATCTGCCTCTTGCTGTGGGCGTGGGTGGGCAGCTGGGCGGGTCGGGGCGGCGCCTGAGGCTTTCCTGAAGCTCCCCCAAAGCTGGCCGAGGGAGGTGTGTTGGCTGAAAGAGGCGCACCACTCCAGCCACTTTGCCTCCCTGGCGCTCAGGGACACCTGTCGCGCGCGGGCTACGACGTCCTGCAGGAGCTGCAGGTTGATGGCCGTTGGGCGCTTCTCGTACAACCTCCTGTGAACGTTGACGCGGTGATTGTGCTCCCGGACTTCCTCGTTATAAAACCACCAGTCCGGGCGCCGGTGGCGATTTGAGGCTGTCCTGGGCATGGCCGCGTAAGCTGCACTCTCTATGGCCGCCGTAAGGTCCCTCTCCTGCAGGTGCAGGTCCACTGGAGGCACATACGTGGACCACCACTCGGCCAGGGAGGCTTGGAACTTTGCCCAATCCGCCCTCCTGACGTTCCACTGGGGCGGCGGGAGAGGAGGAGCTGGTGGGGCCACAGTGAGGGTGGTTAGGGTCCCGTAATGGTCGCTGGTGAGGGTAGGGTGGACTTGCCAGGTGGCACCGGGCTGTAGGTCGCCCCACACCAGCGTGAGGTCGAGCCGCCCCCCATGGACGTGCGTGGCCTCCCCTGTGTTCAGTAGTCGAACGGCAGGAACTTCTTCGAGCAGGTCGGCCAGGTGGCGCCCGGTCACATTAGTGGGTGACACAGACTGCAGCACGGGGTGGTGGGCGTTGAAGTCGCCCGCTACAAGGAGGCTGGAGTGGGATGCGAGGGAGAGCAGCTCCCCAACATCCAGCGGGTACCGCTGGCTCCTGTATATATTGTATACAGTGAGAGTGAGCGGCCCCAGCTGTAGCTCCAGTGCCAGGACCTCCACGCCGTCACCACAGTACACGGGTGCGGCGATCCTCTTGTGCGGGATGGTGTTTCGTATGAGGGCTGCACAGCCACGCCCATTTCCGTCACCAGCCGGAAGCGAGTGGAGGGTGTAGCCTGCGACTCGCCATTCAAAGCTGACGGGCGTGAGAGTCTCCTGTAAGAGAACCAGGTCCAGGTCTTCTTGGAAGACGGCTTTCAGCAGCTCATGTTTCTTGGGGCGGAGCCCCTGCACATTCCACTGCAGCACCCTCAGCGTGGGCGCCGGTGCGTGGGCTGGGCTGTCAATCCGCGCTTCCATCTTGGTTGTGGGCGTGCGGTGGGTGCAGAGGGTGTTGAGTGGGACCTCTCGGCGTGGTAGATGATGGGGGGGGGGGGCTGGAGGGCACCTTCTGTGACGGCGGTCAACACCTCTTCGCGGAGGAGTGCGTCGAGGTCCTGCTCGGTGGGGGCTGCGGTGCCCTGCCGGCGGTCGAGCAGCTTCTTCACCAGCTGTACGACACACGCGAGAATGACGTCCACGATGGCTCTGCCCTCCTCATTGAGTCCCTCGCAATAACCTGGGGGTCTACGTTGAGACCCTGTCGCTGGTTGGGCATTGGGTAGCACCGTGGACTGCTCCTCGTCTGGGCGGGCGCGGTGGGCCCGACGCCTGTGTCCCTTCCTCCTCTGTGGCTTGGGGACAGAGGGGGTGGGTTGCTGGGTGGAGGTGTGAGCGGAGTTGCTGGCTGTGCAGCTACTGGTACCCTCTCTCGCTCCCTGCCTGTCCTCTTCCCCTGTCTCGACCTGACTTGTGCCAGGCTGTTGAGGGGTAAGGGGTGGGTGGGAAGCCCACGCCAGCCTTTTTGGTGGTGGCGCTGGAACAAGGCGTCGGTTGCCTTGTTGCTGGGAAGGCCCACGTGGTTCCCCCTGCCTTTGCCGCTCCCCCTCCTGTGTACCCCCCAGACGTGTGCTGGGCAGGCCGAGAGTCGCGGGTTGATGGCTAACCCACGCCGACCCGATTGGGGGTTGCACGGCAATGAACCGACGCTCTCTTCTTTAGGTTGGGGGGGCACGTGGTTCCATCTGCTGCTGCTGCCGCCGGTGACCCCGTGGCATCCTTCTCTTTTGCTCGGGGCACTTCGTGTTCCAAGCGTGGTGCCCCTTGGTGCAGTTGGGGCACCGTGCCGTGGTGGACTCGCTGGCCTTGAGGCGACCGATACACTCCTCCGTCGGGTGCGCTTGGCTGCACACGCCGCACTTGACGGAGTTTTGGCACATGGCCTGGAGATGCCCGAAGCGCTGGCACTTGTAGCATCTCACAGGCTCACCTTGGTAGGGGCGCAGGGCGTAGCGGCCCCAGCTGCCTAGGTCCAGCTTGGGTTGGGTGGTGGCGGCCCCTCGTACACTACAAGGATCTGCCTGGTTGGGACCTTGTCTCTGTGTGCGAGGAGCCGTGTTGCCGAGTGCACGTGGGGGTGAGCCTCGACGGCCTGGAGTGGCAGAGTGGTCGGATATCGTTGAAGCACCAACTTGTGCCTCTTCACTCTGGGGTCGAGAAGGATCACTCGATCCCCCTCCTCGGCGAGGCGGCGCAGCATGGCCTCCGATCCATCGTCTTTCGGGGTGAGGACGTATTCGCCGTTGAGAGTAGGGCGAATGACTATCCACAGGCCAGGGTGTGCTCTCTCCAGCTTAGTTACAGCCTGGTAGGCACTGCTAGTGTTGCTCTGGTGCACCAGTTTAAACTTGTGCCGAGGTCCTCGTCGGGAATGAGACACTGTTACCCAGCCTGCCTCATTCTCCTGCTGGGCCTCCTCGGTCTGGGGGCTCGCGTCGATGACGAGGCGACCGCTTTCATCGCTGGGGGCCTCCTCTGCCTGTGAGAACTCCGGCTCCAGTGTTCGGGCGGTCCTCTTCGGCGTTGAAGTCTCGTTCGGTGAGGGTGGACCCATTCCGCGTCCGCTTGGCAGACTTCGGCGTGGTGGCTATGGACGCCGCCCCTTGCATCGGGGCGTCACTCTTGTTCGCCCATCAGCGCCACGGGTGCAAAGGGAAGAAGAGACAAATGCCCTCTTTACAAGCAGGACAGGAGGTATCTCCAATCAACCCGTCCACGCTTGCTTCTGTCTCTTTTGAGAGCTACGGAAACAGGAGGAATCTCCAATCAGACCGTAGCTGCCCTTATGAGACAAACCAGGCAACCTTCTTCTCTACTCTCAAGGTTAATAGTTACCAAATGGTAACATTCTTGGGCGATTAACTCTCGTGGAAGTGGTGATGACTCGTCAGCTGCTTGGATGCACTTTTCAGTGTGCTTGTTCTGCCGTCGCTCCTGATGATGCCTGCCTTGATATGGCCGGAAGCTACCCTTATTCTATTATTTAATTTATGGAAAATATCGAAATAATTACCAATAGAATAATATACAAATATAAGATTTGGACATATCAAAATAATTCTAAATATAATAAATGTGAATTTCATTTATTTATTGAATAAAACGGCAATATTTGATGGGTAACTAATTTATTTTTGTAAAAATGCTATTTATAGGGTATATTGTAAAAATAAAAAAAAATTAGGGGTAACATTTATACATGCCGCTACAGAGGTTTCTCAATGCGGTTTGTTTTCTTTTTCATTGCTTCTAGGCAAACTTCCTTGTCTTTTAGCAATAAACAAACAACACGACACGCCTAAGGGGCGCTTGTTATCAATCCTTTCAGCTCTGCAATTGAAAGCACCCAGCAAAACATTTTCTCGTTTAATTTTAACCTTAAAAGTTTTGAAAAGTGAAGGAGTTTTTTTTTATTCTTTTTCATTCATATTCAGATGAGGCCAAGTTTAAGGACAAGGGATTTTATCCTGGTTAGAGAAGGAAAACCAATTTATTTCGGGAAAAACGGGAACATTATAGATTTATCTGCCATTCAGGAAAGACAAAATGGCCCTATATGCCAAGAAAAAACATATGCCAAGAGAATTGCATATCCCTGAGAAAATGTTTACGCGAACGTAGGGTCAACGTAAAAGTCTTCCCTCATCAACAGGGTGAACGTAAAAGTCTTCCCTCATCAACAGGGTTAACCTAAACGTCTTTCCTTTTTTCACCGTTAACAGGATACAACCAAGCGACTTTATTTAAATTTAAAATCTTATGAAGTTTAAGAATATTGAAAATTAATTGTTTCTAATTTATAAAGAATGCAATTTTACCCACTGTATTTTCACTGTTTCTAAAGAATGAAAAAATGCAATTATCGGTGCAATCTAAAAAAATACTAATCAAGTTATTTTATTTTGTTTCACCATATTCATGGTTTCTTCTTTGTCCTGCTGAGATCAGGAAGAACACGGGATTTTGTTAATGCAGGCACGTTTATGGTTAGACCAATGGTCTTAGTGGTTGAAATGCATTAAATGAATAAAAAAAACAGTAGTAGATTTACTTTGGTGAAAATTACCGAAGCATTATTTAGTATTTTGTTATAAAATGAGCAATGGGGAATAGGTTGGGAAGCGAGTTTGCATTTCCTTATTAATATAGAAAGTTTGAGGAAGAAACTTTTCTGTTGTTGCTGATGAAGAATCGCATACTGTCTATAGGAAAGACTGCCTTAATATTAATCTTCTTTATATGTAAATCTCTAAATATCTTATTTAATTTGAAATGCAAATAAAAACTGATTTTTAAAAGAACGTTTATTTATGATCACAACTTTTGGAGCTTCAGGCTACATCCTTCAGCTGTACAAACACTGACAAAGTTTGACATAAGATATTTCTTATATACAAAATGTGAAATAAACAAAGACAGGAACAAATAAAAATAGTAGTAACAACGCCCATGAGAGAACTAAAGATACAAAAACATATGGAAAGAACATTTATGAAGAGGTGTTGGGTCCTCCTTGGGTCAAGTTATTAATATCTGAGAGGGGTGATAATCAACCTGATGAGCTGGTTGAAATGGAACTTTACCTTTCTGTGATTAAGGTATAAATGAAGTCTGCTTTTTCCATTCGACATTACAGTTAGTGGAACGTAAATGTTTAAATAGAACAGACATGCTAAGGCGGATTTAATTGAGTCCCTCCAAAGTTTTAATTTCACCAAAGGGAACTTCGATTTAAGCGGGTCATCAGATCGATTATCACATTCCAGATAGGCATCATTTCACCCTTAAGATGAGGCAGCACCTTTTGTATCTCTCGCTCTATCGTGGTTATTATTATTATTATTATTATTATTATTATTATTATTATTATTATTGTCCTTTTTTCTTTATCAAGATGAAAGTTAGAGAAATTGGAGTGAGGGGTAACATAATTAAATGGATTAGAAACTGGCTATCAGATCGTTCACAGCGGGTTGTTGTAAATGGGGCGTGTTCAGACTGGGCCCCAGTCACCAGTGGGGTACCACAGGGGTCAGTCCTGGGCCCATTATTATTTATTATTTACATTAATCACTTATATAATGAAGTGTTTAGTAGGATCTCTAAATTTGCAGATGACACAAAGCTGGGAAGCCGGGCCCTTTCGAGACCCGATGTAGAGCAAATGCAAATAGACCTTAATAAAATTGTGGAATGGGCGGATAAATGGCAAATAGGCTTCAACATAGGTAACTGCAGAGTCATGCATTTAGGATGTCCTAACTGAAAAGTAGAATACCATATGGAAAGCCAAATCCTTGACTCTGTTAACTTAGAAAAGACCTGGGGATTTTAATCTCGGAGTACCTTAAAGTATCGAAGCAATGCGCAGAAGCTTGTAAAAAGCAAACCGAATGCTGGGATTTATTGCTCGGAATTTTACTTTCAAATCGAAAGATATAATCGTGCCAGTATACAAATCGCTCGTGCGCCCACACCTCGATACGCGGTTTAATTTTGGTCTTCTTCCCTAAACAAGGATATAGCTCAGTTAGAAAGAGTGCAACGTTGAGCTACTAAACAATTCCTGGAATCCGAAACGAACCGTACGAAGATAGACTCCACTCATTAAACCTACTATCACTTGAAAGTAGACGATTACGTGGACAATTCATCAAAGTATCCAAAATCTTAAAATGATTTACTAATATTGATTACAGAATATTGATTACAAGCGATTTAACTCTAGTATACCTCAAAATTCCCTTACGTTTAAAATCACACAAACGTGGAATAGCCTGCCCAACCGAGTAGTAGAAAGCACGTCAGTTAATATGTTCAAAAATCAACTTGATGAGTACTTCAATAGTGTAAATATAAGGTAGTAAGATCATAAAATAAAGCGTCATACAAAAATAAGGAGTATATTATTTTCATCTCTAGCAAGCGAAGCCTTCGGGAGAAGAGTAGAGGGAGAGGTGACGCCCCCTTGTCGCGCGAAGAGAGCTTGTGTGTACCTTTGACTTTTCGAGCTATGTCGGCGGGGGTACCTCTTCTGGGTACCCCTGATAGGGCTTCCCTTTGGATTTGGTCGGAAACAAGGATCCAGACTAAGTTCGTCATTCCTTCCTTTTTCTACTCTATCCTTCTCCTTTCTACTTTTATCCTATCTCTCCCACTTATACAAAAAGAAAAAAACAACAAAAAAAGAAGCCTACTCATATCATGTCACTCTTTCCCTTTTTTCCCTCTATCTACATATAAGAACCTGGCAGCTACCTCATGCGTCATAAGAGAGGCTTTGGAACCTCTAGAAATAACGCCAATCGACGCTCACTGGTTGCAAGAGACTAGGACTAGAGGTGTCCTAGGCGTTGGGGGCACGATGAATGGGATGAGGTTATTGCCCCGTTAACCCCTTCCCTGGCGCGTAATTATTGACCGTTCCCAGTGCCCGTTGACGGGTGCCTCTGGTAGCATCGGTCTGAGGTGACGGCCCTTTGTTTCCCAGGCTGGTTGCCAGGCCAATAAAAAGCCTTGGGTTGAGTCTCTTGGTGTGGCGGGATATCTATTGAAAGCTACTCCGAGATCTTGGCCGTCGTGAAGGGAACTAGTAGGAGTTTAGTACGGGGCATGCTCCGTTGTTCATCTGGTGAGAAATCGATGGCCCCTTCGGGGACCGTCAGTGCTGCTTGGTTGGGAGCCATGGCAAGACGAGGTTTGACGACTCGGTCGTCAGAGAGAGAGAAAGAGCTCAAAATGACAGGCAAAAAAGGACCCGTTCGTCTAAACCACAACTGTGCAACATGCCAGTTAGAAAAGTAATGCGTTGACTTTCCGGAGGGCTGCTACTTAAAAAGCAGTTCCGAAAGTATCTGCACTACTTGTATATTGACGCGAGAGGTGGAGAAATTAAAAGACCTCTATAGAGCCTCAGAGGAGAGAGCTAAAATCCTTGAAAGAAAGTTGGAGAAACTCGAAGCCCTTAACGCAGCTCAGATTCGATGCCTAGAAGAGGCGCCGCTCACTGACGTGTCGAAATCCCCTGGTACCCAAGCGGAGATTCCAGCATCATCTGAGGCTAAGCTAGCTGAGGTAAGAGAAAAAGAATAAAGTTGACACAAAAGTAGAACCAAAAATAGAAGAAAAACAGATAAACAAGAAGCAAAAGAAAGATAAGAATGTGGAGAGTAAAGAGGAAAAGGGAAGGTCTCTTCCACAAGGGAAGACACCGTCTTCAGAGAACAAGTGTCCGAAAGTCACCCTCATTGGTAACTCACAAACACGGGATCTGCAGCCGCTGCTAGCGGCCCGCCTTCGCACTAGCGTGAAGGTAAGCTGCCTGTCAGGACGGGGTAACCACAACATCATAGTAGAGGCAGAGAAAGCTAAGATTTCTGAGGATTCAGTTGTTGCTCTGATGGTGAGCGGCAACACCCTCTTCCTCAGAGGGGGTAAGGTTGGCCTCAGTGGTAAGACCATCCAAACGGTAATGGGAGCCGTGGATGACATAGGGCTTAAAACCCGCAATTTTGTGGTAGTTGGGATGCTTCCAAGAAGAGGTCCACCCCAAACCGCTCACGAGAGAAACGTCGCAGTTAACAGAAGGTTGGCGGCTCTCTGCACGGCATAAAGAGTCTTCTTCGTGAACCCCTATCGTACCTTTATCGGTAGAGACGACCTCTACCAAAGAAACGGGGTACATCTCTCCTTTAAAGGGAAGGCCTTTCTCGCCAACCTAATTCAAGATGTCGTGGAACGCACCCAAAGGAGCGTTCGAAACAGAGCGAAAGTGGACGTGCGCCAGCACGCTTGTGTCACTCCTGGAACGACCGTCTCGGAGGTCGTCAAAAAGGGCATGCCCACGAAAACAGAGAAGCCGGGAAACGGAAGAGCGTATGGAGTCCTACACTAGGGGACTCCCTCAAAGTTCTTCTGTTCAATGCGAGGTCAATCAGGAATAAGTTTCTTGAGCTCCGTGGCCTCGTAGCAACAGAGGAACCTGAGATGGTGGCCATAACGGAGTCGCGGATAAAAACCTCAAGCCGACGTTTTGAAGGTGAATTCACGATTCCCGGTTACCAGCTCTTCCTGAAAGATAGGCCAGGCAGAGAGGGTGGCGGTGTGATGTTATATGTCAAGAATACTCTCAACTAGACGGATTGCAACATCGTATCCGACCATGAACTACTTGGTGTTGACCTAGAGATAGGTCCTGCCAAATACAGGACACTGGTGATTTATAGACCTCCTGCCCAACTCATTAAAAAGGACAGAGATCTGTACCAGCTACTAGAAGAACTTGTCGAAGACAGGGTGTGTATCGTCATGGGTGATTTCAACACACAAGTTGACTGGGAAACCAGAGAACCCTGTGGCGAGAACGCACTACCCCTGGAGTTCGCGAACAACGAGTTCCTCACTCAATGGGTGGGAGAGCCAACGAGAGGAGACAATATCTTCGACTTGTTTTTCACCCCTGAGGATGACACCGTTGAGGACCTCTCTGTGGGCGAAGAGCTCAGTGGCAGTGACCACCGACTAATTTGATTTGTAGTCAAATTCCTGAAGGCAGGGCCTGCAACTAGTAAATCGAGGAAACTCGATTTGAAAAGAGCAGACTTTGCAGGTCTTCGTGCTGGACTGACTGACGCGAGGCTAGAAGTGTGCAATGTTGTTGAAAACTCGTGGAACAGTTTCAAAACCACATTCATGAGTCTTCAATCGCGTTTTATCCCTCTGAAATGTCCCAGTCGGTCTTCTTTTGAACCAAAGTGGTTTAATCGAGAAATCGGCCAACTGCTTACTGAGAAGAGAACTGTCTACCAGCAATCGAAGATCTCGGGTGACCTTGACGAATACCGGAGGCTAGCCAGGAGAGTGAAGTCCAGAATAAGGGTGGCCCAGCGGTCTGAGGAACTTCGAGTGGCGAGACTCTGTAAAGAGAATCCCAGGGAATTCTTTGGATATGTAAACAGCCGTAAACCAATCCGTTGAACGATTGGCCCTTTGGGGAATGAGGAGAGGGCATTAAAGCACTTAGATGCAGAAAATGCTAACCTCCTCAACGACTACTTCTCTTAAGTGTTTACTGAAGAGTGTGGTCCCTTCCACCAGCCAATGGGTTCCTACTCGGGAAAAAAGCTGGAGGATATGGACTTCACCGAAGGTAAAATAAAAAAGAAGATCAGTGACCTAATGACGAATAAGTCCCCTGGACCGGACGTGTTTCTACCTAAAGTGTCAAAAAAAGTGTGCGATGAAGTGTGACGACATCTGAGCGCAATCTTTAACATGTCAATCTGGACCGAATGCGTTCCTAGAGACTGGCGTGAAGGGGAGGTGACTCCTATCTTCAAGAAAGGAGACCGAAGCCAACCGTCGAACTCCCGACCTATCAGTCTGACTTTGCTAGTCGGGAAACTCATGGAGAGCATGATTGTGGACAAAATGACGTCGTATTTAGAGTCAAACCTGCTACTGAGGAGTTCCCAGCACGGCTTCCGAAGGCAACGGTCATGCCTGACGAACCTTGTGGAATTCTTCCACTTCGTTTTCAGTGAGCACGATAGGGACAAGGCGGTAGATGTGGTCTACCTATACTTTTAGAAAGCCTTTGATAAGGTACCGCACCGCCGCCTTCTCCGGAAGTGCGAGCGCTGGGCATAGACGGAAAAGTAGCCGGCTGGATCGAGAACTGGCTAATTGGCAGACGGCAACGAGTGGTGGTGAATGGATAGGCTTCTGAGTGGGTGCCCGTTACTAGCGGGGTTGCCCCAAGGTTCTGTTCTGGGACCACTACTATTCATCATCTACGTCAACGACATGGATGGTGACATGGTTGCCAAGATTTCCAAATTTGCCGACGATACCAAGCTGTGTATGAACGTTGCAAAGGATGGAAATACGTCCCGCCTGCAGGAAGATCCTGAGGAGATTGGAGAGTGGTCGGACACGTGGCAAATGCCTTTTAACGTGAACAAATGCAAAATGATGCATATCGGCCACAGAACCCCCCAATCTCGGTATATCCTTAAGGACACTGCTATTGAATCCACCGACACTGAGAAGGACTTGGGTGTAACAATCACTAGCGACCTCAAGTTCTCGAAACAGTGCATCGAGGCAGAGAAGAAAGCCTAAAGGATGTTAGGCTACATAAAGCGCCAGTTTGGATACCGAAACAAGGAGAGAGTACTTTGTCTGTACAACTCCCTCGTTCAGCCTCACCTGGAGTATGCCGTACAATTATGGAGTCCTTTGTTTCGAAAGGATATTGAAAAGTTGGAACGCGTACAAGCCAGGGCAACCAAACTGATTCCCTCTATCCGACATAAAAGTTATGAGGATAGACTAAGGGAATTAGATCTGTTCTCGCTGGAAACCCGTAGACAGCGTGGTCAGCTCATCGAAGTTTTTAAAATAATTCGAGGGTTCCACAATGTTGACTACCGGGATATTTTCACACTGAGTGAGAACAAAACGCGCAATCACGGCTTCAAACTTGAACTGAAGTGTTACAACCGCAATCTGTGTGTAAATATTTTCACTTACAGTATCTGCGGTAAGTGGAACGCACTTCCAGTGGAAGTTGTCAACAGTGAATCTGTTGACCAGTTCAAGTCAAGACTAGACAAAGTCTTGAAAAGTAGCCGTTCAGGGACGCAAAACAATTGAGCAGCCATGTGCCCGCTCGATTGCTAGTCCAAAGGTACCCTCTCTGAATGGACCGTAAGGTCTCCTAGGGTACTTCCTTTCCTTGTTGCTCCCCTAATTCAAAGAAGCGTGTACGTGTATTTGAGGGATAGCTAAAGCTGTATGTCAAGGGTACACATGTAGATGAGTGTGTACCGTAGAAGTGAAGTAGTGAGAAAATACATGTACAAAAGGCCATATGGTATACATGTAGATAAGTGTGTATAGTAGAACATAAATATTTTTCTTAAAACTCATATAAAAAATATATATAAAGGGTACACATGTAGATAAGTGTGTACCGTAGAGTTGAAATAGTTAACAAAAAAAACAACCTTTATCAGTGATTCTACACCTGAAAGAGTAAGGGTAATACTCCGAACTACTCCTGTACTTGGAATAAAAAATAGAAAAAGTTGTTCACTTAAAAAACCCCCGAACTTTTATTTGTATTTAACTATCAATGTGCACACGACGCTAATAATTTCAAAAAGTTAACGTGATAAACCATAAAACCCTTACATAAAACAAAAGTCACATACATACAGAGAGAGAGAGAAGTAAAACCAACGATCACGTCCTATATGTTTTGGTAAACATGAAGATCGGCGGCGCACCCGAAAAAGTGTATTTGTTTTGCATGTACGTTTCGTTCACCCGCGCATGCATATTCTTTTGCGATGGGTTAAATAAAAACGTTAAAAAAACAATTATGATTATATACTGCGGGGCTTTGCCCCCAGTCCCTTCAATTGATTGAAACTCAGGATCATCGTAGGGAGGTTCACCCCGCAGTGATAAATCCCCCAAGAGCAATCTCCAAAAAGGTGAAATATATTGGAACAGGGACGAAATATTTTGCGTCCTATCGTTCGCGCCGCCGATCTTCAGGTTTACCTATGTTTTATACACCTTGGATGAACAAAAAAAAAACCAAGAATGTAATGAATAGAGTGATTTGTTCTATAAATTGAAGACAACCGAAAATTGGGTAACTTATGATGATTAGGGTAAACGAAAAGAACGCCAATTCTTATTCTCTTTTCGAAGATATTAGATTTCGAAAGCTTAAAAAACCATCTCCAGTCCATAAAATAAACACAATATATAATGTTATAATTTTCAAAAGTAAATTCAGATACACTAAATTCACGAATAAGTAGAGATATTTAACTTGATAAATGAAATCAAAAGCAAAATAATGGAAAAATGTACACAACTTGAACAATTTTATAAATTTTAAGGAAAATTGTTATTTTAAAGTACTACAAATTTAAAAGCTAAAACTAAGAAACTTACAAATAATATACGATCTCTAATAATTAATAATCACGTAATTGATTTAATTCCTAACTCTTTATATGATATTTTTATTAATCTGGCAATTGCGAACAAATTTCTCATTAAAAATCGGTCATCAAATTGTTAATACGATAAATAAACCCGTAATTGTTTCGAATTTCTTTTTCATATAAAAAGACATGGAGAAAGGTTAGGTTAGGTTAGTTTGTTTAGAATATTCAATTAAAACCAATGTTCTTTCTATAATTATATGTGCCTTGTTACTTTAAACACGATATACGAATTACGATGACGCCAGTATAGAGAAATAGTTGTCAGTATCTTTTCTATAGAAAGAACCTCTTTATATTCTCAAAAGGTATACTTTCTAATATAGATACTGGTAGATAGCGATTTTGTGGCAAAAAATGGTGGTATTTGTTTTATAATCTGTTACATCAATAAATACTTGATTACTAATGAAAAAAAATCGTTCCGCTTTATACTATGGGCAGTCAATAAGTTTTGCGAATTGGTAGGGCAAAACAGAGGGAGGGGGATGGCTGTTTGTGGGGTTGTTAAGACAAGTTATGACAAGTCAGGACCTGCAGCCACACGCTCCTGCCTCGTCTATTTAAGAAGCAGTAGCTGATCGCAGGTCGTCAGTCACAATTTTTTTAACAATGGGGAAGGTTGAGCACCGCGCAGTGATCAAATTTTTGATCAAGGAAGGCAATAATGCAAAAGAGATCCATGAACGCATGGCTGCAGTGTGCACCGACACCACCCCTTCCTTTGCAACTATTGCTTGCTGGAATAGGGAGTTCTGCCATGGTCGTGAGTCCCTTGACGATGACCCCCATTCAGGACGCCCGTCAGACGTGATTCACGAGGACAATGTAGCTCGTGTGGAGAGGAGGATCCTCGAAAATCGACGGGTAAAGGTCGAAGAAATCGAGCGAGAACTTGGAATACCACATGGAAGTGTTATCAACATCATCCACGGCAATTTGGCCATGACCAAGGTCTGCCCGAACCGAATAGGATTTGCTCCGAACCAAAGATGACCATTTTCAAGAGCAAAACTGACATAACTGTATGCAGTACTGTAACATGTATCGTTTATTTTTGCTCAAGGTCGTTTTAGTTACTTCATTTTGTTCACTATTTCTGTCCAACTGCGCTTTTTTCTTTACTTTGTTTTTATTTGGTTTCGTCCTTTATAGTATTCAAATAAAAAATAAATGAAAAATACGTTAGATAAAAGTACGTAGCGCCATAATAAAGACACCTAAAAAAACATTGGCCTGGTTGGATAGAACCTTTCCGTCTGCCTCTATAAGCCCTAAATTTAGGAAAATTTGATTAATTGCTAGGTCGATAATGACTTGCAGTAATATTGCTTCGGGTGAATTTTCCCAAAATGAAATTATTGGATATTTCGAAAAGTTTAACGCGATTATCTTTTGCACCTTTTGTTATTAAGCTTCTTGAAGGCGAAATAAAAGTTATATTTGCTTTATGTATTTTGTTCCTTCGGTTTTTTGGATTTCGAGCTTAATCGTGTAGTTACGAGCAATATCGGCTAATGGGGTGTTCCATTCTTTCTGTTTGGAAGATCCCATAAAGAAAAGGAAAGGGGGTTTCTTATCAGCCCCCGCCCATTTTAAGTTGCCTCATCTCGTAAACATAAGTTTAGGGGTGAATTTATAATTTTCTTATGGTTCAAAACCTTTTGTTCTCACGCATCACCGATACCTTATTACTTTTTGTGCCAAATTTTAAATTAAATTCTTCCCAATACGGTTTTGTTTTCATCTCTTTTCTGTTCCTCGTTCGTGTTTTTCGCGCTTGGGTGTTATCGGATCTTATGGAGAGAAGGAAGTAGAGAGCCATGAAATTTACCATGAGGTTAAAGGTGAGAGAACGTTCCGAGTTTGTAGCGTTGTTCGCCTACCAATGAACTAGAAATAAATTTAAATGGTACTAAGTTCGTCATTGTGGATTGATGTGGGTGTCCAAAACAATAGGGTTTGGGATTTAGATAGACATATTAAATAATTGTAAACAATCGACTATCTTATCCTAATTCCCAACATCCAGCTCTCAGTTAACTTCCATCCTTTTCGTCACTAATAATTTTAAATTTACAACCATTCTATTTCATTCCTTTTCTTCCTGTTTTGTAATTTTTTTTCTCTCTTTTAATGGAAACTCACGTCTTTGCTATTGGAATAGGTAATTGCTATTTTGCTATTTATATCTTCCATTGAAATTTTTCGGCCTTCTATCCATCAGAACCAACCGAGGTAAATTCCACCTAATATGTACTTTCTCATTCCACTGATGACGTCAAAGCCCTCCATTTTCGCTCTCATTGGCCTCTTTGAGATATGATCCTACTATATATCATAAAATTAAAACCCTTGGCCTATTATGGCAGTCATGACGAGTACAGATTTGTCTCTTCTCCCTGCACTATTTAATCTTTTTCCATCTGCTGTCTTCCCTCTCCGCCTTCTACATTACCTACAGTCACTTTTCTTAACCCTTCTTTCTCCGTCTTCTCTCTACACGCAATTTAAATTTCCTTTCTTTGTCTCTAAATAGGTCCACGTATTAATAATTTAATCTCTTCCAAGGAGTTGGCACTCTTCCTCATCGCTGGAGTGTGACCTAATGACCACTTTAATGCTAGTCTGCCTCCACTTGACCTGACAAGTACACGCTCCTACCCATTCAAAGAACTCATGGGCATGATGGTCGCGTCAGATTAATTTATTACAGCCATCTATCCTCGTATCTTATTTCAATCAAACCCTTAAATAACTTCGAAAACCTCTTCCTGTCCTTCCACAATTTACCACTTCTCACAGTTACAGTCATCTAACACCCTCTTGGCCACCCCTCAGATAACCTCTTTGAGAACTTAAAGGGACCTCTAAACCAAGACTACTCTACCTTTCAACTTTTTGTTCTCCCTTGATCTCGCCTCTCTTCTGCCCGCACTGGATCATGGAGCTGAAGCATTTGTTTCTATTTTTTCTCTCTCTCTGTCTTTCTGTCTGTCTCTTTATCGCCTTATATATCTGTTTCTCTATATTTATGTATCTCTCTCTGTCTATCTGTCTGTTTCTTTTTAGCTCTCATTTCCATCTCATTCTCTCTTTCTCTTCTCATCTTTCTTTATTCTCTCTCTTTATCTCTCTCGCATTCTAAAGTTAAAGAATCCAGACTAGCAAAGGCGCATAGATCTGCTCTATGGCTAGTTATAAGGAAAGTGTCGGAAGCAAGGTAGGTAGTTCTTTGGAGGAAATTTGGAGTAGGAGGCAAATAACACGTTATTCTCTGGTTATTATTTTGTATGCTTTAATAAGGTTGTTTGAATAATTAATTATGTTAATGATATTGACGCAAACATAGTCTCAATATTATAATTTGCTACTGACTACAAACTAGACAGAGGTAGAGCGGAATCTTGTAGGAAAAAGAGGCCAGTCAGAAAATATTAAATCGTCAAAGAGGTGATGAGGTTTAACCCATGCGACTATCCATTATCCTAAAAGATACGATTAAACCGTAACTATAAAGCATCTGCTTAGCCCTCTCCAGACCGTGGATCTGCAAAATCTTTAGGATTTCTTCGCTGACATTTTAATCGATGATGGTTTTCCTTTATAAATGGATAAGTGCAATGTATTTCACTTCAAATCCATGACATTAATAGTACAGGTAATGGGTGTTGGTTCTCATTTCATATTATACTGCAGCTCTTGCAGTTTAAATCTTAAATGTCTAGAGCAGTTGACACCTCACCTAACATCTTTCAGTCAGACACTGTGAAAACTAGAGGGCAGAAAACAGGAAAATATACAAATAGAGAAAATATTATTGAAAAATGGAAGAAATTATTAGCACTTTTGAGATTAAATGGGCATCAGACCCCAGACCCATGACGCCAGGTTCTAAATATGAGATGGAATTTAACTTAAAATAGAATAAGAAATCGTAAACACACTTAAGAGCCTGAAAAATGGTAAATGATCTAAAATGATTGTATAACCATCGATTTTAAAATAGCTCAGGGAAAGTTTATGGCCACCACTTGCCAGTCTGTTTACAAAATATTTAAGCAAAAAGAAAAGTAATTCCATTGGTATGATTCAACGATTCGGGTGTCCTTCTTTCCAAAAGGAAAAGGGGCAACAGGGAATAAATAAGGAACTGCATAACGATCGGTTTCTTATAGGCAACTTCAAAATATTCCTAAAAGTCATATCAAATAGGCTAACCCAAACGCTCAACTGAACCCCTTGAACAGACCGTTTTAAAAATTAATTATAGTTTGTACCAAAAATGAAAAATGTTTATTAATTATTGCTGCAAATAAGTAATAAGAAATGCATCACTATAAATTATCCCTAGAATATAAAAGTGACTTTAATCCAATTAAAACATTCAAAACAAACATCTCAAAAAGAAGGAAATAAGACCTACATCGGTTCATTTTCTCATAAAAAGTCATGCATCATCGTCATTTAAGCTGAATTCAGTCAGTGCAAAAATATGAATTAAACGATTGAGGCAAAAAGACTCATTAACCCACTAAATGTTTACATCACTTTGAGAAGACTAGGACTACCAGGGATAGAAACAAAGGGGATTCAGAGTTATTATAAGATCTTTAAGTCAACGTTGCTTTTCTGGTAAGATAATATTATTATTTTTAAATTCAGAAGAAATATAGATAATGATATCAGAATTATCACCAGCTAGCGTCAATAACAGAGCTCCTATGGGTATTCAAAGAGGTCAGGGAAGAGGGAAAACAATTAAAATAAATAAAGTAGAAACTTTATCTTTCACAAAAGCTCTATTGAGGTTGAAGGACTTTTACAAGCGATGATACCACCCATTTAACCCATTTCTATAAAACAGATGACACTGAGAATTAAACCAAGTTAAAACAGCTCTTTTTTCATCAGCTCCTCTTTTTTCTAACCCCTTTTCTTTGTGTACTCTCTTTTTCTTTAAAACATTTTCCCCATTTTTCTTTCTTTCTTCACGATCTTTTCCCCTTCTACTTTCAACCTTTCTTCAAATCTTCTACCTCTTTTTACCAAGCATTTTCCACCTCCACACCCTTTAGATGAGGATATAAGTCATCCGAATTCTTTTGTTTTTCTTTTGATGATGTTTACAAAAGAGCTGTTTTTAACTTGGTTTAATTCTCACTGTCATCAGTATTTTTCGAAATGGTTTAAATAGATGGTAAAATCGCTTGCAAAAGTCTTTGACATCAATAGAACTTTGATGAAAAAAAAGAAAGATTTCTACCCTCTTTTTAAAAATTTTATTCCCCTTTTCTACGAACTTTTGGGATATTTCGCGTAAAATTAACTTTACCAAGATGTAAATAATGAAATTTTTCATAAGATAAAGAATTTATAATTGACGACTAAATTCTAGAACAAGGACAACAATGCATTTACTTGGGATAACCTCTGAGTTCTGATGCCAGAATGGAAGAAACATATCAAGGAAGGAACAAATTTAACCTGGGCGTCGATAGAAGAGCTTAAAAATTTCCTTAAAAGCGTCATTCTTTTTTGTTTACAAAACACTATTTAAGACATTCATTTTAATGGTTCTAATATAGGAATGAAAAACTGAGATACTTAAACACAAACTAAGGACAACTAAAAGAAGAATACAGCTATACATATATATTAGAAATATCTTACAGGTCTCCTGAGGAACACTTGGATAAAAACAGTGGTGTCAAATATTGTAAAAATAATATATTTTAAATGAAAATAGGCAGCTATCATTGTCAGAAAAATAGCTGACAGAGAACCAACGCAAGTTATTCTATATTGGACCATTATATAGAGAAAGAGGCTCAGAAAAACATCGCGATGAAGGTGAGGAATTGAAATTGGCTCACTGCCACAAGTAACATTTTAAACAGATCGATGGTCGCAATTAAGGGAAACTTCAGGAGGAAGCCTTTGTCTTGCATTGGAAAGGACAAGTTGATTGATTATGATAATCGTATATGAGTAATTTATTTCATTCAATTTGTTATGGCTTCTAATTTGGGAGATAATGGCTTCAATATGAGCTACTTGTATATTCCCTTCTAGTTTTCCTGAGTTTGTGTTGAAATTGTTCATGTTTTGGATCTGGGATGTTTCGAAAAGTTTTCTTGTTTGACAATTTAAAGTTATGATTAATATCTTGCTTGTTCGAACTCATTATATGAAGGATTTGTTTTCTACTGTGTGGATGTTTTGCATTGGATAGATTGGATTTTCAAATGACTTGGTTGAAATCGATTATTCTCCGGTTTTGTATGTTAACCTATTTTGCATACTCAAGATTTGCGCAAGGCATTGTGGAAATAATTAATTTCATTTATTGTGGTATATTATAAAGTTTACAATTTAGTGCGCTGATGAAACAGAAGCTTTCAATACATGGATGAAGATTGGGCAAGGAGGAAATGCAGCCTTTTTTTTATATGTATGATATGCAATTCAGTCCAAATTGATCAGAACGCCTGTATTTCTACTACAATATCTTCCATAACTTTGGACAAAGAAAATCTAAGCTTTTAAAAATGAGTATAAGAAAAACTATAGGTATAACTTTGTTTTGGTGAAGATTATGAAAATTTGGATCCATAAAACGAGTTATCACTAGATAAACAATTTCCTAGAAAAATTGAAGTATTCAAAATGATACTAATGAAAGCAGAAACACATTTCTACCGGCTATTGCAAATGTCCTGTTCCACTCGTTACAATGCTACAACAAAGAGCACAATGCTAGTCTTGATGCAGTTAGATAGGTTTTGATCGTTTTAACATATAAATATGCACTATAGGCGAAACCTGAAAGCCTCGCCCAGGTTGCAGACGAAGTCTTTCCTCACGCTGGCCGACACGCGGTTGAAGAAGGACTTCAGCTAGTCGATGTTGCTGTGGCGGATCTTGCAGGCCTTGTCCTCGACATGTGCCTACAAACTATAGTCGAGGGATTGAGGTCGGGCGACTGCAGCCGCCAAAATCGTTCGACCCGTCGTTCATGTTTGACCCCAACCACTCTTTCACGGTCTCGACCGTGTAGGCCGGGGCACCGTCCTGCTGAAATACGTAGACCGCCTTATTTGTGATCTGTCTCACCCATGGCAGAACTATCCAAAGATATCCCTATAATCGGCCGTGAACCGCACTGGCGGTATCTTCCCGCCCTTCGTACCACCATGCCGAGCTTCAATAAGAAGGCGGTTGTGGGCACGTAGCGGACCTCAGAAACGTCCTGACCGTGAATATTTTTTCATCAGTAAAATGAGAATTCGATTGCCATGATTATTCAAATGGTTGAGAAGGCGAAGACTGCGCTACCGACCTTGTTCTCGCATATCGTCGGTGAGCAGAGGCCTTTTCACGCACTTCAAGCACTTGCCTCCTTCCTCCTTGACGGCTCTTCACACCCTCAGCCCGGAGATGTTCATTTTTCTTTACGAGCGCAGTCATTTCGACTTTCAGACTATTTTGAAAAGCCTTTCTTACAGCCAAAGGCTGGCAACGTGAGGTCTGCCTGAATGAGGTAATATTTAAGGTATTTCCCATTGAGGCTCTTATCGATGTCGGGCTTGTTGTAGCCCGTGCGCACGAGATCAGTGTTCTCGATTCTATTCACGTCCAGCTCGACACCCCTGTACATAATTGAAAAGACATTTTAATAACATTGCATGTTAGAATTTAGAGACTGGCAGATATGGAAAAACATGCTTTTCCTCCAATTCCTTCTACATTTATTAGTTCACTTCGCCTCGTAAGCGCAGAAGTGGTCCAGTAGTATCTTTCACCGATATCACGCCCCGGACCATGATATTTCCTGTGCCAAACTTCACACTCCTTTGGTGTAATTGTCAGAAAAGCTTTTGATTGTAATGCGACGAATAAACCTCCTGCTATTAGATCCGAACAAATTGAACATAGATTCCTCACTGAAGTGGACTTGGTTCCATTAGTCATCCATCCTTGTAACGTACTCATTGTGAATGTAAGATCAACCTTCTTGATCTTCAACCTGAATGAATTTATAAATGCATCAAGAGAGGTGAACGGATTAAAATGATAATTGGGACAAATAAGAACTGATATAAATGAAAGTTCAATGTACCTCAGATTACCTAATATTTTATGATGGATTATAGAAGGAGCACAAGAGAGAATATTAAATTGATATAAGTGTTGAGTGTCCTACAGCCTCTAGAATCTAGGAAAAAGTCTAATCTAACATTTATAAATTCTCCATTAACTTTCACACTTTTGAGACTAGAGAAATTGTTCCGAAAAAGGCCTGGGTAGAGTGATCTTTTCAGGTTTGCGGAAAGGGAGTACAGTGGCCATTCGCCCGGAATCTGGGAGGATACTCTCTGCCCAACTCGTGTTGAGCAAATTTAGCAAAATTTCCATTCATCACTCACCTAGGTGTCAGATCATGCATACGGGATATCAGACGGAGGAGGAGCGGTGTCCGAGCATGAAGCGACTTGAAACCGTAAATTGAATATTGCTAGAGAGTTATCCCGGGTAGAGAGTATGGAGAAAGCTGTCACGAAAGAGTCTGCCGCGGACGCGGGGTCTGAGATTGAAGACCATTCTACTGGATAATGGGAGAGGGCTCGTGCAGAACCTACCCTGAATTCTATTGAATCGCTTATACTTCTTTGAAAGAGGGGTCTTTCCATTAGGTGAAATCACATATGCTTGCCAAAAAGAAGATCGTTCGTTCGTGCTTTGAAGCTTACCGTAAGTTAGTAGCAAACTTCCGGGCGATAAGGTTTTCGGAGAAGAATTCCACGGTCTCAACAACTGACCTAAACTCATCGACTGCAACAGATAAATTAGTCATTTCCTGAAATGGAGAACAACGTAATGGCTTCGAGCACTCACGAGGCGGTTTCTCAGGTGGCAGCGGACCAGAAAAAGATAGTTGAGTGTGAAACTGATCATTACGACAAAAGTCATCGATCACCTCCCACCCAAAATCAAATTGTGCATCCGGAAGGCACATTGGTCGATCGAAACAAGAAAACGAAGAGGATCTCTGATAGTAATTCTTAAACTCATGAACACTTAAGACACATATCTCCAGGTTGTCGATCCAGTCAGCAAGAACTTTTCCACTGGGATTGATCGTTTAGTTTTAATGTATAATAAAAATAGTAATGTTCTAATTTTTTGGCTGTATTAAAAGTTTCACTTTGAATGTTTCATTTGAGTCATTTCATTTGAATTTGCGCTTATTTTTTTCCATTCTCGCTTGCGTGTTCATTTTCCTATCCACTGTCTATCGTGGCTCAATCTAATGCTGATACATTAACAACTACTCTTTGTTTCCAGTTCTCCAGCCAATCTTCATTCTCTCCATTCAGCTACTTTAGCCGAAATTCCGAGTGCTTCCACTTTTCGCATTAATCTCTTTTTGGGAACCTTGTCTCATTCCTTTCTAAAGTCTAGTAAATTTGAGTAAATTTTAAGTATACGAGGGTCCTTCAAAAAGTTCGTGGAAGGATGGACTAAAATTAAAACAAAAATAAGTAGAAATTTTATTTTTCAACATAAGCTTCATTGAGGTCAAAAGACCTTTTTGTAAGCGATGATAACATCCATTTATACCATTTCAATAAAAGTGAGAATTAAACTAAGTTAAACCAACTCTTTTAACATCAACAGAAGAAAAACGAATGCCTTTAATATTAAAAAAAGAAAGATCGGATGACTTAGCCCCATCCAACTTATTTTGATTTCCAAACCTTCAAAAAAGCCAAAATAAAAGAGGTATTCAAAATATGTAGTTCAATTACAATTAATTCCCTTTCGCGTAGTTAAAGAAAACTTTCAAATTCATCGTTGCTCAAATAGATTCATTTTCGTAGGAATTTTACCCACGATCTGCCTCTATTTCTCAGTAGGGATCTACTGAAAACGTGGGTTCTGAGCGACGGGTATATATAGCGTATGACAGATGCCAGGAAGTCAACCCGATTCTAGGCTCCATCCGGCGATTAACCCCACACAATGTTGCTAAACTTTCATAAAATAGGAAGCAGTATTTCCACTCGAGGAGAGAGGGAGAGGGGAGGAGAAATTGAGAGTGTAGGAGTGAGAGAGATAGTGAGAATAAGAGTAAGCGAGATTGAACGTGAAAATCAGAGTGAACGAGAGTGAAGCTAAGGATGAAAGTGAGAGATTCATGGAGAGTAGGAGTTAGAAATTGATAGAGAGTAAGAACGAAAGAGTCTGTTTTGATAATTTTCTTAGTCCCTCGATGAAGTAAAAACGAGAAAAATAGGAAAGAAAATAGTTACGAAATAACAAAAACTACCAAAGATAACAAAAGGGTAAAGTTCAAGAACTTGTTAGTTAATGATAGTACTTAAAGATAGATATACCATAGTCGTCGATTTTGTCGTTATTTACATTAAATAAAAGGATGAATTCCACCAGGAGTTTTGTGGGGGTTTCTAAAGTGGAATTGAGGGAAGCAGGATTGTTCGTAAGTAACATCCCCCGAGACCTCTAAATAATGATAAGAGAGGTTTTATATGCGCGCGAAGGACTATAATTTATTTGTTCATTAACTGCTTCCTTTATGCTTTTTATTAACCTACTTCCTATTTAAGGCTCCTTAGCAATGTGTTTATAGTCATTTAGATCCCAAATGGTTCTTTTCCAACCTGATTTTGTATATTTCACTGATGTGTTCTTAAGGTTGCCAGAAGAGACATTCCTTGTCGAAACTTTTTTTAAATGCAAGACTTTTCGTAATCGACCATTAAATAAAACCATTTCATTTTATAGTTATTTTCAAGGTGGATTCTAGCAAAAATTAGAATTCTGTTTTCTCAATTTCGATCAATTAAGCACGAATGGAAAATCTCTCAGGATTTGGTTAAAAAAACGCCAAACGTTCCTGAAGACCACCGCAAACCAAGTGGCATGTTCAGAAGAACGTATTTCCTAAACTTTGTGGTTACAGACGTTTATCCATACTCCACGCTTCAACTTAGATTTGATAGAAGAATTTGAGAGAATCAAGCGTGGATTCAACTTAGATTTGATGGAAGAATTTAAGAGGATCAAGCGTGGATTCAACTTAGATTTGATGGAAGAATTTGAGAGGATCAAGCGTGGATTCAACTTGGAATTGATAGAAGAATTTGATGGAAGAATTTGAGAGGATCAAGCGTGGATTGAACTTAGATTTGACAGAAGAATTTGAGAGGATCAAGCGTGGATTGAACTTAGATTTGATGGAAGAATTTGAGAGGATCAAGCGTGGATTCAACTTGGAATTGATAGAAGAATTTGATGGAAGAATTTGAGAGGATCAAGCGTGGATTGAACTTAGATTTGACAGAAGAATTTGAGAGGATCAAGCGTGGATTCAACTTAGATTTGATGGAAGAATTTGAGAGGATCAAGCGTGAAATATAGGTGTGCACTTACGATTTAAGCTGTAAAATTCGAGATGAAGGGAAGTGAGTAACTATAAGCCGTAGTTAGTCTGTTTAAGGCTCGGAAATCACACATTAGTCCCTAGAACTCATCCTTCTTTGAAACCCGATGCAATGGGGATGCCCATGGTGGTCGCCATGTTTAAATTATTCCCTCCTTTTCCATTTTAGAGAGTTCTTTTGCGACTCTGAGTTTAAGTGAGGGCGAGAAGCGCGGTTGTGTGTTTAGAGGGGTCCTATTGTGTGTATATAATTGTGTGTAGTGTCTATAACTAGCTGGCAAACAACTCAGGATGAGGTTAGGTGTGGAAAAGATGCGAAAAATGCAGTGTTTAACATGTATAGTTGGATGTATGGCTGAAAGGAGGCCTGCGGAACTTGGCATGTCAAGTTATTAGACACACGTGGTGTAGGAGGAAGGAGTGCCGTGAATAACGCTACCAGACACTCGGTTCAGGCGAACATGCCCTTTTATGTCTAGGACAGGTGAGAGGTTTTGCAGAAAGTTAGCGCCTAAGATAGGGTGACTGACGTTAGCAACCAAGAACAGCCAAGGGACTGACCATCCGGGGAAGATAGAGATGGAAAGACGTTACCTTGAATAGACCGGAATAGGCTGACGTGAGAGGGTTTGTAGCGAGGACATCAGTGGAAACTGACATCTGTCCTAAGGCAAAGCCGGAGATATGGAGAAGGTAGAGCCGCTGTAAACGAAAAAGTTGTATCCCTCCTCTAGATTCCGGATAAAGAGAAAGGTGTTCGAGCTCTGCGTCGCCTCCACGATGAATACAGAGGCCGGCTGATGGAATGAAGATGTCCCTGAGGTGCAGCTGGTGGCACAATCACGTCATAAGGCCCATACGACCAATGCCTTAAATCCTGCACTGCTCACGCTACAATCATTTTTTGAAATCCGCTGCCAGTTCTTTAGGAGCACTTAATAGTGCGGGACAGTCAGACGTGTTACCAGTGAATAATAATAATGTTCAAGTGATCCTACCTAAGATCATGGCTCAAAGAGCAACTATTTGTAGGCAAATAGACCAAGGTTCTCCTGGACCAATGACTACGAGTTGCCCAGCAAAGAGGCAAATTATAATAAAATCAGGCAATGGCTTCGCCACTCCCCCCTAAGGGGGTAGCTTTCCCCTTCGCTAGTAACATTAACATTTAAAATCTAAAAAAAACAGCTATGGTTAAATTTTTATAAATTTCTGAACTTCTTTAATTATAATAATTTTTAAAAGAAACTTTAAACTAAATTTCCCCCCTTTCAAAATATCACGTTGCTAAAATATAGTTATAGAAGAAGATATATAAAAATAAATTTTCTGAACTTCACCATTTGTAATTGTTTGGTTTTAAAAAAATTCACAAAATTTCGATACTTATATTTATTTCTGAACTTTGATAAAAAACATAAGTCATAACCAAACTAAGATTTAATTATTATTCAAATACTCAAAAAAATTCCCTTGTAAATTATAGAGTTAGTGAAAAAAGATATGGCAAGAGCAGAGAAAAAAAGGAGAGGGAATTTGTCATACGCAGGGGCAACGAAAGAAGGACCTCAGGTAACCCCAGACCCCTAGGTGGCCCCAGCACCGATGGAGAGTCTTGTGCCATACCTTATTATAGAGAATCAATCGAAGGAGATTATGGCCATGATAATGTATGCCCATACAGCAAACATTTCGAATTTGTGGTGTTTCTCGACGGAACTCAACACATTTCTGAAAAAAAGGTATGAAGAGGAAGTTGTGGTTCTCGGAGAACCCTCCATCAAGAGACATTAAAAATTAGAATAGTTGGAAAGGAAGAGGTCAAAGAGGAGAATAAGAAACAAGAGAAGAAGAAAAAGCAGAATACGAGGAAAGACTTCACTTCGGAGTCAGAAAGTAAAGAATGTGTAGAGGAAGCAGGGCCAAGGGAAGTAAAGAATAGTAAGAAAGGGGACTTAAGAGATTCAAAGAAGGAAGTAGTGAGAAAGAAAGTGGAAATCGAAAGCAAGAGGACGAGCATGGATTTACCATTGTTTGAGGAAGCAGACGTACACATATACACCACTATGAGAAACGAATTCCCCAAATATCTGAATATGATATATATTATAGACGGGATAGTAGATAGAAGATTTAAGTGTGCTCACTAATCAGACAACCCGACGGATGCAGTCCAAAGATCTATACTGAGTGGTAGCCTACAGGTAACAGAGGATAAATGGAACTTTCTAAGGACAAAGAATTTCAGAAAATTAAGGAACGGACAAAGGAAGAAGTCTAGAGTGTAAATAAGTAGAGTTGTGGATAAAAGAGTTAATAAACTGAAGATAGTTGAAGTGAAACCTTGTCTGGATCGTTTGGTCAAGGAAGACCCTGATATAGCAGTGATATGTGAGCCCGGTTTGAGTTTAGTGAAGTATGAGCTGAAGCTGCAGCACTATTATACCTACACTAAAACCCTCTCTAATGAAAGGTTCGATGGTATAATATTTGCTGTTTGGAAAGGTATAGAGCATAGGGAATTGGAAGAGCTGGACAAGACCTATATGGCAATAGATTTGGGCACCAAGGCGGGACCAGTGGTAATAATTGGGGCGGTACCAACCCCCAAAAAGAAATTATTTGCCCCTCCATAATTTCTTTGGGGTATTCGGAAGAAACACCCCGGTGATTTTCCTTGGCAACCTGAATGCTCGCTTCAGTCACCCAGGATATACCTGAGAGAAAAGGATGGGGAAGAATCTAGATTTAATAAATTTAGGTTCTTCCCCATCCATACATACGTGTATAGTGGTACGAGCTAGGCCAGTGTTTCCTTACGTACGTCACGGAAAGAGCAGCTACAAAGCCGGACATAGTATTAACCAGTAAGAATTTCTACTGAAACATGTTTGTCAGACCCGGGCCCTGTGTTCCCAATGGATCAAAACTCAATTTCGGTATAACTGACACTGAGCTCAATCCAAGTGCCATGCTCGGTCAGGAAACAATATGCAAAGGCTAAGTGGGAAAAAATCCGAAAGATACTGAGAGACCACCAGCCGACAGTGATGGAAGGTAAAAGAGTTGAAGATATTGACCGGTAAATAGAAAGGATAGAGTTTAGAATAAAGATAGCAGAGGACGTAAGCATAACAAAGCTGGTGATCAAAATACTCCCAGTTCCAATATGGTCACCTCAAATAAATCGGAGATGCTAGAACTGGAGGCAATCAATCAACTGACCAGAGGCATTGGGCTAAGTATTGAGCTCTATAGGAGGAAACGACATGAGCTCCAAAGAGAAGTAAGCGATCTGATGAGGGTAGAGAAAGAAAGGTTGTGGGAAGGATTAATAGGCTAGAGAGAGAACGAAACCTGAGACGATTGCAGGGTACTCTACTACCGAAGAACCTAAGGATTAAGAGAGACAATGGCTACATAACGGAAGTAGGGGGAATAGAGGAGTTGTTCAGGTACCACCGGAGTCAGATATTCAATGTCACGGGCGAAGGTAATGAGAATTTTAACGCACGACACGAAACAAGGATTATGGAATAACTGAATATCCATTTGACAAGACCTACCCACTCGACAGGATCCCTCGTAATAACGGGAAGGAGGATGACATTGGAGACGATAAAAAACTAAAGATGGAAGAATTAAGGAACTAAGGCCTTAAAACAGAAAGCATCAGGGCCATTGGGGCTGGCGAGAACGAGTGTAAGCCAACTCCTAGAGAACGTGCTGGAGAGGATGTTGGAAATTTTCAATTCATGCTGGAAAATCGTATACTTCTCAACAGACAGAGCCCAACTGACCTTAAGCGGAGTGGATACGGCGTGGAGGCCGACCCTCTTGTGGGACTTGGAGCCATCCATATATACTGGCACGGTTCCAGCGTGACACGAAGTTTGCTCCAAAAAGGCGAACGCAAAACTCCCAGCGCTTTAGAAACTTTGGGAGCAGAGGCGTGGCGACAAATAGTCAAAGGTGACACCCACCAGGGTGGCGTCCTGGGCAGAACCAGGGGCGCCAACGGGCCGAGAGCCATACCTTACTAACGAAGGAGTTTCCTAGCCCTAGAACCAAACGTCTTAGGATATGGCTGGAGTCTCTCGGAGGCACAGGCACCATCGAGATCAGCTGTTGGTGATTAATAGAGGTGCCTGGGCTCATGCGTAGAGGAAAATAAGGCATTAAGCACGGCACAGAGCTAATGGCATCTACCCAGCATCAAAAAGTAGGCTATCAATAAGGGAAGTGCGGAAAGCACCAGTAGCCAGGCAAAGGACGATGTGGTAGATCGAGTCCACCTTCAGCACTACACGCTAGGCTGCGGATGCCTAAATCTCGCATCCGTAGTCGAGCTTCAAACAATAAAAAAGTAAAGCAGTAGCGCTATCAGAGCCTCAGGCGCTGAATGCCACGGACCGTAGAATATCCATGAGCCTCCCGGGTGAGCCGTCGGTAAAATACAAGACCAAGGAAAAGGTGCTATTTCACAACTTCCAGGCGAACTACACTTAGAAAAAAGTCTGTGTCAGGGTGGAGCCGTGGATGGAGGCAAAGATGCCTCTTTTTAGTCTTGGCCAAGGAAAACCGAAGCCTGGCGCTTCAGGACAGTGAGAGACGTGTTTCAATGCCATTTGGAGTCCACGCTCCAGATTTGGCATCTAGGCCGCGCCAAAAGATATCGAAAGATCCGCCGCGTAGAGCGTAGCGCAACATCTTCTGGTAGCACCAAGGTAATAGCGCTGTACTCAGGGCAAAGAGTGTTTAAGTGAGGAGACTTCCCTGTGGGACAACCTCTTCCTGCTTCCGAAGAGGGCTCCCGTAACCCGTACGCGGAATCGACGATCTCTCAAAAAATCAGATATAAAGATTAAGAAGCGTCTACTCTTTCCCATCCTGTGCGCAGTCTTAATGATACCGTATCGCCATGCGGTATCATAGGCCTTCTTCAGATCGAAAAACAGCGTGGCGTATTACTGTCTACGAAAGAAGGCCTCGTAGACGGCATTTTCCAGTCGGAGCAGAGCCCCCAACATGGAGAGGAATTTGCGGAAACCGCACTGTGCCGAAGACAGATGGCCTCCGCTGGAGGTTAGAGTGATTGTGGGAAAACCAGCAGGTGTAGAGTAATATCTCCCCGGTTTTCGAAAAGCGAACAGAGTAGCAATTCACCATGAATCTGGGAGAATACCCTCTACCAGATCCTGTTGAACAAATCTAACAGAAAGGCCATGCCTCGCTCACCCAGGTGTCGAAGCATGGCATACGCGACATCGTCTGGACCATGGGCGGTGTCCGCGCACGAAGTGACAGCGGAAGGCAACTCACTCAGAGTAAACCTGTCATTGAATGGTTCTCCTGCTCTGAATGTAAATCAAGGTGGGAGGCCTTCCGCGACATCGTGACGCGTAATGAATGCTGGCGGAGCAGCATCCCAGCTAGAGAATGCGGAGAGAGTGGTCGTGATGGATTCCGCCACGGACGCGGGTCCGAGATCTCGCACACATTCTCCTGGAGAACGGGAGGGGAGGGGGAGGGGGAGGGGGGCGTGCAAGAACTTGCCCCGAATCCTTTTGACTCACTTCCACACCCCTGATAGATGGGTTTTCCCGTTAAGTGGAGACAGGTATGCCCGCCAAGAAGAGCGGCGGGCGTGCTTCGAAATATAATGGAATCTAGCTCCAGCTATAAGAAATTTAGCGACAGTGAAGTCGTTCGGGTGGCACTTATAACGCATTTAGGAATAACACTTCTGTTTGAGGACAGTCTCACACTCGGATGTCCACCACGGGAGCAGTGGTCGTGCAAAATGACCAGGCGTTCTGGAAATAGTACTTAGGCCCTCTGCGATAAGGTTGCTGGAGAAGAAGTCACCAGCCTCATCTGCCGACTTAAACTGCTCGACTGAGAAATAGAAATCAGTCATTTTCTGAAAGGTGGAACCCCGCTCCCGCGCCAAGCACCCACGGGGTGGGGTCTCGGGCGGCAGCAGCCCAGAAAATGATATTTGAATGGTAAAGTGATCACTACCATGGAGGTCATGGCCACTCTCAATCCCAAATCAGGCTATGTATCCGGAGAGCACAAAGATAGATTGAGGCAGGAAAATGAAGTGGTTCTAGGGAAGTTATGCGTAAACTCATCCACATTTAGGACACCTATCACAAGCTCGTCGATCAGGTTGGCAAGGACTTGACTACGTGAATTAATAGACTAATCTCTCCAGAGGTGGTGTCTACCATTCAGATCTCTGAGCAAGAGGAAGTGCCTCAGCAACCATGCCACGACGCGGCGGAAGTCCCCGCGTCGAAGTCCTGAAGGTGGAATCTACACAGAAATAACAATATACCTCATATATAGGTGCAGCTGCACAACTACTGCCTGAAAAGAAGTACCTAATGCAAAGAAAAGAACGAAGATATCATGACGGGTGTAAATCGCGCATCCTCTTGCCCAGACCCATCTCGTAGGGGTGGGGTCGCAATACTCTTATAACCCGGGAGGGTGCGCATAGACCACCTGCCCAGCATGGTCTCCTACAAAAAGATAGCTAAGAGGGAACGTCACGAGACGAGCCTCCGCATGTCCTCCCAGTTGGCCCGAAGCCCGTTGCAATTCCATTGAAGAAATATGCCCTCCAAGCCTAGTTCGGAGCAGATGGCGGAGTCCTCTTCGAAGAGAAGACCTTCACGGGAATGGCCTTAGGCTACCCGGACGCAGAACTCCGGGCGCTGTTGGCCGAGCAATGCGCTTAAGGCACTGCCGCATTCATCCTTCCACCTCGAAACCTTAGGCAGGGGTCCCACTTTTGGAGGATCCAACGTCTCCGAGCCACCCAGCCTACCACTTGGTGTGAGCCTAGGAGCCGAAGGTCCTTTAGTGCTGCCTTCCTTTCGGGGGCAGCTTTAGGAACCCCGGAAGATTGCCTCAGGACAAGGTCAGTGGTGTTGCCTCTTGTGAGTCTAACGCCTCGGTGGAGGCGCGCGGCCGTTTCGCCTTACGGTAAACCGTCACGCTGGGGGAGGGAGGGGAGTCCTTGTTTTAGCCACGGTTGGGTGTGAACTCTTTATGCCGCTAGTTCTGTTAGGGGAGCGCCCGGGGTGAGTAGAACGCGTAGAAGAGTTCCGAATCAGCGCGGAAACGACCGTGCTCTGAGGCCTGCAGGGGCCAGGAGCAGAGGGTTTCTTTCTTAAGATTGATGCATTGGACGTCCAATGCAGTGCTTGGTGCGGCGGGATCAAGTCCTTATCCTTGCGAAATGAGAGACGATCCTGGGCCTGAAGGACAAGGATTTTCTTCTCAAGGAAATACGCATCACATTGCTTCGAAGAAGTGGGGTTAGGCTCTCCGCAATTTTACACACTTGGCGACACACGATTTGAACTTATCCTGTGCGGCCTTGGAGCAACTTACAGAGACTTTCACGTTTGACCATGAACGCTCCATGGTAGGCCAGATCTAAGGTGATGTCATCTAGGAGTAGTATACGAGTTCCCTCACATAAACTACTCCCTTTCACAAAATTAATGGTAGAGTGCGGTGTCACACCCACCGATGTGCCATCAAGTGTCCGAAGGGCACAAATCATGGCCTCCTCGGAGGGATTCGACGCCATCGCCAGAAGGCTCACGCCCAAGAAACGGGTCAGCTTCGGATCTCTACAAAACACGCTAGCTAATGCTCTCCTCTGATGAATCATGTTGCCCTTAGCCAACATGCTGCCATCAGTGTAGCGAATAATGAGGAAGCGTTTGAAACCAGCGGGCTCGAAAACGCCAAGGTAATTTCTGGGGCTTCATCCGTCTCCGTATCTCTCGCTGTGATAGATGAACCCCGAGTCTTTTTCGTCTTTTTCTATTTTTTCCTTTTAAGGAGAGGAGAGCGGGGAATGAACCCGCTTCTTCCCTCCGACGGCATGAGCAACTAGACCAGATTGACCGGCCTCAGCAAGATCATTCTTTGAAATGGAGATGGTCTTGTCCGTGACAGGGCAACCTGCCAGGTGAGGAAAGGAGATCTCTCCTCTCCTTGTGAGGCCTCGGAGACCCGAGCCATCTGGGAAGGAACTTGCATGGGGCGGACATGGGTTCTGTGTATTGCACGTAGCCCGGGTTCGACACCATGAAAGATCCTACCGTTTAGGGCTGGGTCGCCTTAGGTACCATGTCCATCTCATTGAGGGGGATCCATCCATGTAGCCATCTCCCTCCGAGACATCATATATCCCATCCGAGGTTCCCTTTCACCTTCTAATGCTGGCAAACAGCATCCGTCAAGGAAGAGAGGGGGGCACATAGTCTCATCCTATGCAAGCTACTCGCACAGGCTAGAAGGACATTATGGGGCACGGGCCGATGGGCCCTGCTATGCCTATCTACTTTACTCTTTAAGGGTCTTGGCCTATCAAGCCTCACCCACCGGGAACGGTCAATTATAGGCCGCCTCCTGCTTTCTTGACATTCCCCTTGTTACGTAAATGGGGGGGAGGCTGCGGCTGGGAATAGTGACAGAGAAGGGAGTGAGGTGGAGTTCTCTGCACCCGTAGGCAAATGAGAGGATAAGCCTCCTCGCCGGTAAAAGAAACTTTGAACATCCCTGAGAGAGCACAGGGTGGTGGGACCTTCATTTTTCAGTGGAGCTGTCGGAAGGTGGCTCCGTTGACGGTAGAGGGGAAAGGAAAGAGAGATAAGTTTTTTATGGACTCATCACTGGGCATGGTGACCCCATGTAATTCACGGGGTGCACACACTTATCACCACACGCAGTAGCCCGCTCTGTGAGGGGTGAATACAGGGCAGAAAAAACCAGTTGCCGACATTTGAGGCCACTCTTCTCGCCTAGTGACCTGGCAGTCCATCGGCATGGCGGCTCCATTATAGGCATGGCGTAAAAAATGTTAGATAGTGAAAGGAGAAAGAAAGGGTATTTGAGGAAGGTGTGGGTGAGGATGAAGCAGGTTGTTAACCCCCCAAACCGGAGTTCAGTGATGACGGGGCATCGTACCCCCCGTCCCTCAGCCCCGATCTGGGTTGTTTGGGTGAGACGAAGCTGGTCGGTGTTTACCCTGTAAAATTAGAGGCCGACCAGAGAAAGTTGTGGGAGAGGTTGTATAAAGAGTTATGAAGCAGGGTAAGAAGACAAGGTGTTAGAAAGAAGGAGAAAAGGCTAAGCTGATGCCGGACAGGAAATTGAAGATAAAGACCAATGTTTGAAAATAAGTAAAACCGGGTACAGAACACATGTAGCGGGTAGTATAAGAATAATAAAGGTGAAGTTGACGCAACTAGGGAGGTTTTCACGGCTGTCGCATAGTCACAAGAGGAAACTCTACATGTTAATAGTTAGAGGCACCCTACTGTACCCAGCTGTTCTGCTGCGTATGTAGTACTCCAAAGAGTGCCATGATTAAACTTCAGAGGGTACAAAACCAAGGTACCCGATGGATTACAGGCACTAACTAGGTGGATGGACATGAGAAGGCAAGAGGAATTACATGGGGAAATAAGAATGAAACCGGTCAATATAATGTTACATGAGAGGGCAATGAAAATTTCTAGAAAGAATGAGTGAGAGCTGAGAAATGGTTGGTTGAGGTGAAACTTCAATTCCTAAGCAGCAGTAAAAATATAAGAACGAATCCAGTCCCAATATTTGTGTAAGTACTAGTATGCAACTAATATGAGAGAGAAAGTTGGTTGGTAGAGAACGTGGAAGTTATACAGAAAGTGTGAATTCCAATTTAATATCGAAAATTTAGTTAAGGGAAAAAGAGTCAGGAGGTGATAGGAACTGAGAAGAACAGAAAAGAAAGGACAACCAGGTGACCTGAAACTAAACACACACCTCACCAACACATCAATACTCATATTTCTAATTTACACACTATCCTATCATATCTACTGCTAAATTCTAACTTAATACCCCTTAAGAACCTCAAGGAGACCTCAGTTGGCCTATGGTCCTCGCTGCGTACAGATCTCGAACACCCCTTGTTCCGTTCACCCACACTTTGCCTTTATTACAATTAATAACCTACCAAAAACCTTTTGTCTACTTTTTTCTGGCATTATGTAGTAATTTTCTCTTCAGGCTAAATTGTAAAATTTATAATTATAAAATTTGCCATGTACTCAACATTTCCCTATTTATGTACCTTTTGTGTATCTCCACCCACATACTCCTTCCTTTTTTCCTCTTCTATTTAATTTTGAAAATGAAGTAAAGGAGTAATCCAGTTAGTCCCATGACGGCTGGATTACTCTTTTATTTCATTTGTAAAATGAAACTCAAAAAGGATCCTGTTTTTGAATGTATTTTCCTTTCATGTAAGTTCGTTGTGTATATGTACGATTCTGTATAACTAATACTCTATTTATATTGTTTTTTTTTATTTCCCTTTTCTGTACACTCCAAGTTTATCCCTAATTCTGCATTATTCCAATGCCCCTCGCCATTCCCGATCCTTTTTACCTGCCTCTCATTTTAATTTATTCCTCCTTGCTCTTTTTTAAGTCGTACTTCTCGACCATGGACGCCAATCATCCTTTGTATCTTAATATCCCAATTTCAATCCCTCTTTATACTTTTTCACATATGAACGCACAGATACCGACATACAGGTGAATACACTCAGTCATATACACGAGCGAAACACTCCGTAATTAAGTATATTGCTTAATGGACCTAATGTGAGAGTGAGTCGGTTCTTGCTAGGGAGGCCATCCATCTTTCCACCTTAATTTTTCCTGAAGGCTTCGATTGCCTCGGAGTGGCATTGCGATTGACAGGCGAGGGCGAGTTCTGCTCTGAAGATTATTCTCCACGGTCCCTGTTATGACCCCCACCCCCTCTGCCTCATGCTTTCTAACTGATTGAATGGGAGAATTGTTAATTCTACACCCCCACCCCCCTTTCATGGAGTTCCAACAATAGGCGGGGGGGGGGGACGTGTCTTGAGTAAGCATGCTGCAGCAGACATCTAGAGGATTGTGGCCTATGCTAGAGGATGTGCGGCATTGGCCAGAAAGATCTTCAGCACATGTTAACTCCCCTCGTTGGTTTTCGCTTTAAATCCCACCCAACTTTGATGGGTAGCCCCGTTTGGGGTGGTGGATCTTCAACTTAGGAAGACTCAGTCATGAGTAACTGTTATTTACTTAATCATTTTGGGGTGTGGGGGGATTTGGGTATTGTTTTTGTTTTCTTTCTTTTTGTTTTCGTTTCACAATTTTGCTTTTTTTCTTTTTTTTTACTCCTTATTTTGTTTGATGGATATTGTTTTTTTTTCTGTTTAATTTTTTCTTGTTTTCTTTCACAATTTTGCTTTTTTTCTTTTTTTTACTCATTATTTTGTTTGTTGGATATTGGTTTTGTTTCTGCTTAATTTCTTCTTGTTTTCTTTTCTCAGTTTTGCTTTCCTCTCTTTTTAGCTTCTTCTTGTTTTGGTTTTTTCTTCCTTTTGTTTTGCTTTCACAATTTTCCTTTCCGCTCTTTTTCTTTCTTTTTGTTTTGGTTTCCTTTCTGTTTTCTTTCTTGTTGTTTTGGTTTCACAATTTTGTATCCTTTCTTTTTCCCTTATTCTTTTGTTGATTGGAGGATTTTGATATCTTTTCGGTTTTCTTTCATGTTCTTGTTCTTTTCATAGTTTTCTTTCCTTTCTATTCTCATTCCTTTTCTTGTTTTGGTTTTAGCATTCTGGTTTGTTTCTGTTTTCTATCTTATTATTTAGGTTTCATAATTTTGATTTCCTCTTTTTACCTCTGTTTTTTTTGTTTCTTTTTCTTGTTTTGCTTTCACATGTTTTCTTTGCTTTGCTTTTTCTTTTATTTTTCTTGTTTTAGCTTGACACTTTTGGTTTCACGATTTTACTCTCCTTTGTCTTCTACCTCCTCTTGTTTTAGTTTAATAATTTTGCTTTCCTCTTTTCACCTCTCGTTTTTGTTTCGTTTCTTTTTTCTTGTTTTACTTTCACAAGTTTGCTTTCTTTTCTCTTTTATTTTTTATTTTTTTGCTTGACACTTTTAGTTTCACGATTTGGCTCTCCTTTCTCTTTTACCTCCTCTTGTTTTAGTATAACAATTTTGGTTTCTTTTCTTATTTGCTTTTTACTATTTTGTTTCGACGACTTTGCTTTGCTTACCTCTTTATTGCGCGAGTTTACTTCTTTTTCTCTCCTTGTTTAATTGCTTAAGTTTCCTTTGATTGTTTTTAATTTTTGATCTTGACCTCTTTTTATTTCTTTCGTCTCATCGTTTCGGTTTGACGATTTTAATTTTTCTTTTTTCTTTCCTCGTCGTATTTTAGTTTCATGATTTTGTTTCAATTCTCTTTTTATTTCTTCAATTTTTGGTTTCGAGATTTTGTTTTCTTTCATTTTATTTAATATTTTAATTTCACGGTTTTGGTTTCTTTTCTTTCTTCCTTTTTTTGCTTTCACGAATTTGCTTCCTCTATTCTATATCTTCTTGGTTCACAGTTTATCTCACCATTTCTTTTATATATCTACTCTTTTTAGTTTTGCGACTTTGCTTTCCATTCTTTATGTTTTGATTCGCGATTTTGATTCATTTTTTCTTCTGATTGTTTTTGTTTCACCAATATTTTTAATTTCTTTGTATTTTTTTTTTTGCTTTCGCAAATTTACTTTCCTTTCTTTATTCTTTCTTTTCCTTTTATTAGATTCAGGATTTTTTATCTTTTCTTTTTTCGTTTCTTTTACTTGTTTTGATATCAGGATTTTCTTTTCTTTTTATTTTACTCCTTGTTTCGGTCTTTTTTCTTTGTTCGTTTCCGTTCCACGATTTTGATTTTTCTTTCCTCTTCTTGTATTGTTACAACGATTTTTCTTTTTCTTTTTATTTCTTCTATTTTTTTATTTAACTCTTTTTTTTCACTACAACTAAGCTGCAGTGATTCGGTGGTCAAGCGAGGTCAAAGCGCAATCCAACTTCGTGGAACTTTTTCTTTGTACGAACAGATTTAGAAGTTCCTAAAATCCCTGCATTATGGAAGGTGTTGTTTGCGAAGAACAATCCTCCTTTTACTATTTTCTCTATTTCTATCTTCTCATTTCTTCTCTGATCTCTCTTCATTCCCTCTTATAGTTTTAAATGAACATAGAAGAGCTAGATGTGCCAACATGTGTATCGCTATCAACCTTCTTGATAGCGATACACATGTCCACCAAGATTTTTATCGAAACGTTCATGCAATTTGGATGCTTTTATTTCTGCTTTAGCAGAGCCAATCGTGCTTTCCCAGATTGCTTTACACCCATATCAGCTTAAACGCCTGAGTAAATTGCTTTCCATATGATTGAGTAACTAAATCCCGCCTTAGTAAATAAATCCCTCGTATCCTTGAGTATAAATGAAAAAAATAATTTCAAAATTTTTCCATAAGTTTTATGAGGTCTTTAATATTCAATGATGGTATTTACGACATACTTTCAACATCACAATCACACACTTTACTAGGGATATTTAATATGCCGGATTTTTTCAGGCTCTTTTCTTTATTCCTTCTTTTCCTTTTATTAGCTTCAAGATTTTGTATCCTTTCTTTTTCTTTGTTCGTTTCTAAGAGAATTCACTGTAATCAATCCTGCTCCTCTCTCATACTCCCAGACATCTACTGCTCAACCGAAGCTTCAAATTCGCCTAACCTAAAGCCGAAAATAGCCAATCGTGTAACCAAACTGAAGAAGACAGACTGACAAATAATTCCCCTTCCCAGGTTGTGCCGCCCCATCTTCAGAAACGATCCCCATTAAACTTGACCCGAATCGAAAGAGTTTTTCCTTAAACAATTTCCCAAATCCCGCGAAAGCCCATCCAAGATCTCAAATTGACCAAACTTCTGATAATGAATTTGTTTACCTTCAAACCCAGTCTAACTTGAGCTGCTCTAATCTCCTTTCGGTTCTCCCGTCTCCTTTTTAACTGTGGCGAAGCAATCAGGTCTATGGGTCATGTAAATCTCGTGTTGTGTTCATCTTCTGCCCGCTACGAGTCGCTGGCTCAATGTAGCCAGCTAAAACCAATCCTACCAAAGGTAATTGAAGTCACTGAGTTAAAATATGATATAAGGTGATCACCAGGTGGCGCCACCTGATGGCTAGAGGTACTGAATAGGTCATTTTCGCTACAGGTCCATTAGATCATGTCCCTCTAGTTAAAAGTTTAGTCCCCCTTTGCAGTCCTTTTAGTAGGATACTTATGCACCCTTTTAAATCTTTTTGGGGACTTTTTAGGGTCCATGAGCTCCATTCGTGGTTACGCAACATTGACGTAAGTGAGGTTCCTTCCCAACCTTCTAATGGAAGGCGCTCAGCACCCGACTGACTACTTAGGTCCTAATTCAGCCCAAAGTTTGAACGACGTAAATATTTTGAATGGGTGGCGATAAAGAAGAGAAGTGAAAGAGAGGTAAGGAGTAGGGAGGGGGTTAGAATAATCGGAGATAGAAAAAGAAGAATGTTTGGGATAAATAGCAAAGTGGTAGAAAAGGGCTACAAGTAGGAGGAAAGAAGTTGGGGAGGAATCAAGGGTAAACGTAGCTTAACAGCGATAGAATTAATAATGCAAGTGAGAGAACAAGAAATATTACACAAAATAAAACCTCAGAACTTGGTTAAGAAAAGAGAGAGATAAATGTTTTTAATTCTTTCCCACATAAACCATATAATGTTCTGCACTTAATTTCGCTTCATGGGTCAAGAACTCCTCTTCTTAGCACGATATCAATGAGATTTCCATATGTCACGTTTCCTGCATTGCAGCTACTCACATGCTATTTGAGCCTTTGAAACTTCGTTCGCGACATGGTCATAAATGATATAAAATAAGACTAACTTGGAATATCTTGCGTAAGAATCTCATTTAAACGCTAGAGTAAATATGTGTAAAAATATCCATCCCTCACTTCCTTCTACGTGTCCGTCAGCTCAGACTTCAATCCTTCCTTTTCTCTTGAACTAGCCTCGAGTGGATTTAAGGTTGTTAGTTTGTAAATCTGTAATAATTCTATTAAAAAATCCTCTAGTTCATTATATTTCCCTCTCCATTTTATACTAATAGATTGTCAAAAGTTACTCTCGTGTTTTGATGACAGAAAATGTTCCTCAGAACTTGTTTGGAGGACTCCGTGTACAACGTGTGAATATTGCTTCATTTCTTATTGGCTTAAAATTCCCGTGAGACGTTTCTGTACAGAATTTTTACGACGGTTGAAATGAGGTTTTACTTTAATATTAAGAGAGAAAAATACAATTGCTCTATCGCAAATACAAACCCAGTTCAACTCCTAGATAAGGCTTATTTTGAGAAACTCGAGACAAATGGTACGATTAGTATAAATCTCCCTGCAAGGCATTGTGGTGGAGCGAATGTGAGTGTGTGTAAAAGGGCCATTCTCCCACCCCTTTTCTAAGTACCCTCTCCCTCCTTCTGTAAGAATGTGTGTGTGAGTGGGAATGGGTTTTTTATTATATTTTCTTTTGTACATATGTATTTGATTTCATGTTGTATGTATAAGGTTATTTAACATCTCATGTTTTTTTTTTAGCTACTAAATGTTAAAGATTTTATGAGACAGCGTTAAAATACCAGAATAGAAGAAAAAAAAAGAAAAGAAAAGAAAAACAAACAAAAACATTGCCTGCATTTTGCAAGAGCCACTGTAAGAAAATATTTTGAAGATATTTAAAGAAGTCTTCTAAGAGTACTTGAGTAGACCTTAAAGTCAACTGAGCTCCGAGGTGGCAGGCACCATAAGCCCTGCACACCCAATTTTGTCACAAGAGTGACTACCAACAAGATTTTCCACCGGGGAAGCCGGCAAATAATAAACCGTGGTACCACGTAAGAAAACTCCTCTTTTGTTGTCTCTTGTTTTGGTTGTCCCCTTTTGTATATGCACTCTTAGTATTAATATATATTTTTTGATTGATTTGGTTCCAAGATAGGATTGATTTAGTATATATTTTTTGATTAATTTGGTTCCAAGATAGGATTGATTTAGTATATATATATATATATATATAGGCTCATTGGGTGCATATTTACCCATATTTTTGTAAATATTGTATTTTTTTCGTGTTAGTAAATGACTGTACATACAATCCGTTTCATTCTCCTTCGATTTCTCACGTCCGGATTAGTGTAGGAAGCGGGTTGGATCGATTGGGGTTAGTCTAAATTTTTCGGCCCGCTACATTTGGCGCCCGAATAGGGACGTGAGACTTCGAAACCGGGAGCGTGACGGGATTGGATTGCAGTCCATACCCAATTAGTGTGGCAGGTAGTTTGGTTGTTTTTCACCTTTGTCTATCGCTGTTACTAACCTGGGAGGATGGCTTCTGTGGAACAGGGCCTCCATGATGAGATTGTGAGACTGAGGCTGGAATTGAGGCAGAAAGAGGAGGAATGTATGATGTTGAGGAACGTGATTGATGGATTGAAGAGTGATGTGATGAGTATGGATGAGAAGACAGACAAGATGAGGAAAGAAATGGACGAGAGACAGAAGCAGGTCGACCAACGGATGAAGGACTTGTATGACATGATGAAGGGGTCAGGACCGGCCATAGGACCCTTGACCTTGACCCCTGCTCCGACTGAAGGGGATAAGACTAATGGGATCAATGGGAGTGTGTGCGAGTCTAGAGAGGATAGGGTGATTATGAGTGATAGGAAGGACGGAGAATGGAAGAGAGTTGAATGCAAGAGAAGAAGGAAGAGTGGTGCAAAGGGGAAGGATAGGAAGGTAAGAGGCAAGAGTGTGGACTCATTGTACTCGGATGAAGGAGAGAGTGATGGTATGATTGATATGAGTGAGAGTGAAGGCAGCTCAAGTGAGAGTGAAGTGAATGTGGGAAAGGGTATTTTGATAAGAGAAGTGCCAAAGATAGATAGATTTAGGTTACATAGTGGGAAAAGTGTGGAAGAATTCTTCGGGGAATTTGAGTGATATTGTAAGCTCAAGTACCCGGAGAATAAGGGATACTGGATGAATGTTTTGGGGGAATGTTTGGAGGGAAAAGTATTGGAGTTTTTCCGCGTGATTACAAGTGTGGGGGAACCAAGGTACGATGTGGTGAAGAAGCGGATGATTGGACAGGTGAAACGAATGAAAGAGAGTGTGAAGTATAAAAGGGTAAATGAATTTGAGAAGGCTCGAATGGGGAAAAGTGAAAGTGTGAACATGTATGCACATAGGCTTGAGAGTATAGCAAGAAAGAGGTATGGTGATGATGATGTAAATGAATGTAAACCACTGATGAGGAAGTTTTTGGACACAATCCCGCGAAAGGTGAGTGAATGGCTGAGTGGAAAGAGAAAGGAGAGAATGAGACTGACAGGTGAACGGTTGATGTTGGAGGATGTGTTGGAGCTGTTGGAAGATGGACGATTTGATGATGAAAGCGATCTAGAAGAGGATGGATGGTACAGTGTGAACGTTGTGGGTAAGAAGCCCAGGAGCTTTCATCCACCCCAGCAGTATGTTAGCTACAGGGATGCCTTGAAGGCTGCACCAGCTGGAGTGATGTCGAACTTCCTGGGCCGGCAGAATGGATGGGTAAATGGAGGGTGGTCGAATGGAAGGGGGCAGATGAATTTCAAGCGTGGGAACGGATATATGAGAGAGAAACCGAGGTATGTCCCAGCAAACGAGAGATCAAATGGTGGGAGAAAGATTGTGGAATGTCATCGGTGTGGAAGGAAAGGTCATATGTTGGCAGAATGTAGGTGGACGTCTGGTGCATGTTTTGGTTGTGGTAGGAAAGGGCATATGATAAAGGATTGCCAGGAAAGTGTGAAAGAGTGCTTTGAGTGTAAAGAAATAGGCCATTTGAAGAAAGATTGTCCGAGGTTGAATGGTGGAGCAACTGCTGGGGGGAGTGGGAAGTATGCTTGTGGTAATTGTGGAAAGGCTGGTCATTATGCGAGGATGTGTCGTGACCAGAGGAATGTATGTAGCTATTGTGCGATGGAAGGACATTCAAGTGAAAAGTGTTGGATTAGACTGAGAGCGCAAGGTGTGAATGGAAAGTCTGAAGCGGGAAACTGAATGGTAAGAGGATACCTGCTGAAGTATCCTCTGGGTGCATGAGTGTGAGTAATGTGTTGGTAAGTCTGTCTAGTGTGAAAGTGCTGTCTGGTAGGAAGTATGAGTGTCTGAGTGTGAAGGTGGAGTTGAATGGAATTGAGTGTTTGGCTTTAATAGATTCTGGATGCAAGGCAAGCTTGGTATATAAAAATGTGTATGACAAGTTTAGCGAGAAAGCCCTCCTGTCTGAGTGCAAGGGTAGTTTGGTAGGTATTGGTAATAGGAGAGTGCCTGTGATTGGAATGATAAGGTCAGCTGTTCGAATGCATGGTATGATGATGAATGAATGTGAATTTTCTGTGATTGATAAGGTGAGTAGTGAGTATGGTGTGATTTTGGGGTATGATTTTATGAAAATGAATCGTATGGTTGTGCATCCTGCGAGTGATCAGATTGAGAGAAAGATTGGTACAAATGGGGTGTATAAGTTATATGTAGGGAAAGATGGTAGTGTTTTGAGGAATGTGTTTACTGGTATTGAGGTGACTGCTATGAAGAATGTAAGGCTTGTGAAGGGTGAAAGGGTGTCGGTTAGAGTGAGTTGGAGTAAGGATATTAGTTTGAATGTGAGTGAGAACACTGTGATATTGGATGGAAAGGATGCGTGTTATAAGGTAAGGCGTGTTGCTTGTGTGTTTGATGGCTTGATGAGAATGAATGATCCTTTTGTATGTGTGCAGGCGGACCCCAGTGTGAAAGGGCAGGTGAGGGGAATCCAAGTCGGAGATGTACTGGGCCACCTCTCCACTGTCAATGAGGTAGGTATGGATGATAGTACGGATATCAGGGTGAATGTTGCGAATGAAAAGACATGTGAATGGATGTATAATGAGGTGAAGGACATGGTGAAATTGGATGGATGTTTGACTGAGTATGAAAGGGAGGATGTGTATCGAATGATATTTGAGCGAAAGGGAGCCCTCAGTAAGGGTGATCTGGATTTCGGGGTTGCAAAGCTCCCGGAATTCAAGATTGTCCTGAAGGAGGACTCCCCAATCTATCAGCGGCTGAGGCATTTCCCACGTCCGGTTGCTGATGAGATTGAGGAGCAGTGTTTGGAATTGGAGCAATTGGGGGTGATTGAAGAGAGCGAGAGTGCATGGAATAGTCCAATTGTACCTGTACGTAAGCCGGATGAAAGATTGCGTCTGTGTGTGGATTATCAAAAGGTGAATGAAAGGACTGTGAAAGAAAGGTTTCAGATGTGTGTGGTATCTGAGTGTGTGTATAGTATGCATGGGATGGAGTGGTTTACGAAGCTGGATCTGGTACGGGGGTATTACCAGATGCCCATTGCTGAGGAGAGCCAGCCAGTAACTGCCTTCTCTTCCTCAAAGAGGCATTACCAGTTCCGGAACCTCAGCTTTGGGTTGGCTAATGCTCCCGGAGCCTTCCAGCGGGCAATGAATGTTGTGTTGAGTAAGTTTGCGAGTAAGAATGTGATTGCGTTTATAGATGATATTTTAATTATGATGAGACTTTTGAGGAGCATATGAGATTGGTGAATGATGTGTTGAGAACGTTGGAGAGTGTTGGTGTGAAGGTGAAAGTGGCGAAGTGTGAATGGTTTGCGAAATAAGTGGAATTCCTTGGGCATATGGTGAGTGAGAATGGATTGCGAAAATCATCAAAGTATGTTGAGAAGGTGCGAATGTTTCCTAAACCGGTGACTGTGAAGCAACTGAAGTCATTTTTGGGTTTGATTGAGTTCCAGCGAAAGTTTATACGTGATTGTTCTGGTGTGAGTAAGCCTCTGACTGAGTGGATGGGCAAGAAAGGTAGTACGGTTGTCAAGTGGAATGATAAGATGAATGAGGCGTATGAGAGACTGAAAGAGGCAGCGGCTGAAGATGTTGAATTAGCTTACCCAGATTATAGTGTAAATGCTAAAATGCTTGAATTGTATACAGATGCGAGTGGGTATTGTATGGGAGGTTTTCTGATGCAAGAGCAGCGTTTGAATGTAGAGAATGTCAGGCGAATAATTGGGTATGTATCCAAGGCTATGAATGTTGCAGAACGAAAGTATTCGACTGTGGAACGAGAGTTGGCTGCGATAAGATATTGTTTGAAAGTGTTGCGTTCGTTTTTGTATGGTGTGAGGTTTGTGATAAAAACAGATCATCAACCTCTTGTGTATCTGCAGCGTATGAAGTGGGCTGATAGTAGGATTGCAAGGACTTTGGAAGATTTGAGTGACTTTGACTATGTGATTGAGTATGTGCCTGGTGAACGGAATGGAGTGGCTGATTTGATGTCAAGGTATCCTGGTACGAATGATGAAAATGTGTGTGGAGTGAGTGATCCTGAGTATTTGCCGAAAGGCATTATGAATGGAAAAGAGAGTAAGGGTGGTGGTGATTCCTTGTTTGAGAGTGTATGGAATGGTTTGCAAGATTTGAAGAGTGATGGAGTAGACGTGAGAGTGCCCGATAGTGTGGATGATTTAAGGAAGTAGGTAATGAATGAAGTGTGTAGGAAGCCTGAAAGCATTGGTATGGCAAAGGTGCGGAACTTCATGAAAGAATTGAGAGCGATGTGTATGCAAGGGGTCCCGCCATTTCAGGAAGTGTTGATTGTAGTGAGTCGTTTGTATGGAGTGATTGTTTATGTGCACTTTGGTGGTGAGAGGCCGATTGTGTACAAGGATGAGAAGATGAAAGGTTTGAATCCTAATGTGGTACATCTGCAAAGTTTGAGTGGTGTGCACTACAATTGGGTTATTGAAAAGTGTTCATATATGTATAAGAGAGAAGAATGATTGTCTGGATGAAGATGAGCGTCGTGTGGTGAGTGATGATATGGGAGTTAATGACAGTGTGGATATAAGTGCTGATGTTGGTGTGCTTGTTCCTTCAGTGTATTGCGAACATGGTGGACCTGATATGATGGAAGCGAGAGTGAAAGTTGGTGAAAGGTTGTTCTGTGGTTTGATTGATACTGGAGCGCAGGTGTCTTTAGTGAATGAGAGGATTCTGAGTAAGTATGATGAGTTTAAATGTTGCGAGCATAAACCTGTGAAGTTACGGATAAGTGGATTAGGGAATGGCTTGATAGTGGCATGGGAACAGGTTAGTCTGAAAGTGAGTTTGGGTAATGGTGTGAATGTGAAGCATGACTTTGTGATTCTGAAAGGTGAGCAAATGCCTTGTTGTTTCTTGCTTGGTGTAGACTTTATGAGATTGAATGATTTGTCTTTGGATGCTGATAAGGATTGTCTTATGAAAGGTGAATGTGAGGTGATGAGGTTGAATGAGTGTGCAAAGAATGTTGTCAAGTTTTGCGATATGATTGAGTTGGTCATGGATGATGAGAATGAGATTTTAAGTGATGATGATATTCTAGAGATGCAAGAGATGTGTCCTTTTGTTAGTGAGTTGAAGAGGTGTGTAATGATGCATGTTGATTTGAATGAATGGCCAGAGTGTTTAAGTGATTTTAAAAGGTATGCTAAGGATTTTGTTGTTTGTATGGATGTTGTATATTTTGTGAGGCATGTGAAGGGTGGTGATGATATGTATGTACCTGTGATGTCCTTAGTTGGTATGATTGGTCTGGTGAAGGTTGTGCATGATAATTATGGGCATATGGGTAAGTTTAAGCTGTGGGAGTGTATGAAGGAGCGTGTGTTCCACCCGTTTCTGAGAACTGATGTGAATGATGTTGCAACTACGTGTGAAAGGTGTCAGAAGCGAAAGGTGCAAGGTGTGCAAGTGAAACCACCGATGTTGAAAGTTGATGCGAAAGAACCGTTTGAATTGGTAGTGATTGATTGTGTGTCTTTGCCGCGTACGAGTGCTAGGAATGTTGGTATGGTTGTGATGGTTGACCATAAAAGTAAGTTTGTGTATGCAGCGCCTGTGAGAGATAAAAGGAGTGTGACTGTTGCGCGTGTGGTTGAGCAGTTGTTTTTTCCTATGTGTGTATGGAAGCCTAGAAGATGTCTGAGTGATAATGGGCCTGAATTTGTAGGGGAAGTGTTTGAGCAAATGTTGAGAGAGAATGGTGTGGAGCATGTGAGAACAACTCCGTATGTACCGTCTTCAAATGGATTGGCTGAACGGACTATAAGAACCTTGTGTGAGATGTTGAGAATGATGAGTACGACAGTGAATGACTGGGATGTGTGTCTGGGAAGAGTGTTGTGGGCGTATAATTCAACTGTGCATAGTGCAACTGGAATGTCCCCATGTCAGTTTGTGATGAATTTTGAAAGGCGAGTGAAAGATAGGTTTCGTTTGAGTGAAAGTGAGCAGAGTGTATGGCGTGAAGCACATGAAAGGTTCCGTTCATTTGAATTAGGTACAAAAGTATTGAAGGTGAAAGAAGTGAAGGGTAGGTTGAATGTATCAAAGATGAGTGAGAAGTTTGATGGACCTTATAGAGTTGTGAGAGTTTGGGAAAATGGGGTAACGTATGTTTTGGAGAGTTTGAATGACGGCATGACTGAGAGAGTGCGGGCTCATCAGAGTCAGTTAAGGAGATGGAGAGAACCTCCTGACTACCTGGTGAGCCATCCAGTGTATGGACTGTGTAGAGAGAGAGGTAGAGTGCATGATGATGAGAATGAATGTGATAGTATGGATCTGTCTGGGAAAGAGCTAGTCTTAGTCTCGAGGAGTAGAAAGCGTACAAAGAAGGGTGAAAGGAAGAATGCAAGTACAAATGAAAGTAAGTCTGAGCAGAGTGTTTCTGGTATGGGGGATCTTGAAAGGGAGATTGAGTTTTTGCGTAAACAGGTGAGTGATTTGGCTGGTATAAGTAGACGAGTGAGTGAGCTGCCTGTACCTGATTTTTCTGGTTTTGGGAACAGTATGAATGATAGTGTGTTTGGGCAGAATGAACCTAGTGTGGCTGATTTTTCGGGTTTTATGAATGGTAATAGTAGGGGTGAGTTTGATGTAGTGAATGATGAAGTGGCTGATTTTTCAGGTTTCTGGTGGGAACCAGTCGAAGGGGTTTCTGGTATGCCTGTTGAGAATACAGGGGATGTGAGTGACCTGTCTGTTTCGCAAGAATGTACCTTGAGTTGGATGAGAGCTGTTAGTGAGGAGCTGATGAATGGGGGTATGAAGAGTGAGGGTTCTGAACGGAAGAGTATGAAAGAATTCTGTCGTGAGATGGGAGAACTGGTAATGAGGGCTAAGAGTATGGTTGATGAGATGATAAATAGTGATGATGAGACTGACAGGACGACTGACGAACAACCCCGACTAATTGCTACGCGTAGCCAGGGACCAGTAGAAGAGTGTGAATGGGTGCAGAAAGGTGCGATTGAGCACAAGTGGTACCGTGAAGAGTGATTGAAATGGTTTAGTGAGTGGCTGGTCGAATGGCTTAAGGAAGGAGGGGTGTGGTGGAGCGAATGTGAGTGTGTGTAAAAGGGCCATTCTCCCACCCCTTTTCTAAGTACCCTCTCCCTCCTTCTGTAAGAATGTGTGTGTGAGTGGGAATGGGTTTTTTATTATATTTTCTTTTGTACATATGTATTTGATTTCATGTTGTATGTATAAGGTTATTTAACATCTCATGTTTTTTTTTTTAGCTACTAAATGTTAAAGATTTTATGAGACAGCGTTAAAATACCAGAATAGAAGAAAAAAAAAAGAAAAGAAAAGAAAAACAAACAAAAACATTGCCTGCATTTTGCAAGAGCCACTGTAAGAAAATATTTTGAAGATATTTAAAGAAGTCTTCTAAGAGTACTTGAGTAGACCCTAAAGTCAACTGAGCTCCGAGGTGGCAGGCACCATAAGCCCTGCACACCCAATTTTGTCACAAGAGTGACTACCAACAAGATTTTCCCCCGGGGAAGCCGGCAAATAATAAACCGTGGTACCACGTAAGAAAACTCCTCTTTTGTTGTCTCTTGTTTTGGTTGTCCCCTTTTGTATATGCACTCTTAGTATTAATATATATTTTTTGATTGATTTGGTTCCAAGATAGGATTGATTTAGTATATATTTTTTGATTGATTTGGTTCCAAGATAGGATTGATTTAGTATATATATATATATATATATATAGGCTCATTGGGTGCATATTTACCCATATTTTTGTAAATATTGTATTTTTTTCGTGTTAGTAAATGACTGTACGTACAATCCGTTTCATTCTCCTTCGATTTCTCACGTCCGGATTAGTGTAGGAAGCGGGTTGGATCGATTGGGGTTAGTCTAAATTTTTCGGCCCGCTACAGCATGACACCCGGTCCTCAGGATCTGATGCAGTGTCGGTTGTCAATTTTTGCCGCATCTTAACCTCACCATTTGGTCCGAGTTTCTCGAAATTCACTAATCTTTAAAAAATGAATTTAGCGAACAAAACGTTGGAAATCAATAAAAACGATACCATTTTATGTGACGGTAAACGAGGATTACTACAAGAGAATTGATTGAGACTCCTATTTGGGGAGTATTAGAAAGATTCAATGAAAATCTCCTCCCTGTTGAGTCACGATGGCCACCTTCCCCGGAACCTAATAAAATGTCGGTTGTGAAGAACAGAAAACAATGTTTATCATTTGGTGATGGAATGAGAAAGGATTTCCTTATAAATAAGGAAACTGTTACAGCAGACCTATAAGTTCATTAATTACAACATTTACATGAAACTCTTAAACAAAAAAGTCCTTCCCTTGTCAACGAAATGGATGTCCTTCTCTTTCATGACAAGACACACTCCTAAATGCTAGGTTTGACTCAGAAAAAAAATGCCTTAATTTACGGGGTTGGTGGGGTCTTCTTCCTTCATCATATTCACCGGAATTTCAACCATGTGATTACCATTTATATAAATCATTTAACGTCACTTAAATGCGAGAGTTTACTCTGATATAAAGGAGTGGGTAAAGGATGTCAAATCATATATTTCATTGAATCCAAATGAATTTTTCAAGAACTGAATCCACTACTTAGTTAACGATGTAAAAACAGTGTCAATCATGTTGGAAAATACTATGCTAAATAAACTTATTTTTTTCTATATATTAATAAAGATTTCACTTTACTTTGATTTCAGGTCAACCTAATATATATATTAATTTAATCAATTAAATATTATTCTCAATTGAGTACCTGTAAATTTATGCCTATAACTCTATGAGCCCTGACCTTTAACAGGCTAAATTATTTTCATGTTATGTGTTTTGTTTACATAAAATGAACATTGAGTGGTTTGTTTCAGTTTTTGTTTGTTCTTTTTTGATGATAACATCGATTCTAAGTTTAATATATTAAGTCATTTCGCTTATTTACTTCTGAACACACAAAATAGCCAAACACTGGAAGTGGAGATGGTGAACACTTAGAGGCAAGCGATGGAGATTGTTAGCATGGTAATTGGGCCTTGTTTACTATAGCTGGTAAGAGAGAATGCATGCTTAAGGCGTCTCCAGTAGAAATTAAGTTCATAATATCTTCGAGAATTTTGCATAGGAGAAGATCAGAAGAACACATCAGATTCGGAGGAACGGTTCAGGAGGTAATAGCACATTGCATCAGCCCCCAGCCCCACTCCACCTTGCAACTCTATAATTTGCCAGCTTAATCCACTGACATCAAAATCACAAAAATCTTTGGGTTTCAAAAGTTATTGAGTTGGGTTTGGATCTTTCGCTTGAAAGGTCACAACTGGGTGGTATTTCTGTGGAGGACAATCCTGCCGGTGCCACTAGAGTTTTATAAACATCCCGCATGTATGCTATATTATAAGCAGATGTTGATCAAGGCAAAGACATAATTCCTTTCAGTTAGAGAGGCACAAGAAAGGGGAGGCCTAGATACGGGGATAAAGGCGCACAATGCAGGAAATTGACTTCTAGAATTTATAAACGATAAATTCTTGCACAATTTAGACTAAGCGACTTGCGAATAGAATATTCTAGACTTAATTTTTAAAAAATGAGGAGAAATTAATAGAAAGTATACACCTTGGTGAAACCTTTGGGAACAGAGATCAACACAATTCGACTCCATCTAAATATTCCTAAAACGTTCACGAGAACTCTCATCTCGTCCTGAAGTTTAAATCTTATAATTATGATATTTTTCGCCAGTTTAAATCTTTTAAAATCGAGATGAGATTTAAAACGTTGAAAATGCCCAGAAAATGTCGAATGATTTTAAGTGTTCATTTTTAGCTATAAATGACTAAATATTGCGCTAGCAACTTACTGATTCTAATTGATCAAAACCGGGTGCCGTGAATAAATAGACAGTAACTTATATAAAATTTATAAAACCAGTAAACATTTCGAGAATTGAAGCCTACACAGTTTTTATCGTCGTTTTGTCAAACGCAAAAATAAGAACATATATACAAGAGGAACTTTATAAAGAAGTTACCTCGTTGCCAAAACACGAGCTAAACTTGTGATACTTTATGCATAAGCCAATTAGAGGGTGCCTCAAGCCTCTTCAGGTTCACAAGGTTATCCTTGTGGTAAAGACATTGAATGAACATTTTGCGAATGCTGTTTACTCTCGAACACACAAGTAAATTATCTACAATACTTGACGTATAATGTTTTCAACAACCTAAAATGAAATTAGTTTTCCCTCAGATCGGAACGAAAGTAATGTTCGATTTGAAGGTATATATTTAAGATGACAAACATATTATAATGGAAATATTTAATCATAAACATAACCCCCAAATTATTTCTAGAAACTCATTCCATTTTTCAACAAGCTTATAAATGTCAGGCTTGTAAATTTCTTTAGGTTTTGATATAAAATATGAAATATGAATCTATCTCGATTTCAACCTATTCTCTTGATGTCAAACTAAGACCACCCAAATGGTTCTATAATCCCTTGAACAAGCAACACTCAGCAAGATCGTTATCTACGCGGTTAACTTATTAGTCTTTAAAATAATAACCAGGCAAACTAGTATATAAGTCAATATTTGAGCTAGAAAACCAAACAGCCACTAAAAATAACGGTTTTATGCTAATAGACAAAATATTTAACACCCATTAGCACAAAATATATTTTCTTATAAAGTAATCCAAACTTGGAATACCTTCCCTAATGATGACGTCGAAAATACTACGGTAAATATGTTTAAGAATTGAATCGATAATTATTACTGTATTTTAAAATATGATCTTAGAGAAATATGAGTTGTTAACTAGTTCTTTATCTTTATCTTCTCTTCTTTTTACATGGCTTTCATTTCTGCCCTTCAACCTCTTTTTTTTAACTAACCTCGAGTGGATCTGTGGATCTCTACTGGTTGGTAATTCTGTAATTCCGTTTAACAGACAGCTGGTTAAAGGCCGCCGCAAGAATTTCATCTGGTCACGGTCCACGGCTTGAGTTTGCTACTTTACTCCTGCCACTGAGCAAACTTCATCCTTCCACCTTCTGTAAGGTCGTCTTTTGGCTCTCTCTATGTATAAAGGTGTCGTATGTATAAAGGATATCGTGAGTCATTTCTTCTTGCAATAGGTCTCCCTCCTCATCACTTGAAAAGTTTATCCTCTTCACCAGAATTGCTTTAATGGTTCTTGTCGGTTCTTCTTCAAACATTATATATATATATATATATATATATATATATATATATATATATATATATATACCTATATTAATATATATATATATATATCAGGGGTTACGATGAAGGAAGTTTATTTTCTTTCGTTGTTTTGTTAAATACCAGGTTGTAATTTTCTTTTGCTAGATTAATTTTGCATCGTTCTAACTGGTGAATGCAAATTTTAGTATCTAACTGGAGATTTCAAATAAGGTGAGGGAGTTCTATTTTATTTTGAACTAATAACAACTTTGGCCGCGAGCTTTTGCCTTTCTTCAGGCATCTTTAGACGGGAGTCTTGTCTGCTTTCAACTTGCTTCTTTGACCAGAGACTGGAGTTGATTACTGATCTTTATACTGGAGAATGACGTTCGATAGTACTAGGAGGAAGAGGACGGAAATTTTCATCTGCGGTACAGGTACCCCTGCCCCCTCCTCTCCCGAGTAGGAGAGTGGGTGAGACTGGATGAGAGAAACAGTTCCTGGTGGACCCTCATATACTCATAACTTCCTTTCCTCTCCGAAAATGTTTAAGTGGATCCAGATAAGGAAGGTTCGGCGAGAGCCGATGAACGTAGACAGATAGTAGGAGGAGGAGGAGTAACAAGGTCTGCTGACCAAAGTCGCGTGTTCTCACTTATTCTAATTTATGACCTTACACCTTCAAAACTTTCAATAATTCCCAAAATAACCTTGGGAGGACCTTGACAATTATATCATTCGAAAGAGAATGTTAAAAACATAAAGGTTTCAAATTTCGTTAGTATCGGCCGAATAGTTACCATGTCATTGCCTAATAATTCCATGGCTAACCTTGAGAGGACTTTGGCAATTATATCATTAGAAAGGAAATGTAAAACAACATAAGTGTTTCAAATTCCGTTAGAATCGACCGAATAGTTACAATTTATTACAAAAACAAAAAAAAGCAAAACCGGGACCAACAAACGGTCTGACCTAGTGAGATATAGAGTCGCACGCGACTAAAAATTGAAAGTACGAAAGAATAAGACAATAGAAGTTGATCTATTTTGACCATCTTCATATAGCGGATAGATTTGATAGAATGGAACAACTTCATTGTTTGCACCTACTAATTTTAACGTGGATTCAGAACAAACACATTCTTCTATCACTTGGATGCCTCTATCTCTATTAGTTATCTGATCCCACTTTTGCAACTTCATTCAGGTAACGAGAGAACCGCCTACTTTCTCTTAACTTTTGCAACTTCATTCAGGTAATGAGAGAACCGCCTACTCTCTCTTAACTTTTGCAACTTCATTCAGGTAACGAGAGAACCGCCTACTCTCTCTTAACTTTTGCAACTTCATTCAGGTAACGAGAGAACCGCCTACTCTCTCTTAACTTTTGCAACTTCATTCAGGTAACGAGAGAACCGCCTACTCTCTCTTAACTTTTGCAACTTCATTCAGGTAACGAGAGAACCGCCTACTCTCTCTTAACTTTTGCAACTTCATTCAGGTAACGAGAGAACCGCCTACTCTCTCTTAACTTTTGCAACTTCATTCAGGTAACGAGAGAACCGCCTACTCTCTCTTAACTTTTGCAACTTCATTCAGGTAACGAGAGAACCGCCTACTCTCTCTTAACTTTTGCAACTTCATTCAGGTAACGAGAGAACCGCCTACTCTCTCTTAACTTTTGCAACTTTATTCAGGTAACGAGAGAACCGCCTACTCTCTCTTAACTTTTGCAACTTTATTCAGGTAACGAGAGAACCGCCTACTCTCTCTTAACTTTTGCAACTTTATTCAGGTAACGAGAGAACCGCCTACTCTCTCTTAACTTTTGCAACTTTATTCAGGTAACGAGAGAACCGCCTACTCTCTCTTAACTTTTGCAACTTCATTCAGGTAACGAGAGAACCGCCTACTCTCTCTTAACTTTTGCAACTTTATTCAGGTAACGAGAGAACCGCCTACTCTCTCTTAACTTTTGCAACTTCATTCAGGTAACGAGAGAACCGCCTACTCTCTCTTAACTTTTGCAACTTCATTCAGGTAACGAGAGAACCGCCTACTCTCTCTTAACTTTTGCAACTTCATTCAGGTAACGAGAGAACCACCTACTCTCTCTTAACTTTTGCAACTTCATTCAGGTAACGAGAGAACCGCCTACTCTCTCTTAACTTTTGCAACTTTATTCAGGTAACGAGAGAACCGCCTACTCTCTCTTAACTTTTGCAACTTTATTCAGGTAACGAGAGAACCGCCTACTCTCTCTTAACTTTTGCAACTTTATTCAGGTAACGAAAGAACCGCCTACTCTCTCTTAACTTTTGCAACTTTATTCAGGTAACGAGAGAACCGCCTACTCTCTCTTAACTTTTGCAACTTCATTCAGGTAACGAGATAACCACCTACTCTCTCTTAACTTTTGCAACTTCATTCAGGTAACGAGAGAACCGCCTACTCTCTCTTAACTCTTGCAACTTCATTCAGGTAACGAGATAACCACCTACTCTCTCTTAACTTTTGCAACTTCATTCAGGTAACGAGAGAACCGCCTACTCTCTTTCATTCGTGTGTTTAATGTGGCATTCAAGACGTTTGTATTTTTAAGTTCTGAGCTATATAAATTTGCTTGTTGTTTATATAGTATGTTGCGGTGTTATATTTGTTTTTTTAATTATTTATTATATTTATGATATAATTATCACTTATCATTAAAGTTATGTCATTCTAAGTTTTGTTTTTCACTTACACTTGCAGTACCTCACTTTGAACATATCACTTCACCTTTGTTTTTCACTTTCCTCTATACCCTATGTATTTTAATATCACCCTTTTTATCCACTTACACGCCAATTTACTTTTGTAATATTACTTCACTTTTGGGGTCTTTTGGTATCTTAGTTTGCTATCGTTTCACTTATCATTATTCTCACTTATAGTTTGCTCATTTATTTGGTAATTTTGTTCAATTCAATTTTTTTCCGGTATCTTTTCGGTATTCTTGTTAAGTTGACTTCCTCAGTTCTTTTTTTAATGGTCGCATATATGACCTTGTCGTTTTTCTTCTGCGTTCCTTTTGGTTAAACATTTTCCTCAAGTAAACAAGGGTGCCTCCTCAATTCGACGTCAATCTTAGGTACTTTTCTAGAACTGAATCCACGATCATGTTCATTTCATGTGAAGAGATCTTGCCTTCAGTCCCAATACATTCGGTGGGAATAGAGGGAGAAGAAACGACGGGAGCCTTGGAAGGAAGAGAGGAGGAGAAGATGAAAAGGGTTTGAAAGGAAAGTTGAGTAAGAGAACAGAAGTTGATCTCAGGTAACCGGTTACTGAGAGTTGAGGATAGTAGGATAAAAAGAATACCTCAATATTGTTTGGATATACTGATTAACGTGGAATCCGAACGACGATCTGCTTTGTTCTTTGAATAGCGCTGTCATTTTTTATACTCTTGGGACTCAGTCTCGGCTGAAATACCCTATAACTTGAGTGTGAATTTTCCCTATATAAAAAACAGCATGTCTCGATGGTATCACAGCAGGAATGCCTTTGGTAGAGGAGGGAAGTTCTCGGGGGAGACTGATGCAGTCAACCACTTTAGGGGCCAGGAAAGCGTTTGTCTGGGGGAAACCCAAATCTACATTCAAGCCTTCACCTGGCCACAATGATTGCGGCCTCTGTCACCCTCCTCCTCCTGCCATCCCTCTTGGCGGCCCATACCCTTGACACCCCCAATTGATACGGTAGTCTGCATCCCTTAGATGTATAAATCCCATAGAGTATAAACAGATTACCCATAACCCAAGAACATCAGTTTCCTGAAGAAGGTGGTCTTCAGTGAATCGTCGGAATAAAACTTTCTCTGGAATATGAGCCCTTTCATTTTCCATTGCTCATTTTATTCTTCGCCAAAAGGCCTCTCTCTCACACACGTGTATATATATATATATATATATATATATATATATATATATATATATATATATATATATATATATATATATATATATATGAGGGGCGGTCAATAAGTTTCGCGAATCGGTAGGGAAAAACAGAGGAAGGGGGATAGCTGTTTGTGGGGGTGTTAGGACAAGTTATGACAAGTCAGGACCTGCAGCCGAACGCTCCTGCCTCGTCTATTTTAAGAAGCAGTAGCTGATCGCAGATCGTCAGTCACAAATCTTTCAACAATGGAGAAGGTTGAGCACCGCGCAGTGATCAAATTTTTGACCAAAGAAGGCAAGAATGCAAAAGAGATCCATAAGGCATGGCTGCAGTTTACACCGACACCGCCCCTTCCTATGCAACCATTGCTCGCTGGAATAAGGAGTTCAGCCATGGTCGTGAGTCCCTTGAAGATGACCCCCGTCCAGGACGCCCGTCAGACTTTGACGAACGAGGACAATGTGGCCCGTGTGGAGAGGATGATTCTCGGAAATCGACGGGTGAAGGTCGAAGAAATCGAGCGAGAACTTGGAATATCATATGGAAGTGTTATCAACATCATCCACGACAATTTGGCCATGACCAAGGTCTCTGCCCGTTGGGTCCCTAGAAACCTCACGCCCCATGATCAACTTCAACGTCGTCAAAGTCCACAAGGCAAGAGTTGCACAAGCTGCCCTGCGCGAGTGCGGATTCGAGGAGCTCAACCATCTCATCTACAGTCCAGATCTGGCCCCTAGCGACTACTTTTTATTCCACCAGCTCAAGGCTGGACTGCGTGGACGCCGGTTTGGGGACGATGGAGATGTCCAGCTTGCCGTCCAGGAGTGGATTGAACAGCAGTCGGGAGATTTCTGGTTGTCGGGAATTCGAAGCCTCAGGGACGAGTGGCGCAAGTGCATTGAAGTCGAGGGTAGTTATATTGAAAAATAATAAAACACTTTTCCTCTTATCTCGTTTCCTTATATCCGAATTGCAAAACTTAGTGACTGCCCCTCATATATATATATATATATATATATATATATATATATATATAATATATATAAACGGTGTTGCAAGCCTGGAATAACTCTAACGCGAAAAAATGTTGTCAATGTTGGGCCGAGAAAATTAAGGAAACCGACTGACTGATACCCATTTCGATGCCCTCTTGTTTCAGTCTGTTACCTAATATTGATTAACGAGCGAGCGAGTCATAACGCTGTCTTGCACTAATTGCTGCGAGATAAACAACCACACAGGCAGAGAAAGAGAGAAATGAGGGTGTACTCAATACCACTATTTCAAACTCACTGCTATATTTAGTATATATAATATCGCTTAAATATATAAATATAAGTCAATTTACTATAAATCTATCATCATTATTTCCTTTATTTATTAAATACTGTGATAGATGTGGCCGCTCATCTCCTCACAGATGGACCCTAGAGTATAAGCAGAACAAGGTTGCCGACTCTTGCTTTAGACCATGGGAGATAGTTGAAAGGCTTGATATATGGGAGCAATATAAATATAGACAATCTATTTGGGGAGGTTGGACAAAGGGGCGCTTAGCTTAAATATTTGTTAAGGTATAGTATGTCGTGTTAATTCCATTATCCTGTAATTTAATTCTCAATGTGAGCGATATAATACGACATCGTCAGCAAATCTATGTTGAGTTAAATATCGCATATTATTTCCAATACCCTTTTGACCCTAATGAAATTTCGGGAAAAGTTATTCAAGCAGCGCACAAAGGTTTTAAGTGAGAGATGGGCTCGTCGCCTTATTTTTTTAATTCCTATTCATCTATTGATAAAGTGAATTCAAAAGGACAGAGTTAAGTGTCTATCTCTTTAGGATAGCATGTCAAGGTATGTTTTGTTTAATCTTCGTTTATGCAATCCTCTTAGAACGCAATTTATTTCTACAGAGGCATATTTTCTAGAGTCGTATTTATCGCTACTTAGGTGGTGTTAATAATTGTTGAACGGCGTATATGATAATATGTACTGTAAATAAAAACGAGACTTGTTTCCGTTGACTGAGTGAGTTTGAGTGTTAGTTTGTTGTTTAGGGTTTTTAAATATATCTTGTATCTTGTTTATAGGAGAAATGATGGGACCGTTCTTTCATTTATTCTTTCTTTTTGCCTCTATTGAAAAAAAAATAAACTCGGGTATTGTACCATGCTAATAGTTTCTTCCTTTTCTTTGAAAGTTTTGTATTGAAAATGGTAACCAGGCCAGTAAGACCTCTTCCCCCAACTTTTGAAAGGTCGATTGATACACCATATTTTCAGGTGCTCTACCATTTTTCATGTCTTTACGAGTTGAACTTATTTTCTTATTGCGAAGTTTTTATCTGGTGATCGTAATTTTATGGCATCTCGTATCATTCTTCAAGGGTTTTAAGGATCTTTTTTTACTGTTGATGATTTTATCCTCTAGTATGTTCATCTGATCTCTGCCATTTGGCTGTTGCTTCATGTTCTATAAGAAAAATTGCTGATGATCTTTGTTAAGTTATTTTCTAGTAAGCTTTCTGAGTTAGAGATATTCAATTCTTTGTGTAATCCTTACATTACGAAATGGCTTCCGCGAGGTAAACAACTGGCATCTGTCCCACAACGGAATCGCTTTGACAAGAAGGTAATGATTTCTGTCTGGTGAAAGTTCGAAGGAGTAATGCATTTCGAGCTTGTTCCACATGGTTGTGCCATCAACGGTCTAGCCAGCAGCTAGACCGCGTGTACGACAAACTAAAGAAAGAGTATCTTGCTTTGATCAATCGAGGTCAGGTTTTGTTCCATCAAGACAATGCGAGGTCACACACTGCAAGATTGACAATAGAGAAGTTCTAAGAGATGGACGGTGTCGAGATTCTTCATAATCCACCATTCAGTCTCGATGCTGCTGCGAGTGACTATGGTATATTCCGTTCAATGGCACACTTCCTCCGCGACCAGCGAATCAACACTTTTGATGGAGTGAAGTAAGCTTGTTTACAATTTTTCTCTTATTCAAATCCAGCTGACTGGTATCTGGGACAGATTGGGATGCTGGCTGATCGCTGTAAGAAGATCGTAAATAATGATGGACTTTATTTTGAAGAATAAATGTTGGTGTTACTCCATAATTTTATTTTGTTTTCTTTCCTCTTCCTAAGTGAGTCACAACTTTCTGGCCAACCATATAGTTTGATCATATTTATACACCTGTTAGTATGATCTCTTTATATTTTCGGATGCAATGATATATACAAGGGGCGGTCAATAAGTTTTGCAATTCGGATATAAGGAAATGAGATATGAGGAAAAGTGTTTTATTATTTTTCAATATAACTACCCTCGACTTGAATGCACTTGCGCCACTTGTCTCTTTGTCTCTGAGGCTTTGAATTCCCGACAACCAGAAATCTCCCGACTGGCGTTCAATCCACTCCTGGACGGCGAGCTGGACATCTTCATCGTCCCCAAACCGGCGTCCACGTAGTGCAGCCTTGAGCTGGCGGAATAAAAAGTAGTTGCTAGGGGCCAGATCTGGACTGTAGGGGGGATGGTTGAGCTCCTCGAATTCGCACTCACGCAGGGCAGTTTGTGCAACTCTGGCCTTGTGGACTTTGACGACGTTGAATTCGATCATGGGGCGTGTGGTTTAGTGAGGTTTCTTGGGACACAACGGACAGAGACTTTGGTCATGGCCAAATTGTCGTGGATGATATTGATAACACTTCCATGTAATATTCCAAGTTCTCGCTCGATTTCTTGGACCTTCACCCGTCGATTTTCAAGGATGCTCCTCTCCACACGGGCCACATTGTCCTCATTGGTCACGTCTGACAGGCGTGCTGGACGGGGGTAATCTTCAAGGGACTTACGAACATAGTGGAACTCCCTATTCCAGCGAGCAATGGTTGCATAGGAAGGGGCGGTGTCGGCGTACTCAGCAACCATGCCTTCATGGATCTCTTTTGCATTCTTGCCTTCCTTGGTCAAAAATTTGATCACTGCGCGGTGCTCAACCTTCTCCATTGTTGAAATATTTGTGACTGACGATCTGCGATCAGCTACTGCTTCTTAAATAGACGAGGCAGAAGCGTGCGGCTGCAAGTCCTAACTTGTCATAACTTGTCCTAACACCCCCACAAACAGCCATCCCCCTTCTTCTGTTTTACCCTACCGATTCGCAAAACTTATTGACCGCCCCTCGTACATACACCTTTTAGTACGATCTATTTATACTTTTGATGCAAAGATGTATGCATTCTCTCATTATTATGATAAATTTATACATTCGGATGCAGAGATGTACATATATACCTGCTAGTATGATTTATTTATATTTTCGGATGCAGAGATGTATAAGTACTTATAACTGTCAGTATGATCTATTTATACATTCAAATGCAGAGAGGGATACATAAACCTATTAGTATGGATACAATATAAATCCGGTTGCTTAGATGTATACATAACACTTGTTTATTTATTTTGCCCATAATAATATATTCATGATTGAATAATTATCTCCCACTCTTATTTCGAACTAAATTTCTTTTACTATGTACTTGTAATTATCGGTTATAATTTCCACATGCCAAGGGAATTATGAAAGTTTATAACCTCAGAATAGTCGGAGAATTACCACCAATAAAATACTTTTAGAGAACGCTGACTGACACTGAAAATTAGCCTATGCAAGAGAAACGGATCGATGTAAAACAATTGCGAAAAGTATAAAAAGTATCAGCTGAGATAAAAATGGGTAGAGATTTGAATTCTTCAAAAGATTATATCTACTTAGTTGAGTATTTTTTTCCTACGGATAACAACAAAATAGACTCTTAAAATGCAAAATAATTTAAATATTAGTAAAATTAGAAAAGTGCGACTTACATTTTTCAGTTTCCTTTAAATTAGACCAACCTATTATAGGTCAGTTTATTTGCGCTGTCTTACCTAAGCGATATGAGATTCACAAGTTCCAGTTACATAGAAAATGAAGTTATGCCCAAATTTCCTTTATGGCAATTCCGGTCATTGGACAGCGACTATGAGCCGTTTATAATAAAATAAAAAATAAATAGGTATCGACCAGTACAGAAATAAACTTCGAATTTTCAAAACAGACAGAAACATTAACAATTACAATAATGTTTTAACATAAGTAAAAATTTACGTGAATAATTAAAAATTGGTAGCTTTAATCAGTAACAAATTTAGGAATAAAAAATAATAATTAATCTTTTTCAATGTGAATCTAACCCTTTGTCTAGGCTTAATTTTGCAATGTTGCGAAAATGACTGTTTTCATGGTCCGGGACATTTTACATTGGACTTTTGCATTATAATGAACCAGGTAATGGCTTCGCCACTCCCACATACGATGAGGAAGGGGGGGGGGAGCTTGCGCTTCGCTACTAAGATTAAAATTTAAAATCTAAAAAAAAGCAGCCATGGTTAAATTTTCTGAACTTCATCATTTGTACTTCTTTGGGTTTTAAAAAATTCACAAAATTTCGATACTTATATTTATTTCTTAACTTCACCATTTTGTTTTTTGATATTATTAAAGAATTATTAGAAATAACTTTGATAACAAAATAATAAGTCATAACCAAACTAAGATGAAATTATTATTCAAATATTCAAAAAATTCCCCTTCTTAAATTATAGAGTTAGTGATGATGATGATGATGATATGTACCAGTTAATAATAACCATAATTATTCAAGTATTAGGCTCAGAACCTTATACTTTTATTATGTAGCTCTGGCGATGAGCGTTGTGCGATGAGCGCTTGATGACACAGGTTAAAATCCCACTTCTTTATTCATTTTTATATAACGGTTAAAATAGTTTGCCCTATCTCTCCGTTTCTACATCTCCCATTTTCCTTCTTAAGCTTTTATTGGTTCACGTAATATTCCCCTTAGCGCTTTTCCTGTTTCTGTTAACAATTTCCATTTCTTTGGGCCTTTAAATATATATATATATATATATATATATATATATATATATATATATATATATATATTAGAGAGAGAGAGAGATAGATAGATAAATATATATATATATATATATATATATATATATATATATATAGAGAGAGAGAGAGAGAGAGAGAGAGAGAGAGAGAGAGAGATAGACGAAATCACGATAGCACGTGACAGGACGTTAGCATACTATGAGAGCTTGATGGTATAAGTTCGAACCGCACCTATTATTTCACTTTTTCAAATGGGTAAAATAGTTTATATTATTTCATTTGTTACCTTTATTTCTCTATGTCTCTGTCTGTCTGTCTCTCTCTCTCTCTTTCTTATTCTATGTATGATGCGTGTTTGGTCTTATAAAAAGACAAAATCGCTTGCGTATTTTCTTTCCTTATTTTCTATGTGTCAGTGAACACCCACCCACACACACACACACACACATATATATATATATATATATATATATATATATATATATATATATATATATATATATATATATATATATATATATAGTGAGAGAAGAAGTTGCTTGTAGCGAGAGATATGATAATGGGTTAAAACTTATTTGTAGCAGTGGTCACCAGCTCCAAATTGCAACAAATATTTCTTCTCTGTTATATGAATCCAAGTTCGTGATTCAAGTTCTTTAGCGGATCTTCGCATAATAAGTTCGTATTTGGATTTATAAACAAGTTAATAAAAATAATTTTATTTTTAACTGGAGTCGGTGAGTTAAATCCCAGTTTTGGTGGAAGGAGTAAGTGTGGAGGAAGATGGAAGGTCTTGCGAATCTGTCTTGCGAATCTTATCCCCTGAGGTCGACTTGAGGAAGTCATGGGTGAGTCCTTCCTCGGTAGATGGCCACAATGTGAAGAAAAATCAAATAGATTTGTGCTTCCTGATGTGATATGATCGACTTTGTTGATAATGTGGTATAATGTCCGATTGTTTTATGTGTAGAGAAAGTGGTCTGTCGAATTATTTGAACTTGGGAAAGGAGAGTGCGTGTAAATGGGTTACCATATATATATATATATATATATATATATATATATATATATATATATATATATATATATATATATATCATGGAAACACCATTTGGTAAATTTGTTCAACCCAAATTGACAAATACTCCTTAGAAGTAACCTTACCCTTCAGTTTTATCACAGGCCTAAGAGAGTTCCACTATATAGGTACCAAAATTATCACGAAACTACCTGAAACGTAAGGCAAGATTCGTGAGAGAGGACGACATACTTACATTGGTCCATCGTTTCGGTATTGTGGCCTCCCCTCCACTTTAGGCATTTTTAACATTGTTGGGGGACAGAAAAGGTTTCGCAATGATAGCCTTTTCATGATATCCAGCTACGTTGAGCTCTAGATAAAAATTTTTGCTTGATACTGGGTTGGAAAGGAGTAAATTTAGCACTCCAGTCACTTTGGTACTGCGATTCTGTGATTTATAGAGACAAGGCATTTTAATGTTCTGCCATCTTTGGAACTGAGCGTCCCCTTTCGTCCTGAGTTACGTTTCTCAGAGCTGGTTTTCCAATATATCTTGTATGCCAGCATGATTTTAGATGCAGTTCCTCTCGAACCATTTAAACCTCGGCATTTTTGTTATGGAGACGCCAACCCTTTACCTTTAGCAATTTAGCCTCTTTGAAAGTCAGAAACTAGAGGAGAGATCTGTAAAAGCAAAACGTCTTTGGTTATTATAGCATGTATAGGATATATGCTGTTCATATCCATAAGATTTAGGTACCATTAGGATTTCCATTCGTGTCTAAGCGTTGGCGAAAATATAGAGTGCCAAATATTACTTGTTCTCAACATCGAAATAATAGGTTCTTAGTTTGTTTCAGACATATATGTATTTGAACTGTCCACCATTGGCATCAATGTACTTCTGTACTTTTTAATTCACTAGTTGGAAGAATTCAAAATAAATGTTTGTAGAGATATTTCTCGCTTCTTCAAATGTGCTCTTTAAGTGTTAAGTGATGAGGTGTTGTATTTGTATACCTTGTTTTTCAAATCACCCCATAAATTTAAAGTATGTTAAAATATGGTGAACACGGTGGATATTGATACAATTTCGTCTTCGAGACCACCGACAATGAATGTTTTATCAAGGTAGTTCCTAATTTTGTGATGGTAATGAGGAAGTGCTCCATCTTTTGAAAATAAATATGCTCATCTCCACATGAAATGGACCAACCAAACATTTGGAAGAAAAAAGACCCTCCTCGACCGTTATACCCGATAAATTTACTTCATCCACACAAATATGCGGATTTTCTTGTTGCAGGTATGTACAATTATGAAGATTAATTATACCATTCAACTTAAATGTCACATCATCAGACCAGACATTTTTTCCACAAATTGGCAATCTTCTGTGTTTTTACAGGAAGCCATTCTCAAAACTGGATTCTGCGTTTCGTATCATCCTCATTCAAAGAGTGTAATATCGAGATGGAAGATTTGCATTTAGTGTTATTTAGAATTCTTTGTACACCCATCATACCTTTTTTCGCTTTCACGAGTATATTATCAAATTTTCTTGGTGATCGGTTGAATACATGAAGCACTTGATCAGAAGTGTTAACATCTGTCAAATTTTGGGGGTTCTCAGTCGTTTGCTTGTACACATCATGCACAGTACTGTATACATACAGATACATGAAATGCTAAGTTGACCAGAAGATTAGTTCCAAAATTGTCTATCTACGGTTGTTGAGCTTTTGATCTTCTCTCAATTTTAAAATACGATCTTATTATCCATTTTGGTCGGTCAAATGATAAACGCTCACTTCTATTTGACATAACAAGACTGCTAATACACACAAACACACACACACACTATATATATATGTCCAAAGAAGTACATTAACGTACATGATTATTCTAGGAAAGTAACCGGTTAAATTGTTAGGATCAATTTATTTCGGCGGAGACCTCCATCTTTAGTTTATCAACGATTGAAAATGATGGAAGTCTCCGTCGAAACCTGGTTTCGCAAGTAAATTGATCCTAACACTTTTGTTTTTTTCATATATATATATATATATATATATATATATATATATATATATATATATATATATATATATATATATATATATATATATAGAAGAATATCTCGTGAATAGGATTACTAGGCTTCATCGAATCTGAGATGAAAGAGCCGCTTTGCAAGGAAATCTGCGGAATTTCCGTGAGTTGTTTATGTATGCAAATGGACCAATTTCGTTGCCCGAAACAGCGACATCTCTGTCCCGTTCCGTCTGTTATAAAAGCGTCCAAGTAGAAGTCTGATGTTTTCTCACTCTTTTGTACCCCATCTCTTCCAATAAGAGAAAGGGGGGGGGGTAAGAGAGAAAAAATTGTGGGCGGAGAAATTAAATAAAGCGACAGATTCCTAGTAAGGAAAAAACCCGTGGGATTTGGTTTTAGCCGTTAAATCCAAACTTGCCTCTTTAGGGAACAAGACGCCTCAGTTGCATTATGCATGGGGCCTTTGAGAACCCGTAGGAATGCCGTGGCGAGGAAGCAAAATCGAATGGCGGTTTAGCTCCAACTCCAAAGAAGTCGTTAGGAAAGGCCAATCATTGCATTAATGGAAAGAAGGAGGTAATTATGGAAGAAATATAATAAATTAAGCAAAAGTGGAAAAATAAAGCTAATGCCCTCTTGCTTATCAAACCTGATGAAGATCTGAACATGATTCGGTCAAGTCCTCCTAGCTCATACAGACCCGTGTGGCAATTTGGCGTCGTCACAGATAGAGGTTGTCATTATTTCCTTTCTTCCCTCTTTTTTTATTAATTTGTATCGTTATTTCATTACTTTTATGAATTCTCTAGTACCCTGACACTATTTATTCACCTAATTCCATTAATATTTAGTATCAGTTTGTGGGAAATGTGAAGAATGTATCTGTAAACTGAAAATTATGAAGGTTAGTTATCACAAAAGGTTTTAAATATTTGTTTAATTACCTTAAAATACACTAAGACATCTTATAATTCTTAAAAATGTAAGTTAATACGAAAAATGATACAATTACAGGAGACCAAGTATCGAAACAATAACTGATGCCACAATAACTACATGTCATATGAGTGAACTTTCTTTTCTTACAAAAACAACAATATTCAAGTTCACGTCTATGTAGAGCGCTTCCTCTTTCTTTATTTCTTTCAACTGAGATCTCATTGTATGAGTTTCTTAATTTATTAAATATTATATTTGACATAGACCGGATAGAAATGGATTATATTTACTGAAGTAGGACATGATCAAGAGTCCGTCATATCAGAACAATTTTCCCGACAATCTAAATATAGCTTTATAAGAACATTTCCGTCTGGTCTTTGTCGCCAGATAGGCTCCTAACCCCCCCCCCCCAAAAAAAAAAACCTCTGGTCTTCGCACTGAAGAAACTCTTCCTTGAAATTACATATCTGTGATTAAAATATTTGGTGGTAAGTGCGTTTACACATAGAGTGAATGAACTCTGAAGATCATTGCAAGCACCTCTCCTTTGAGTCAAAATGTGTTAGAGAATATGAGCCTACATTGGAGCAGAAGGAGACAAAGAAGTCCATATTTTGAGGTCTTGATACATAGTATGTAGCTTCTAAAATGTGTATAAAATATGCGTTTAGATGAAATTCAATACATGTTTTATTCATCTGACCATAATATAGTAGCAGTTACGTTTACGATGAAACACAAATAAGAAATATAAAATTAATAGGAAAATTAATCCTATAAAACAAACATTTGGTTAAAGAAAGATTATTTGCCACAGTTAGAAGTGAAGTTAACAACCAACAAGCTACGAGTCCAATATATATTAACTCTTAATAGAGTTATTAGAGAAACTGCCGATGAAAACTTGAAAGCTAAAATAAGAAAAAGGATAAATAAAAGATAGAACTAGGTTAGAATGCTAAAAAAGTCAAAGCATGAAAGCGAGCAGGGGATTGATTAGACAAAGGAAAAATACAAAAAATAGGAAAGAGACAGAAACGTTCAAAGAACTAGGGCTAGTGTATATGACAAAAAACGTACGCAAGCGAATAAAAATGATATTTATATTTCTACAAAAATGTCCAAAGACGAAGAAAAGAGTGATTAAAAATATAATAAACAAGGAGAATTATTAAAAGAGAAAGATACACAAACAGAACTTACAAACAATTAGAATAACATATATCAAAACATGATAATAATACGATGCAATATGGAATGAGACAGATAAAATAGTGTACTGTAAATAGATATATTTGAATAAGATCAACTAACTAATCATAGAAATGGCTGGTTTCTGATAGATGAGGGAAATGAAGGGCTATTTTGGCAAAGAACTACCCAAATTAGATACTTTGTGAATCCAGAAATATCACTTGACAAATGATTATATTATAAATTAAAGGGATATATTTTAATATATATATATATATATATATATATATATATATATATATATATATATATATATATATATATATATATATATATATATATATATATATATATATATATATATATATATATATATATATATATATATATATATATATATATATATATATATATATATATATATATGATGAAATTAATGCAAAATCGCAAGAAAAGATGAGGAATTAAACCACATTCTCCGAAGACAATTTAATTCAGAACAGTTTCGGTGTATCTCACACCCTTTTTCAACTGACACTGGATAGAAAATATAAGAAAAGTGCATACAAGCATAACACAAGGTCAGGTCGAGAAGGATCCCCTCTTTTTTCCCCAATCCCCTACTTTTGGCTAATCTGGGGGGGAGGGGGGAGGCCTAAACATATTGGAGGGCTGACATTTTACTATTTTGTTTATTTCCTTTCGTATTACAGGATTAAAAGAAAATTGACCCTCATATAGATTTAAATTAGGAACTGAGGATATCAAGCTCGATTCTACGATTCTTCTCTTAACATAGTTAGCCGATTTAAATAACACTTTACTTCCATTGAAATCGATCGTATGATTCAAGTCTCTAACATGGCAAAATATTCCACTGCTTTTGCTGCCCACTCTAATATCTCTTTTGTGTTCATACGATCTCTTGTCTAGATTTTTCCCCGTTTCCCCTATATAAACTTTATGGCAATCGTTGCATGGTATTGCATATACTCCTATGTTAGATGTTCTTTGTGTTTCCTGGCAATCATCAATTGGTTTAAGGAATTATTATATTTATAGGCTAGATTAATACCCGCTTTTCCAAATATGTCCTTTAAACTATTTAATTTATTATTAAATTGCAATGTTATACATTTGTTGAAGTCATTAGTTATTGTCAGAGAGAGAGAGAGAGAAAAAAAAGACACGCGCGCGGTCGCCCCTTTCAAGTAGAGAGAAAAGACACCTGGGCGACACTTTTTAATCCACGCTAAAGAAGGCCCCCTTGGATTATCCTGCAATGGCGTGAATCGGGCAAAGTCCACCTCACCCGAGGAAGCGTCTGTTAATTGGAACCCTTCTCCTTCGGGCGCGGGGAAAAGCTCCTCCGTCTCACCCTTATAAAATATCCGACGCAACACTTAGACAGCAATAATCGCCTGTGTCCACGAGTGCCTCCGAGATTCTGCTATATTTCCGTCACCGATAGTTTCGCGCGAATCCTTGCAGAACGCGTCAAGCTCCGTGTATTCTCCTAGAATTCGCGAGAGTCAACCCCATACTCGCTAGTACCCACGACCCGATCACGACGCGTCAAATTCTCGATTCAGTATTCTGAACCCGAAGGCAAGATCTGAATTCATCTCGTTTAATAGTCTTTTGTCAAGAGGCAATTATTTTGGACTCTACAACGTCTCGAACCAGGCTGGATTACTCTTTCGGACCAAATCATCGAAGTAACCACAATGCGCAACTCCCCTGTGCAAGCTCTGCCTCCGTCATCTGGGCTTTGCGTGCGTTCAAGGTCATTTCAGTGTCCTATCTGTCATTGTCCATTTTTGTGTATTGTGGTCGGTACCGCCCAGGTACCGACCACAATATACCTTACTTAAAACCCCTTTTAATATTGTAAATATATTATTTTCATATTACTAAAGTATATTTTGTACTCTCTTTTAATTACCCCAGATCCTTCCGAGGTAGCTAAGCATTAGCCAACCTAAACCGCACTCTGAAACTCAATTGCACTCTAATTTGTATTTTTAATTCTACCCATGTTCATAGCGGACTAATCCGTTCATAAGCCTCTCTCTCTCAAGCTGAAGAATTTCGAAAAGATTGAGATCTAACCTCAACCTACGACATATAGTAATATCTATATTATATTAAACTGGTGTCATGTATGGAGTTAAGCTTGGTTAATCAATTGGTTAACCTTGGTTAAATTGTTAATTTGTTGCCCAATCTCGGTTCCGATTATGGAGATCAAATTGTGAGGAATTACTACTTACACAATTATATTTTTCCGTTCCCATTTTTTTTCTGTGTGAATTTATTTTGCGTAACCGTGCATCAACACTATTTTATTTCTCCACGGAATTGAATTGTTATGTTTAAAGCCGCATTTTATCTGCCGTAAGTTGAAGGTACAGTAGAAATTGCATTGTTCTATGTATAGATGTCACTAGGCGTGCTGTAACTTTCGTCTCACAGTGAGGGATTTAGGTAAAACCCCGTCTCCCAAAGTTTTTCCGACTGATCATAGGGATAGAATCCACACCGTACTAAGTAATTGCATTATTTTTCGCGAGTGATTTTCAACTTTGGTTGTCTGTAATTTCGTTGGGTCAAGCAAAAGCCGGTAGCACTTCCGTCCGCGCGTGATTTTCAACTTTGGTTGTCTGTAATTTCGTTGGGTCAAGCAAAAGCCGGTAGCATTTCCGTCCGCGCGTTACTAGAAATCCCACTGCATCCTTTGTCGTGCGTTAATATATTTTTTGTTGTCGCTTTCCCCGTGTAAACCCGGTAACATATGTTTGTTTGGAATTTTTAAGGGCAAAGGTGAGTCTCTCGGAACCAACGGATAAAATCTAATAGCTTACATCCAGGAGGAAGAGAGAAGAGAAATAGCTGAAGAAGGAGAAAAGGAATGTGAAGAAAGAAAACGTGAGAAAGAGAGAGGATTTGCTTCCACGAATTTGAGATGTGCAGGGATATAAACGAGATGCTCTCCATAAATTCAGCAAGCTCCAGACTAGACGCACCGCAGTTAGTGACCATAAGACTCCTAGTATTCAAAGAAGGAGAATATTTTGGGTCTTATCTCACCCACTTCGAGATCTTCGAGGTGAATCATTGAAACATCGAGATGGACGGCGTAGCACAATTATTGCCCCTGCTGAGGTCCCAACTCAGGAAAATCTTCATCTCCCTTCCTCAGAGGTAATGATTAATTACTCTTCTTTAAAAACCAAGCTGCTGGCCATCTATAATTTGACCCCGGATTTCTGCCGAGCTAAATTTAGGCATTGTCGCATTTAGCCAAACCAGACCTTCCGTCAGTTTGGCTAGTCTCTGCAGCGTCACTTTAATCTTTGGTTTGATGCCTCATGAATACGATGCTCTGGTCGAGTTCGTCCTCAAGGACCAATTTTTTGCGTCTTTTCCTTCGGAAATCAGGTCCTTCGTGAAGGACCGGAATTGCCATACTCTTATGAAATGCATCGAGGGTGCAGACTCTACACGTATAGCCACAACAGCTATCCGAAAGAAGGGAAGAAGTCAGAACCCCCATCTCCCAAATCCAAAAGAAACAAGAACAAATTTGTTCCTAACAATGGATACAGGTTCGTCAAGGTGACTAGGCCGGTCAAACCTAAACCCCTCTTCTCGTCTGACCACCGTGATGTCAAGCCCTTTGCTCTCAGACCCCCTGCTTTTCTCGTTCCTCAGGAGAACCATGATTTGTTTTTCCTCTGGAGTTGAGGGTTAAGTAAGGACCACTTGCCCTCAGAACTCGCAGTTTAGAAGCACTTCTTCTCACCTGCTGTGCTAAATCACTGCTATTTCTGCGCCCCCACCCTCTTAGAATGAATATCCCTCTTCTTCGAACCCACCGAGGTCTGCTGGCCACCAGGTAAACTTTTTATTTGATAAAAGTACCCCTGGGGCCCTCCAATTCGACACTGGATCACCACCCTCCTCCGTGACACAGGGTGCACGTGTATTGTTGTTTAAGATGAACTACCCCCCCCCATGTAACTTTGGATCATGATAAGTTTGCGGTAGTGCATGATTACTTGGGGCGTGCAACAAATTCACCATTGTTAATTGTTATATTGAGTGCGCATATTTTACTGGTTGGGCTGAAATTGTTGCAAACCTCATCAAATTTTGTGCGGTCCTAATTGGTCAGTCCCTCCGGGTATCTTCCGCCCCCCTTGCTCAAACCCGTTACTACCCATTCCCGCGCGAAGAAGGAACGTCAAGCTCCTACAGCTTTGGAACTCCCGTGTGTCCCCGAATTCCAGAGTGTGATGAGCAGTGACTTTGGTGAATGTCAGAGGGAATGCAAGTCTCTTCGCTCCCTGTGGACAAAGGCCCAAAATTAAACGGGTGAAACCATCAGATGGAATAAGGTGACTTCCTTCCTCATCGAGGACGACCTCTTTTATCTCGTGTGCACCGAGTAAAACGACACCGAGTCCCGCACACTATGTGTACCTCGCTCCCACTTCCCTCCAATTCTTCAAACTGCTCACAATAGTCTGTTTTTCGGCCACTTCAGCCACACGAAGACCACCAAAAGTATCTTTAAAATATTTTTATTGTCCATCTCAACCGACGAAATTGTGTGATATTGTCGTTCGTGCGACATTTGTCCCCAAAACGGGAATAAAAGTCCAAGTCAAGCCTGCGCCTTTAGAGAAGGGGCCCTTAATCTCTCAACACTTCTCCAGAGTATCTATTGATTTAATTTGGCCGATTTACCCCGCGACAATATAAGGCCATAGCTACGTTTTAATTCTGGTCGAATTTGCCACCAGATTTCCCGAGGCTGTGCCCCTCGAAAAAATTGACAGTATCTCCTGTGCCGAAACTATTATTTCTACTTTTTCCTGTGTGGGCTTACCGAAGGAAGTTATATCAGATCGTGGTCGCCCAGTCACCTCCGAATTGATCGAGTACGTCGGTAAATTACTTATTATTAAGCCCTTGTTTACCACCCCTTTTCACTTGACTGGGAATGGAATGTGTGAGAGGCTAAATGGTAGTCTCAACGCCATTCTCAAAAAGTTGTGTGCCGACCAAACCACTGAATGGCACCGTTTTCTTCCTGTAGCTTTCTTTGCTCACCGCGAAATCCCCCATCCTACGTTAGGATTCGCCCCATTTCAACTTTTATATGGAAGCAACGTTAAAGGCCTCTGAGTATCCTAAAGGAACTCTACTTCACAAGAAATTGGATCAAGACTTGCAGACCTCTTACTTATACCCCCGGGATTTGAGACATAGGCTGGAAAAGTGCACCGAAATTGCGCATCAGAACGCTGACATCAATTTGTACAAGTATAAAGCATATTTTGATTGAAGTCAAAGGAAAGGAAATTTAACCCCAGATAAGAAGTTTTGCCTCCCCTCCCCACAGACAACAACAAATTGTTGAACCAATGGAAGGGCCCCTACCAAGTAGTCGAGAATCGTGGCCCCATCGATTACCTCATTGAAATAACCTCAGGAAGAAAGCTTTTGCATGTTAACATGTTCAAGCGGTACCACCGACGTGCGAGCATCAACCAGATTTTGGAAATTAACGAAAAGTCCCTAATGGAATCTAGCTACTTGCTAGACGCCTTTTGCGTAATTCAAGTCGCCTGCGTGGAGCAAGACAGGGTATACCCGTTACATGTCTTGCCTGACGCTAATGATTCCCCATCTGCGGAAATCAAGATATACAACCACATGTCCTCTCTTCAAAAGAAATTAATTGCAAGCGCTCCTGAGTCGCTTTGGTGACGATATCACCAAAGTTCCCAGTTGTACCACCCATTTTGAGCACAATATTCAATTAACTACCCAGCAACCCATCCGTTCCAAATCATACCCCCTGTCCATACACCTACGGGAAGCATTCACTGACGAGGTAGATTACCTTTAAAGGTTGCAGATCATCGAACCTTCGGAGTCGAGCTATTGTTCCTCAGTTGTCATGGTTAAGAAGGCGGATGGTTCTTATCGCATGTGCATCGACTTTAGGAAGTTAAATTCGGTTGCCGTATTCGATGCAGAACCAATTCCCACGATATATCAGAACCTCCAGCTTTTTGAGAAGCCCAAGCTCATCTCCGAGTTGGATTTATGCAAGGCCTATTATGAGTTTACCCTGAGGAAGGAAGTGAAGAAATTTGCTGTTTTCCCCAATGAAAATGGGCTGATGCAGTTTTGGAGGCTCCCCATTTGTCTGGTGACGGCTTGCAGCAACTATAATCGGATGATGATGAGGATTCTAAAGGGCTTACTCAACGTCACCCTCTATTTTGATAATGTCTATGTGGCCACCCAAGATTGGGATCAGCACTTGTCCACCATCCAAGCCGTTCTGTATAGACTCCAGGAACACAATTTGATAATTGGGCCCAGCAAGTGTCACTTCGCTTTTGGCACTATCGATTACCTCAGTTGCCATATCAGAAATGATTATTTAGCTCCCCAGCAAGAGAAGATCCGGGCCATTGTGGTTATCCTCTTGCCCGCTAACAAAAAAACAGCTGCGATCCTTTATGGGCTCAGCGTATTTATATCGTCGCTTTATATCAAACTTCGCATCTATATCTTCCCCTCTGTGCGAGCTATTAAAGAAGAAAGCCCCCGAACACCTCGATTGGACGCCATTGTCAACTCAGAGTTTTAACTTACTCAAATGATGGGGTGTGTCTTCCTCCAGTATGGGGATAACGGCGAAAGTTTCCCCGTCGCTTTTGACAGCCGAAAATTACTCGCGCGCCAAAGAAATTATGCGGTGATTGAGAGAGATGCGCTCATTATAGTTTGGGGAATCCAAAAATTTAAAATGCATTTAGTAGGGAAATAATTCGTTTTGGAAGCAGACCATAGACCCCTATTCTACTTGCACAATGTCAAAAATAATAAAGGTCGTTTAATGCGATGGAGTTTTTTCCCCCAGGAATTCCAATTCCGCAACTTGTATATAAAAGGTACCGATAACTGCATAGCTGATAATCGAAGTAGAAACCCGTTGGGCCCTCTCCCAAACTAATTCTGAGTTATTCCTTTTTTTATTAATTTTGTTTGTAAAGTAAATTTGTATATTTAACCCTAAAATAAGGGGAAGCGTATCTTTCCTTTTTTGCATTTTTGTATTTTGTGAATTCCTTTTGTATCTCTTTATTATTAGCTTTGTATAACCTTAGGAATGCATTACCCTTGGCAAGTAAGACCCATTTATGTATATCATTGAAAAAACTTATACTTTAGCAACCGTGCTGTAGTATTATATAATCTGCAAATATGTACGGCACAAAAGAGAAAAAAAACCTCGCGAGGTCTACTATTTTGTATTTTTGTTCCGTTTGAAAATTTGTTCCAAGCGTCCTCAACCTTAACCGCTATTGTTACGCGAATATAAGGTACAATCCCCTATAATTATTTTCCGATGTTCCTTCTGGAGATGGAGGAGTGTCAGAGGGAAAGATATATATATATATATATATATATATATATATATATATATATATATATATATATATATATATATATATATATATGTGTTTATAGAAAGAGAGAGAGAGAGAGAGAGAGAGAGAGAGAGAGAGAGGGAGATAGAAAAGATGCGTGCGGCCCCCATCCTTTCAAGGAGAGAGGTAAAAGAATCGCTCAGAAACCCGTAGACTTGCCCCAAGGCTCAGAAATGGAACGAATAATCAATTTTTCATTTTAGCACTGTAAATAAAAATTCATTTAAAATTATTTATTAATCTCAGCACCTTCACTCTTACATCACTAAGAAGAGGAGACACGAACACGTATTTTTTATTTTAAAAAAATTATGGTTAGGCCATATACTAATGGCACAAATGAACGATACATTAATGAAATTCGGAATTTAAGATCGACTATGTAGGCTAATTCGAGTCTATGGCCGCATTTCTGACCTTTGCTAAAAAACTAAAACTCGCATCCACCGAATTGATCCCAAGAATAGAATCGGTTAGCGGGAAATTTCGCCGCTATTTTCTCTTAAACTTGGGTAAATCGACCGCTTTTAAAGTAAATCCTCAAATTTCAAATTATGCCAAGATGAGGGATAAAACTGAAAAAAAGGAAGGTTGCCATATTGCCCCTATCCATTACCACAACTCCTGCCCACCACCACTGCCCCTGCCCTCCACTACCGCCCCTGCCTACCACCACCACCGTCCACCACAATCATTGCCCCTGCCCACTACGAGCACAACCTCCCCTGCTTACCGCCAGCATCACAGCACTTGCTCACCACTAGCAAGAACCGCATATGATAAAAAGAAGACTCCTACCCACCCACCACTACTCTCCCTGTCCACCACAAAACCGCCGCACATATCCACCACCAAAACCACTGCCCTTCCTCACCACCACTGCCCAAGCTTTTAAGCCGATTTTTACGGCCGCAGCCGCTTTATTATTGGTTCCGACCGATGCCTTCGATCGCTGCTCAGGAAACCACGTTAACCACATTCCCGATTCTGTGGACTTTAGCCAAATCGTAGCGCAGTTGCCTCAGCAGCGAACGGCGTTCGATGGCAGAGGTTGGAGCCCTCCCTCCATTTTCCACTTTCTTTAACGGTTAAAATGATTATATTAATTTATTCATTTGCTCTCTTCCCCTTACTCCTTCTATTTGCCCCCCTCTCTCCGTCTCTCCTTTTATATCTCTCTCTCCTTTTCTCCTTCTCTCTCATAGACGTTGGAATAAATAATATCATCTCTAAATTTGCAGATGACACGAAAATAGGTAACTCAGTATTATGCGAAGAGGACAGGGCTAGCCTGCAAGCTGATATAAATAAAATCACCAAATGGTCTGAGAAATGACAAATGCCATTTAATATCGACAAATCACAAATCCTTCAGTGCGGAACAAAAAACAAAAAATACACCTATACAATGCAAGGCGGCTTAATAAACACAACCCCGCAGGTTAAAGATTTAGGAGTAATAATTACAGAAAACTTAAAAACATCAAACCAATGCGCAGCTGCTGCAAACAAAGCTAACACAGCACTAGGATTTATAAAAAGAAACTTTACTCATAAAAGCGAGGAGATAATTATGCCACTATATAAAAGTATTGTCAGGCCCCATCTCGAATACGCTGTACAGTTCTGGGCCCCTTACTTAATAAAAGACATAGATAAATTAGAAGCTGTACAACACAGAGCGACAAAACTTATCCCGTCAGTACGTAACAAACCTTACCACGAGAGGCTAAAAAAACTCAATCTATTTTCCGTCAGAAAACGAAGACTAAGGGGGCAGCTTATAGAGTGCTTCAAAATACTTAAAGGATTTAACAACGTTAATGCCAATAACTTGTTCACACTGACAGGGGAGTGTCCCACCCTTGGACATGATTCAAAACTTCAGGGTAAAGGAGCCACTATGGATGTAATAAAAAACTTCTTCACTTACTCGATTATTAATGATTGGAATAATTTGCCAAACGAGGTAGTGGACAGCAGAACTATAGATTCATTTAAAATGAGATTAGACAAACACTTAACAAATATTGGAATTGTTTAGCATAAGCTACAAAATAAAATAATATTACAAAAATATAACTCTTTCAGGTGTATGTAAGTGGTTTTCATATTCATTTCATTTAATTACTATTCAATGCCAATTTCCTTCAGGTACTGTCTTCTTACACCTGCAAGGTACTTTTCCCAAATTATTTCATGTACGGCTTTTGCCGGAGGGAGTGGAGGGTGGGGAGAGCCTAAAACTTTTCTATCCTTTACTTCTACTATTCTATGTGTAAGTGGCAGTAGATTTAAGGCCAGATCACCTTAGTCTGGGCCGTAAGGCCCGTGTGATCTGTGTATCTATGTAACTCTATGTAACTCTCTCTCTTTCTTCTTGCTTAATCAATGTTTGATCCTTGCTCGGTCATAAAAAAGAAAAAATTGTTAGCGTATCATTCCTTACTTAATTAGCCTATACATTCATTTAAAGGAAACGAAAGGTTTTGGCCATAAACTCCAGTTGTACTTTGTTTATACAGATAAATAATTGGAATTGGTCGTTGAATTTTATGTTTCCAACACGAGCATTTCTGTATAAGATGAAATGAGCAAAAGTTATGGCAATATACCTCAATATTATTGAAAACCAAATACATAGGCAGTAGAATTTTCGAACACCTGCTTCGAACAACGGGATAGATCATGGATGCCCTTGTTGCAAAATTCAACTTGTTTGCTATCAAAAAAAGTCTCCAACTGTAGTTTTTAGTTCGTCATCATTTGCGAAGGTTTTGCCATTCAAGTAGTTCGAAATAGATGATATTCTGTTTGCGCCAGGTATGGTGAGTACGATAGGTGAGGAAGAACTTCCCAACCCAACTCCAGGAGTTTTTCACGGGTATGATTTACAACGTGTGGTTGGGCATTATCATGAAAAAAACATGACATCAGTCAATTCTGGTCGTTTCTGCGCAATTGCATCTACCTCCTGTTGCAGTTGTTGACTGTATAATTGAGCGTTAATAGATAGACTGATTGCATTACAACATTTCCAAATATATCACTCTCTTCACATTCCACCAGACACGACCTATAAGCTTCTTTAGGTGTCGGTCGGCCCTTGCGTAAAGTTGGGCAATTGCCCCTTTATTTGTCCAGCTTCTTTAGCGTGCTACGTTTGAGTGTAGACACCATTTCTCCTCTGCAGTAATCACGTTTTTTGCACAGTAGTGTCTCGCTGATGTTTATGTGGAGCTGACGGTTGAAGCTGGTCAGTTTACATGGAATCCATACGGCCAGTTTGCCGCCTTTGCCCAATTCCTCTAAATGATCCATAATGGAGGTATGGATTGGGCTAAACTTTTCAGCCAGTTCTAATCATGTCAGATGTGGATCAGCTTTGATATAGGCACACAAACGTTGATTTTCAATAAGGGATGGTCAACCACTTCTTAACTGATCTTGGAGATGGAATTGGCCCCGATGACAATTCTCAAGCCAACAACTCCGCGTTACCATTTTTTGATGTCCTTCTCCAGTCTAAAAAAACACATTTTACGACTAAAGTTTACGTCAAATAAAAAAAGCTGTGCTTTTGCATGAGCGGATCATCAGAATGTCCGGACTGATACAAAAACTCCGTGTCATGGTATAGCAATCATATATATATATATATATATATATATATATATATATATATATATATATATATATATATATATATATATATATATACTCTTGAAGCGAATTATAAACAGGATGACCAGGACAGAGCCGTAGATGCCTCGTAACATTTATTTCAAACGTTTTCAAGATTATAACAAATTCTGATCCATCCCCAATTCGAAACCATCTATCGCAATGTGGCTACACTCGAGAACTTCACGATACTTAATGCGTAAGAAACATCTCGGACCTTTACCTGCTAGAGTCAATTTAAATTACAAAACTTCAACCCATTCTAAATAATAACTCATTATCTGTCCCATGAAATATAGTGACTCATTAAAAAAACATGTTAATTTGTTAAATTTCACATTTTTTTTTAGGGGGGGGGGGTGCAAGAATAAAATCCACCGTCAATTATTTTCCTTCCTATTTTTTAGAAATTCTCTCGTTGGTTTAGTTTGTTTTTTCCTCCATATTTCTAATGTAATCAATTAGACTCAAATTTAATATTCATGTTTCACAATTTTATTACATGTGTTAACTTTTTATGTATACATTTAAGTCTGTATTTTGTATTCTTTCTTTAGCACTGATGATGGGATTAGTTATAATCCTGAAACGTTTGAAATAAATGTTACGAGGCATCTACGGCTCTATCGTGGTCATCCTGTTATATATATATATATATATATATATATATATATATATATATATATATATATATATATATAAGTACACTTATGGCCTTGGCCGACCAGTTGGCTGGATAATTTAATGAGAAGGGGGGGGGGGGGAAACCGTCCTCCACTACGTGGGTTTTAACTATAAAAGTATGAGAGTGCAGATTGGCCTTAAATATAAATACTGAGCTAGGCTGAGTACAGTTCAGGTTATTTAAAGAGGACGACAAAAATAATATTTAATAACATAAAAAAGGAAATATTAAATATCTACAAAAGTGGTTTTAATTAAAATATTTGGTCAGATGAAAAATGAGACTCGGTGTCGGTCGAAGGGACAAGTCAAAGGGATTATAGCGGGTTAATGACCTGACTCGAAACGGAGTCTTTAAAGGGGCCAAGTTAACCCGAAGTGCCAACAAAGATTATTAATATGGGAAAACCGGATTATAATAAGATCCGCGTGCGATGACGGCTTTCATTACTGAAGCTTGAAGCGACCAAGGGTAAAGGCGATTCGGGAGGCGAGAATTGCGAAAGTATATCTTGTACCTAAGGGTTCTGGATGAGGTAGTACTTGCGCAAATTCTAGAAACGAAATAAATACCGTTGCCGGGAGCTTGCCAATCATCTGCGGCGGAATCGAACGGGGGGAGAGTTCTAGCTTTCGGTGCTCGAATAAACCAAGGGGGAGCCGAATTGAGAGTCGTAACGTGTCTTCGTGTGTAGGGCGAGCGGGTACTAACTCGATCCAGAATAATCTCTGGTTAAATAATGGTTGACGAGGCGGAGAAATAGCTTCAGACCACGGCGCGCTCTCCTTGGACAAACATGGAGCTGGGGGAATAGCCGGCTTCCAGCCGAGGAATTCAAGATAAGGAGGCCCTTAGAATATTCTTCCAAGTTCTTTCTCGCTTCGAGGGTAGGGGATTGAGGGATCAAATCGCCTCAAGCGCGGGGTATAGGTCTCCTCGAGTAAACACAGCTGTGCTCAATAAAGCCGCGTTGACCCGATTCCTGGCTCGTTCAATCTTGCTCCTCACGCTCTTTGTGTCGAGATTAAGGCCAAGTGAATTTATATGGGTCCGAGGTGAACCTCAACCCTCTATTATTTCACAATCGGTAATGAAAACCCTCTTCAATAGACCCTTATCTCATTCTTCAAACTGGACAGCGGTTAATACCGAAATAAAGATTAATTAAGCTGCTCGTTAACCTCGGCTACCCACAAACGTCAATCGATAATGTCATAAAGCAGAAGATGGATTCATACCACAACCCAAGGCAGAAAAATGAAAAACTAAGTATAATAGACCTTTATTACGAAGCATTCATGAACATAGGATATAAGGAGGACGAAAAGGTTATCAAAGCCATCATACACCGGAATGTTGTCCACACCGATCAAACAAGCCAAATTAAATTAGTAATTTATTGCAACCTTCCCGCGACGGCCCACTTGCAGGAGTGTAATCTCTTGTACGAATATAAATGCACCCCCGGTGATTGTGAGCATCGCACTTCCTCATACATTGGGATGTCTTCTACAACCCTGTCTCGGCGACTAACAGGGCATCTCCAAGAAGGAGCCATCAAACGCCACACTGCCAAGCATCGGACCACTCTCACTCAAGAAATGTTAAATAGACATACAACCATCATTATGCGGGAGAGTGATGACGACGACTGCGCATGGCTGAGACCGTTACTATATGGAAACGAAAACCAAAAATTAACATCCAGCTCCTGCCAGAAACAAGTTTGCCCAACAGGCGAGGTCTCAATACCGGCCGCATTCCATCATAGACTGCCTTCGGTTTACCTTGCCTCATTTGCCGATCATTTATTTTTTGTATACGCTTTTATTTCACCGATCCAAACATTGCTTGATTCTTAAAAAAATTCTCAAATTGTGATTGGTTAAAACAAATATCTTATGTTAAGATAAAATAATTTTTCTTTTTTGATCTAAACATTATTCTAGCTTTAGAATTTTTGTCACTTCCTATTGGTCCTAAAACATATTCTTATGTTAAGATAATTATGCATATATAAAAGTAATTTTTTTAAATTTTCCACAACTGAACACAACTCAATCACAGTATTGTCGGCACTAAGTCCAATCCAAGTGCCATGACCGGTCAGGAATCAATATGCAAAGGCGGAGTGAGACAAATTTTGAGAGATTCTGGGAGACTACCGGCCGCCAGTGATGAGAGGCAAATGAGTTGAAGATATAGACCGGGAAATGGAAAGGCTAGAGTTAGAATAAAGTCAGCAGAGAAGGTTAGCATACCAAAGTTGGTGATAAGAACACTGCCTTATCCTAGGTAGTCACCTCAATTAAGAACGAAATTGTAGAACTGGAGGCCATCAATCAACTGACGAGAGGTATAGAGCCAAATATTGAGCTAAAGAGGAGGAAACGTGAGCTCTAAAGAGAAGTAAGCGATCTGATGAGGATAGAAAAAGAGAGGGTATGGAGGATTTGTTGATAGGCTAGAGAATGAACGGAACCCCGAGACAATTCTGGCAATCTATTAAAAGATTACAATTACTCCACCACCGATGAAGCTAAATATTAAGAGAGACAATGGGTACATAGCGAAAGTAGAGGAAATAAAGGAGTTCTCAATGGACCACTGAAGTCAGGTATTCAATATCACGGGTGAAGATAACGAGAATTCGAAACAAGGATTATGGAAGAACTGAATATCCATTTGGGCAAGACCTACCCACTCGACAGGATCCGTCGTATTAACGGGGAGGAGGATGACATTGGAGACAATGGAAAGATCAAAATGGATGAATAAAGGAAAAAAATCCAGGCTTTCAAGCAGAAAGCACCGCGGCTAACGAAACTGAGCATACGTCAGCTCCCGGAGAACGTACTGGAGGAAATGTTTGAAAATTTCAGTGCATGCTGGAACATCGGATACTTCCCTGACAGCCTGAAAGTAGCCAAAATGGTTTTGTGCCCAAATCGGGCAAGTCAACAACAGCAGTCAACCGGTACAGACCAATCTGTCTGCTCAATTTTATAGCTAAAGTATTGGCAAAAAATTGTATGCAGCAGATTGATTAATCACCTAGAGACCAACCGTAAGTTCAACCCCTAACAATACAGATTCAGTAGAAAGAAAGGTACAGAGATGGCCCTACCGCTGATTACCAAAAAGCTGACCAAAGCATAGAGTGAGGGTAGGATGGTTGACCTAGTGGCACGCGACGTGCATCAGGCGTTTCACAAAGTGTGGAGGGATGGTCTCAAATATAAACTGGTAAAAATGGAGCTTAGGGAGAAAATGACCAGGCTGTTATGCAGTTTCATTAGCAACAGAAGAGCCTATATAGTGTTCGGATGCTATGAAAGTCCCGCCTTTAATACAAATGAGGGGATCCCACAGTGGAGCTGCCTCTTCCCAGTCATCTACACCATTTATACCAATGATCTACCATCTCCCCATAGCCGAGAAACAGCATATGTACAGTTCGCGCACGACGTCACCCAGATTATTGCGACCTCAACTAGAACATTAAGGAAGGTTGCCAAGAATACTTCAAAAGAGAGGATATGGAAGATAAAGACCAATAGTGATAAATTGCAGTGATACCCATCAACAGAAGAAAGGTAAAGAAAATTAGAATTGAGGGCAAAATATATGAATATAAGGACGAAGCTAAAATATTGCGTCTGAAAATAAGTAAAACCGGGTCCAGAACACATGTAGAGGATAGGATGAGAACTAGGGAGATTTTCACGGCAGTCGCCCAGTCACAAGAAGAAACTCTACATGACAATAGTCAGAGCCACCCTACTGTACCCAGCTGTTCTGTTGCATATGTAGTACTCCAAAGAGTGCCATGATTAAACCTCAGAGGGTACAAAACCAGGGTACTCGATGGATTATAGGCACTAACTAGGTGAATGGACATATGAAGCTAAGAGGAATTACATAGGGAAGTAAGAATGAACCCAGTCAATATAGTTTACATGAGAGTGAGTGAAAATCTGGAGAAAGAATGAGGAAGAGCTATGAAGTGGTTGGGAGGGGAGACTGAGACTAAGAGACTGAAATTTAAATTCTTTAGTAACAGGAAAAAGATAAGAACGAACCAAGTCTCAATGCTTGTGTAAGACTGAGACTAATAAGAGAAAGAAAATTGGTTTATAGAGAAAGTGGAAATTATTTAATATCGATTATTTAGTCGAGATAAAAAGAGTCAGAAGGTGATAGGAACTGAGAAGAAAAAGGAAAGGACCATCCAGTCCCCTGAAAACTACACATACACCTCCTCACTAACACATCATTACATCTACTTCTAATTTCAACACTATACTGTAATGTCTACCTCTAAATTTTCATTGTTTTCCTAGAAGATGACCTTTGAAATGGTCTAAAGAGGTCTCGCCTAATAAAGTTATGCCACTTGTCAGCCTTTTTTTCCCCACTTTTAGCTTTTTGAAAATAAAGTCTTTGAAAAGGTTAAAAAAGCTGCAGCGCAAACTTAACCAAGCAGCCATCGTTGTCGATTTTAATAAATCTTGCATATATATATATATATATATATATATATATATATATATTTGCCAACAACTTTCTTAGTACCATTTTCTTCGCCAAATTTTTTTTTATTTATACTTGAATTAGAGGGTAGTTTAGGTGTTTTTTATGTTTCTTAGTAAACCAAAATAATCCTTTGCGACGAAATTGTTACTTTAAAAAGTAGCTCGAAATGAAAAAGAGATAGAACAACGATACTAAATCCAGGTAACGCATTTTGGCAAAGTACAAATCTATCAATTTCAGAGTTGAGTCTATGTTATGGTGTTTTCTAAGTATTTTAAATCTTAGCAACCTTTTAAGTCAATCGCCTTACTTGTACCGGGAGGTGAGCCAGAAATTCTTCGATCCTTCCTTCTCTACCTTAGTAATTGACACAATTCTAAAAGACACAAATTCATATTTGTACTTGCTTCATAACTATGGTATATTATATGCAAATATAACCATTAAACTCTACAGCTTTAGAAATTATGATATATCCGACAAATTATAGAGTCACATAACTATTAACAGCTTTTATACATAACCTAAGCGTCTATACATAGCCTAAGCGTCTAGGCATAGCCTAAGCGTCTAGGCATAGGCCTAAGCGTCTATGCATAGCCTAAGCAACTCAACCGTGCCTTTAGTATTCTGAATATTTAATTCATTATAATATCATCTTTGTAGATTTTGAGCTTTTATGTGTATTGACGATAATATATTAGACTCACTAAAAGCAAATTAGTAATAACGATAATGAAAGTACAGGTGCAGCCGCTTTAATAAAAAACTTTCACAATTACGTGACGACTGACATCTCACAACACCGCCTTCATCCGTGACGTCATCATGAGATGGTCGTTCGAGCCTCAGGCTTGTATGATTTTGAAGCCTTGACTCGGGCAATTCATTTGACACTGCTCAACATCGCCATCCCAAACCTTATTTTTTACCCACTACTATTATTTTAAGTCAGTATTTTTGCCATCATCTCTATGATTACCTTGTCACTATCTTCAGCATTAGTAGTATCTTTATCTTTATCATCAATAACTTTTCGATCTTCATCACTACCGTCATCTTCATCACTATCATTATCTTCATTATCTTCAGTATTTTTACTATTAACTCACTTTCAACATCATCAGAATTTTTAGTCAAATCTTCAACATATTTTTAAGTCACTATTCCTCATTCTAAGTATCCCTATCTTATGTCACTATCTTCATCATCACACTAGCATTATCTTAAGTTACACGCTTCATCTTTATCTTTAATTCATGTTAATTGTTTTCTGTTAAAATGATCACTTCAACCCAACATCACGCTTATATGACAACATCTTTATCGTCTTCACCTAATCTTCCTTCAACTCGCTTTCTTCATCTTCGCCTCGTCATGGTGACGAGGATGATGAAGAGGACAATTCAACCCCTGTGGTATTTGTCAAATAGACCCTGTATGCTTTTGTAACATGTGGGGAAATGGAAGCTAGCTAATTACAACGATTCTCATCGTTCGTTTTCTGTTTTCCCGCAGGTAACGGGCATCGTCGGGAGGGCGGACGTCCTCGCTGCCCTCGCCTTCCTCGCCGCCTTCTACGCCTACTGCAAGTGAGTACTCGAAGTTTTGCCTCTTGGGGCCTCCTCGTCCACCCTGTTGAGCACATAACCCCGTTAGTCAGCGCCACCGTACCTGTTCTCTCCTACAGGCGAGGTCTCCCCGCCCATCGGCGAGATTTCGAACCCGGCACCATTTGAACCACTTTTCAAAGGCCCATTCCTTTCGAAAGACTCTTTTCGAACCCCATTTAAAAGACTTTTCAAACCCCATTTAAAAGACTCTTTTCGAACCCCATTTAAAAGACTCTTTTCGAACCCCATTTAAAAGACTCTTTTTGACACTCCTTTTATGAACTACATTTCTTATCTAATCACTATCAACAAGCCTCCCTCCTTTCAAATAAACCCTTTTCTAACCTCATCCTAAAGACTCATCCTTAGAAACCGGAAACCCCCTTTGTGAACCAATTCATTTCGATTACATTTTAAATTCTCCCTCCTTTCGAAAGCCCCCTTTTGACCCTTTGGGAAACAACCACTTTTCAATCCCCATTTTAGAGCTCCTCATTTCGAGCCCCACAATTTCAAACCACCCTTTCAAAAGTAATGCTTTAGAGGAAAAAAAACCCTCTTCTGAACACCACTTCAAATAACCCTCCTTTCGAAAGCTTCATCCTTGGAGGCCCCTTTTCAAAGACTTCCATCCTTTCGTAACCCCCCTTTTGAACCCCTTTCAAAGACCACCTTGCTGAACCCAAGTTCAAATACGCCTCATTTCGAAAACCCTTTTCAAACCCCATTTCAAAACCTGTACTTTCGAAAACCTCCTTTAGAACCCCTTTTAAAAAACTTTCAAAATCCTTTTGGAGAAACCACCCTTTTTAAGGCCCCTAGGACTAGAAATGTGCTTCCATGGATAGTGCATTATTATTATTAAGTTATTTATTATTATTATTATTGGAATTAGTAAAAACTAACGAGGGCATCATCTACAGCAGACAAATGGAGATGTTTTCAAAACCAACGGTGCGATTAAGGTAAGCGATAATCTGTGGAAATTACGCAGCCCGAGTCGTTTAAAGAGGAGACTACTTACGGAGCGATTAAAAAAAGAAGCGTAAGGCAACGGGGAAATCTTCGCCTAAAGTTGTTAATGAGAGACTTGTAAAGAAAGTGGTGAAGCGAGAAGAAGGGTCAATGTATGGAAGATATATCTATAACTGAAGATACATGGGAGGACGCAATACTCGGGATGTTAGCTGCAGCATGGATGCTCAGGCTAAACTTGGTAGCCCCTCATGGGTACTGGTAGATAGATGGTGCTAGAATTGGAATGGGGCGACTTATGTGTGTAAGTGGCTGCACACGCAAATTTCAAAGTGCTGAAATTAGTTTAGGAGAGCGATGCCAGGGATGGCATTTTATGACGGCGATGCCATCGATGGCATTTCACCAAAATCTGTCACTAAGAAGGTATTAGAGCAAGTGAAGACGTTAGGGAAAGTGATAATAAATCTTTGTTTGATAGCCTGTCGACTCTGGGAGAAATCGCTGTGGAGCTCTGGACTCGGGAGGTGCAAATCTCCTAAGCGTTCTACCCATCCACAACGAAAACAAGGTTCCTCAGACCATTGAAATCCCCCCCGTCCCCCTAAACACCCTTGATCTCGATGGGTAGAAATCAAGTAGGTGGCGACCAGGTCTTACTTGATTAAGGTCAACCTTAACAACTGATGGAGAATATTCTCCTCCTCCTCGTCTGCGTCTCGCCATAAGGTACAAGAATCCTGACGAAGGACACTAAGAGATTCTACCTCTTCACTCCTAATGCGAGATTGAGTGTGACGGAGTCCAAATAAGGAGCCCAATTTGGCCCCATCGGAATATTTGCACGCCAAGATCAGCGGAGTTTGATCTTCAGCATCGAAGAAAATCCAAATTTGGAAGGATGAATTTGCGCACACAGGGAAAGGGGTCCATTAAAAAAAAAGTGTATGTGTGAACGAGCGAAGATAGTGAGAGTATTCCTGCCATACATACACAATCTAGAGATACCCAGGTGCAGTACCCCTCCATGCTCAGGGCAAAAGGGGCCCAAAATAAAGCTGAGGGCCAGTGTTATCCCGCTGATAAACATACCATGCCCACACTTTTGCCGAGGACAGCAAAAGTGTGGGCACGCTATACCTTACAAGGATAAGGTAAATTGCAATGGACGCAATGTTGGTATGCGGTTAATGTAGCAATAAGTAGCGAACTTCAGACTGTATTGAACAGTCCTGGGGGGCGATGTTCTTCATCAACGCCAATAAAGTAACAAGTACTTTCACCTACTCGTGGGGGCACGCGATATCTTACATTAGTAAGGGAAACTGCAATGTAAGCAATATGAAGAATGTCGTCCCCCAGGAGTAGCTGATGCAGCATGAAGGCGGTTATGCGTTGCTATACCAACCGAATCCAAAGTATGTCAAACTAGTCACTCTATCTTTAACACCGATGGACGCCTTATTTCCAACATAAATGCTATTTGTACTATCAAATAGTCAATTAAACACTCCATAACATTTCTAGTCCCTGCCATGAAAGGCTTCTCTCTTTACGATCAGAAGCTTTCTCTAGATCCAGGAAGCCATCAGGCACTTTTCCCTCTTATCCTTGTTTTTGTACTCAAACCTCTTCAGGATAGATTGAGGAACAAGGAAGGTTTAAAGAAGGTAGGATTTAGAAGGAGTAGATCAATTATTTGCTTTTCTATTCATCTTGTTTATTCCCTTGACAATGTCAATATTCCCACTTTTATTTCCATCTTTTAAACCCTCGTTTCGATTATTATTATATTTTGCCCTCAAATTAGATGACCAGGAATGCTCTGATTCCTTTTCCTCAAAGGGGAAATGAAAAAGAGGCAAGAGAAGCAAATTTGAGGGAGACGGGGAAGGAAAAACAAACCAGTTCCCATCAGTTCCTTCTCCTACCCGGGGGAGATTCGAACCACGCCACCAACGTTTAGAGATGGTGGATGGTTCCTAAAACCACTCAGTCACCGAGACTGTCAAATTCCACGGTTATTGGGTATGATGATAATAATAAAATTATTATTAATATTATTTCGTCATCGATCATTTTTTTAAAAATTTAACTAAGGAATTTCCATGACTTCTTTTTGTTATCAATATTATTAATATTGTTGGAAATTATTTTAGATCATTCTTATTCTTAATTAAGCTAAAACTATCGAGCTAGTCTGTCCGCACCTAATTTTTATCCTATGAAGAAGTGCCTTCTAATGAACGAAAACTTCTTGGTGTTCAAAATTATTGATGTTGAAACTGCGCCCCCGAAGTTTCAGCTAACTTTCAATGACTCCAGTTTGCAATTTCGTGGGTGATTCCCTTTCAAACAAACTTCTGTTTATATTGACTAAAACTATTATATTGTTCAAAACCAAGAATATTTCCCAAAAGGATATTGACGAATTGGTGCGTAGTAATGTAAACACTGAGAGTTATTTTTGCTAAATCAAAAGTTTAATTTTCATATCATTTCTGGTTTCAAGAGGTTTTTAAAGTTAATTAAATGCTTATGTTTGAATAAGACCTGTAGATTTGCAACAATAACATAACATGCTGTATTATTAAAGTTTTCAATTTTTTTTCTAAAATTTCAATTGAACTTGTATTTTCCAAAGGAAATTGGTGGTGACCCATGGGTGGACGGAGGTTTATTTGAGAAAGAAAGGTGAAAGAAAAATAATTGTCCTAGGTCAGGTTAGGTCTTTTGACCTCCGTTTTCTTTCCGTGGCTCTGAACGGTTGGCGGATAGCACGGAGAGCAACTCTGCAGTTGAGCATTGCCTCGAATAATGCAATTGAACTTTGGGTTCCAATAAATCTCTAAGAGTGACTAATTATACTTGGCAGAATTAATTCAACTATCTAGAAGGTTCTGTATATCAAACTGGGCGGAAAGAAAATTTTACTACTGTACAAACACACATGAAATACTGGACATGAAAGATAAATCAAAAATAAAATAATGGACATGTAAGATAAATGAAAGTGTACACACTCGGCCGCACACGACCGACAACAATTCCTGATTGATCTGCCACCCAAAGATTCGGCTGCTCGAGAGGACCACGAGTTGGGGGAGCACTGAGCTCGAGTACTTTCCAAAAGCAAGGGTTGAGTTTGCACTTAAGGCCGATAGCTCAAGAGATCTTTTCTCGTTTGTTTCTTTTTTCTCTTTTCTTGTCTTCGGGCTCTTGGGGTATGGGAGGCCGAGGGAAAGAAGTTTATTCGACGTCTCCTCCTAGTAGAATACTAATTTACACAGGCCAATGCTTTACTATATATACAGAGCCCCGGAAGTGAAAGTTACAGAGGCGCCGGAAGTGGGATTTTGCTTAATCTATATAGAACAGCGCCGGAAGTGAATTTAAAGCTTCACGCCATGGCGCGGAGTCTCTCGTTGTTATGATTAGGCTCGCTACAGGCCGTGTTATCTCTCTTTCTCTCTTTCTCTCTCTCTCTCTCTCTCTCTATCTCTCTCTCTCTCTCTCTCTCTCTCTCTGACAATAATAAAATAAAGTATACAAGTGAAGAGCAATGCTGGGCTGAATATGTATGTTACAGGAGGATAAGCTGTCAATACGAAGGCTAGACGGATGCCTCCTACTTCCAACCTAATCGAGTGAGACATAAATATACAAGTTGGAGACAACATTAATATACAAGTTGGAGACAACATAAATATACAAGTTGGAGACAACATAAATATACAAGTTGGAGACAACATAAATATACAAGTTGGAGACAACATAAATATACAAGTTGGAGACAACATAAATATACAAGTTGGAGACAACATAAATATACAAGTTGGAGACAACATAAATATACAAGTTGGGGACAACATAAAAATAGGTCATTCTAAATATGTGTTCTTTAAACACACCTCAATTGATGATACTACGGAGAATTCAAAGTCTGTTTCGATTCTCGAGTTTCCATTAACTTTTATAAGTTAGAACAGTGCAAACACTAGCTGGTGCACCATTTATCGGGGTCAGGTGTAGAAATATAAAGGAAATATGAAGAAATATGAAGAAAAATGAAAAATGAGCTTTACAAAATAATATTTTATTTTAAACCAAGAGATAGCATAAAAAGAAAAAAACGTTAACAAATTAACATTTGAATTTAAGAGTTGATGGGTTATACTCGTATATGGAATTAAATATAAATTAAGATGAATAAAATTTAGTAATTGTAATAGAAAAGTTAGTGTGAAGATAGAAGTTTGAAGTTAACTATTAATTTACTACTTAGGAATACGAAATTGGCGACATTAGGCAACTCTATCGAAACGAAAGAGGAATGATAAATAACAATAATGAATGGAGTAGAAAAAAATTGATGGTTTGCATAACAGAAAATCCCTCCCTCATTATTTGAGCCTAAAATAAATAAATATCAAAAATTAAAAAATATCAATTAGATTATGGCTGGGAGATAACAGGTTAGTCAAAGTAGCTAACCTCAGCTTGCACCAAGCCCTCAAGACGGTTCCGAAACCTGGCGCATACGTTCTCCACTGTTCCCGAGAAGATCTATAGGTCACTAATTTCTAGGTGTGGTGATTTTGCTATGAGAGCGTTTGTAGAAGTAGGGTGCAGTGTTGTGGTGAGTGAAATAGGTGAGTCTGGCGTGGCAGGTATTTGGGAGCTTGTAGGGACTAGGCCTACTGTTGTCTTCCAGTCAGATTTTTTTCCGACTCCCAAGGTTCCTCATGGGGAATACGCTTTTATGCTGGGTTTCAGAAGGTGCCTCGGTAATCACGGGTTAAAGGAAAAGAACTTGAAAGGAAAGCGGCGATATGTACGCTTAATTCTTAGCTTGAGCCTACAAAAATGGGAGAAAGCGGAACAATTCCAGTCCTACGCGTTAATGTTAGATAGCTGAGTCTAAGGAGGCAAGACTTAAGGATGAGGGAACGGATTCATGACGCTAAAAATAACAAAATAGGAAGTAAGCTATACAGATAGACCACTTAACTGATTCTTTCTCTATCTTAGTCTCCTTCTCTCTCTGTGCGTGTTTAATATATATAGGCCTCGTTTCCAAGGGGCGTGACCTTTTCACTTGACCCGGGCGCAGGGCGGAGCTAAAGATCAGACATATGTTCATCAGTTCCTTTGTTTAACGTTGGGCAATTACAAGAGGTATATGCGTCTAATGAAACTATATATTTTTTCCAAGTTAGTCCTACATCTTGTATCAGAAAGACCGTCTTGCATTTCACAGGTCCTCAAAATTTTTAACCGGTCAAAGCACCCCCCCCCCCCCTGTATTTGTTCAGCTTGTCTCTGTTATATATTATTGAGATCGTTTATTTTGGCAGCTGTTTTCTAGTGTGCGTATGTTTGTGACCCCGTGTTAACTCTTGTTGTCCGCTTTGCTCGACTCATACTTTTATTAGTAAACATACAATTGTGATATAGTATTTATATCTATTTTGCATTGGTTCACTACTTATTACATGGCATATTATTTCAATTATTTCATTAATTAATGCGTATACCAGATTTCAAGATTTCATAGATCCACCGGGCACCCATTTGTGGGGTTCCTCGCAATTTGGGTGCCACAGGCCTATTTTCCTTGCAATTCGGGTGCCGCAGATCTTCAAACACCTACTTGATCTTGGTCACCAGTTCATTCTTGATTTTGGAGACAGCGATTGTTCGTTTTCTTAACTGCGTCCCATACATGTAATCCATGGGATTAAAATCCGGGGAATTCGGAAGCCAGAAAATGGTGCTGGTGAAGTCGTAGAAATTTTCCGATAACCATTTTTGACGTTTTCCGGAAGTATGGTTTTCTAGCGGCAACCTTCTTGGGGCAGGGTTAAAACACAGTCACAAGCAACTCTACATAGCCATCTGAATTGTGCCTAAGACCTGCTCATACATGTGCGGCACCATGACGTCACCCTGACTGGAGACACACCCAAAGACCATCAGAGTTGGGAGAACTTTGGTATTCATGATACATGGAACGTCACATAGATTGTAGGCAAGCCATTTATTTTTCAGGGTGTTGTGCTACCCGCCCTTGGAAAAGCTTCTCTTTTCTGCGAAGAACCAGATCGTTCCACCTTCAGCAGAATAATTCAGCTCGATCAGGAGCTTCTTTGAATTCGTCAAGCGCTTCTCCCTGTCCTTGGCTGTCAGAATTTGCCCGTTGCGCTTCTCGTATGAGTGGAAGCGAAGGTGCTCATTCAGGGCTTTCTTCATGGTAGTGATTAAGACACCCGTCTCTCTTGCCAAGCCCGGACTCCATTAGTTGGATTTACCACCTCCTCGTCCTGCAATTGTTCAATGAGTTCCGGAGTGCGGACGCAGTAAGAAGACCTGTTTTGCCCCTTTCTGCTGGCCACGCTTTCGTATTCTCCGTTGCAGCTGTCCAGCTTTTACAATGCTCTCAGAACATTTTGTTACTCAGCTCGAATCATGATAATACCGGTAATGTTTTTCCAATATTCAAATGACTTCAATTCTTCCATGTCAGCTGACCTTTTCCCTATACTCTCTAATGTGGTTGAGTGTTCAGCTATACGTCAAACTGTTCCTGAAAAAAAGAGTAATTCAAATCGTCAAATTTAGCCTAAAACTCGGTAACTACTTGGAAAATATATGTATATAAATGTTTTTAGTCTACGAACTTGTGTGCAAGCTTGATTACGAAATAGGTGTCGATTTAAGACGCTAACTAAATATTGGGATGCTTTAAGAAAATTGTAACTTAAATTAGGTTTAGTTTGTGTGAGTTTAATAAGAGTAACTCTTGAGAGGGATGCCGGTCTCACAAAAGCACGAATACCACGCTTATATCGAGAAAAACACAAATGCCGCTATCATTCTCACAAAAACGCGAATGCCGCTCTCATTCGGACCAAAACATGAATAACTTTCTCATGTGGACAGTGACACGAACGCCGCTATCATTCGGAGAAAGACATTAATACCGCTATCATTCGGACAAACATGAATTGCGCTATCATTCAAACATAAAAAGGAATGCAACTCTCATTTGAACGAAAACACGAATGCCGTTTTCATTCAAACAAAAACTTAAATGATGTTTTCATTCTGAGAAAAACTTGAATACTGCTCTCATTCTAACAAAAACAGGAATGAAATTCTCATTCGGACGAAAACACGAATAGCGCTCTCATTGGAACAAAAACGTGAATGCCGCTTTCATTCGGAGAAAACTTAAATACAGTGGCGGCAACAAAAAAAGTGACATGTGACAATTCGGGGAAAATGAAACAGAAAAATGTAACTTACATATTTTATTATGAATATTTCATGAAAGTTAATACTTGGTCATGTTGCCCTTGCACTTGATGACCATTCTGAGTCGATTGGGCATTGATTCAGCGAGGTTTGCGAAGTAGGTGGGGTCGATCGTAACCCAGATCTTCTTCAGTGATTCTATCAGGTCCTTGATGCTGCCGGATGCTGTCTCTTGAACTTTGGATTTCATCAGATTCCAAGCATTCTCAATAGGATTTAGGTCCGGGGAATTACCAGGCCACTCCAAAACACTAATATTATTATCATTGAAGAACCTTTTTACTAACTGGGACCTGTGAGCAGGGGCACCATCATGCATGAAAAATTCACACCGATGAATTTCCCAAAATGGCAGCATGTGCTGCTTCAAAACTTCGAGATAGTTAGTCCCCCTCATGGTTACATTCTTGGGAAGGAAGTACAGACCTCCTCTGCCCTTGTTTCCACTAAAGGCACCCCACACCATCACACTATCAGGGTGCTTCACAGTTTTCACAGTATATTTTGGGTCATACCGAGACACATTGCTGGGACGACGCACGATCTTTGACTCTCCTCTGACCAGCCTAAAGGTGCTCTCATCACTGAACATCACCTTCTTCCAATGGGCAGCTGTCCAATGTTTATAGGTCTTGCAAAAATTGAGCCTTTTCATCTTCATAGCCTTGGTAAGAAGGGGCTTCTTGGCAGCGCGGCGAGCCGGTAGGCCTAAGTCCTTCTGTAAGCGATGACGGATGGTCCTGAGGGCGACGTTCTGGAGAAGGTCTGGGTGTTTTTTCTTGATTGAAGCGGAGGTTACAGAAGGGTCTGACATCACTTCACGCCTTAGGATATTATCAGTCCTTGGAGATGTCTTCCTAGCTGCACCAGTGCCCTCCTTCCTCTTTGGTATGGTACCTGGTGGCAATAACTCAGCTGCCCATTTTAGGCGATAAATCGTATTTCTTGAGGTTCCTAAATCTGCTGCTACATCAATAAAAGACTTTCCCTGCTCTAATAGGGTCAAGGCACGGCTTTTCTCTGTCATAGAAAGCTTTTTCCGCCACATTGTATCCACTTGCACAGAAGTTATAGCACGTCAAATGTAGGCACGAATGCAGGAAATCAGCACGCTGGAGCGTTGTACACCAAAACCTCACTGTACGAGCTCAAATGAGACAGTGAGTTCCAATAAAGCGCAGTTCTGTTGTCTTAGCTCAGGAGAGTCATCCACTCGTGGCATAAGCCCCGCCCCTTTTCATTGGCTTGTTGCCAAGTAAAATCGTGAAAGCGATTTTATGTATCGATTTCTATTGCCAATATTCAATGTCACTTTTTTTGTTGCCGCCACTGTAATGTTTTCATTCTGAGAAAAACTTGAATACTGCTCTCATTCTAACAAAAACAGGAATGAAATTCTCATTCGGACGAAAACACGAATAGCGCTCTCATTGGAACAAAAACGTGAATGCCGCTTTCATTCGGAGAAAGACATTAATGCCGATCTCATTCGGACAAAACATGAATTCCGCTTTCATTCGAACAAAAACAGGAATGCAACTCTCATTCGGACGAAAACACAACTCAGCTTTCATTCGAACAAAAACACCACTGCCGTTCTCATTTGAACAAAAACACAAATACCGCTATCATTCGAACAAAAATCCCGATGCCGTTCTCATTCGGAGTAAAACATGAATGCAGCTCTCATTAAAAAAATAACAACATGAAATTCGCTCTCATTCGAACAAAAACAGGAATGAAATTCTCATTCGGACAAAAACACGAATGGCGCTCTCATTCGAACAAAAACGTGAATGCCACTCTGATTCGCACCAAAACATGAATGGCTTTCTCATGTGGACAGTAACACGAATGCCGCTTTCATTCGGGCAAAGAAATTAATGCTGATTAATTCGACAAAACTTGAATTTCGCTTTCATTCGAACAAAAACACGAATGTTGTTCTCCTTCGGACAAAAACACGAGTACTACTCTCATTCGAACAAAAACGTGAATGCCACTCTTATTCGGACAAAAACACAAATGACGCTCTCATTCGGACAAAACATGAATTCCGCTCTCATTCGGACAAAATCAGGAATGCAACTCTCATCCGGACAAAAACAGAATATCACTCTCATTCTCGCAATAACGTAAATGCCGCTCTCACTCGGACAAAAACACGAATGACGCTCTCATTCGGACAAAACATAAATTTCATTCTCATTCGAACAAAAACAGGACTGCACCTCTCATTCGGACAAAATTACGAATAGTGCTCTCATTCGAACAAAAACACGAATGCCGCTTTCATTCTCACAAAACGTGAATGTTTCTCTCATTCGAACAAAACCAGGAATGACTTTCTCATGTGGACATTAAGAAGAATGCGGCTCTCATTCGGCCAAAACTCTGAATAAAGAGATAATAAAGTATATGATGAAAATCCCATAGGAAAGTTCGTTTGCTAAGGGCACACAAAATCTAATCTATATCTTCATAAGACTTCTCTGCCCAGGAGACTTCATTGACATGATTCCATCTTCCGTGGGTAAAACACTCAAAGAATTTTCATACTTTCTTGTTAATTGTTTTGGGTAATTGTTTTTTTTCTTGGAGTTTAAAAAAAACACTTTAACCGTTTGCTGAGTCTAAACACGCGCGAAAAAGATGAGAGATTTAAAAGAGGTCCAAAAGATGACCCGTGAGAGAGCCCTAATTTCTCTTAGGGCACTCATGCCTTGATGGTGTACCGCTACTCAAGGTTTTAGTTGCAGCATGGGTATTGCTCCCTGATCCCCATTGCCGGGTATTTCGAGGAGTAGTGAACAGTATGCGATACCCGTTCGTGCACCATCACCTCAAATTCTAGAGAGGTTTCAGGAGTGCTCATTCAAGTGCTCTTTGCCAACGTAGTTAATAAAGCAAGAAATAACCTAACACCTTCACTAAGGGGAGTGGAAGTGAAGGAGAAGCAGTTATAGAAGAAATTCTGCTCTTGGAAACAATTAATAAACACTCGAGCATTATTTGTAGTAACTCCGAAACATATTTATGGTCACTTAAAGGCTTACAATCCCCATCCAACCCGGTTTAACTCGGGCAGATTCTGCATTCTATTATATGAGTGCGTCTACCCTCGTAACTTCCCACTCAGGCGCTCAAATTGTGCTCCACTTAAGTGCTCTTTCTGCGAAGCGATTCCGCATCAAGTACGATTTTGTAGCGGAATTGCCCTCATGTGTCTCTCACTTCCTGAGGAGATTATTGTAACTTCTTATTGGTTGCCTCGTATCACCCTGTTATTCATCGTTGTGCATGTTTATTTCGTTGTCTTCCGCTTCTCATGAAGTGCCTAATTTGCTTATATTAATCGTTCATTATTTACTTCATTTAAATATATAATTTCTCTCCACTTCGGTTTCCTTCTCTTTTTCATGAGGCAAAATATGACACAATTGTCCGATGCTCAACGCCTTCCAGTGCTTTATGTAATCTCGACATCATTCCAAAACAATCAAGGCTCTTATTTCCAAGTTATCTTCTTATTACATTGAAGCTGCTCACCATATTATTTAGGGAAAAAAAAAAAAAAAAAAGAATTAGTGAATATTTCTGCTAATAGTCTCTTTGCACGAATCGAAAGCCTTGGCCACAAACCAAGAAGTGAAGGTCGCTTCATAAATCATTTTATTATTATAAAGAGCTTCTTGATTATTATAGCCACGAAGACTAGACTAAATTGCATTTCCATCTAAATAATTATGGTTTTGATATAATGCAAAGGGAATATTATTCTCAAAATCATGATCTTTTATATTTACATACAAATATTCAAGGAATTATATATATATATATATATATATATATATATATATATATATATATATATATATATATATATATATATATATATATATATATACACCTATATAGGAGCCAAGTTTTTTCTGTAATATTTATTCGTGTCCACTAAAATAACCATGTCAGTCGAAAGACGTCTCGGACAAATAAAATAAATCATGTAACTCATCGAGCTTTGGAATTTCCTTTTCGCGACGAGAGAAAGTTCTTCAGGAGCTCAAGCTCAAAATTAACAGCGCAACTACTGCTGTTGACTTCAACAAGTGTTGCATACAGCATGGCCTCCTACCCACCCATATATATATATATATATATATATATATATATATATATATATATATATATATATGTCGTAGTATAGGTTTCTATATACCATACATATATGTATTATATTCGATTTTAGAGTGCGCGGGGTTTCCCTTTAATACCTTTGGTCGGCCGGGTCCGATTACGAGGTCAGATTTTCGTAAGGGAGGGCTAATCCAATATATGTAGCTACTTTAATTCTTTATTGGCTGAGTATTCAAAGTCTCACTTTGTTACAGGCTATTACACGGCTATAATGAGCTCAAAGGTTGAAAGTAAAGAAGTCGACAAAAATCGACTTTAATAAATATTAATAATTTAGGTTAAATGGTACAACAATAAAAGACATATAATAAGACAAATAGTTACAGTGGTTAACGGGCAAGTACTAAGATTAGGTATTTCAAATGCAATAAAATGGGTAGGCTGGATGGAATTAAATTTGGGCTTTACACGGGGACACAGTAAACACGCAATGATAATGGGGGAACATTAGGCGGCAATTATAAATTTGGGGAAGCTAAAATATTTGATACAATACCTTGTACAAAATGGAAGGGGGAGACTATGATCATGTCCTGCGAAGTGGTGATAAAGGTTAAGTCACTTCAACGGGGTCCAGGCTCAGAGTTGAAGTATTCCTTTGAGATGACGGGGGGTGGGTGGGAGCAGAGCCTTCGAGAGTGGAGGCTGTGAATTCTTCCGGTGTGATTTCTTCAAAGAAAACGGAAAGTGCGTTTTCTTCTGAGACGTCAGCAGGTTGTTTGGACGACTATGCGTAATTAAGGGGGCATTACGCGAAGATCAATCGTCAATGAAGCCTTTTGGGGACAAGACTTGGTTCTTCTCTGGAGATGAAGATGTTGCACAGAGTCAGATGGGTATTCTTACGGGAGAGGATTCTTGATTAATCCAGGGTGGATATTTGTTTTATCCAAGGAGAGATATTTGATTTTTATCCCTCAAAGTCAAAGTCCTTGCCTTCGGCGTAAGATAACCCAAATCGAGGAGGGTAAGATAGTCTGTTCCCTGTGAGCTTTTCTCGCACAATCTCCACGATTCCTGGCGACACAGGTAAATATGTACGCCTGGAGTGAGGGAGTTTACCCTATAGAAGGGGGGGGGGGACTGTCGTCCATCGTTTGAGTAATGCGAACGCGGCTTGGGCTGTCGTTTACCTCAGGCGATCCCTGCGTGGCTGGAAGGGGGAAGGATGCGGGAAAGACTCCTTGTCTAAATACTCAGATTGATAAGGGCTGCATTCCTCAGCTCGCTCCTGTTGTTTCTCACGCTTTTGAGCTTGGAAAAATGCTTCTAAGCGGCAAAGAGGTCCATCACGTGGAGACCATGCTTGAAAACAACGTTAATTTTCCCATCACATGCTTGTTCCCTCACACGCCTCCTTTTTCGAAAGTTGGACCTTTTCTTAGTAAAAAAAAATGCAAATAAGGGGAGAAAAGGGACACCCCTATACTCTTTTAAGTTGGGGGGGGACTCACTTCCGACTCGTTTTCTACCGGAACATAAAGGAATATACACAAATACATACGCTGTTACCAAGATATAAACTACAAACAAAAAATGACCAACTTATTCTAAAATTGTCATGTGACCACACAGAATAATATACATACTACCAAGAAAATGAATACCTAAACAAAGACATAAGTATACAAAAAAATTCTAAAACCACACGACATATGGTTTCCACTTGGGGAGTTTACCCCCCCCCCCCCGAAAAAAAACCCCATGAAAATAACGGGGACATTCCCAATTCATATCGCGAGAACAGTTATTCTCTCTTCATAAATACACAAAACTACAAAGAAATGGGCGTACACAAAATAATCAATTATCCTAAAAAAAAAATAATTTAAAACTACCTTAGATTATTACGGATATAAATATATACACCTACCAAACAATTGTTTAGGGCCATTCTCCACGGAACTAATCGGGATTAGAGGGGAACGCATTTCTTCTGAGGGAATCGGCCATCTGATTGTCTGTCCCTTTAATGTACTTGGAGGAGGAGACTCCAGCGCATTAATCTGCCGTTCGTGTGTTTCACGTTCCGGAGATACGCAAGGGGGCAGTGATCAGTTTCCACACGAAACTCTTTCCCTACTAAGTACATTTTGAATTTGTGAATTGCCCAGATTATTCCTATAGCTTCTCTTTCAATAACTGAATAGTTCTTTTCGCGGAGTAATAGTTTGTGACTAGCGTAGGCCACGGGATGACTTTCGGCTCCGTCCTCATATTGAAGTAGCACACAACCGAGGCCTTCATTGCTGGCGTCAGTTCGAATCCCGAACGACTTTTCAGGATTGGGCAACTTCAAAATGGGGGCAGAAACTCATTTCATTTTCAGGGAGTTAAAATTAGCGGTGGCCTTCGGATTCTAGATTATTGAGTCGGGAGAGTTCTTTTTCAAAAGGTCACAGATGGGGGTGGCCAGGGACGCAAAATTTGGGACAAAGCGTCGGTAGAATGAAGCGGATCCTATGAAAGACCGGAGCTGCTTCTTATTGCCGGGAAGAGGCATATCGACGATCGCCTTTATCTTCTCCTCTTTGGGACTAAGTTGGTTTTTCCCAATATTAAACCCTAAATATTTAATGGTTTCAAAGGCGAAGTGGTACTTCCCGGGGCCAATAGTAAGACAGTTTTCTCGCAACCGGGTTAGTAAACCTCTTACGTTACGACCGTACAACAATTCGAACGGGGCAATGCCAAGCGTACGATGCGGGATTTTCCTGTAAGCGAAGAGCGCCACAAGAAAATAGCGGTTTTGAAATATGTTTATTTGAAGTTTGATTCTGTATTTTAACTGCTTGCGCAAGCACACTTTTTATGTCTTTCATCTACTTCATTGCAGAATTTACAATTATAGATGTAGGTTTATAAAACTTTTAACATAGATTCATAGAAAATAGACAAACAAAATTAAGTTTTCAGAAACTATCTGCTTTAATACTTTCAGAGATATATTGATTTAAAGGTCGGTTTCCTTTTTTTGCGACACCCTGTATAGTGACCTTGAAATAATTTAATTTTTAAATTTAATTTTTAAAGAAATTTCAAGGCAAGGAAAATTGCCTCTGACATTTTTTTATTTATTTAAGGGCGACGTAAATAAATAAATAAATAAAAAATGTCATCAGCAATTTTCCTTGCCCTGGGATTTCTGTTAAAATTATATATATTATATATATATATATATATATATATATATATATATATATATATATATATATATATATATATATATATATATATATATATATATATATACTAAACTTGAAGATCATGTACTATCCATAAGCCTATATTTTAAGAACGAGATTTTTTGAAGATTTGAATGAGATTTTTTCATTTAGTTCGGTTGTCACCTAAGTAGATTTAATTTTTTTACCAAAGTTATTTCTAATAATTCCTTTATAAGAAGAAGAAGAAGAAGAAAAGAAGAAGAAGAAGAAGAAGAAGAATAAGAAGAAAAAGAAGAAGAAGAAGAAGATGAAGATGAAGAATAAGATGAATAAGAAGATGAAGATGAAGATGAAGAAAAGGGTGTTCAGGGTGTTAAAATAAAGAGTCTATAAAGGGGATTAAAAAAGGCGGTTAAGATTAGCAAATAAGGCCGTAGGCCACACCCCCGCAGGGGTGCCTGTGTAACCAAGCTCTTCCTGTTAAGGAAGAGAACAGCGGCTTGTTTTTCTATATTTTACCTTTATATATTTTGAATTATCATTGAAGGTTTTTTTTAATAATGATAAAGTAACTGTTACTTCCCAATTTCATTTTAATATTATCTTGCCTTCAGTTCGTAAAAAAATTTAGTTAAGCAAAATTTGAAACCACGTTACATTCAGGCAATAACGTGCGACAGGTGATTTTGACTTAAAAAATGTAAAATCAGGTAATCTTTTTGAACATCGCTGTATACATTCTCAATATAAACATCGGTACTCAATAACACCTACGAGAGGTATTTTAAACTTCTTTCAGAAATTTAAATTTCTGTATGCAATAGTTTGTGAAAATCTTCTATAAAATGAGCTCAAAACTTCACTAACCTCTTGTGAAGAGGCAAATCATCGCGACTTTGTGAAGTGTGGGTTTAACCTACCAGGAAATTGCGAGAAATAGACGAGATTCGACATCTTTCCCCCGAGAGACTGGATGAGATGGTAGACAAAATGATCGCGCTCAATCTTGCTGCGTCAGGAAGACTTTCATTTATCCCTGTCACTACTCTTAGATTCCACCACATGAGCGCTTCTGATATCGCTGCTCAAGTTAGTGAATCTCGTTGAATGACGGTTTCGAATTCAACGGTGAAGAGGAAGTTCTTGGAGGTGTGCTTAAAGGCAGATGTATACCAGATATCTTTCTTACATTCAACAAATAACAGAAAGCGACTGTTGTGGGCGGGGGAAAATAAAAGTTGGGTAATTGATCAATAGCCAAGTGCCCTCTGGAGTGATGAGTAGATATTTGATAAATACGCCTCACGCCGAAGAGTTTTATTACAGAGAACTGGTGAAATGATGTGAAGTATTTCGATAGAGATAGATACAATACGAAATCACTAACATATCTAGGAAATTCTGGAGCAATAATGGGCTTCACTCCATTTAGCAGCATTAGCCACTTATGTCTAGTAGCCGTCTGATTGGCGAAAAATTCACAAGACAGCAATATAATGAATTATCCCGAAAACACTTAAAAATTGGATCGTCGGGTAAAATTCAGAAAACCCCCCAAAGTGTGGAAACCCTTTATATGTTCCTGCAAGAAGAATGGGAAAATTTCAGTCTATTATTTGCTTTCTTTGATGAAAAGACTGAAAAGAGTTTAATAGTTCGTTATAAATACAGCTAAATGGGGTTCTTTTGACCAATTGAAAATATTGGGTATTTTTCATTCACATTAAAACATTAATGATTCAAAGAAACTTATAGTATTTAATAAAATAATATAATGCGGCTTACCAGTTGGAGTGGGTAACAACAGTTGTTGAAGAAACCAAAGAGAAAGAACCCCCCCAAAAGATAAATGGTTAGTTGTTGGTAAAGAAATCGTGTTGGTTGATTATGGTTGATATTTTTGAGTAGGGATTCATATAGTTTGAGGAAGTATTATTCTTTATTACTGCTCATTATTTTGAAGTTACCAACGGAGCCTTAAGTTTTAAATTGTCTTCTGTCGTTCGTAATTGCTTAACGCTCCATTTTAAGTAAAGTCCTTCTCTACGGTCACTAATTCAAAAGTGAGAGCAAAGCGTTTCTTTGGACAAAATAACTATCAATGCACCTTCTTTGCAGACAGCAAGAACGAGTTAAGGTAAATATGTAGATCAGCGACTCGAACGATGGGACGTACTATTTCGTCCGTGTTCCAAAATGATTCACGTTTTTGGAGTACATTTAAGGGGACGGCTCGTGTGGGGGTAAACACAATGGGGGGACCACACTACGATGATCCTGAGTTTCATTAAATTGGGGTGTGTCTGGGGGGCATAGCCCCCCAGTATATAATCCTAATTGTTTATAGACTAATGTGCTAACGTTTACAGAGGTGAATGATTGAACCAAATCCTGTCAGTGCCTTTAATCGTTTTACGAATTATAATGGGGGTGGGGGTGGGGTCTGACGTCAGACGACTCAAACGCGCATGAATATTCCGACACCGGTGAACGAAAATGTTTACCAAAAAAACACTTTTTCGGCCGAGTCGCAAATCTACATATTTACCCAAGTTAAAAATATCAACGATTCGGATTTTCATTTCAAAACGCAGTTTATTTTTAAATGTAAAGTAACTGCCAACTAAACATTGCTTATTAAATTCGCCATCAGAAAATGGCTTCTTATGTTTGTCAATATTTTAACTAATCATGTATGTCACTTTGTGATGTTGAATATCTGTTTTTAAGATACTTATAAAATTGACCTTTTGCTTTTCTATAGCATATTCCATTTCCCTATATATTTTCGGGGGGTTCATCTGACACTTTGTCATACATATTGGCATGTTTCGTTTCATAATTGGGCATCAAATTGTGCTGTTTAAAAGCGGCAACAAATTCGGTACATATTTCACACAGTGTTTTATCATTTTCGAGCTTGAAAAAGTACTTAGAATTCTACACATTATTAAAGTTACGATATTTATCTAATTTTTGTTTATTTCCTTTCACTCATGATTGTTTCACGTTAAAGGTGTTAATAAATTAATTATAAATGTGGAAAGGCGTCATTGCACTCAACAAGTTTTGAACAAACTAAATTAGTCACCACCGAGCGAGTGACGAAGTATTGCCAAATCTATTTGCAATGGTGCCAAATTTATTTGCAATGGTTCCAAATATTTACACCTCTCTTATTTAAAAGATAAAAGTTTAGAGATATTAAGTTTATGAAATAGGTTTATAATAGATTACCCACTACAGCTACGCTAGGTTTTAGGGATTTGCAAGGAATATCGTTCTACTATATTAAAAAAAAATTACCAACTTAACTATTTTTAAATAGTTTAAAAAATGTGTTTATTTTTTATATATTCTTTAAAATTTTGTTTTCAAATACTAATTAAATATACAAAATGATTGAAAGCTGTGCAAACAATTTTACCGCAATAAATTTTAACATGTTTCTTTATTAACTGCGATATTTTTAATATAAAAATAAATTATTCTCACTAGAAATTTACCATCCCGGTTTACTAAAAACATAACAGTAACTAATTCAAAAAACCTTTCTTTTCCTGAGGTTCAGAATTGTCTCATTTGCGACAAAAAAATTGGGTGACATTAATGATAAATAATTGAAATATATACGTTTTGGATTACTTTAATCATTAATGTAAGAAACAATGTATTGGATCATAATTCACGAGACATCCGAAATTTTATGATTTGTAGGCTCTAAATTCGTTCTTTTGCGGAATTCTTTGGAATGTAATTTTAAAATGAAATATTCTAACATACCTGGTCGCGGGCCATATGTTGAGCATTGGCGGGACAGTTTTCTCCCACGGGCCATACTTTGCCCCAGCCGGCGGTAGAAGGTTCTTAGATGTACATTAGTCCTAGCCACAATTTTTGTCCACAAGAGACAAATCTGGCGCAAAACAATCATGATCTGATGTGTTTTCTTTAGGGTGACTACTGTTAATAAACGAAGGAAATTATACCAAGGTTTTATTTACCTTTCAGTCCATTCAGGGCACTGGTTTCAATGAGAATGGTACTGTGGGAGCATAAAACTCAGTACGCCGTTATCACACATCATTTCTCTGGTCGAAACAAATAGCGAAGCTGTGTTTAATTTGGGGTGCTTTATCACCGTCTTCCCCCCTGTTTGATAACGCTGGCCCGCTCCCAGGTGGCAGCCGTGTCCATCTTTTCCCTCTTGGCGGTAGAAGGCAATCTCTCTTATTTCGCGTTCGCTTTGTTGATGCCGCAAATTATCAAGGTTTATGTTTGCTTAAGCCGCGTCTGATATCCCTTGGGATCAAGGTTCATGTTTGCTTAAGCCGCGTCCGATATCCCTTGGGAATCTCGCTTAATTCCAACTTACTGGATCACTAGTGTGTACCTTTAGAGACTTTTTGGTCACACGCCTTCGTCCCGTAACCTACATATATGTATATTTATTATTATTATATATCGTTATATTAAAAACTGGTGTTAGGCATACTTGGGTTATTTTTATTTTTATTTATTTAATTTTTTTAAGTAAGAGCCCATTAAATGTTAATTCCCCCCCATTTAATTATTCTTACCGAGTTTGCCTAAGTTCACTCAAAGTTATTCAAAGATTGTAGAACTAAGTATCAACTCTTTTCTTTAACTATTTAATTGTGTGCTCGCGAGTCCATAAGTTTCCTTTTTTTGTGATAACATTCTACTATATCCCGAGTTGGATTGAGAGGACGGAAATTTTTTAATCCGATAGGGATTAAATTTTCGCTTTGTTATTGCGTTTTTTCCTTGGTGTGCATTTCATATTTTGGGTAAATCTTAGGCGAATTAGAAAAAAAACACCTTCCGTGAGAGCCCATAGTGTGTGACGTGTGTTTGGTGTATTTTCGAGCTGCTTGACGCACATGTACTGTGAAAGATGTCGTCCTTTGATAGATTCCAGAAACAAAGTAAAATCTTAAGATTAACAGGTAAGGACTTAATTGCCTTTATCCAGAACGAAGGAAGAAATGAAAGAGAAGAAAGAAGTGAAAGAGAACAAAGAGAAGCAGAATAAAGAAGAGAAAAAGAACAAAGAGAAGCAGAAAGAGAGCAAAGAGGAACCGAAGAAACAAGAGAGCAAAGAGAAGCAGAAGAGAGAAGAGAAAGAGAGCAAAGAGAGGCAGAAGAAAGGGAAAGAAACTGTCAACATGATCGAGAGCTAAGTCGGGATAACGTAGAAACACTTTCCGTTAGTTCAAGGAATGTGGCCCCTCAAACCCCTTCGGTTAAGTTACCCGTATTCAAGGATGGCAAAGACTTCAGTTCCTACCTCACCCACTTCGAAAAGATTTTCGAAGTGAATTCGTGGGACATCGAAGAAAATGTAGTCGCACGCTTACTTCCCTTTGATCAACAGCCACCTTTAGGAAATTTTCATATCTCTTTTTGCAGAGACCACCATTAATTATTCGACTCTCAAGTCCGAATTGCTATCGGCAATCAATATGAATCCCGATTTCTAATCGAGCTAAGTTTCATCCTTCAGAGAAGCCTACAATTCTGGCTGGACTCGGCTCAAGTAGGAGGCGAATACGAGTCTCTGTTCGATTTCGTCTTACGTGATCAGTTAATGGCTGCGCTGCCATCCGAGATCCGTGAATTCGTAAAAGATAAACGAGCGTCTTCCTTTAAGGAATGCCTGGAAGAGGCGGATGTACACGCGTCCAGCCATAATCTGTATACGAAGAACCCCAAGAAATCGCATTCCCCATTTCCCAAGTGTAAGAGTAATTACTCTAAGTCACCCCATAATCATTCGCCCCATTTTGTCAAAGTGTCTGGTCCCCCCAACCTAGAGTCCCTCCTCCGCAAGAACCGACGGATATTAAGCCCCTACTAAGTAATCCCCCGCCATTAAATTACTCCCGGCGGGCCATCGTGTGTTTCACGTGCGGCGTACCCAACATGTAAAAACCAACTCCCCCCCAAAACTCTCACCTTCGCCCTTCCCCCATCCAACAAGTCCATCAAGTCAATGCTTCTGACCCGACTAACGGTTCCCTTGGACATCACGTCAACTTTTTATTTAATAAAAGCTCCCCCAGTGGGCTTGAATTTGAAGAAGGAACTGTGAACGGGTGCCGGGTGTCAACCCTTGTGAGAGACACCGGGTGCACCTGCGCCGTAGTGTCTGAAAAATTGTTCCCCACAGTAAGTCCTGACCACGATAGATATGCATTAGTCCACGACTCCTTGGCGCGCGCTAGCTGGTTCATCGTGGTTCCCTGCTACTCAAAATGCAAATACTTCATCGGTAGAGTGGAGGTGGTTGCAGCCCCCATTAAGTTATGCGCCATGTTGGTCGGCCAGAACCCCAAGATCTCCCCTAATCCTGTTGCCGAGCCCGTCCTTACGAGGTTTCAGGCCTTAAAAGATGTTGCAACCCCCGTGCCTTTAGAAACCTCCTATGGCCCTAATTTGCATCCCCTCATAACGAGGAGTTCGCAAGTGAGCATGAGAAGTGCTCTTCTCTCCGGCCCCTGTGAGAAAAAGCCCAGCAGGACAATTAAGTTTCTAATTGTGGTCCAAGGAAGGTTATATATCTCGTTAAAGATAACCTTCTTTACCGTTCTACCTCGACCAAGGATGATGCTAAGACTTGCTCTCTAGGCATCCTCCGTTCTCGCATTCCCCAGGTTCTTTGCCTTGCACAAAATAAAACCGCCCAAAGAATCTTTCTATATTTCTTTTAGCCCGGCGCTGCCAAAGAAATTGCAGAATTTTTTCGCTCCTGTGATATTTGCCAAAAGACGGCGGTAAAAGGACAAATCGCACCTACCCCCCCCTCAAAGGACCCCATTATTTCTGAACCCTTTTTAGAGTGGCTATCGACTTGATTGACCCACGCTCGTGGACTTCGCTACGAGGTTTCCTGATGCAGTTCCCTTTAAAAGAATCGATAGCATAACGTGCGCGGAAGCATTAATAGCTATCTTTTCTTGAGTCGGCATCTCTAAAGAGATATTGTCTGACCGAGGCAGACAATTTACGTCCGAACTCATGGAATACGTGGGAAAACTTCTCCTGATAAAACCTCTCTTCACAACCCCTTTTCACCCTGTGGCTAACAGAGTCTGCGAAAAATTAAACGAGACTCTGAAGACCGTCCTGAAGAAGCTGTGCCATGCTCAGCCTCAAAAGTTAAAACAGGATCTGCCAGTCGCCTTCTTTACAGCCGTGAAATTCCTCATAGGACTTTAGGGTTCGCCCCGTTCGAACTCCTTTATGGGCGAAACGTCCGAGGCCCTATGAGTATTCTCAACGAATTGTTTGCCAATTTCCGCCTCGATAAGGAGATTAAAACCTCGTATTCGTAGGTATTGGACCTGAGAAACCGCTAAGAAGAATGCGCCGAGATCGCGTATAAAATACGGATCTTAATTTGGAGAAATACCGGACTTATTTCGACGTAAAGGCAAAAGATCGACGACTCCGACCCGGTAGTGAGGTACTGCTCCTCCTCTCCAATGAATCTAATAAACTCCTTTCACAGTGGAAAGCCCAGTTCTCCATTTTAGAAGCACGAGGACCCGTGGACTACCTCATAAAGACCCCCTGCGGTAGTAAGTTTATATCACATAAACATGCTTAAGCGATACCACCGCCGCGCGTGTATTAATAACAGTCGCACTTGACGAAGAGGCGGTAAAGGAAGCCGCTTACCCGCCGAGCCTCTCAATCTGATACAGACAGTTTGCGATCAGTCAGATAATGAGCACCCCCTACCTTCATTTGCCGGTTCCAGTGAAGAAACCGCCTCGGAACTCGACTTAAACCCCCAATTGGAATCCCGGCAAATGGCTCAACTGGCTAAGTTTTTAGCTGAATTTGAGAATGTGAATTCGGAAAAGCCAGGATGTGCGTGTCACTTTGTACATGACATCTCTCTGAAAACACTGGAGCCTGTTCGAACTACACTGTACCCCTTGCCCGTGCATCTTCCTCTGGCCTTTAATTCAGAATTGGAAAACCTATTAAAGTTCGGTATCATTGAGCCTTCCACTGATTTCTGCTCCCCCATTGTAATGGTAAGGAAACCCGATCAAACATTCAGAATGTGTGTAGATTTCCCGAAATTGAATTCCGTAACGGTTTTTGACGCGGAAGGAATCCCGCTCATCGACCAGAACTTACACCTGTTTGAAGAGGCCAAATTTATCTCAGAAATAGACCTATGTAAGGCCTATTATCAAATTCCCCTCAAGGATAGTGCTCAGAAGTACACTGTGTTCCCCACAGAGAAGGGCCTAATGCAATTTAGGCGTCTTTCTTTTGGTTTGGTTACTGCTTGCAGTAACTATAATAGAATGATGCGGCAAATCCTGGATGGCCTAGGTAACGTGTCTTTTTATTTCGATAATGTGTACATGGGAACAACACCAAGTCTCCCTTCGCTCCCTCCATATGAAGTTACGGTAACACGGATTGACTATTGGGCTTAGGAAATGTCATTTTACTTATAATTCCATTCGTAATTTAGGCTTTCATGACGGGGAAAACCAGATTACCCCCCAGAAAGATAACTTAAAGGCTATTGCTAGCATGCCTCTTCCGCGTATGAAGAAACAGCTCAGCTCCTTTTGGGGATCTACATCTTTCTACCTGCGTTTTGTCCCCAATTTTGCCGCCTTAGCTTGTCACTTAGCGCCCTGTTAAAGAAACAATCCACATATCCCCTCGTGTGGAACCCCAAGGCAGGCGCCCACTTTGACAAACTTAGGATAGGCTCTCTTGAATTTTTTATTCAAATCAACTTATTGGATCACTTATATATTTTCCAGGACCTAGTTTCCTTAATTTTTGCCTGTCATAATATTATTTTGTCGTACTGATTATTATTTAGATTGACATATTTATATGTGCCCTTGTTCTTATTATTTGTATTAAAGTTTATTTTTGTATATATGTTTATCTTTCGAATAACCCTTGAGACGAACTCGGCAATCGTATTCCCATTTAAAGAGCCAACCTAATAATATCGCACTCTAGTTAGAAGGTTCTTACCTTTCCCCAAGTCAATGGTACCCGAGCGCAGCGCCGATATTGGCTGCCTGGCGTACAATAGTGTGTACCTTTAGAGACTTTTTGGTCATACGCCTTCGTTCCTCCACTGGTACTTTTCTCCATGTTACCGATATGGCAGCAGTGTGTTCGGTTGGTCAATTTACTTTCTGCGAGGGCAAAGTGGTCAAAGTTGTGTTTCGAAGATAATTTCAACTCTTGTGCTGAAGATATCTGGGCCCATAGAGAATTAGATGACTATTGTCTGCGAAAATAAATGTCCAAAGTGAAACTTAGAGGCAGATATTTAGGACATTTACATGTATATTTATAATTAATGTCAACATTTGCTTTTCTGAGTCCCTTTGCCCATACCTATAGATCGTCCTTCATGTAAAACATGAAGGACAGTTTTGCTTTTTGGACGGGATTCGCACCCTTGTCTTCCACATTACGCTCTGATATTTTAACTAGTTCTCCATCTTGCACTTTCTTCTTATAAAAATCATACTTCACCCGAACATTTAGACTACATCCCCTGGGTATAAACCACCTCCGGGGACATTAACCCTAATATATTCCAAATTCAGAGAAAAAGCAACGTAAAAGAAGAGGAATTGCAAGAAATCCTTAGAGAGAGGGTAAGGAAGACCGAAGAAAGTGAATAAATCTCAATAAAAATCGAGGTAGATTTTTGGAAGTATTATCCAAGAATATGGTCGGTTATGGTGGTGGTGTAGTCGTATTACGATCGTCGTTTTCGCGAAATTTCTGCAATTTAAAGATGGGAATCTCTTCGGTGGCCACGACAGTCCCAACCAAGTGTTACCAACTTGCTACCCTTTGTGTATGATTGTGTCATGTCGTTAAATTAAAACAAAACACATAGATATGGTACTAGGAACATACATAGTGTCAACATAATAATAATAATAATAATAAGTCTTTTGTAATGCGCTCTTCAAGGCCTGCGGCCTTTTCAGAGCGCACGTTGTGCTGAGATGAGAATGGAAGAGGGGGGAGAAGACAATACTGAAAAGATGCGTTTTCAGGAGACGCTTAAATGTGGTAAGAGAGGGAGAAGACCTGATTTCAGCAGGAAGAGCATTCCACAACTTAGGGGCGCAGATTGAGAAGGAGCAGTCCCCCATTGAGCAGAGGGATGAACGAGGAATGTTCAAAAGAGATGCATGTGATGACCGAAGGAGCACCCCCTATTGTAAGCCTAATATTTTTATCAATCGAGATAGCAGCGCGAAGCATACTTATGGCTTTAACGGTGGCCACGGATGAGTTTTACAAACTTAAACAACTGACCGAAATCCACTACCAGCCACGGATGACTTAAAGCAAAGACTGACACCGCGACTAAAACAAGACTCTACACAACTCATTCTGCCATAACATCGTATAGCACGACCATATCTCGTCGTCTATTTTTATTAGGGGAAAATTCTTCTGCCCGTTTTTATTCTTCCTAAGCCAGCAATTAGAGCTCGAGGATCACAATCAGGGTTTAAAGAAATATTTGATCATTAAAAGAAAATGAATTACAAACATGCACTAATAATTTATTAATTTTATGGCCCAAATTTCATTATGATTTTTAAAAGATTTTATTTTTATTTTTAGCCAATTTATTATTCATTTATTTAAAATTTAAGAGATTAATTGTATTTAAATACAAACGAATAAAGAGAACAAGGCTTTTTTTACATGGAGATATGATAGGGAAACTTGTCTGTATTCTCTCATCATTTTCCTTGTTTGAGGGACAATGGTTAACAGGAAGATCCTCACGTCCTGCTGCACTGTTTGAATGCAAGCTTTTTTTTATTTTGATTGTATTCATAGCAGGAAATCAACTTCTTTGTATTGATGGGGAGATTCCTATAAAAAAAACCCAGAGGGAAGTCATAGTCATTCATGGAGAGTGGCTTCAGTTTTTGTCGTTGGTTGTTTCGGATTTCCTTCAATTCATCCCATTTGAGAGCAACTACTTTTGGTTACTCGCGAATATTAACGCAAACGGACCACTCAGTCAATCAATGGAGGATACATGAAATGGTGGGAAATAATTTTTAGTGTTTTTAACATGGAGCGATAAACTTTGTAGAATTAAACACGATTTTTTTTAACTCCATGCAAATCTTTGTCCATTCAAACCTACTTTTCTCTTTTTTTCTGGTTCCATCAATGTTATTTTTTCGTTAAAGTTAAATCTGTTAGTAAAAATCAATCTATTTTCAATTCTTTCACTGGATACTCTTATTAATTGTGTTCAAGGATTGGAATATATTAGGTATGAATGCAGCCTCATTGAACATGATTTCATTATAAGGCAAGACTGCTAGCACATACTCTACATAAATCATAACTATAATCCCTCTCCCTTAGCCCAAAACCTTAAACGTAACTACCATCGAGATATGTACGAGTATTTTATTTCAGTGTGCAGTAGAGGTTGAGTGTGATCAGATTGTACGATCGAACAGTGTTGAAAATAACCTCTGATCGGGTGTTGAGACTGGTGTGTTTGATCATCTATAAGCCTTTTAAAATATTTATTTGGTTTCTTGAAATAAATGTGTGTTTTGTGTTAAAGTGTTCTTTTCAACTGATTTGGAACTGTAGCTTGGTTTGCCGGCTTCTTCTTGTCATAGACAACACAATCAGGGCGTTTTTTTTCATATGAAATGATCCCGAAAGACCGGTAGTCCTTCGTTTATTGACTCAAAACAGATTTAAAAGTAAAAATGTTAGTCTTGTGTATCTCATTACAAGATCTAGTATCAGCCATAGTTGAATTATTGTTCTCATTTTCTAATTTAAGATTTATATTAATAAATCTAGCAAGCTCTAATAAGCACTAGAAAAATTGACTGAGCAATTGTTAAAAAATAAGTAAATACCTAAAAAAGAAGCATTAACATGAAAAACAAATATCAAGAATAACCCCCAAACAAAACACGAAAAGCAACAAATAATTTAAACCCTTTGGGGCCAATCGAACACATATGCATAATGGACGTTTTGGTGGCTACGAATCGAAACATATTTGTGTTATTTTTAAGCCCGTATTGAGATCAGTATAACACTCTCTCCTTGTTTGAAGGAGAGACCGTAACACGCTTCGAATTTTCCGCGGTACAATAATGTGTCGTGGCACATTACTTGCAAATGGCTGGGTCGCGGCTAATTTAATAAGAACAAAGTCTTAGATTACAACGCATCTCAGCTACTGTGAAGACCAATTAAAATAAGGCAAGGAAAAATAAAGGATAATTAATTGCACGGACCACAATGGAAAATAAAAATAGCAAAGAGATAAAATTTGTTTGTCACCTGGAAATGGCCATGGAGTTTGCAACGCGAATAGAAATGCGATCATTGACTTGATGGAATCGGTGCCTCTTCCAGGTAGTCAATACAAGAAAAGACCAAAAGGGGACTAAAAACTAATGATAATTTGAGGATGACAGAGGATTTGCTATATTAAATAATCAAACGAGAAGATATGAGGGTCACTTAAGGTTAACGAGTCAAGAATGGTAAGGTCGGCAAGCGTGATAATGGAAGAGTATGCTTCGTATCGAGTAAATGGCGACGACTGAAGTTTGAAGAAGCATGACTTTAACGTGGCATGAGCGCTATGCAAGACTGGGTGAGGGGAGCTTTACTTCGAGACGTTGACCACGCCAAATGGTTAACACGTCTTGATTTTGCCGTAATAAATGAGTGAAGGAAGGCAGTTTTACTTCGTTTGTCATATTGAGACTAGTAAATCGAAAGTCGGGCCACGCAGTTAAAACCAATCGTTGCATAGTAATTGCCTAGAGTGCAGCATTTAACTGGAGGTCTGCCTTTTTTTCTCGATGATATTTGCACTAAAATCTCTCAAAAGAATTAAGTTCAATCTAGAGCAAAATCCAGTACAAGGGCAGCGGCACCACTAAGGCTAGCGTAATTGTTTTATTAAATTTTGAAAATGGCTTCAAGTTGCTTTATTGCTGCTCGAAAACCAACATACAAAGATTTTAAAGTGCCATTTCTGTTTGCCCTCTGTATAGATTTTCTTCCGTAAGTCTTTTTTACTCTTGGTGTTAAAAATTCTTGCAATGCTATCTTGCGTTTAACTTCGTGGTTCTGTTTCCGTCGCTCATTCGCAGTCAAACTTACCTCACTTTCATTAGTTGGATTTCCTTTGGATATTTCTCTATTATTATAAATCAATACTAATGGAAGTATGTCTGATACGCTGCTAGGAATGACGATGCAAAATAACCAAGGAAATCCTGCATTGGACTCTTTTTTTTATATAGAGCCATGGGACAACCTCGCATAAGGAGAGAGCATGGTTGGATTACAATGGATCAGTGGTAATGCATCAAAGAGGCCTATGTCTTTCAAAGAAATAGACGCAACCTATAAATCCTATAAAGGCGCAAGGAAAAATTTGTCGATCTAAACGAAAGCAAATTAGGAGTGCCTAAAACCGCTTTTATACATGGTAGAGTCGGAGCTCATCGCACTACTTAAAACAACACACTTTCCTACCCCATTAATACCAAAAAGTTAAAAATACGTTAGAAATAGGTCTCTCTCCGTTTGGTGGAGTTAAATTAAAGGACTAGAATTATGTAGGACAGAAGAGGTTCAACTGCGTCAAATTCCCAGCGTCCTTCCTTTGCAAGAGATGGACGAGATATAAACATAAAGAGATATGCATGGCCATGTAGCATTCCATAAAAGAGACTCATTAGAGCTTGTAAAAACCCATAAAGGATGCACCGAGAGACGTTTAGAGGGATGTTTTTGAAAACACCCAGAGACAAAGATGCGCGAATGCGGTTGTCTAGATGGTTAGATTTATTGTTCTGGCGATCACAAACAATGGTAGCAAAATGTCTTCTCAATCGTTAAGTTGAAAATAAATACCCCTCATTGCGTATTACCTGAAGTACTTCATCGACGAGGGATGAATTCAACATATGTAATTAGTTTTCGGGATTAACTTTTTGGGTGACAAAGAAATAAGGCCCAATAAATTAGCAGCAGTAACAGCACACCAAACAGTAACCTTTGGAGAGGCACGTTTCTACTCCCAAATTGCTCGTGAATTTTCACTACCCCAAAGTTTACCTCGTGTCGGTTTGCGTTACCGATATTGTGAAAAGTAGGTTCATCGCTCAGTGCCATCAGATTTACAATGTCCGGTTGGATGTTTGCCATTTATGTTCAAATCTGAAAGAACTCCACACAGACGCTTTATTTTTATATTCTGGCAATGCTTAGATGACCCAAGTACGGTACTGACTAATTTTTCGCACAGTTTACTGTGAAATCCTTTTTTTCGAACTATATAGTTTGCTGAATTTTACTAGATTGTTAACAATTGAGTGAGGAACAAAGATGTTTATTTCCATTCTGCCCTTGCTGAGACGTCCGGCATTACCTTTGTAAGCAGTTATCGCTTATCGAGCCAGTCTGATTAGTTTTCATACACACGATGAATCGTCAAATGGCTTTGAAGAATTCGTTGATATTGTTCTTAGAGGTTCCTGCAGGCTCTAGTTGGAGAAGAAAACACTTCACTCAAGCTAGCCTTCAACCACTCTTATAACATTAAATGTTTTTATTTAGTCAACATAATTTTAAAACATTCATCACTAATGAAAAGATTTTCGTAGCTCGGCTCTACTCTCGATGCTTTAAATTCTTCTATTTTTTCTACTACTGTCTGTCCTTTTCCTATTCAGTCATTAAACCTCGCAGTTTTCTTATCTAGTAACACGGATCAACATTCGCTGGATTACAAATTCCTTTAAGTTTCGTTAAAAATGAATATTGTATTGGTTTGACATGGACTACAAAAGTATATAAAAATAGTCGTGTCTTAAAGGACCCCCCCGCCCCCTCGAAATTTAAAGAAAAATAATAATTTCGATCCTTTCCGTTCCAAAATGTTTTGCTTATGTTCAATCCCTTTGGCCCTTTCGGTAGATGTGACACATTTATTGAGATTTGAACTCTAGCTCTGTTTAGTGAGGTGACAATGGTGTAACTCTATCGTCCCTGGTTTTCATTTTAGCTGAGAGGAAACCGGTAATCTAATCAGGAAATTTGAGACACATTGCAATAGCGAAGGAGGGGGGCAAGTTAAGTTTCCTCTATGAATTTCCTCTCCCTCAATCTTGATTGGCTCTGAATGATCGTCTTTGAATATTCGGAGAAGCAACGTAGGGCAGGGTCACCCAGCGGTATGGGGCGGAATGGCAACAATTATCCTCCCATCGAAACCATTGGAAGACACGTCTAAGCACGTCACAAATAATAATATATTTGTATAGAGCTTGATAGAGGTGTGGGTTCTTCCATAGCTCATTGCACGTCGGAGAGAACTCATGGTGGAAATTTTGGGGGATCGAGGCGCTCTTGAAAGCCCTGAGAGGAGCTTTATCGTGATTTCTTTCTTTAATTAATTTCATCACCGTTTCACCATCGTTTCGCAACTTTTAATGTTGGGGCCGGGACGGAGTTTAACCATCCAGGTATCAGCTGCAGCATACAACAGATACCTCCCTCCTTCCATTGTGCAGTAAAAAGCTATGAACTGTTAAGGTGGAGTGCTGAAGTTCTTTCACTAAGGCAGAAGCAAATCTATGCGAAGTTCTGAGATTTTTTATTCCAAACCTCAAAATCTTCCTTCGACTAGATCAATATACGTGTGCGTATCCAATAATTCAAACACATACTCAACATATAATTAGCCAAAATACCAGTTTTATACAATGGTCCACCACACCCAAGAAAGAAAGTGTTTGGTTGCGTTTGTGTTGTTCCACAGAAAAGACTCAAAATTAATCAAAAGATCGAATTTACCATTTAAATCAGATATATTCTTAAATTCTCTATCTATAGCGGTTCTTCGATCGAGCCTTTATTATCGCTTCAATTAACAAGAATAAATAAAAGAATTGTTTAGACTGAATATAAAAGTATGAATAAAATAATTGTTTAGACTGAATGTAAACTTATGAATAAAAGAATTATTTGGACTTGAATATAAAAGTATGAATAAAATAATTATTTTGAATGGATATAAAGGGTATGAATAAAAGAATTATTTGGACTTGAATATAAAAGTATGAATAAAATAATTGTTTAGACTGAATGTAAACTTATGAATAAAAGAATTATTTGGACTTGAATATAAAAGTATGAATAAAATAATTGTTTAGACTGAATGTAAACTTATGAATAAAAGAATTATTTGGACTTGAATATAAAAGTATGAATAAAATAATTATTTTGAATGGATATAAAGGTATGAATAAAAGAATTATTTAGACTTGAATATAAAAGTATGAATAAAATAATTGTTTAGACTGAATGTAAACTTATGATAAAAGAATTATTTGGACTTGAATATAAAAGTATGAATAAAATAATTATTTTGAATGGATATAAAGGTATGAATAAAAGAATTATTTGGACTTGAATATAAAAGTATGAATAAAATAATTATTTTGAATGGATATAAAGGTATGAATAAAAGAATTATTTGGACTTGAATATAAAAGTATGACTAAAATAATTGTTTAGACTGAATGTAAACTTATGAATAAAAGAATTATTTGGACTTGAATATAAAAGTATGAATAAAATAATTGTTTAGACTGAATGTAAACTTATGAATAAAAGAATTATTTGGACTTGAATATAAAAGTATGAATAAAATAATTGTTTAGACTGGATGTAAACTTATGAATTAAAAGAATTATTTGGACTTGAATATAAAAGTATGAATAAAATATTTGTTTAGACTGAATGTAAACTTATGAATAAAAGAATTATTTGGACTTGAATATAAAAGTATGAATAAAATAATTATTTTGAATGGATATAAAGGTATGAATAAAAGAATTATTTGGACTTGAATATAAAAGTATGACTAAAATAATCGTTTAGACTGAATGTAAACTTATGAATAAAAGAATTATTTGGACTTGAATATTAAAGTATGAATAAAATAATTATTTTGACTGGATATAAAGGTATGAATAAAAGAATTATTTGGACTTGAATATAAAAGTATGACTAAAATAATCGTTTAGACTGAATGTAAACTTATGAATAAAAGAATTATTTGGACTTGAATATTAAAGTATGAATAAAATAATTATTTTGACTGAATATAAAGGTATGAATAAAAGAATTATTTGGACTTGAATATAAAAGTATGACTAAAATAATCGTTTAGACTGAATGTAAACTTATGAATAAAAGAATTATTTGGACTTGAATATTAGAGTATGAATAAAATAATTATTTTGAATGGATATAAAGGTATGAATAAAAAAATTATTTGGACTTGAATATAAAAGTATGACTAAAATAATCGTTTAGACTGAATGTAAACTTATGAATAAAAGAATTATTTGGACTTGAATATTAAAGTATGAATAAAATAATTGTTTAGACTGAATGTAAACTTATGAATAAAAGAATTATTTGGACTTGAATATTAAAGTATGACTAAAATAATCGTTTAGACTGAATGTAAACTTATGAATAAAAGAATTATTTGGACTTGAATATTAAAGTATGAATAAAATAATTATTTTGACTGGATATAAAGGTATGAATAAAAGAATTATTTGGACTTGAATATAAAAGTATGACTAAAATAATCGTTTAGACTATATGTAAACTTAAGAATAAAAGAATTATTTGGACTTGAATATTAAAGTATGAATAAAATAATTATTTTGACTGGATATAAAGGTATGAATAAAAGAATTATTTGGACTTGAATATAAAAGTATGACTAAAATAATCGTTTAGACTGAATGTAAACTTATGAATAAAAGAATTATTTGGACTTGAATATTAAAGTATGAATAAAATAATTGTTTAGACTGAATGTAAACTTATGAATAAAAGAATTATTTGGACTTGAATATTAAAGTATGACTAAAATAATCGTTTAGACTGAATGTAAACTTATGAATAAAAGAATTATTTGGACTTGAATATTAAAGTATGAATAAAATAATTATTTTGACTGGATATAAAGGTATGAATAAAAGAATTATTTGGACTTGAATATAAAAGTATGACTAAAATAATCGTTTAGACTATATGTAAACTTATGAATAAAAGAATTATTTGGACTTGAATATTAAAGTATGACTAAAATAATCGTTTAGACTAAATGTAAACTTATGAATAAAAGAATTATTTGGACTTGAATATTAAAGTATGAATAAAATAATTATTTTGAATGGATATAAAGGTATGAATAAAAGAATTATTTGGACTTGAATATAAAAGTATGACTAAAATATTCGTTTAGACTGAATGTAAACTTATGAATAAAAGAATTATTTGGACTTGAATATTAAAGTATGAATAAAATAATTGTTTACACTGAATGTAAACTTATGAATAAAAGAATTATTTGGACTTGAATATTAAAGTATGAATAAAATAATTGTTTACACTGAATGTAAACTTATGAATAAAAGAAGTATTTGGACTTGAATATTAAAGTATGACTAAAATAATCGTTTAGACTGAATGTAAACTTATGAATAAAAGAATTATTTGGACTTGAATATTAAAGTATGAATAAAATAATTATTTTGAATGGATATAAAGGTATGAATAAAAGAATTATTTGGACTTGAATATAAAAGTATGACTAAAATAATGGTTTAGACTGAATGTAAACTTATGAATAAAAGAATTATTTGGACTTGAATATTAAAGTATGAATAAAATAATTATTTTGACTGGATATAAAGGTATGAATAAAAGAATTATTTGGACTTGAATATAAAAGTATGACTAAAATAATCGTTTAGACTAAATGTAAACTTATGAATTTATTGAAGTATTTGGACTTGAATATTAAAGTATGAATAAAATAATTATTTTGACTGGATATAAAGGTATGAATAAAAGAATTATTTGGACTTGAATATAAAAGTATGACTAAAATAATCGTTTAGACTGAATGTAAACTTATGAATAAAAGAATTATTTGGACTTGAATATTAAAGTATGAATTATATAATTATTTTGAATGGATATAAAGGTATGAATAAAAGAATTATTTGGACTTGAATATAAAAGTATGACTAAAATAATCGTTTAGACTGAATGTAAACTTATGAATAAAAGAATTATTTGGACTTGAATATTAGAGTATAAATAAAATAATTATTTTGACTGGATATAAAGGTATGAATAAAAGAATTATTTGGACTTGAATATAAAAGTATGACTAAAATAATCGTTTAGACTGAATGTAAACTTATGAATAAAAGAATTATTTGGACTTGAATATTAAAGTATGAATAAAATAATTATTTTGACTGGATATAAAGGTATGAATAAAAGAATTATTTGGACTTGAATATAAAAGTATGACTAAAATAATCGTTTAGACTGAATGTAAACTTATGAATAAAAGAATTATTTGGACTTGAATATTAAAGTATGAATAAAATAATTATTTTGACTGAATATAAAGGTATGAATAAAAGAATTATTTGGAATGAATATAAAAGTATGACTAAAATAATCGTTTAGACTAAATGTAAACTTATGAATAAAAGAATTATTTGGACTTGAATACTAAAGTATGAATAAAATAATTATTTTGAATGGATATAAAGGTATGAATAAAAGAATTATTTGGACTTGAATATAAAAGTATGACTAAAATAATCGTTTAGACTGAATGTAAACTTATGAATAAAAGAATTATTTGGAGTTGAATATTAAAGTATGAATAAAATAATTGTTTAGACTGAATGTAAACTTATGAATAAAAGAATTATTTGGACTTGAATATTAAATTATGACTAAAATAATCGTTTAGACTGAATGTAAACTTATGAATAAAAGAATTATTTGGACTTGAATATTAAAGTATGAATAAAATAATTATTTTGAAGGGATATAAAGGTATGAATAAAAGAATTATTTGGACTTGAATATAAAAGTATGACTAAAATAATCGTTTAGACTAAATATAAACTTATGAATAAAAGAATTATTTGGACTTGAATATTAAAGTATGAATAAAATAATTATTTTGACTGGATATAAAGGTATGAATAAAAGAATTATTTGGACTTGAATATAAAAGTATGAGTAAAATAATCGTTTAGACTGAATGTAAACTTATGAATAAAAGAATTATTTGGACTTGAATATTAAAGTATGACTAAAATAATTATTTTGAATGGATATAAAGGTATGAATAAAAGAATTATTTGAACTTGAATATAAAAGTATGACTAAAATAATCGTTTAGACTGAATGTAAACTTATGAATAAAAGAATTATTTGGAGTTGAATATTAAAGTATGAATAAAATAATTGTTTAGACTGAATGTAAACTTATGAATAAAAGAATTATTTGGACTTGAATATTAAAGTATGACTAAAATAATCGTTTAGACTGAATGTAAACTTATAAATAAAAGAATTATTTGGACTTGAATATTAAAGTATGAATAAAATAATTATTTTGACTGGATATAAAGGTATGAATAAAAGAATTATTTGGACTTGAATATAAAAGTATGACTAAAATAATCGTTTAGACTAAATATAAACTTATGAATAAAAGAATTATTTGGACTTGAATATTAAAGTATGAATAAAATAATTATTTTGACTGGATATAAAGGTATGAATAAAAGAATTATTTGGACTTGAATATAAAAGTATGAGTAAAATAATCGTTTAGACTGAATGTAAACTTATGAATAAAAGAATTATTTGGACTTGAATATTAAAGTATGAATAAAATAATTATTTTGACTGGATATAAAGGTATGAATCAAAGAATTATTTGGACTTGAATATAAAAGTATGACTAAAAAAATCGTTTAGACTGAATGTAAACTTATGAATAAAAGAATTATTTGGACTTGAATATTAAAGTATGAATAAAATAATTATTTTGACTGGATATAAAGGTATGAATAAAAGAATTATTTGGACTTGAATATAAAAGTATGACTAAAATAATGGTTTAGACTGAATGTAAACTTATGAATAAAAGAATTATTTGGACTTGAATATTAAAGTATGAATAAAATAATTATTTTGACTGAATATAAAGGTATGAATAAAAAAATTATTTGGACTTGAATATAAAAGTATGACTAAAATAATCGTTTAAACTGAATGTAAACTTATGAATAAAAGAATTATTTGGACTTGAATATTAAAGTATGAATTATATAATTATTTTGACTGGATATAAAGGTATGAATAAAAGAATTATTTGGACTTGAATATAAAAGTATGACTAAAATAATCGTTTAGACTATATGTAAACTTATGAATAAAAGAATTATTTGGACTTGAATATTAAAGTATGAATAAAATAATTATTTTGACTGGATATAAAGGTATGAATAAAAGAATTATTTGGACTTGAATATAAAAGTATGACTAAAATAATCTTTTAGACTGAATGTAAACTTATGAATAAAAGAATTATTTGGACTTGAATATTAAAGTATGAATAAAATAATTATTTTGAATGGATATAAAGGTATGAATAAAAGAATTATTTGGACTTGAATATAAAAGTATGACTAAAATAATCGTTTAGACTGAATGTAAACTTATGAATAAAAGAATTATTTGGACTTGAATATTAAAGTATGAATAAAATAATTATTTTGACTGGATATAAAGGTATGAATAAAAGAATTATTTGGACTTGAATATAAAAGTATGACTAAAATAATCGTTTAGACTATATGTAAACTTATGAATAAAAGAATTATTTGGACTTGAATATTAAAGTATGAATAAAATAATTATTTTGACTGGATATAAAGGTATGAATAAAAGAATTATTTGGACCTGAATATAAAAGCATGACTAAAATAATCTTTTAGACTGAATGTAAACTTATGAATAAAAGAATTATTTGGACTTGAATATTAAAGTATGAATACAATAATTATTTTGAATGGATATAAAGGTATGAATAAAAGAATTATTTGGACTTGAATATAAAAGTATGACTAAAATAATCGTTTAGACTGAATGTAAACTTATGAATAAAAGAATTATTTGGACTTGAATATTAAAGTATGAATAAAATAATTATTTTGACTGGATATAAAGGTATGAATAAAAGAATTATTTGGACTTGAATATAAAAGTATGACTAAAATAATCGTTTAGACTAAATGTAAACTTATGAATAAAAGAAGTATTTGGACTTGAATATTAAAGTATGAATAAAATAATTATTTTGACTGGATATAAAGGTATGAATAAAAGAATTATTTGGACTTGAATATAAAAGTATGACTAAAATAATCGTTTAGACTGAATGTAAACTTATGAATAAAAGAATTATTTGGACTTGAATATTAAAGTATGAATAAAATAATTATTTTGAATGGATATAAAGGTATGAATAAAAGAATTATTTGGACTTGAATATAAAAGTATGACTAAAATAATCGTTTAGACTGAATGTAAACTTATGAATAAAAGAATTATTTGGACTTGAATATTAAAGTATGAATAAAATAATTATTTTGACTGGATATAAAGGTATGAATAAAAGAATTATTTGGACTTGAATATAAAAGTATGACTAAAATAATCGTTTAGACTGAATGTAAACTTATGAATTTATTGAAGTATTTGGACTTGAATATTAAAGTATGAATAAAATAATTATTTTGACTGGATATAAAGGTATGAATAAAAGAATTATTTGGACTTGAATATAAAAGTATGACTAAAATAATCGTTTAGACTGAATGTAAACTTATGAATAAAAGAATTATTTGGACTTGAATATTAAAGTATGAATTATATAATTATTTTGAATGGATATAAAGGTATGAATAAAAGAATTATTTGGACTTGAATATAAAAGTATGACTAAAATAATCGTTTAGACTGAATGTAAACTTATGAATAAAAGAATTATTTGGACTTGAATATTAGAGTATAAATAAAATAATTATTTTGACTGGATATAAAGGTATGAATAAAAGAATTATTTGGACTTGAATATAAAAGTATGACTAAAATAATCGTTTAGACTGAATGTAAACTTATGAATAAAAGAATTATTTGGACTTGAATATTAAAGTATGAATAAAATAATTATTTTGACTGGATATAAAGGTATGAATAAAAGAATTATTTGGACTTGAATATAAAAGTATGACTAAAATAATCGTTTAGACTGAATGTAAACTTATGAATAAAAGAATTATTTGGACTTGAATATTAAAGTATGAATAAAATAATTATTTTGACTGAATATAAAGGTATGAATAAAAGAATTATTTGGAATGAATATAAAAGTATGACTAAAATAATCGTTTAGACTAAATGTAAACTTATGAATAAAAGAATTATTTGGACTTGAATACTAAAGTATGAATAAAATAATTATTTTGAATGGATATAAAGGTATGAATAAAAGAATTATTTGGACTTGAATATAAAAGTATGACTAAAATAATCGTTTAGACTGAATGTAAACTTATGAATAAAAGAATTATTTGGAGTTGAATATTAAAGTATGAATAAAATAATTGTTTAGACTGAATGTAAACTTATGAATAAAAGAATTATTTGGACTTGAATATTAAATTATGACTAAAATAATCGTTTAGACTGAATGTAAACTTATGAATAAAAGAATTATTTGGACTTGAATATTAAAGTATGAATAAAATAATTATTTTGAAGGGATATAAAGGTATGAATAAAAGAATTATTTGGACTTGAATATAAAAGTATGACTAAAATAATCGTTTAGACTAAATATAAACTTATGAATAAAAGAATTATTTGGACTTGAATATTAAAGTATGAATAAAATAATTATTTTGACTGGATATAAAGGTATGAATAAAAGAATTATTTGGACTTGAATATAAAAGTATGAGTAAAATAATCGTTTAGACTGAATGTAAACTTATGAATAAAAGAATTATTTGGACTTGAATATTAAAGTATGACTAAAATAATTATTTTGAATGGATATAAAGGTATGAATAAAAGAATTATTTGAACTTGAATATAAAAGTATGACGAAAATAATCGTTTAGACTGAATGTAAACTTATGAATAAAAGAATTATTTGGAGTTGAATATTAAAGTATGAATAAAATAATTGTTTAGACTGAATGTAAACTTATGAATAAAAGAATTATTTGGACTTGAATATTAAAGTATGACTAAAATAATCGTTTAGACTGAATGTAAACTTATAAATAAAAGAATTATTTGGACTTGAATATTAAAGTATGAATAAAATAATTATTTTGACTGGATATAAAGGTATGAATAAAAGAATTATTTGGACTTGAATATAAAAGTATGAGTAAAATAATCGTTTAGACTAAATATAAACTTATGAATAAAAGAATTATTTGGACTTGAATATTAAAGTATGAATAAAATAATTATTTTGACTGGATATAAAGGTATGAATAAAAGAATTATTTGGACTTGAATATAAAAGTATGAGTAAAATAATCGTTTAGACTGAATGTAAACTTATGAATAAAAGAATTATTTGGACTTGAATATTAAAGTATGAATAAAATAATTATTTTGACTGGATATAAAGGTATGAATCAAAGAATTATTTGGACTTGAATATAAAAGTATGACTAAAAAAATCGTTTAGACTGAATGTAAACTTATGAATAAAAGAATTATTTGGACTTGAATATTAAAGTATGAATAAAATAATTATTTTGACTGGATATAAAGGTATGAATAAAAGAATTATTTGGACTTGAATATAAAAGTATGACTAAAATAATGGTTTAGACTGAATGTAAACTTATGAATAAAAGAATTATTTGGACTTGAATATTAAAGTATGAATAAAATAATTATTTTGACTGAATATAAAGGTATGAATAAAAAAATTATTTGGACTTGAATATAAAAGTATGACTAAAATAATCGTTTAAACTGAATGTAAACTTATGAATAAAAGAATTATTTGGACTTGAATATTAAAGTATGAATTATATAATTATTTTGACTGGATATAAAGGTATGAATAAAAGAATTATTTGGACTTGAATATAAAAGTATGACTAAAATAATCGTTTAGACTATATGTAAACTTATGAATAAAAGAATTATTTGGACTTGAATATTAAAGTATGAATAAAATAATTATTTTGACTGGATATAAAGGTATGAATAAAAGAATTATTTGGACTTGAATATAAAAGTATGACTAAAATAATCTTTTAGACTGAATGTAAACTTATGAATAAAAGAATTATTTGGACTTGAATATTAAAGTATGAATAAAATAATTATTTTGAATGGATATAAAGGTATGAATAAAAGAATTATTTGGACTTGAATATAAAAGTATGACTAAAATAATCGTTTAGACTGAATGTAAACTTATGAATAAAAGAATTATTTGGACTTGAATATTAAAGTATGAATAAAATAATTATTTTGACTGGATATAAAGGTATGAATAAAAGAATTATTTGGACTTGAATATAAAAGTATGACTAAAATAATCGTTTAGACTATATGTAAACTTATGAATAAAAGAATTATTTGGACTTGAATATTAAAGTATGAATAAAATAATTATTTTGACTGGATATAAAGGTATGAATAAAAGAATTATTTGGACCTGAATATAAAAGCATGACTAAAATAATCTTTTAGACTGAATGTAAACTTATGAATAAAAGAATTATTTGGACTTGAATATTAAAGTATGAATACAATAATTATTTTGAATGGATATAAAGGTATGAATAAAAGAATTATTTGGACTTGAATATAAAAGTATGACTAAAATAATCGTTTAGACTGAATGTAAACTTATGAATAAAAGAATTATTTGGACTTGAATATTAAAGTATGAATAAAATAATTATTTTGACTGGATATAAAGGTATGAATAAAAGAATTATTTGGACTTGAATATAAAAGTATGACTAAAATAATCGTTTAGACTAAATGTAAACTTATGAATAAAAGAAGTATTTGGACTTGAATATTAAAGTATGAATAAAATAATTATTTTGACTGGATATAAAGGTATGAATAAAAGAATTATTTGGACTTGAATATAAAAGTATGACTAAAATAATCGTTTAGACTGAATGTAAACTTATGAATAAAAGAATTATTTGGACTTGAATATTAAAGTATGAATAAAATAATTATTTTGAATGGATATAAAGGTATGAATAAAAGAATTATTTGGACTTGAATATAAAAGTATGACTAAAATAATCGTTTAGACTGAATGTAAACTTATGAATAAAAGAATTATTTGGACTTGAATATTAAAGTATGAATAAAATAATTATTTTGACTGGATATAAAGGTATGAATAAAAGAATTATTTGAACTTGAATATAAAAGTATGACTAAAATAATCGTTTAGACTGAATGTAAACTTATGAATAAAAGAATTATTTGGACTTGAATATTCAAGTATGAATAAAATAATTATTTTGACTGAATATAAAGGTATGAATAAAAAAATTATTTGGACTTGAATATAAAAGTATGACTAAAATAATCGTTTAAACTGAATGTAAACTTATGAATAAAAGAATTATTTGGACTTGAATATTAAAGTATGAATTATATAATTATTTTGACTGGATATAAAGGTATGAATAAAAGAATTATTTGGACTTGAATATAAAAGTATGACTAAAATAATCGTTTAGACTATATGTAAACTTATGAATAAAAGAATTATTTGGACTTGAATATTAAAGTATGAATAAAATAATTATTTTGACTGGATATAAAGGTATGAATAAAAGAATTATTTGGACTTGAATATAAAAGTATGACTAAAATAATCGTTTAGACTAAATGTAAACTTATGAATAAAAGAATTATTTGGACTTGAATATTAGAGTATAAATAAAATAATTATTTTGACTGGATATAAAGGTATGAATAAAAGAATTATTTGGACTTGAATATAAAAGTATGACTAAAATAATCGTTTAGACTGAATGTAAACTTATGAATAAAAGAATTATTTGGACTTGAATATTAAAGTATGAATAAAATAATTATTTTGACTGGATATAAAGGTATGAATAAAAGAATTATTTGGACTTGAATATAAAAGTATGACTAAAATAATCGTTTAGACTGAATGTAAACTTATGAATAAAAGAATTATTTGGACTTGAATATTAAAGTATGAATAAAATAATTATTTTGACTGGATATAAAGGTATGAATAAAAGAATTATTTGGACTTGAATATAAAAGCATGACTAAAATAATCTTTTAGACTGAATGTAAACTTATGAATAAAAGAATTATTTGGACTTGAATATTAAAGTATGAATAAAATAATTATTTTGAATGGATATAAAGGTATGAATAAAAGAATTATTTGGACTTGAATATAAAAGTATGACTTAAATAATCGTTTAGACTGAATGTAAACTTATGAATAAAAGAATTATTTGGACTTGAATATTAAAGTATGAATAAAATAATTATTTTGACTGGATATAAAGGTATGAATAAAAGAATTATTTGGACTTGAATATAAAAGTATGACTAAAATAATCGTTTAGACTAAATGTAAACTTATGAATAAAAGAAGTATTTGGACTTGAATATTAAAGTATGAATAAAATAATTATTTTGACTGGATATAAAGGTATGAATAAAAGAATTATTTGGACTTGAATATAAAAGTATGACTAAAATAATCGTTTAGACTGAATGTAAACTTATGAATAAAAGAATTATTTGGACTTGAATATTAAAGTATGAATAAAATAATTATTTTGACTGGATATAAAGGTATGAATAAAAGAATTATTTGGACTTGAATATAAAAGTATGACTAAAATAATCGTTTAGACTGAATGTAAACTTATGAATAAAAGAATTATTTGGACTTGAATATTAAAGTATGAATAAAATAATTATTTTGACTGAATATAAAGGTATGAATAAAAGAATTATTTGGACTTGAATATAAAAGTATGACTAAAATAATCGTTTAGACTGAATGTAAACTTATGAATAAAAGAATTATTTGGACTTGAATATTAAAGTATGAATTATATAATTATTTTGACTGGATATAAAGGTATGAATAAAAGAATTATTTGGACTTGAATATAAAAGTATGACTGAAAATAATCGTTTAGACTATATGTAAACTTATGAATAAAAGAATTATTTGGACTTGAATATTAAAGTATGAATAAAATAATTATTTTGACTGGATATAAAGGTATGAATAAAAGAATTATTTGGACTTGAATATAAAAGTATGACTAAAATAATCTTTTAGACTGAATGTAAACTTATGAATAAAAGAATTATTTGGACTTGAATATTAAAGTATGAATAAAATAATTATTTTGAATGGATATAAAGGTATGAATAAAAGAATTATTTGGACTTGAATATAAAAGTATGACTAAAATAATCGTTTAGACTGAATGTAAACTTATGAATAAAAGAATTATTTAGACTTGAATATTAAAGTATGAATTATATAATTATTTTGAATGGATATAAAGGTATGAATAAAAGAATTATTTGGACTTGAATATAAAAGTATGACTAAAATAATCGTTTAGACTATATGTAAACTTATGAATAAAAGAATTATTTGGACTTGAATATTAAAGTATGAATAAAATAATTATTTTGACTGGATATAAAGGTATGAATAAAAGAATTATTTGGACTTGAATATAAAAGTATGACTAAAATAATCTTTTAGACTGAATGTAAACTTATGAATAAAAGAATTATTTGGACTTGAATATTAAAGTATGAATAAAATAATTATTTTGAATGGATATAAAGGTATGAATAAAAGAATTATTTGGACTTGAATATAAAAGTATGACTAAAATAATCTTTTAGACTGAATGTAAACTTATGAATAAAAGAATTATTTGGACTTGAATATTAAAGTATGAATTATATAATTATTTTGACTGGATATAAAGGTATGAATAAAAGAATTATTTGGACTTGAATATAAAAGTATGACTAAAATAATCGTTTAGACTATATATAAACTTATGAATAAAAGAATTATTTGGACTTGAATATTAAAGTATGAATAAAATAATTATTTTGACTGGATATAAAGGTATGAATAAAAGAATTATTTGGACTTGAATATAAAAGTATGACTAAAATAATCGTTTAGACTAAATGTAAACTTATGAATAAAAGAATTATTTGGACTTGAATATTAGAGTATAAATAAAATAATTATTTTGACTGGATATAAAGGTATGAATAAAAGAATTATTTGGACTTGAATATAAAAGTATGACTAAAATAATCGTTTAGACTGAATGTAAACTTATGAATAAAAGAATTATTTGGACTTGAATATTAAAGTATGAATAAAATAATTATTTTGACTGGATATAAAGGTAGGAATAAAAGAATTATTTGGACTTGAATATAAAAGTATGACTAAAATAATCGTTTAGACTGAATGTAAACTTATGAATAAAAGAATTATTTGGACTTGAATATTAAAGTATGAATAAAATAATTATTTTGACTGGATATAAAGGTATGAATAAAAGAATTATTTGGACTTGAATATAAAAGCATGACTAAAATAATCTTTTAGACTGAATGTAAACTTATGAATAAAAGAATTATTTGGACTTGAATATTAAAGTATGAATAAAATAATTATTTTGAATGGATATAAAGGTATGAATAAAAGAATTATTTGGACTTGAATATAAAAGTATGACTAAAATAATCGTTTAGACTGAATGTAAACTTATGAATAAAAGAATTATTTGGACTTGAATATTAAAGTATGAATAAAATAATTATTTTGACTGGATATAAAGGTATGAATAAAAGAATTATTTGGACTTGAATATAAAAGTATGACTAAAATAATCGTTTAGACTAAATGTAAACTTATGAATAAAAGAAGTATTTGGACTTGAATATTAAAGTATGAATAAAATAATTATTTTGACTGGATATAAAGGTATGAATAAAAGAATTATTTGGACTTGAATATAAAAGTATGACTAAAATAATCGTTTAGACTGAATGTAAACTTATGAATAAAAGAATTATTTGGACTGAATATTAAAGTATGAATAAAATAATTATTTTGACTGGATATAAAGGTATGAATAAAAGAATTATTTGGACTTGAATATAAAAGTATGACTAAAATAATCGTTTAGACTGAATGTAAACTTATGAATAAAAGAATTATTTGGACTTGAATATTAAAGTATGAATTATATAATTATTTTGACTGGATATAAAGGTATGAATAAAAGAATTATTTGGACTTGAATATAAAAGTATGACTAAAATAATCGTTTAGACTATATGTAAACTTATGAATAAAAGAATTATTTGGACTTGAATATTAAAGTATGAATAAAATAATTATTTTGACTGGATATAAAGGTATGAATAAAAGAATTATTTGGACTTGAATATAAAAGTATGACTAAAATAATCTTTTAGACTGAATGTAAACTTATGAATAAAAGAATTATTTGGACTTGAATATTAAAGTATGAATAAAATAATTAATTTGACTGGATATAAAGGTATGAATAAAAGAATTATTTGGACTTGAATATAAAAGTATGACTAAAATAATCGTTTAGACTAAATGTAAACTTATGAATAAAAGAAGTATTTGGACTTGAATATTAAAGTATGAATAAAATAATTATTTTGACTGGATATAAAGGTATGAATAAAAGAATTATTTGGACTTGAATATAAAAGTATGACTAAAATAATCGTTTAGACTGAATGTAAACTTATGAATAAAAGAATTATTTGGACTTGAATATTAAAGTATGAATAAAATAATTATTTTGACTGGATATAAAGGTATGAATAAAAGAATTATTTGGACTGGAATATAAAAGTATGACTAAAATAATCGTTTAGACTGAATGTAAACTTATGAATAAAAGAATTATTTGGACTTGAATATTAAAGTATGAATAAAATAATTATTTTGACTGAATATAAAGGTATGAATAAAAGAATTATTTGGACTTGAATATAAAAGTATGACTAAAATAATCGTTTAGACTGAATGTAAACTTATGAATAAAAGAATTATTTGGACTTGAATATTAAAGTATGAATTATATAATTATTTTGACTGGATATAAAGGTATGAATAAAAGAATTATTTGGACTTGAATATAAAAGTATGACTAAAATAATCGTTTAGACTATATGTAAACTTATGAATAAAAGAATTATTTGGACTTGAATATTAAAGTATGAATAAAATAATTATTTTGACTGGATATAAAGGTATGAATAAAAGAATTATTTGGACTTGAATATAAAAGTATGACTAAAATAATCTTTTAGACTGAATGTAAACTTATGAATAAAAGAATTATTTGGACTTGAATATTAAAGTATGAATTATATAATTATTTTGAATGGATATAAAGGTATGAATAAAAGAATTATTTGGACTTGAATATAAAAGTATGACTAAAATAATCGTTTAGACTATATGTAAACTTATGAATAAATGAATTATTTGGACTTGAATATTAAAGTATGAATAAAATAATTATTTTGACTGGATATAAAGGTATGAATAAAAGAATTATTTGGACTTGAATATAAAAGTATGACTAAAATAATCTTTTAGACTGAATGTAAACTTATGAATAAAAGAATTATTTGGACTTGAATATTAAAGTATGAATTATATAATTATTTTGACTGGATATAAAGGTATGAATAAAAGAATTATTTGGACTTGAATATAAAAGTATGACTAAAATAATCGTTTAGACTATATGTAAACTTATGAATAAAAGAATTATTTGGACTTGAATATTAAAGTATGAATAAAATAATTATTTTGACTGGATATAAAGGTATGAATAAAAGAATTATTTGGACTTGAATATAAAAGTATGACTAAAATAATCGTTTAGACTAAATGTAAACTTATGAATAAAAGAATTATTTGGACTTGAATATTAGAGTATAAATAAAATAATTATTTTGACTGGATATAAAGGTATGAATAAAAGAATTATTTGGACTTGAATATAAAAGTATGACTAAAATAATCGTTTAGACTGAATGTAAACTTATGAATAAAAGAATTATTTGGACTTGAATATTAAAGTATGAATAAAATAATTATTTTGACTGGATATAAAGGTATGAATAAAAGAATTATTTGGACTTGAATATAAAAGTATGACTAAAATAATCGTTTAGACTGAATGTAAACTTATGAATAAAAGAATTATTTGGACTTGAATATTAAAGTATGAATAAAATAATTATTTTGACTGGATATAAACGTATGAATAAAAGAATTATTTGGACTTGAATATAAAAGCATGACTAAAATAATCTTTTAGACTGAATGTAAACTTATGAATAAAAGAATTATTTGGACTTGAATATTAAAGTATGAATAAAATAATTATTTTGAATGGATATAAAGGTATGAATAAAAGAATTATTTGGACTTGAATATAAAAGTATGACTAAAATAATCGTTTAGACTGAATGTAAACTTATGAATAAAAGAATTATTTGGACTTGAATATTAAAGTATGAATAAAATAATTATTTTGACTGGATATAAAGGTATGAATAAAAGAATTATTTGGACTTGAATATAAAAGTATGACTAAAATAATCGTTTAGACTAAATGTAAACTTATGAATAAAAGAAGTATTTGGACTTGAATATTAAAGTATGAATAAAATAATTATTTTGACTGGATATAAAGGTATGAATAAAAGAATTATTTGGACTTGAATATAAAAGTATGACTAAAATAATCGTTTAGACTGAATGTAAACTTATGAATAAAAGAATTATTTGGACTTGAATATTAAAGTATGAATAAAATAATTATTTTGACTGGATATAAAGGTATGAATAAAAGAATTATTTGGACTTGAATATAAAAGTATGACTAAAATAATCGTTTAGACTGAATGTAAACTTATGAATAAAAGAATTATTTGGACTTGAATACTAAAGTATGAATAAAATAATTATTTTGAATGGATATAAAGGTATGAATAAAAGAATTATTTGGACTTGAATATAAAAGTATGACTAAAATAATCGTTTAGACTGAATGTAAACTTATGAATAAAAGAATTATTTGGAGTTGAATATTAAAGTATGAATAAAATAATTGTTTAGACTGAATGTAAACTTATGAATAAAAGAAGTATTTGGACTTGAATATTAAAGTATGAATAAAATAATCGTTTAGACTGAATGTAAACTTATGAATAAAAGAATTATTTGGACTTGAATATTAAAGTATGAATAAAATAATTATTTTGACTGGATATAAAGGTATGAATAAAAGAATTATTTGGACTTGAATATAAAAGTATGAATAAAATAATCGTTTAGACTAAATATAAACTTATGAATAAAAGAATTATTTGGACTTGAATATTAAAGTATGAATAAAATAATTATTTGGACTGGATATAAAGGTATGAATAAAAAAATTATTTGGACTTGAATATAAAAGTATGAGTAAAATAATCGTTTAGACTGAATGTAAACTTATGAATAAAAGAATTATTTGGACTTGAATATTAAAGTATGAATAAAATAATTATTTTGACTGGATATAAAGGTATGAATAAAAGAATTATTTGGACTTGAATATAAAAGTATGACTAAAAAAATCGTTTAGACTGAATGTAAACTTATGAATAAAAGAATTATTTGGACTTGAATATTAAAGTATGAATAAAATAATTATTTTGACTGGATATAAAGGTATGAATAAAAGAATTATTTGGACTTGAATATAAAAGTATGACTAAAATAATCGTTTAGACTGAATGTAAACTTATGAATAAAAGAATTATTTGGACTTGAATATTAAAGTATGAATAAAATAATTATTTTGACGGAATATAAAGGTATGAATAAAAGAATTATTTGGACTTGAATATAAAAGTATGACTAAAATAAACGTTTAGACTGAATGTAAACTTATGAATAAAAGAATTATTTGGACTTGAATATTAAAGTATGAATTATATAATTATTTTGACTGGATATAAAGGTATGAATAAAAGAATTATTTGGACTTGAATATAAAAGTATGACTAAAATAATCGTTTAGACTATATGTAAACTTATGAATACAAGAATTATTTGGACTTGAATATTAAAGTATGAATAAAATAATTATTTTGACTGGATATAAAGGTATGAATAAAAGAATTATTTGGACTTGAATATAAAAGTATGACTAAAATAATCTTTTAGACTGAATGTAAACTTATGAATAAAAGAATTATTTGGACTTGAATATTAAAGTATGAATAAAATAATTATTTTGAATGGATATAAAGGTATGAATAAAAGAATTATTTGGACTTGAATATAAAAGTATGACTAAAATAATCGTTTAGACTGAATGTAAACTTATGAATAAAAGAATTATTTGGACTTGAATATTAAAGTATGAATAAAATAATTATTTTGACTGGATATAAAGGTATGAATAAAAGAATTATTTGGACTTGAATATAAAAGTATGACTAAAATAATCGTTTAGACTAAATGTAAACTTATGAATAAAAGAAGTATTTGGACTTGAATATTAAAGTATGAATAAAATAATTATTTTGACTGGATATAAAGGTATGAATAAAAGAATTATTTGGACTTGAATATAAAAGTATGACTAAAATAATCGTTTAGACTGAATGTAAACTTATGAATAAAAGAATTATTTGGACTTGAATATAAAAGTATGACTAAAATAATCGTTTAGACTGAATGTAAACTTATGAATAAAAGAATTATTTGGACTTGAATATTAAAGTATGAATTATATAATTATTTTGAATGGATATAAAGGTATGAATAAAAGAATTATTTGGACTTGAATATAAAAGTATGACTAAAATAATCGTTTAGACTGAATGTAAACTTATGAATAAAAGAATTTTTGGACTTGAATATTAAAGTATAAATAAAATAATTATTTTGACTGGATATAAAGGTATGAATAAAAGAATTATTTGGACTTGAATATAAAAGTATGACTAAAATAATCGTTTAGACTGAATGTAAACTTATGAATAAAAGAATTATTTGGACTTGAATATTAAAGTATGAATAAAATAATTATTTTGACTGGATATAAAGGTATGAATAAAAGAATTATTTGGACTTGAATATAAAAGTATGACTAAAATAATCGTTTAGACTGAATGTAAACTTATGAATAAAAGAATTATTTGGACTTGAATATTAAAGTATGAATAAAATAATTATTTTGACTGAATATAAGGGTATGAATAAAAGAATTATTTGGACTTGAATATAAAAGTATGACTAAAATAATCGTTTAGACTAAATGTAAACTTATGAATAAAAGAATTATTTGGACTTGAATATTAAAGTATGAATAAAATAATTATTTTGAATGGATATAAAGGTATGAATAAAAGAATTATTTGGACTTGAATATAAAAGTATGACTAAAATAATCGTTTAGACTGAATGTAAACTTATGAATAAAAGAATTATTTGGAGTTGAATATTAAAGTATGAATAAAATAATTGTTTAGACTGAATGTAAACTTATGAATAAAAGAATTATTTGGACTTGAATATTAAAGTATGACTAAAATAATCGTTTAGACTGAATGTAAACTTATGAATAAAAGAATTATTTGGACTTGAATATTAAAGTATGAATAAAATAATTATTTTGACTGGATATAAAGGTATGAATAAAAGAATTATTTGGACTTGAATATAAAAGTATGACTAAAATAATCGTTTAGACTAAATATAAACTTATGACTAAAAGAATTATTTGGACTTGAATATTAAAGTATGAATAAAATAATTATTTTGACTGGATATAAAGGTATGAATAAAAGAATTATTTGGACTTGAATATAAAAGTATGACTAAAATAATCGTTCAGACTGAATGTAAACTTATGAATAAAAGAATTATTTGGACTTGAATATTAAAGTATAAATAAAATAATTATTTTGACTGGATATAAAGGTATGAATAAAAGAATTATTTCGACTTGAATATAAAAGTATGACTAAAATAATCGTTTAGACTGAATGTAAACTTATGAATAAAAGAATTATTTGGACTTGAATATTAAAGTATGAATAAAATAATTATTTTGACTGGATATAAAGTTATGAATAAAAGAATTATTTGGACTTGAATATAAAAGTATGACTAAAATAATCGTTTAGACTGAATGTAAACTTATGAATAAAAGAATTATTTGGACTTGAATATTAAAGTATGAATAAAATAATTATTTTGACTGAATATAAAGGTATGAATAAAAGAATTATTTGGACTTGAATATAAAAGTATGACTAAAATAATCGTTTAGACTAAATGTAAACTTATGAATAAAAGAATTATTTGGACTTGAATATTAAAGTATGAAAAAAATAATTATTTTGAATGGATATAAAGGTATGAATAAAAGAATTATTTGGACTTGAATATAAAAGTATGACTAAAATAATCGCTTAGACTGAATGTAAACTTATGAATAAAAGAATTATTTGGAGTTGAATATTAAAGTATGAATAAAATAATTGTTTAGACTGAATGTAAACTTATGAATAAAAGAATTATTTGGACTTGAATATTAAAGTATGACTAAAATAATCGGTTAGACTGAATGTAAACTTATGAATAAAAGAATTATTTGGACTTGAATATTAAAGTATGAATAAAATAATTATTTTGACTGGATATAAAGGTATGAATAAAAGAATTATTTGGACTTGAATATAAAAGTATGACTAAAATAATCGTTTAGACTAAATATAAACTTATGAATAAAAGAATTATTTGGACTTGAATATTAAAGTATGAATAAAATAATTATTTTGACTGGATATAAAGGTATGAATAAAAGAATTATTTGGACTTGAATATAAAAGTATGAGTAAAATAATCGTTTAGACTGAATGTAAACTTATGAATAAAAGAATTATTTGGACTTGAATATTAAAGTATGACTAAAATAATTATTTTGACTGAATATAAAGGTATGAATAAAAGAATTATTTGGACTTGAATATAAAAGTATGACTAAAATAATCGTTTAGACTAAATGTAAACTTATGAATAAAAGAATTATTTGGACTTGAATACTAAAGTATGAATAAAATAATTATTTTGAATTGATATAAAGGTATGAATAAAAGAATTATTTGGACTTGAATATAAAAGTATGACTAAAATAATCGTTTAGACTGAATGTAAACTTATGAATAAAAGAATTATTTGGACTTGAATATTAAAGTATGAATAAAATAATTATTTTGACTGGATATAAAGGTATGAATAAAAGAATTATTTGGACTTGAATATAAAAGTATGAGTAAAATAATCGTTTAGACTGAATGTAAACTTATGAATAAAAGAATTATTTGGACTTGAATATTAAAGTATGAATAAAATAATTATTTTGACTGAATATAAAGGTATGAATAAAAGAATTATTTGGACTTGAATATAAAAGTATGACTAAAATAATCGTTTAGACTAAATGTAAACTTATGAATAAAAGAATTATTTGGACTTGAATACTAAAGTATGAATAAAATAATTATTTTGAATGGATATAAAGGTATGAATAAAAGAATTATTTGGACTTGAATATAAAAGTATGACTAAAATAATCGTTTAGACTGAATGTAAACTTATGAATAAAAGAATTATTTGGAGTTGAATATTAAAGTATGAATAAAATAATTGTTTAGACTGAATGTAAACTTATGAATAAAAGAAGTATTTGGACTTGAATATTAAAGTATGAATAAAATAATCGTTTAGACTGAATGTAAACTTATGAATAAAAGAATTATTTGGACTTGAATATTAAAGTATGAATAAAATAATTATTTTGACTGGATATAAAGGTATGAATAAAAGAATTATTTGGACTTGAATATAAAAGTATGAATAAAATAATCGTTTAGACTAAATATAAACTTATGAATAAAAGAATTATTTGGACTTGAATATTAAAGTATGAATAAAATAATTATTTTGACTGGATATAAAGGTATGAATAAAAAAATTATTTGGACTTGAATATAAAAGTATGAGTAAAATAATCGTTTAGACTGAATGTAAACTTATGAATAAAAGAATTATTTGGACTTGAATATTAAAGTATGAATAAAATAATTATTTTGACTGGATATAAAGGTATGAATAAAAGAATTATTTGGACTTGAATATAAAAGTATGACTAAAAAAATCGTTTAGACTGAATGTAAACTTATGAATAAAAGAATTATTTGGACTTGAATATTAAAGTATGAATAAAATAATTATTTTGACTGGATATAAAGGTATGAATAAAAGAATTATTTGGACTTGAATATAAAAGTATGACTAAAATAATCGTTTAGACTGAATGTAAACTTATGAATAAAAGAATTATTTGGACTTGAATATTAAAGTATGAATAAAATAATTATTTTGACGGAATATAAAGGTATGAATAAAAGAATTATTTGGACTTGAATATAAAAGTATGACTAAAATAAACGTTTAGACTGAATGTAAACTTATGAATAAAAGAATTATTTGGACTTGAATATTAAAGTATGAATTATATAATTATTTTGACTGGATATAAAGGTAGGAATAAAAGAATTATTTGGACTTGAATATAAAAGTATGACTAAAATAATCGTTTAGACTAAATGTAAACTTATGAATAAAAAAAGTATTTGGACTTGAATATTAAAGTATGAATAAAATAATTATTTTGACTGGATATAAAGGTATGAATAAAAGAATTATTTGGACTTGAATATAAAGTATGACTAAAATAATCGTTTAGACTGAATGTAAACTTATGAATAAAAGAATTATTTGGACTTGAATATTAAAGTATGAATAAAATAATTGTTTAGACTGAATGTAAACTTATGAATAAAAGAATTATTTGGACTTGAATATTAAAGTATGACTAAAATAATCGTTTAGACTGAATGTAAACTTATGAATAAAAGAATTATTTGGACTTGAATATTAAAGTATGAATAAAATAATTATTTTGACTGGATATAAAGGTATGAATAAAAGAATTATTTGGACTTGAATATAAAAGTATGACTAAAATAATCGTTTAGACTATATGTAAACTTATGAATAAAAGAATTATTTAGACTTGAATATTAAAGTATGAATAAAATAATTATTTTGACTGGATATAAAGGTATGAATAAAAGAATTATTTGGACTTGAATATAAAAGTATGACTAAAATAATCGTTTAGACTAAATGTAAACTTATGAATAAAAGAATTATTTGGACTTGAATATTAAAGTATGAATAAAATAATTATTTTGAATGGATATAAAGGTATGAATAAAAGAATTATTTGGATTTGAATATAAAAGTATGACTAAAATAATCGTTTAGACTGAATGTAAACTTATGAATAAAAGAATTATTTGGAGTTGAATATTAAAGTATGAATAAAATAATTGTTTAGACTGAATGTAAACTTATGAATAAAAGAATTATTTGGACTTGAATATTAAAGTATGACTAAAATAATCGTTTAGACTGAATGTAAACTTATGAATAAAAGAATTATTTGGACTTGAATATTAAAGTATGAATAAAATAATTATTTTGACTGGATATAAAGGTATGAATAAAAGAATTATTTGGACTTGAATATAAAAGTATGACTAAAATAATCGTTTAGACTAAATATAAACTTATGAATAAAAGAATTATTTGGACTTGAATATTAAAGTATGAATAAAATAATTATTTTGACTGGATATAAAGGTATGAATAAAAGAATTATTTGGACTTGAATATAAAAGTATGAGTAAAATAATCGTTTAGACTGAATGTAAACTTATGAATAAAAGAATTATTTGGACTTGAATATTAAAGTATGAATAAAATAATTATTTTGAATGGATATAAAGGTATGAATAAAAGAATTATTTGGACTTGAATATAAAAGTATGACTAAAATAATCGTTTAGACTGAATGTAAACTTATGAATAAAAGAATTATTTGGACTTGAATATTAAAGTATGAATAAAATAATTATTTTGAATGGATATAAAGGTATGAATAAAAGAATTATTTGGACTTGAATATAAAGTATGACTAAAATAATCGTTTAGACTGAATGTAAACTTATGAATAAAAGAATTATTTGGACTTGAATATTAAAGTATGAATAAAATAATTGTTTAGACCTAATGTAAACTTATGAATAAAAGAATTATTTGGACTTGAATATTAAAGTATGACTAAAATAATCGTTTAGACTGAATGTAAACTTATGAATAAAAGAATTATTTGGACTTGAATATTAAAGTATGAATAAAATAATTATTTTGACTGGATATAAAGGTATGAATAAAAGAATTATTTGGACTTGAATATAAAAGTATGACTAAAATAATCGTTTAGACTGAATGTAAACTTATGAATAAAAGAATTATTTGGACTTGAATACTAAAGTATGAATAAAATAATTATTTTGAATGGATATAAAGGTATGAATAAAAGAATTATTTGGACTTGAATATAAAAGTATGACTAAAATAATCGTTTAGACTGAATGTAAACTTATGAATAAAAGAATTATTTGGAGTTGAATATTAAAGTATGAATAAAATAATTATTTTGACGGAATATAAAGGTATGAATAAAAGAATTATTTGGACTTGAATATAAAAGTATGACTAAAATAAACGTTTAGACTGAATGTAAACTTATGAATAAAAGAATTATTTGGACTTGAATATTAAAGTATGAATTATATAATTATTTTGACTGGATATAAAGGTAGGAATAAAAGAATTATTTGGACTTGAATATAAAAGTATGACTAAAATAATCGTTTAGACTAAATGTAAACTTATGAATAAAAAAAGTATTTGGACTTGAATATTAAAGTATGAATAAAATAATTATTTTGACTGGATATAAAGGTATGAATAAAAGAATTATTTGGACTTGAATATAAAGTATGACTAAAATAATCGTTTAGACTGAATGTAAACTTATGAATAAAAGAATTATTTGGACTTGAATATTAAAGTATGAATAAAATAATTGTTTAGACTGAATGTAAACTTATGAATAAAAGAATTATTTGGACTTGAATATTAAAGTATGACTAAAATAATCGTTTAGACTGAATGTAAACTTATGAATAAAAGAATTATTTGGACTTGAATATTAAAGTATGAATAAAATAATTATTTTGACTGGATATAAAGGTATGAATAAAAGAATTATTTGGACTTGAATATAAAAGTATGACTAAAATAATCGTTTAGACTATATGTAAACTTATGAATAAAAGAATTATTTAGACTTGAATATTAAAGTATGAATAAAATAATTATTTTGACTGGATATAAAGGTATGAATAAAAGAATTATTTGGACTTGAATATAAAAGTATGACTAAAATAATCGTTTAGACTAAATGTAAACTTATGAATAAAAGAATTATTTGGACTTGAATATTAAAGTATGAATAAAATAATTATTTTGAATGGATATAAAGGTATGAATAAAAGAATTATTTGGATTTGAATATAAAAGTATGACTAAAATAATCGTTTAGACTGAATGTAAACTTATGAATAAAAGAATTATTTGGAGTTGAATATTAAAGTATGAATAAAATAATTGTTTAGACTGAATGTAAACTTATGAATAAAAGAATTATTTGGACTTGAATATTAAAGTATGACTAAAATAATCGTTTAGACTGAATGTAAACTTATGAATAAAAGAATTATTTGGACTTGAATATTAAAGTATGAATAAAATAATTATTTTGACTGGATATAAAGGTATGAATAAAAGAATTATTTGGACTTGAATATAAAAGTATGACTAAAATAATCGTTTAGACTAAATATAAACTTATGAATAAAAGAATTATTTGGACTTGAATATTAAAGTATGAATAAAATAATTATTTTGACTGGATATAAAGGTATGAATAAAAGAATTATTTGGACTTGAATATAAAAGTATGAGTAAAATAATCGTTTAGACTGAATGTAAACTTATGAATAAAAGAATTATTTGGACTTGAATATTAAAGTATGAATAAAATAATTATTTTGAATGGATATAAAGGTATGAATAAAAGAATTATTTGGACTTGAATATAAAAGTATGACTAAAATAATCGTTTAGACTGAATGTAAACTTATGAATAAAAGAATTATTTGGACTTGAATATTAAAGTATGAATAAAATAATTATTTTGAATGGATATAAAGGTATGAATAAAAGAATTATTTGGACTTGAATATAAAGTATGACTAAAATAATCGTTTAGACTGAATGTAAACTTATGAATAAAAGAATTATTTGGACTTGAATATTAAAGTATGAATAAAATAATTGTTTAGACTGAATGTAAACTTATGAATAAAAGAATTATTTGGACTTGAATATTAAAGTATGACTAAAATAATCGTTTAGACTGAATGTAAACTTATGAATAAAAGAATTATTTGGACTTGAATATTAAAGTATGAATAAAATAATTATTTTGACTGGATATAAAGGTATGAATAAAAGAATTATTTGGACTTGAATATAAAAGTATGACTAAAATAATCGTTTAGACTATATGTAAACTTATGAATAAAAGAATTATTTAGACTCGAATATTAAAGTATGAATAAAATAATTATTTTGACTGGATATAAAGGTATGAATAAAAGAATTATTTGGACTTGAATATAAAAGTATGACTAAAATAATCGTTTAGACTGAATGTAAACTTATGAATAAAAGAATTATTTGGACTTGAATATTAAAGTATGAATAAAATAATTATTTTGACTGGATATAAAGGTATGAATAAAAGAATTATTTGGACTTGAATATAAAAGTATGACTAAAATAATGGTTTAGACTGAATGTAAACTTATGAAAAAAAGAAGTATTTGGACTTGAATATTAAAGTATGAATAAAATAATTATTTTGACTGGATATAAAGGTATGAATAAAAGAATTATTTGGACTTGAATATAAAAGTATGACTAAAATAATCGTTTAGACTAAATGTAAACTTATGAATAAAAGAAGTATTTGGACTTGAATATTAAAGTATGAATAAAATAATTATTTTGACTGGATATAAAGGTATGAATAAAAGAATTATTTGGACTTGAATATTAAATTATGACTAAAATAATCGTTTAGACTGAATGTAAACTTATAAATAAAAGAATTATTTGGACTTGAATATTAAAGTATGAATAAAATAATTATTTTGACTGGATATAAAGGTATGAATAAAAGAATTATTTGGACTTGAATATAAAAGTATGACTAATATAATCGTTTAGACTAAATATAAACTTATGAATAAAAGAATTATTTGGACTTGAATATTAAAGTATGAATAAAATAATTATTTTGACTGGATATAAAGGTATGAATAAAAGAATTATTTGGACTTGAATATAAAAGTATGAGTAAAATAATCGTTTAGACTGAATGTAAACTTATGAATAAAAGAATTATTTGGACTTGAATATTAAAGTATGACTAAAATAATTATTTTGAATGGATATAAAGGTATGAATAAAAGAATTATTTGGATTTGAATATAAAAGTATGACTAAAATAATCGTTTAGACTGAATGTAAACTTATGAATAAAAGAATTATTTGGAGTTGAATATTAAAGTATGAATAAAATAATTGTTTAGACTGAATGTAAACTTATGAATAAAAGAATTATTTGGACTTGAATATTAAAGTATGACTAAAATAATCGTTTAGACTGATTGTAAACTTATGAATAAAAGAATTATTTGGACTTGAATATTAAAGTATGAATAAAATAATTATTTTGACTGGATATAAAGGTATGAATAAAAGAATTATTTGGACTTGAATATAAAAGTATGACTAAAATAATCGTTTAGACTAAATATAAACTTATGAATAAAAGAATTATTTGGACTTGAATATTAAAGTATGAATAAAATAATTATTTTGACTGGATATAAAGGTATGAATAAAAGAATTATTTGGACTTGAATATAAAAGTATGAGTAAAATAATCGTTTAGACTGAATGTAAACTTATGAATAAAAGAATTATTTGGACTTGAATATTAAAGTATGAATAAAATAATTATTTTGAATGGATATAAAGGTATGAATAAAAGAATTATTTGGACTTGAATATAAAAGTATGACTAAAATAATCGTTTAGACTGAATGTAAACTTATGAATAAAAGAATTATTTGGACTTGAATATTAAAGTATGAATAAAATAATTATTTTGACTGGATATAAAGGTATGAATAAAAGAATTATTTGGACTTGAATATAAAAGTATGACTAAAATAATCGTTTAGACTAAATGTAAACTTATGAATAAAAGAATTATTTGGACTTGAATATTAAAGTATGAATAAAATAATTATTTTTACTGAATATAAAGGTATGAATAAAAGAATTATTTGGACTTGAATATAAAAGTATGACTAAAATAATCGTTTAGACTAAGTGTAAACTTATGAATAAAAGAATTATTTGGACTTGAATATTAAAGTATGAATTATATAATTATTTTGACTGGATATAAAGGTATGAATAAAAGAATTATTTGGACTTGAATATAAAAGTATGACTAAAATAATCGTTTAGACTATATGTAAACTTATGAATAAAAGAATTATTTGGACTTGAATATTAAAGTATGAATAAAATAATTATTTTGACTGGATATAAAGGTATGAATAAAAGAATTATTTGGACTTGAATATAAAAGTATGACTAAAATAATCGTTTAGACTAAATGTAAACTTATGAATAAAAGAAGTATTTGGACTTGAATATTAAAGTATGAATAAAATAATTATTTTGACTGGATATAAAGGTATGAATAAAAGAATTATTTGGACTTGAATATTAAATTATGACTAAAATAATCGTTTAGACTGAATGTAAACTTATAAATAAAAGAATTATTTGGACTTGAATATTAAAGTATGAATAAAATAATTATTTTGACTGGATATAAAGGTATGAATAAAAGAATTATTTGGACTTGAATATAAAAGTATGACTAATATAATCGTTTAGACTAAATATAAACTTATGAATAAAAGAATTATTTGGACTTGAATATTAAAGTATGAATAAAATAATTATTTTGACTGGATATAAAGGTATGAATAAAAGAATTATTTGGACTTGAATATAAAAGTATGAGTAAAATAATCGTTTAGACTGAATGTAAACTTATGAATAAAAGAATTATTTGGACTTGAATATTAAAGTATGACTAAAATAATTATTTTGAATGGATATAAAGGTATGAATAAAAGAATTATTTGGATTTGAATATAAAAGTATGACTAAAATAATCGTTTAGACTGAATGTAAACTTATGAATAAAAGAATTATTTGGAGTTGAATATTAAAGTATGAATAAAATAATTGTTTAGACTGAATGTAAACTTATGAATAAAAGAATTATTTGGACTTGAATATTAAAGTATGACTAAAATAATCGTTTAGACTGAATGTAAACTTATGAATAAAAGAATTATTTGGACTTGAATATTAAAGTATGAATAAAATAATTATTTTGACTGGATATAAAGGTATGAATAAAAGAATTATTTGGACTTGAATATAAAAGTATGACTAAAATAATCGTTTAGACTAAATATAAACTTATGAATAAAAGAATTATTTGGACTTGAATATTAAAGTATGAATAAAATAATTATTTTGACTGGATATAAAGGTATGAATAAAAGAATTATTTGGACTTGAATATAAAAGTATGAGTAAAATAATCGTTTAGACTGAATGTAAACTTATGAATAAAAGAATTATTTGGACTTGAATATTAAAGTATGAATAAAATAATTATTTTGAATGGATATAAAGGTATGAATAAAAGAATTATTTGGACTTGAATATAAAAGTATGACTAAAATAATCGTTTAGACTGAATGTAAACTTATGAATAAAAGAATTATTTGGACTTGAATATTAAAGTATGAATAAAATAATTATTTTGACTGGATATAAAGGTATGAATAAAAGAATTATTTGGACTTGAATATAAAAGTATGACTAAAATAATCGTTTAGACTGAATGTAAACTTATGAATAAAAGAATTATTTGGACTTGAATATTAAAGTATGAATAAAATAATTATTTTTACTGAATATAAAGGTATGAATAAAAGAATTATTTGGACTTGAATATAAAAGTATGACTAAAATAATCGTTTAGACTAAGTGTAAACTTATGAATAAAAGAATTATTTGGACTTGAATATTAAAGTATGAATTATATAATTATTTTGACTGGATATAAAGGTATGAATAAAAGAATTATTTGGACTTGAATATAAAAGTATGACTAAAATAATCGTTTAGACTATATGTAAACTTATGAATAAAAGAATTATTTGGACTTGAATATTAAAGTATGAATAAAATAATTATTTTGACTGGATATAAAGGTATGAATAAAAGAATTATTTGGACTTGAATATAAAAGAATGACTAAAATAATCGTTTAGACTGAATGTAAACTTATGAATAAAAGAATTATTTGGACTTGAATATTAAAGTATGAATAAAATAATTATTTTGAATGGATATAAAGGTATGAATAAAAGAATTATTTGGACTTGAATATAAAAGTATGACTAAAATAATCGTTTAGACTGAATGTAAACTTATGAATAAAAGAATTATTTGGACTTGAATATTAAAGTATGAATAAAATAATTATTTTGACTGGATATAAAGGTATGAATAAAAGAATTATTTGGACTTGAATATAAAAGTATGACTAAAATAATGGTTTAGACTGAATGTAAACTTATGAATAAAAGAATTATTTGGACTTGAATATTAAAGTATGAATAAAATAATTATTTTGACTGGATATAAAGGTATGAATAAAAGAATTATTTGGACTTGAATATAAAAGTATGACTAAAATAATCGTTTAGACTAAATGTAAACTTATGAATAAAAGAAGTATTTGGACTTGAATATTAAAGTATGAATAAAATAATTATTTTGACTGGATATAAAGGTATGAATAAAAGAATTATTTGGACTTGAATATAAAAGTATGACTAAAATAATCGTTTAGACTGAATGTAAACTTATGAATAAAAGAATTATTTGGACTTGAATATTAAAGTATGAATTATATAATTATTTTGAATGGATATAAAGGTATGAATAAAAGAATTATTTGGACTTGAATATAAAAGTATGACTAAAATAATCGTTTAGACTAAATGTAAACTTATGAATAAAAGAATTATTTGGACTTGAATATTAGAGTATAAATAAAATAATTATTTTGACTGGATATAAAGGTATGAATAAAAGAATTATTTGGACTTGAATATAAAAGTATGACTAAAATAATCGTTTAGACTGAATGTAAACTTATGAATAAAAGAATTATTTGGACTTGAATATTAAAGTATGAATAAAATAATTATTTTGACTGGATATAAAGGTATGAATAAAAGAATTATTTGGACTTGAATATAAAAGTATGACTAAAATAATCGTTTAGACTGAATGTAAACTTATGAATAAAAGAATTATTTGGACTTGAATATTAAAGTATGAATAAAATAATTATTTTGACTGAATATAAAGGTATGAATAAAAGAATTATTTGGACTTGAATATAAAAGTATGACTAAAATAATCGTTTAGACTAAATGTAAACTTATGAATAAAAGAATTATTTGGACTTGAATACTAAAGTATGAATAAAATAATTATTTTGAATGGATATAAAGGTATGAATAAAAGAATTATTTGGACTTGAATATAAAAGTATGACTAAAATAATCGTTTAGACTGAATGTAAACTTATGAATAAAAGAATTATTTGGACTTGAATATTAAAGTATGAATAAAATAATTATTTTGACTGGATATAAAGGTATGAATAAAAGAATTATTTGGACTTGAATATAAAAGTATGAGTAAAATAATCGTTTAGACTGAATGTAAACTTATGAATAAAAGAATTATTTGGACTTGAATATTAAAGTATGAATAAAATAATTATTTTGACTGAATATAAAGGTATGAATAAAAGAATTATTTGGACTTGAATATAAAAGTATGACTAAAATAATCGTTTAGACTAAATGTAAACTTATGAATAAAAGAATTATTTGGACTTGAATACTAAAGTATGAATAAAATAATTATTTTGAATGGATATAAAGGTATGAATAAAAGAATTATTTGGACTTGAATATAAAAGTATGACTAAAATAATCGTTTAGACTGAATGTAAACTTATGAATAAAAGAATTATTTGGAGTTGAATATTAAAGTATGAATAAAATAATTGTTTAGACTGAATGTAAACTTATGAATAAAAGAAGTATTTGGACTTGAATATTAAAGTATGAATAAAATAATCGTTTAGACTGAATGTAAACTTATGAATAAAAGAATTATTTGGACTTGAATATTAAAGTATGAATAAAATAATTATTTTGACTGGATATAAAGGTATGAATAAAAGAATTATTTGGACTTGAATATAAAAGTATGAATAAAATAATCGTTTAGACTAAATATAAACTTATGAATAAAAGAATTATTTGGACTTGAATATTAAAGTATGAATAAAATAATTATTTTGACTGGATATAAAGGTATGAATAAAAAAATTATTTGGACTTGAATATAAAAGTATGAGTAAAATAATCGTTTAGACTGAATGTAAACTTATGAATAAAAGAATTATTTGGACTTGAATATTAAAGTATGAATAAAATAATTATTTTGACTGGATATAAAGGTATGAATAAAAGAATTATTTGGACTTGAATATAAAAGTATGACTAAAAAAATCGTTTAGACTGAATGTAAACTTATGAATAAAAGAATTATTTGGACTTGAATATTAAAGTATGAATAAAATAATTATTTTGACTGGATATAAAGGTATGAATAAAAGAATTATTTGGACTTGAATATAAAAGTATGACTAAAATAATCGTTTAGACTGAATGTAAACTTATGAATAAAAGAATTATTTGGACTTGAATATTAAAGTATGAATAAAATAATTATTTTGACGGAATATAAAGGTATGAATAAAAGAATTATTTGGACTTGAATATAAAAGTATGACTAAAATAAACGTTTAGACTGAATGTAAACTTATGAATAAAAGAATTATTTGGACTTGAATATTAAAGTATGAATTATATAATTATTTTGACTGGATATAAAGGTATGAATAAAAGAATTATTCGGACTTGAATATAAAAGTATGACTAAAATAATCGTTTAGACTATATGTAAACTTATGAATACAAGAATTATTTGGACTTGAATATTAAAGTATGAATAAAATAATTATTTTGACTGGATATAAAGGTATGAATAAAAGAATTATTTGGACTTGAATATAAAAGTATGACTAAAATAATCTTTTAGACTGAATGTAAACTTATGAATAAAAGAATTATTTGGACTTGAATATTAAAGTATGAATAAAATAATTATTTTGAATGGATATAAAGGTATGAATAAAAGAATTATTTGGACTTGAATATAAAAGTATGACTAAAATAATCGTTTAGACTGAATGTAAACTTATGAATAAAAGAATTATTTGGACTTGAATATTAAAGTATGAATAAAATAATTATTTTGACTGGATATAAAGGTATGAATAAAAGAATTATTTGGACTTGAATATAAAAGTATGACTAAAATAATCGTTTAGACTAAATGTAAACTTATGAATAAAAGAAGTATTTGGACTTGAATATTAAAGTATGAATTAAATAATTATTTTGACTGGATATAAAGGTATGAATAAAAGAATTATTTGGACTTGAATATAAAAGTATGACTAAAATAATCGTTTAGACTGAATGTAAACTTATGAATAAAAGAATTATTTGGACTTGAATATAAAAGTATGACTAAAATAATCGTTTAGACTGAATGTAAACTTATGAATAAAAGAATTATTTGGACTTGAATATTAAAGTATGAATTATATAATTATTTTGAATGGATATAAAGGTATTAATAAAAGAATTATTTGGACTTGAATATAAAAGTATGACTAAAATAATCGTTTAGACTGAATGTAAACTTATGAATAAAAGAATTTTTGGACTTGAATATTAAAGTATAAATAAAATAATTATTTTGACTGGATATAAAGGTATGAATAAAAGAATTATTTGGACTTGAATATAAAAGTATGACTAAAATAATCGTTTAGACTGAATGTAAACTTATGAATAAAAGAATTATTTGGACTTGAATATTAAAGTATGAATAAAATAATTATTTTGACTGGATATAAAGGTATGAATAAAAGAATTATTTGGACTTGAATATAAAAGTATGACTAAAATAATCGTTTAGACTGAATGTAAACTTATGAATAAAAGAATTATTTGGAGTTGAATATTAAAGTATGAATAAAATAATTATTTTGACTGAATATAAGGGTATGAATAAAAGAATTATTTGGACTTGAATATAAAAGTATGACTAAAATAATCGTTTAGACTAAATGTAAACTTATGAATAAAAGAATTATTTGGACTTGAATATTAAAGTATGAATAAAATAATTATTTTGAATGGATATAAAGGTATGAATAAAAGAATTATTTGGACTTGAATATAAAAGTATGACTAAAATAATCGTTTAGACTGAATGTAAACTTATGAATAAAAGAATTATTTGGAGTTAAATATTAAAGTATGAATAAAATAATTGTTTAGACTGAATGTAAACTTATGAATAAAAAAATTATTTGGACTTGAATATAAAAGTATGACTAAAATAAACGTTTAGACTGAATGTAAACTTATGAATAAAAGAATTATTTGGACTTGAATATTAAAGTATGAATTATATAATTATTTTGACTGGATATAAAGGTATGAATAAAAGAATTATTCGGACTTGAATATAAAAGTATGACTAAAATAATCGTTTAGACTATATGTAAACTTATGAATACAAGAATTATTTGGACTTGAATATTAAAGTATGAATAAAATAATTATTTTGACTGGATATAAAGGTATGAATAAAAGAATTATTTGGACTTGAATATAAAAGTATGACTAAAATAATCTTTTAGACTGAATGTAAACTTATGAATAAAAGAATTATTTGGACTTGAATATTAAAGTATGAATAAAATAATTATTTTGAATGGATATAAAGGTATGAATAAAAGAATTATTTGGACTTGAATATAAAAGTATGACTAAAATAATCGTTTAGACTGAATGTAAACTTATGAATAAAAGAATTATTTGGACTTGAATATTAAAGTATGAATAAAATAATTATTTTGACTGGATATAAAGGTATGAATAAAAGAATTATTTGGACTTGAATATAAAAGTATGACTAAAATAATCGTTTAGACTAAATGTAAACTTATGAATAAAAGAAGTATTTGGACTTGAATATTAAAGTATGAATAAAATAATTATTTTGACTGGATATAAAGGTATGAATAAAAGAATTATTTGGACTTGAATATAAAAGTATGACTAAAATAATCGTTTAGACTGAATGTAAACTTATGAATAAAAGAATTATTTGGACTTGAATATAAAAGTATGACTAAAATAATCGTTTAGACTGAATGTAAACTTATGAATAAAAGAATTATTTGGACTTGAATATTAAAGTATGAATTATATAATTATTTTGAATGGATATAAAGGTATGAATAAAAGAATTATTTGGACTTGAATATAAAAGTATGACTAAAATAATCGTTTAGACTGAATGTAAACTTATGAATAAAAGAATTTTTGGACTTGAATATTAAAGTATAAATAAAATAATTATTTTGACTGGATATAAAGGTATGAATAAAAGAATTATTTGGACTTGAATATAAAAGTATGACTAAAATAATCGTTTAGACTGAATGTAAACTTATGAATAAAAGAATTATTTGGACTTGAATATTAAAGTATGAATAAAATAATTATTTTGACTGGATATAAAGGTATGAATAAAAGAATTATTTGGACTTGAATATAAAAGTATGACTAAAATAATCGTTTAGACTGAATGTAAACTTATGAATAAAAGAATTATTTGGAGTTGAATATTAAAGTATGAATAAAATAATTATTTTGACTGAATATAAGGGTATGAATAAAAGAATTATTTGGACTTGAATATAAAAGTATGACTAAAATAATCGTTTAGACTAAATGTAAACTTATGAATAAAAGAATTATTTGGACTTGAATATTAAAGTATGAATAAAATAATTATTTTGAATGGATATAAAGGTATGAATAAAAGAATTATTTGGACTTGAATATAAAAGTATGACTAAAATAATCGTTTAGACTGAATGTAAACTTATGAATAAAAGAATTATTTGGAGTTGAATATTAAAGTATGAATAAAATAATTGTTTAGACTGAATGTAAACTTATGAATAAAAAAATTATTTGGACTTGAATATTAAAGTATGACTAAAATAATCGTTTAGACTGAATGTAAACTTATGAATAAAAGAATTATTTGGACTTGAATATTAAAGTATGAATAAAATAATTATTTTGACTGGATATAAAGGTATGAATAAAAGAATTATTTGGACTTGAATATAAAAGTATGACTAAAATAATCGTTTAGACTAAATATAAACTTATGACTAAAAGAATTATTTGGACTTGAATATTAAAGTATGAATAAAATAATTATTTTGACTGGATATAAAGGTATGAATAAAAGAATTATTTGGACTTGAATATAAAAGTATGACTAAAATAATCGTTCAGACTGAATGTAAACTTATGAATAAAAGAATTATTTAGACTTGAATATTAAAGTATAAATAAAATAATTATTTTGACTGGATATAAAGGTATGAATAAAAGAATTATTTGGACTTGAATATAAAAGTATGACTAAAATAATCGTTTAGACTGAATGTAAACTTATGAATAAAAGAATTATTTGGACTTGAATATTAAAGTATGAATAAAATAATTATTTTGACTGGATATAAAGTTATGAATAAAAGAATTATTTGGACTTGAATATAAAAGTATGACTAAAATAATCGTTTAGACTGAATGTAAACTTATGAATAAAAGAATTATTTGGACTTGAATATTAAAGTATGAATAAAATAATTATTTTGACTGAATATAAAGGTATGAATAAAAGAATTATTTGGACTTGAATATAAAAGTATGACTAAAATAATCGTTTAGACTAAATGTAAACTTATGAATAAAAGAATTATTTGGACTTGAATATTAAAGTATGAAAAAAATAATTATTTTGAATGGATATAAAGGTATGAATAAAAGAATTATTTGGACTTGAATATAAAAGTATGACTAAAATAATCGCTTAGACTGAATGTAAACTTATGAATAAAAGAATTATTTGGAGTTGAATATTAAAGTATGAATAAAATAATTGTTTAGACTGAATGTAAACTTATGAATAAAAGAATTATTTGGACTTGAATATTAAAGTATGACTAAAATAATCGGTTAGACTGAATGTAAACTTATGAATAAAAGAATTATTTGGACTTGAATATTAAAGTATGAATAAAATAATTATTTTGACTGGATATAAAGGTATGAATAAAAGAATTATTTGGACTTGAATATAAAAGTATGACTAAAATAATCGTTTAGACTAAATATAAACTTATGAATAAAAGAATTATTTGGACTTGAATATTAAAGTATGAATAAAATAATTATTTTGACTGGATATAAAGGTATGAATAAAAGAATTATTTGGACTTGAATATAAAAGTATGAGTAAAATAATCGTTTAGACTGAATGTAAACTTATGAATAAAAGAATTATTTGGACTTGAATATTAAAGTATGACTAAAATAATTATTTTGAATGGATATAAAGGTATGAATAAAAGAATTATTTGGACTTGAATATAAAAGTATGACTAAAATAATCGTTTAGACTGAATGTAAACTTATGAATAAAAGAATTATTTGGACTTGAATATTAAAGTATGAATAAAATAATTATTTTGACTGGATATAAAGGTAGGAATAAAAGAATTATTTGGACTTGAATATAAAAGTATGACCTAAATAATCGTTTAGACTGAATGTAAACTTATGAATAAAAGAATTATTTGGACTTGAATATTAAAGTATGAATTATATAATTATTTTGAATGGATATAAAGGTATGAATAAAAGAATTATTTGGACTTGAATATAAAAGTATGACTAAAATAATCGTTTAGACTGAATGTAAACTAATGAATAAAAGAATTATTTGGACTTGAATATTAAAGTATGAATAAAATAATTATTTTGACTGGATATAAAGGTATGAATAAAAGAATTATTTGGACTTGAATATAAAAGTATGACTAAAATAATCGTTTAGACTGAATGTAAACTTATGAATAAAAGAATTATTTGGACTTGAATATTAAAGTATGAATAAAATAATTATTTTGACTGGATATAAAGGTATGAATAAAAGAATTATTTGGACTTGAATATAAAAGTATGACTAAAATAATCGTTTAGACTGAATGTAAACTTATGAATAAAAGAATTATTTGGACTTGAATATTAAAGTATGAATAAAATAATTATTTTGACTGAATATAAAGGTATGAATAAAAGAATTATTTGGACTTGAATATTAAAGTATGAATAAAATAATTATTTTGAATGGATATAAAGGTATGAATAAAAGATTTATTTTAACTTGAATATAAAAGTATGAATAAAATAATTGTTTGGACTGAATATAGACGTATGAATAAAAGAATTATTTGGACTTGAATATTAAAGTATGAATAAAATAATTATTTTGACTGAATATAAACGTATGAATAAAAAATTATTTTGAATAAACATAAAAGTAAGAATAAAATATATCATTAATTGGATTGAATTTAAATGTAGGAATAAAAGAATTAATTGGTTGGCATTATAAAGTAGGAATAAATGAATTCTGTGGATTGAATTTAAAAGCGTTAATAAAATAATTTTTAAGATGGAATTTGAATGCTTTGTGTTTTAGCGAGTAGCATGAGAAGGCGAGGCTCGGTTACATGACGTCAGAGAGATAGACAGATGAAAATGGATCGCATTTTAAAAGTTTTTAGTTTATAATAAGGAATAAGTAAAATTTCGAAGAAAATATCAAAATAATCCTTATTAATGAGTGCAAGAAGAAATTAGTTTAAGTTTTATTCATCACAACTTTTCATCGGTGATTAAAAGGCGAATCAAAAGACGATGAGGATTATAAGTGACTCTAGCCTGGTGTCAGAGATCACAGAGAGAGAGAGAGAGAGAGAGAGAGAGAGAGGAAGATACGCGCCGCCTCGCCCTTAAATAGAGAGAGAGACAACAGACACCTGGGCGGCCCTTTTCGTCTGCGCTTTTGGAGGTGGGGAAAAATGAGACGCCGTGAGACGCCGCGATGACCTGAAATGCGGCCATCACAGAAAGCTGCGATTAGTGTGAGAGCCCAGAAGGTCCCATCTGAAGTCGGACAAAATTTGCCTCGCCGGCTTAAGAGCCATCTTGGGCTAGAAGGCCGAGTCTATTCTCGTCTGCCCCCCTTCGGGCGGGGGGGAACACATTCGACCCCTATAAATCCTCCGGCGCCAGAGTTCGAAGGCAGTATCCGCCGTCCTCCCTGCCCCGTCAGTATCCTCTGTCCGCCCTTGCCGGTACCCACTATTCGCATCCCGTCGTTTGACTCCACAATTCTCGCAGAATCCCACAAGCTCCCGGTATTCATGTTAATTCACGTGAGTCTACCTCGACCCGCTTCACCCGCCCCTCGAAAGCAGTGCGCTCAATCTCAATTCGTATTACTCGAAAGCAAGATTTAAGTTCACCCCGTAATAGTCATTATCCAGAGTCTATTGTTTGAACTTTGCGCCAAGGCAAGGATTACCCCCTTGAACCAAATCTTCAAGGTAACAGCAACGCGAAACTCTCCTGTGCAAGTGCTCTCTCTGCCACCCCACTCCCCAGTGTAAGCCTGGGGAGCGTCCCTCAGTCAATATTGTCCGAGGTTTTTTTTGTACGGTGACCGTCTTCACCACGTTTCTTCACCCCTTAGCTGCTGAGACCCGTGTAAATCTACTATGTGTATAGCACATTTTAAAACTCCTTTTTACCTTGTAAAATAATATTGATATGCATATTAGTAAAGTTATTTTTGCAGCCGATTTTCGGTTATCCCGGAGTTCAAAAATAGTCGAGTATTGGTCAACCTAGTTTCAATTAATTTGCACTCTGCTTATATTGTAAACTTCCCACGCACTCATAAAGCAGAAAGGATGAACTTGACCCTATTCTACGACATCTATCTTAAACTGGTGTAAGGTGTGTAAGCTTAACCTACGACATCTATATTAATCTGGTGTAAGGTGTGTGGGGTTAACCTACGACATCTATAAATGAGTAAGGATCATTTGCTGTGACATTCACGAAAGAGAGTTTAAGAAAATATACTGAAGTAAAAAAGGAAGGTAAAAGAGATCCGAGAGTTACAGAGACAGAGTACGCAAGAAGCCATTCAGAGACTGTGTGTAAGCCTACTGGAGTTATTCTAGAGTTCTCTCCCCTCGCTAAACAAACCCGCAGACTATCATTTAACCATTGGAGCACGATAGCATTACCACACCTAGAAAGATTATAGATTAAACTCCCTGTAATGTCTCCTTGAGGTTCTTTTTAATGGTTCCTTTGCTCCTTGGATAAATTTGATTGCAAATGCTTTAGGAGTACCACACCCCACTAACATATTTATAGTTCTCAGTCTTCACTTTACTCCGTTATTCCTGCCATAGAGCGAATTTCGTTCTCTCCATCCACCCTTTGCTCGGTCACCGTCGAGGTCTCTCTATTTATAATAGTGTCCAGTTTAGGAATTCCCTCCTCTTCAACAATGAGTGGTGGCACTCATTGTTGAAGAACTTTCCTTTTATGCTCGTTCAGGTTGTCGCTAACATGTATCGTTCCATGTTTCTCAGAGTTGCCCTTAATGTGTCCTAAATAATTGTAGACAAATTGTGCATTTGTTTGAATATATAATTTTGGCTGTTTTTCCTTTATGTATATATGGCCTTTAATATAAACAACTGTCGTCGATTTGGAGCGCGTGCTAAGATTTCGCTGTTCTATACAAGAGACTTTCGGTACACTGGTTTTGAAAGTTTTTTCAACGTATGTGTCTTGGGGGCACCGTTGCTTAATGCACAATTCATCTTGTCATCTTCCCGCCCACCTACCCCTATTAATATTCTCGCCCCATCTTAATCCTATGGCCATTATAGAGTCTCATCCATTTGCATGTACCTTCCCGTGTTTAAGGAAATTCCATTTCCTATAAATATGTTCGTATAAATGTTAACACAACTAATCACATATATAGAGCTCTGTATCTTATTCCCTAGTCAGAACTGTTTAGCCTTTGAAAATGATATTTGTATATATCGAAATACGTCAGGCCAATAAAGAATTTCTTTTTTCTTAGCTTTCTTAGTTTTCTGCCCTTTCTAATGAATTTTGGGGAACTAATCCACGGGTTAAGCCAAGACCAAAAGCGGAACATAAGACAAATTGAGAAACTTGAAAAGAAAACAAGTAATAAGTTAGAGGTCTCCTTCAATTATATATATATATATATATATATATATATATATATATATATATATATATATATATATATATTATTGAATGTGACCTCTAACTTATTACTTGTTTTCATATATATATGTTGTGTGTTTTGTGTGTGTGCGTGCACGTATGCCTGTGTGGAGGGGAAGGGGTGGGGGGTTTATCTTTGTGATTTCGCTAAACTTTCCACGAAAACAAGAGTCAGCATTTCCTGGCAAAAACATCCCAACGAGTAATTAACTTTGTGCAACTCCTCACCGAATGTAGCAATAATAAGGGTTAAATGAAGGATAATAAGGGCTAATTTTTTTAATTGAGAAAATTAGGGAAAACCGATTATCAACGAAAGAATTTGTATTCAGTAGAAAAAAATAGGGTAGTCAATTTAGATGAACGTAAAATACAAACGCAGAGACTTACTGAAAAAGGAAGTAAAGAGAGGTCAATTTAAATCTACTGAAACATTAAATGCGGGAAGTGTGCGTAAAATGAGGGATTACATTTGGTTAATATGAGGTTTTGTTTATGAATAAAAATCCCTTTATAATATCCCCACTTTTTCCTTTCATTTAATGAACTAATCTATTAAACAGACTGTCAGTTTTATAGTCCCAAGTTATCTCAGATTACGATTGTTATCTTACTTTTGAGATGACATTAAAATGATAAAGTATTCCTTTGAAAGGAGAGAGGGAGAGAGGTAAGGAGGGAGAGTGAAAGAGAGGGTGTTAGAGAGAGAGAGAGAGAGAGAGAGAGAGAGAGAGAGAGATAAAGAGAGAGAAAGAGAGTAACAAGGAGTAACAAGGAAAGTAAGTACCCTAGGAGACCTTACGGTCCATTCAAAGAGGGTACCTTTAGGCTAGCAATCGAGCGGGCACATGGCTGCTCAATTGTTTTGCGTCCCTAAACGGCCACTTTTCAAGAGTTTGTCTAGTCTTGACTTGAACTGGTCAACAGATTCACTGTTGACAACTTCCACCGGAAGTGCGTTCCACATACCGCAGATACTGTAAGTGAAAAAATTTCCACACAGATTGCAGTTATAACGCTTCAGTTTAAGTTTGAAGCCGTGATTGCGCGTTCTGTTCTCACTCAGTGTGAAAATATCCCGGTAGTCAACATTGTCGAACCCTCGAAGTATTTTGAAAACTTCGATGAGCTGACCACGCAGTCTACGGGTTTCCAGCGAGAACAGATCTAATTCCCTTAGTCTATCCTCATAACTTTTATGTCGGATAGAGGGAATCAGTTTGGTTGCCCTGGCTTGTACGCGTTCCAACCTTGCGATGTCCTTTCGAAACGAAGGACTCCAAAATTGTACGGCATACTCCAGGTGCGGCCGAACTAGGGAGTTGTACAGACAAAGTACTATCTCCCTGTTACGGTATCCAAACTGGCGCTTTATGTAGCCTAACATCCTTTGGGCTTTCTTCTCTGCCTCAATGCACTGTTTCGAGAACTTGAGGTCGCTAGTGACAGTAACACCCAAGTCCTTCTCAGTGTCACTCGATTCGAGAGCAGTGCCCTTAAGGATATAATGAGATTGGGGATTTCTGTGGCCGATATGCATTACTTTGCACTTGTTCACGTTGAACGGCATTTGCCACGTGTCCGACCACTCCCCAATCTTCCCAAGGTCTTCCTGCAGGCGGGCAGTATTTCCATCCTTTGCAACGTTCATACCAAGCTTGGTATCGTCGGCAAATTTGGAAATCTTGGCAACCAGGGAAAGAGAGAGAGAGAGAGAGAGACAGAGAGAGAGAGAGAGAGAGAGAGAGAGAGAGAGAGAGATAGACAAAGTTATAAAAAGATTGAGAAAGTTAGAGCGAGAGAGTTAGAGAGAGACAAAGACTAAGAGTGAGTGTTAAAAAATAGTTAGCGAGATTCGAGAGAGAGTTAAAGAAAGAGTGGAGAGAAGAGAGAGAAAGAGAAAGAGAGAGAGAGAGCGTGGTTGTTGACAAAGACTACATGAGGATAGTGTGATATATATATATATATATATATATATATATATATATATATATATATATAATGAAAAACTCTCAAAAGGGGCACGTGAGGAAAGCAATAATATGGAAATTAACCCACAAGTAAATGAAAAGATGAATCCAAGCACTTTCAAACTATATTTGCAAGTTCATTTTCATATATATATATATATATATATATATATATATATATATATATATATATATATATATGTATATATATATATATATATATATATATATATATATATATATATATATATATATGGAGAGGGAGAATAAGAGAAACCAAGAGACGTACGAGGTTCTTTACCACTGATGTTTCACTCGGAAGGAGTTTCCTCAAAGTGACAAGAAACAATGACATTGTTTCTTGTCACTCTGAGGAAACTCCTACGGAGTGAAATGTCATTAGTAAAAAACCTCGACCTCTCTTGGTTTCTATTATTCTCCTTCTCCATTTAATCACTAGTCCAGTTAATTATCTTATAAAATGAGTTTGTAATTATTACGTATAGGATTTTACCCAAATTTTATATTTACTAAACCAAAATTATTATATTTCAGTCTTTCGCTTCTTGTTTAAGTTTGTTTGAATTTTCTTAAAATAATCAAAATAAAAAAATATTTAGTTACTTATACTTCAGATTCGGGGCGCACGGTAGGTGGCGCTGTTAGTAGGCTACAATATATATCTTATGACCTCAGTCGGTAGCTTCAGATTTGACCAATTACGGCGTTATATTTTTTTGTTGTTTTGGGGATTTGTAACTTTTAGTCTATTATTTACAAAATATCTGCGCTCTGCTCGTTTATAGTTTTTTTCTAAGTTAGGTAAGGTTTCTTGATGTCTTTTATTGTTTTTGTTTTGTTTTCGTATTTTTTTTTTACTGCGAATGAAAACAGCTTCTTACTGGCAACATCGTAGTTTATAAATAGGACCCGTTTTGCAAATGTTTTTCTTTCGTTATTGTGTTTTTGTGCTCTCCATGTGCTTCTTTGTTATTCGAATTCGGCTTTATTTTGTATAATCGCGAAAAACTTTTAGATTATTTAGAGGCGCATAAACTAATCAAGAAACCTATAAAAGTAAGAATTGTTTGTTATTAGGTTAGGTTTTTCTGCCAGTAAAAAGCTGTTGGGGAGAAAAACCCCCTCAGTAAATTCAAGGGGACTGCTCGTGGGGGAGATATCACTGCGGAGGACCACCCTGCGATGATCCTGAGTTTCAATCAATTGGGGGAGGGGGTCTGGGGGGCACAGCGCCCCAGTATATACTCATATACAAAAAAAATATTACACCGATATTGTTCACATCTGACACTACCGTCTGACGTCATAAGACATATATTGTAGCCCAAAATTGTAGCCTGTAAACAGCGCCACCTATCGTGCGCCCCGAAACTGAAGTGTTACCGTAAAAATAATGAAGCGATTGAGAGAATGATAATAATTGGAACAAATATGACTAAGCTGTTTAATCTAAATTATAATGCAAAAGAGAGGTAGTATTTACAATTTGGAAACATTGTTTTTTCTCCAGCCCTTATCATTCGGATTTCCCTCCCTCGAATGTTATTTTTGTTTCAACGTGAAACAATTAAAAGATTTTATAAAACTTCAATTACCCATTTTTGAGGTATCTTTGACTCTCATATTTCTACTTGAAATGTGAGCACTCCCTACACTCCCCTTCGAGATAAACCGAGTTTTAAAACTAGATTATGTATGCATATAGCAACAATTCTCTCTCATACATTTTTACGGTACTGAGAGATTCTTTGGAGCGTTCCTATTTTGTTGTTGGTTGGTTTGGGGGGGGGTTTGGGTTGGGGGGGGGGTTAGATGAGCGAGTTATCTATTTTGACTTCTTTCAATTTATTGCCTGCGACATAAAATTCAATGCTTAAGATGTTGTGAGGATTTTGTATTATCTTTTATGTTTTTATGCATACAGCTTAGTGTTGGCGCACCACAGCATTATATTTACCTTCCTATTTCACTTTTGTTATTCTTGACTGCAAAGTATAAATTTCAGAGGCCTCAGTAATCCTGAGGTTCTTTGTTTAACCAATGTTATGCCGTTCGCAAGTAGGACCTGCAGTTTCTTATTGCGAACAAAACTTCTTTTCTTTGTATACTCTTCTGTGTGTATGTAATACTCTAGTTTTATTCAACTAACCGAAACTTAGGAATATGGAGTTAACTTAAATTTATAATTATACGGATTTTGTACACTAAATTTGGTCTAACAAAATTAATATTATTATTCTTACTACAGGACACTGGATTATTCACTATTTACATTTTTTAATACTAAATATGGACTAAATTTATAATGTTGAAATGATTTGCACTGGGTTTATTTTTTCAACCTTTATTATTGTAATTATTAATTTTTGAACACTGCACGAACGAATAGCGTTAGTTCGTATTTCAACTTTAAATTAATCCAATGTTATGCCCTTTTGAGCTTCGATAATGGATGCTGTGTTCGTTTTTAGAGACTAGACAAACTTTTGCTGAGTTAGGTCTCAACCTACGTCCACTTTTAGCCGTTCATCGTAGCTCAACCCTTCCTATAAGGACAACCCGGTGCGCGGCATGATAATGGCTTCCAGTAACCGAACGTATTTACGAATAATCTATAAATATAGAGTAAGTACGTAAAAACAGTACTAATGGTGTTTTTAGTCATTTTAATCATCAATTACGGCTTTGTTTTCGTGCGGAAAGCAGTTATTTTTAAGATAGTTGTCGTAGAATGACTCCCGACGATACCATATATATCACTATTCGTTGAGGGAACTTCCTTAATTATCTTTAGAGTGCGTTAATGTCTGGCGGCCGATATTATGTATCTTCGATATGCTTAAGAAGTGGAACTGAGCTCAAGGATAATAATATTGCTATCATTAATAAAATAGAGTTTTATTAATAATAACTATCAACAAACACAAGACGGAAAATATTGACATAAACAGAGAATTGAAAGGGTCGTGGGGGCTCGGCTAATCCGAGAATTTAAAGGATTTAAAGGTAAAACAAATATAGAGTTAAAGAGATGGGATGGTTCGATAAACCATTTAAAGCACAGGATAGAATTGACAAAAGGGTTATGTACTCAAAGGTGACGTCTGGCTAACGTAACTTTTACACTAGTGGTGCAGTGGAAGGTGGCGTGAAGGGTTTCGGTCCGCTGGCGAGTTCCAGCCGAAGGGGGGGGGGGATAAAAGGATCCTGACATGGCGTCTTGGGAAGGAGAACCGTTTCTCGACGAACGGCTTGAAGAACAATGGCTGTTCTAGGTTGTTCTCCTCTGAACAAAGGGGGGATGAGAACCGTCTCTTGTCTACGGGCTCAAGAACAATGGCTGTTCTAAGGTTGTTCTCCTCTGGACAACAAGGGGGAAGGGTGGGAACCGTCTCTTGTCTACGGGCTCAAGAACAATGGCTGTTCTAATGCTGTTCTTCTCTGAACAACAAGGGCGAAGGGTGAAAACCGTTTCTTGTCAACGGGGCTCGAAGAACAATGGCTGTTCTAATGCTGTTCTCCTCTGAACAACAAGGGGGAAGGGTGAGAACCGTTTCTTGGCGAAGGCCTCAAAAGAACAATGGCTGTTCTAGTGCTGTTCTCCTCTGAACAACAAGGGGGAAGCCTTGGGGACTTGGCGTCACGGAAGGCTCGAACCTTTGGCACTCAAGGAATATTGTCCTCCTTCTGGACAAGTGATGGCGAATCCCGAGGTTGAGGTCCCTTGGCGCACAAAGGGAGAGAGGGTCGTGGTGATGTTTCGCGACGAAAATCTGGATCTCCAATCTGATCTTAGTGGTAAAGTTTCCATATAAATAGCCAGGACATGTCCTTGGCGTGGGGGACAATAGGGTGGGAGCTTCGAGGGAACGCACAGCCAAGCCGGAGAACAATGCCTTATCTGCCCATAAGCCTAACTCAATCTGGCGAGGTCGGCGTATGGGGGCGAACGCGGGGACGATAACCTCCTTGTTTAAACATTGGCATCCGGTAGCTGTGATAAGACTCCAAGCTTCGAATCGAAGATGCACGTGGGCAGCATCGTGGTTTTAAATAATATGGGATAGGAGTTGAAATTAACGCAGCTTCAACTCGTTCTATCACAATAGTATCCCAGCAAATAGGGTCATACTCAGAGTGCTAGTATCTTAAAAATAAGTGCTATCCGCGCCTAATCGAAGCCTTAAATGATGACTAGAATGCCAGTATTAGTACTGTTTTTACTACAAAAAAACACGACCTAGGTTTTCTGAAGTTTCACCAAATACCCATTAATTGTAGCTCAGAAAGAGCGCCTCCTATAGTACGCCCCTTAACTGTTGTATTACCATATAATTTACCATAATAATATTTTTCCTCACTTAACTTAATTTAATTTTTTACAATCTTTTACTTCTTATAGAAGCAAAATGAATCCATTATATTAATTGTTTTCTAAAGTCATACCTTGTATGGTTGGCAAATGTCACAATTTCTCTCATTTCAGCACTCTAAAACAAATATCCTAGAAAATGAGTTTGTAGTTATTACGTATAGGCTTTTACAAAAATTTTATATTTACTAAGCCAAAATTATTATATTTAAGTCTTTCGCTTCTTGTTTAAGTTTGTTTGAATTTTCTTAAAATAATGAAAAGAAAAAAAATATTTAGTTACTCGTAAAAGTAATGAAGCGATTGAGAGAATGACAATAATTGGAACAAATATGATTAAGCTGTTTAATCTAAATTATAATGCAAAAGAGAGGTAGTATTTACAATTTGGTAACATTGTTTTTTCTACAGCCCTTATCATTCGGATTTCCTTTCCTCGAATGTATATTTTGGTTTAACGTGAAACTATTAAAAGATTTATAAAACTTCAAAGTGCTTATTTATAGGTATCTTTGATTGTCATATTCCATCTTTTAATGTGAGCACTACAAGATCTCCGGAGTTGAAATGTCTGTACCACCTCGACACCTTCGCCTGACTGGCTGTTCCTTCTCCTTCAGTATCGCAAATTTCCTTCACAGCAACTCTTGTAGAAAGTTTTCGCTTCCAAACTCATTTTTGTTAATTGGAGCTTACATATCGAGAAATAAATTGCGCAGGAGCAACAAACAACAGCTGCCTACTGACTACTGAGGCTAGTAGTCGAATGAGTAAGGTTTACCTAATCTAATGTAGTCAAATGAGTAATGCTAAGCTAACCTAATGTTGATGTTGCTTCACAAAATTTGTGTTTTCCTTCCGCTTCCAAATTGAGTCAGGACTTTCTGGCCAACCATATAGTTCTAAAGATGAGGAAACAGCAGTTAAATGAATGAAAGAAACATAATTGTAGGTAAATCGATATCCCACCCTTAAAACTGAGGCCCTTTTCGGTAACCGCAACGTCCTGGCATTTTGATGGCGTAATCCTATTACTTACTCCCCTCCCCCTCTCTCCCCTCGCCTCGAGTATCACCAGAAAGGCCTTCGTCCAACCACATAATGCACCAATCATTAAATTTTGGGTCTGGCGGGCCTAACATTGGTTAAAACTGTAATATTTCCCCTAAGAGTTGATATTTAATTTCACCTCATATGCGAAATTAGAGGAGCGACAACCAAATGTCAGAAGGTGCCGTTGGGGCTAGGTGAAAGACGATCTGAGAAAAACCGTTAGAGGACGAGACTTATTTCCACCGTCCTCCCTAGCCCCCTCCTTCCCCTTACTCCAATGGGGTGGCGAACTATATATGCCAATTACTTCCGAAGAATAAAAGAAGTTCGAGCTAGTCATCAAGACAACGAAGTCCGGCTAGAGGCCCGGCAACCAACGAAAGGGACACAGAAGAAGGTCATCCTGAGCCAGTTCCTGGTGGTCACTTCGAAGATTAAGCATCTTGTCTCAGGAAGATCGTGTTCGTCATCGAGACAACAAAGTCTGGCTCAGTGCCCGGCAACCCTACGAAAGGAACACAGAAGAAGCTCATGCTGATCCTGGCGGTCACACCGAACTTTAAGTTAACTTGTATTGAAAAACAATTTTAACTAGTTCTTGTCAGAAAAAAACCCTATCCTGGTGTACAAAAAAACCCAGAAATAGTCCTCCCTATTGAGGAATACCCCAAAGTGAACTCCCTAAAGCACTCCATTTCGTCAAAGGAGTCACTCTTTTGCTCATCGCTCGTCAGTGCGAATTATTCCCAGATTAACCCGAAGAGTGGAAGAAGCATACGTTCCCTGTCCCGTTGGTGAAATCATCTTACCAAGACAACGTGCTTAACGCAATCCGTCGCACGCACCGAATTCCTCTGTGGCTTTAAAGCTATCCCTACCCAGACCACATCTGGAATGGCAGCCCACGTGCCTGCCCGAAAAAAACATTCTTGAGGCGACATAAAAATTGAGGCCAAGGTCAGTCTCAAACCCAATTCCCATGTGTTTTTTTAAAGGTAAATGAATTCCATCATCTCTTTTTTTGGAAGGTCAATTAGCGTTCAATATTAAAGTGAGCTTTGGGTCAACCATTACTGTATATTCAATTGTGTAATTTAGTAAGCCTAACTTAAACTTGTTTAATTCAAAACTGTGTAGTTTGTTTGTTAGATTTCAATTTGTGTTCATGTTGCAATTAAAAGTCTATTTTTCTTAGAAGCATTTAATTCAATACTCGAAACGCTGAGCATGGCACTAGAACCCTCAAAGATTAACAATAACGTAATAATAATAATCATGTAAGCAAATATACGAGGGCCGGTCAATATGTTTTGCGAATCGGTAGGGAAAAACAGAGGAAGGGGGATGGCTGTTTGTGGGGGTGTTAGGACAAGTTATGACAAGTCATAATCTGCAGCCGCACGCTCCTGCCTCAGCTATTTAAGAAGCAGTATCTGATCGCAGATGGACAGACACAAATTTTTCAACAATGGAGAAGGTTGAACACCGCGCACTGATCAAATTTTTGACCAAGGAAGGCAAGAATGCAAAAGAGATCCATGAAGACATGGTTGCAGTGTACACCGACACCACCCCTTCCTATGCAACCATTGCTCGCTGGAATAGGAAGTTCCGCCATGGTCGTGAGTCCCTTGAAGATGACCCCCGTCCAGGACGCCCGTCAGACGTGACAAACGAGGACAATGTGGCCCGTGTGGAGAGGATGATCCTCGCAAATCGACGGGTGAAGATCGAAGAAATCGAGCGAGAACTTGGAATATCATATGGAAGTGTTATCAACATCATCCACGACAATTTGGCCATAACCAAGGACTCTGCCCGAGGTGCCTAGAAAACACACGAAACTTCACGCCCCATGATCGACTTCAACGTCGTCAAAGTTCGGAGGAGCTGCTGCTCCTGTACAACCAAGATCCGGCGTGATTCGAATCACGCATAGTGACAGGTCGAGGAATATTTGAAAGTGGTGCGGTTAGGGGAAAGGATAATATTTAAGCTTTTCAGTAATGGGGAAAATTGAATGGATAAGCAATTTCTCTTACTATCTGGATCCCTACTTTTGGGGCAATAAAAGTTTGACCTTGCTTTGGATAAGCTTTCGTTAATGATGTCGATGGGGCTATTTCAAGTCTATAAATATATAGGTAATGAATGTAATCTCATCGGACAAAATCATGGATGACAAGTTCTCAAAGCTCTCAAAAACATGGACATTAAAATAGCGTTTTTGACCGTAATATCATGATATGAGTAAAAATGAATGTAAGAATTGGAACTGGTGGTTTTTCGGTAAAAAGTAAAGATAGATCGGTCATTTACTCTTACAATTTTAACGTCAAGGAAAGGTAAAGAATTGTTATTTTCTCATTCAACTTTGAATTTTATGGTGCGATGTAGGTTGTTAAGATTCTTTAAGAACCTATCAAAAGATGCCAGCGGATTTAAGAGCCACATAGATATGACGTCATCAACATATCTGCACCATACAAAATTGGGGAATGGAAAAATCCCGTTTCAAGCTTTCGGATGGGCAGTTCAAATGCAGCCCCTACATCAAATATTTAATCTTGAAAGATATCCTTAATGACCTCAAATCCACACTCCCTGATTAGGAATTTTAATCTGATCTCTTGTTCCTATATATATATTTCATGTATGGTGTGAATGCATCTATTCTTAGTATACGACTAAAGATGGCATGACAAACTCCATGCCGAAACTGGGTTCGGGAATAAAATACTACGCTCCTAAACAGTGGTTTTATTAATATATATATATATATATATATATATATATATATATATATATATATATATATATATATAGAAATATATATATATATATATATATATATATATATATATATATATATATATATATATATATATATATATATATATATATATATATATATATATATATATATATGCAGGAAAGAAACCACGGTGTTAGGATCAATTTATTTGCGAAACCAGGTTTCGACGGACACTGGTAGACTAATGAATACAGAGATGCTTAACTTAGGGGCACTCAAATTTACAAATCGGAATGTAATTAGGTGGGGGCGGGGGGCGGTATGGGAAAGCAGCGACACTTTTGAGTAGAGGAAGGACAACTCTCCTGCTTATCAAGAGATTAGTCTTGAATTGCCAATAGGAAGTATAACAGTTTGGAACTTCCTTTATACGAGCTGATTATATTAGACGCCTATGTACGAGGGGCGGTCAATAAGTTTTGCGAATCGGTAGGGCAAAACAGAGGAAGGGGGCTGGTTGTTTGTGGGGGTGTTAGTACAAGTTATGAAAAGTCAAGACCTGTAGCCGCACGCTCCTGCCTCGTCTATTTAAGAAGCAATAGCTGATCGCAGATCGTCAGTCACAAAGTTCTCAACAATGGAGAAGGTTGAGCACCGCGCACTGATCAAATTTTTGACCAAGGAAGTCAAGAATGCAAAAGATATCCATGAACGCATGGTTTCAGTGTACACCGACACCGCCCCTTCCTATGCAACTATTGCTTGCTGGAATAGGGAGTTCAGCCATGGTCGTGAGCCCCTTGACCAAGGTCTATGCCCGTTGGGTCCCTGGAAACCTCACGCCCCATGATTGACTTCAACGTCGTCAAAGTCCACAAGGCCAGAGTTGCAAACGCTGCCCTGCGCGAGTGCGGATTCGAGGAGCTCAACCATCCCCCCCTACAGTCCAGATCTGGCCCCTAGCGACTACTTTTTATTCCGTCAGCTCAAGGCTGCATTGCGTGGACACCGGTTTGGGAACCATGAAGATTTCCAGCTCGCCGTCCAGGAGTGGTTTGAACAGCAGTCAGGAGATTTCTGGTTGTCGGGAATTCGAAGCCTCAGGGACAAGTGGCGCAAGTGCATTGAAGTCGAGGGTAGTTATATTGAAAAATAATAAAACACTTTTCCTCATATCTAGTTTCCTTATATCCGAATTGCAAAACTTATTGACCGCCCCTCGTATATAGGTGTGGGAATTATAAATTATTTTTGCATTATCAATGTCAATTGAAGGGTCTTCTTTTGACATGTGAAGAAATAAACTAGAAGAAACCTGGTTTCGCAAATAAATTGATCCTAACACTGTTTTTTTTCTGCATTTACATGAACGTTACTCTACTTCTTTGGATGTATATATATATATATATATATATATATATATATATATATATATATATATATATAAAAGATTTTTTGTATGCGAAGCCTCGTTGTGTATAATATAAATGCTCAGAGAATGAAGCCTTAATATATTCAGCCTGTTTGATAATCTGATATGTGATAGTAATTCAACGTGAGGTAGGTGGAATGAATGTTGAATGTGTAAAAGTATTGGATGGTGAGACCCGAAATATGAGAGAGTTTGGGAACTTTGGCTAATGTTTTGGAATGGAATAGAAATTTCGCATCGATCAGCGAACTCCTAAAATATTAGTGGCCAAAAGGAAACAATTAATTGAAATAAATTGACTATTTTAATATCAGATCTGGGAGAGGAGAAGTAATGTGATGTAATGTTATGGTTATTCTTCCTATATTATTTTTAGAATTATATAAAAAAAAAACATGATAAACGAAGAATACGATACTGCTCGATGCACAGCAAGGAAAAGGGCGGACAGCGCTGAAAATGCTCCCACTATTCAGGGAAAGAGGTGATAAGGAATGAACATGAGCGAAGAAATAAAAAAATGAAAGGATGTGTGGTCTGAAGAGAATTGGAGCTGATAGCAGAGGATTAGATATGTTAAACATGTTGCAAAGCTTGCAGGGGAGGGGCGGGAATGGCGAATGATGCGCACAAAATAGGAATCATGGAAATTTTTTCTTCCCTTCCTATTGTTCTGTTTTAAGTCACGTGCCAATCTAGTCTCGGTTGACACTACATTTCACTATGTCGGTCGGTCGGTCGGTCGGTCGGTCGGTCGGTCGGTCGGTCTCCTTTTGCTTTATTTGTTTTGGGAATAACATTGTAACTATTGGGTCGATTCTAACGAAATTTGAAACCCTTTTGTTTTTTCGTGTTCTCTTTCGAATGATATAATTATCAGTCCTCCCAAGGTTAGCCTTTGAATTATTTTCTTTTGGCAATGACATCATAACTATTAGGCCGATTCTCACGAAATTTGAAACCCTTATGTTATTTTACATTCTCTTTAAAATGATATAATTGCCACGGTCATCCCAAGGTTAGTCCAGAAATAATTGAAAGTTTTGAAGGTGGTATATCATTAATCAGAATAAGTCAGAGCACCCGACTTTATGGTCAGCTGACCTTATTTCTATATGATTGGCAATTATTTATTACTCTCGTTTCTTCCTTTCTCTCTTATTAAGAGATTCCGAATGAGAAGATCACCATATCATCCTATCTCTCAAATAATAGAATAATAACTTAGCTAGAGCGAAATATATATATATATATATATATAAATATATATATATATATATATATATATACATTTTTTATTTTATAACACTCACATTTAAAATTAACCCTTGCTTCTCAATCTACATGCCTATCCTCTTTCCCTTTTTACATCCTTTCTTTCCGTACATATACCATGCCCAACTTCTCACCTAATATATTTATTCACCCGTCTGCTTTCCACTTCATCCTTTTATGTCACATCGACTTCATCATTAAGCAAAATCTAAGTTCATTTGCCCAAGGAACTCTCTTTTAAGTGCGACCTTTATGTGGCTTTACCATTTATGCATCACCAAGGCGTAGGGAAGTCCCTGGTTACGGACCTAGTGTGCAATAACGTGACTACAAAAGCAATAATTGGGTTGAAATGTGTTAATATTTTGGTCCTTTAACACATTCAACTCGCCACAAATACACACTTTCCTTCCTTCTCCCATGTAAAAATGCACTTACATATCCTCAAATGCAAATTCGCCTACAGGGTTGTGGCATTTCCATATATACACACTTCATGTAAATGAACCTATATGTATTTGTTCCTAATATGCACACACTTGTTTGTCATGGCGCTGGGGATGAACCAAAGGGGGTTAGACTTGAGCCCGTTCCATATGTGACATTCAAGCTCCCCTATGTTTACCCAGGCCCTCTCGGTCTCCAAATTGGCTAGATAAACCACAGAGATGGATTCCTTTGTTCCTAATATCATCTATTCCGGTCTCTCTGCAGCCAATTTTAGGCTGGAAATTAATTTCTGAGTCAAAGGGAAGAAAACGGATAGATAAAGATATGGGATGGTGGATGAAGTTGAAGATGAGCAGATTGATGATAGATGAATGAATTAGATTGGTAGATATGGAAACACCCTGATAATTTATATTGCTATAATCAGTCAGTTTTCAATCCATTACCCTAAAAAAAAATTTAGAACTTATTTATTTATTGTAATGAAAGAAATGATTTAGAAGGTGAATGTTAGTAAGAATTTATTTTATTAAAAGCAATTCGGTGAGTCGCAGGGAGAAAAGAAGAATAAGTGGAAGGATAAGATATATTTTTCCGAGCTTTTTTATTAATAAACAATAATAATATTATTTTGCTAAAAATCGGAAAATTTGATTGCTATATATACTACAATAAAAATGAAATGTTTTATCATAGACAGCCCCAATTTTAGCCTTCGACAGAAATTTTGTTGCGCTTAGTTCCAGATATTCTAGTCTGGTCCGTCAGTTTATGAGTCACCCTCGTTATATTTCTCATAACCAAACGCTAGTCAGACACACATGATTGAACTGTTGAGGACACAAAACTTACATACATGAACTAATTGACAGATAACTCGCAACCCACAGACATAGGCAGACAAAACAGCCATCGAGATCACATAAATAAATATATGGTGCAAGAGGGATGGAAGATCAGTCTGCTCAAGCGAAAGAAAAACTATATATACTAGTAATCGCGATAGAAATATTTCTATATAGATACTCTCCAGGAGGTTGTACAGATAGATAAATGTAAAACAAATAAGTTCAGGCATGCAATAACCATATGCGCATATTTCTTAAAACTTTAGCACTTATCCATCATGCAGAAAATCCATGGCCACTGAGCGTACTCATTGAAACCCTTATTGACCACGCAAGTAGGATTAACCCGAATAAACCCCTTTTGCCAAAGATATGCAGCCCAAACGCGTGCCTGAGGGTAATCTTCATTAAACACTGATGAAACTATATTCACAAGAATGCACCTGATTTCTGTACATTTTAGCCCTTCAAAATTCAGCATCCACGACTCCTTGGAAGATATTTTTTATTCAATGTTATTTTTCTTTTTAAATCGTATTTCCTAGTCTTTGTTTTTCTTATTATTCTTATCTATTATATTTATATTACTATCTCTAAATCTATATTGGCATTATAATCTTCTGTCCTTGTTTACATTCCTATCCTTGATTCTTTGTTTCATCTATATTACCACTCGAATTATTGTTATATGCTCTCCTTATATTTTCGTTATTTATTTTCGTTGATCACATGTTTATCATGAAAAAAACCACTAGCAATTGCAAAGTTAATAGGAGTTAGATCCTTTGGTTAAGGTTAAGAACGAGTGGTAGCGTGTCAATTCGCGACGAGCAAATGACCAGGGATTCCTTCGTGGGACAATGAAGAGCTACTTATTTTGGGGCAGTGTGGATTAGATTCATCGTCTTCGTTTTGGTTGTGATTAATCGGTGCACACAATTTACCTAATCCTAACTATACACGAATTTAGATATAAAAATATTATCAAAACAACCACTAGCAACTCTAAAGGCATTAGGGACTGGAACTCTTTGGAAAGGGCAATAGATGAGTGGTAGGGTCATATTTTTCGATCACTCAGTCAACATGGAACCATTCAAAGCCCAACCGTGAGACACTCATTTTGCGTGTGGTAAGGGGGTGGTGGAGACCTATAATTCTGCTCCTCTGTTTGTTGTGATGAGGTCTAGGTATAAATTACCTTATACCGTTATTTCCTTCAATCCACATGGTTGAGATAGGATCAGGAATTGAAAATATCGTGAGTGACAGGAGATCCACAATAGTGGTACTTTAATGAACGGTCGGAAGAATGAGATTTTGTCAATAATGATGAATAAGATGACCTCAGAACTGGAACAAGAATAATAATAATGAACGAATAACGAAAGTAGAGATTGAATGGGAACAAAAAGGAGAAAAGTGAAAAAATAACAATGACGAAGTTGAAAAGATAACACTAAACGAATGGGTAAAAGATTCATGTCGACTGCCAGGCTTCAATAAAATACTCGTTATACGTGACCAAAGGATGCGGAATTTTATTTTAATTTGAAAATATTCAAATGCATATATAATGTATGTTTAAATTTAGCACACAAAAAATATTTGTTAAGGTAAGTACTGTTTTAAAGATTAACAGTTAAACCATTCGCCAAATAATCATATACTGGAAGTCTTTCACACTCTGGAGCACCTTCTTTCATATACCGACAGAATTTGCCTACCATATCCGTCAATCACCCTTGCAGTCGATCCTTTATGCACGCATCACCATTAGTTCGTAATCTTGAATTATTCAGTCGTGGCGGATTCCACCAAGAATACTCAAATATTTTAGCCTATATTGGAACCTAGAAGAGACGTTGGAATAATTCCAGTTATTCATCACCCTACTTCTATGGGTATTTATAGGATCTGCTAGATATAAATATAACATTTTTAGATTTTATATATGAAGGGAGTGATACGTGTTGTATGGAATTTCCGAGTGTTGTAGACGCTCAACACAGGAGTATTGCGAGCGTAAAGGTATATATATACATGTATAAAAAATATAAATAAACGACAGAAAGATTGCATTATAGGTGTGATTCAACAGTTCTATATTACAAATCTATCTAACTAGTTTGCATAAGCCATGAAATATTTATATTGCATTTTCATTCATATCACAATAACGAAATGAGGGACGCAGGACGAATATTTGCATGTTCGTCGATCAAATAAAACTGCATGATTTCTTATGTTGTGACATGGGATGTAGTGTGCGTCAATTTACGGAGCTGAAATGTTAAATTGAAAAGCGTGTAATTTGTTAACAGTTTATGTTAGTTTTAATATACACAAAGCAATATCGTGGCATAAAAATACTTTAGAATAACTGCTCCATACTTCAAAGTAGATTTTTAAATGCGTATATTTTAAAAATTTATTCCATAACCAGCGTCCCCAAACCAATTACCATTTGTAGCTTTAAATCATTTATAATCTGTTATTTTGTAGTATATTGGAAGGTAGCCTTTGTCTTTCTATTCTTTTTGATTTAGTTTCTTGCCACCAATAGTCGGCTTGGTATTTGTGATTTGATGTAACCATTTTGTCTCTCATGGCTATAAACATGGTTGGCAGCTTCTGTGGCCATTTTTACACCCTTCTCCATACTATGAGTGTAAGAAGGCCACATTTGCTCATATTTTAAATTTGTTTAAGAAACCTCAGATCTCGGCTAGGTAAACATGATGATACACATAACACTTAATTAAAGATATCCAACAGGGATCGGAAGACGTCCCTTGGATTTGAAGAATTTATTAGAAGTTCTCCATGATTGTGCTGTAAATGTAGTGTTCCCATGGACATATATTTACCGCAAGGAGTATATATTTTTAGATATCGAGGGATGCTTTAATGTATATTATTATTAACATTTAAAAATATTATTAGAATCGAGATTCTCTCTTGCTCATCTGTCTATCTATTTGTCAATCTCTCCAACTCGTAGGAGTACGTATTACAACACTGTGAGCGATGTCACACACATTGAATTATGAGACTCACATAGGCTCATGTAGACCCCAGTCCCATTTTGTGGCGCTCAAGATGTGCACAGTGAAAATCAACTATGGCTGTTAACCATTTTTCCGGTCATATGATTTTATTTCCTCTCACACATTGTTATCATACTTAGGTTATTAACTATACTCATTCAATCTGGGAGAAATGACGTTACTGGCTTAGGGGATAAATATGACGAAGGTGGAATGGAGACACGTTAAGAAGTAACTCTACATCATCTTGGAAGTAGGTACAATGGCTTCTCATGTAACAGTATAGGAAATCACATAGTTATAAGTTATGGCGGAGCATGGAAATACTAACTATATCATCCTTTATCTCGTTCTCGTGTTCTGGCTGAAAAAAAATATACATCTTTCATTATTTCTTCCAACAGGATAGATATATTTATAATATAGAGCTGTTGAATCAAACCTCTAATACACCTTTTCCGTGTTTATACACGTATTTAAATATTTCTCATGCTCCTAGTACTCCAGAGTGTTGATTATGTCTACAACACTGGTAAATTTCATACGACACTTTTAACTAGATACATATATGAATTTTTGATACTATTATATTCATATTTAAGAGATCCTGTAAATGCACATATAACTTGAGTGATGAATAACGAAAAAAATACAACCTTGCACGTCGGTGACGGTATCTTTTAATATAAATAATCGGGTATTCTTGGTGGAAGACGTCTCGACTGATTATCCATGATTAGAAGTAACAGGTGACGCGCGCTTAAGCGATCGACTGCCTGATCTCTTTGGATGACACGTCAGGGGAATTTGTTTGACATATAAAAGAAGATGCCACAGGGTGTGAAAGAGTTGCTAGTGTGGTGAATGAAAAATATATTCATGAGTAATTAGGGAATGATTTTACTGTCTAAACTTTCAAACAAATATTTACTGTTTGTGAATATAAAACATACAACGTATATGAATCCGATTGTAGATTGTATTCAATGTATAATAAAATGCTGCTTCCTTTATTATCTGATACAGTGTTCTCCTGAAATCCAGCGTAGGCATTAATTTTTAGCACTCCTTTTGACTCTTATCTTTCCAACACTTTCATTGTTATCTTTTCTCATCCAATCTCTACACTTGTTATTGATTTATTAATTATTCTCCCTCTGTACGATCCAAGGCCATATCAGTCATTGTTACTCGCGCACTTTTCTTCTTCTGATTTCTTTAAAAAAAATCAATATTACTGTGGATATCCAAACATCCGCATCTTTTCTACTCTTTCACCGAACCCACCCAATTGGGTTAAAGGGAATCGCGGAATAATGCAATATATACGCACACCTCATCACAACAAATTCTAAAGCGTTGTCGCTTATCTCCAATACATGCCCCCGCCCCCCACACGCACAATGAGTGACTTACTGACTGATCGCAAAATACGGCATCGCTTCTCCTCCTTCGACTTAACCAACTATGCCCAGCCCTTAGTGCCTTCGAGGGGTTAGTGGTTTTTTCATATTATTATTTTTACTGCTAAATTCGTAAGGGGTGCGAGTGTAGGATGATAATCATAACGGAGGTTTGTATGGAACCTAGATCTGCGGGAATTAAAGGAGCTAGGGAGTATTTCAGCGATGATGTGCGCTAGTTCCACTCTAGTGGGTTAAGTGGAATGAAGGTGTAGGGTAATTTTACGCACAAAGTTAATTACAGCCAAAACGAAGGCGTTGTCTCTTATCCTCGCTCCATACTCTCTGCGAAAGCATGAAACTCAATACGCCGTTATCGCACAGAATTTCACTGGTCAAGACAGATCAACGCAACTGTGTTTAATTTGAGGTGCTTTATCACCGTCTTTCCCCAGTTTGATAACGCTGTCCGGCCTCCAGAGTGCAGCTATGTCCATCTTCCCTCTCTTGGGGTAGAAAGGAATCGCTCTCATTTCCCGTTCGCCTCGTCGATGCCCAAGTTATCAAGGTTCATGTTTGCATAAGCCACCTACGATATTCCCTTTGGAGGCCATCGTGCGCGAAGCCCTCTCCCGTCCATGGCTATAGCTCCTATTTAAAGTGATGTCTGTAAATCCTCAGCAGATAGAGAGAACCCGAACATCTTGCCGTCCAGACCTTAGTATCTGTCTCCCGTGAAGTGATCCCCTCGCCCCTGTGATCTCATCAGCAGATTATCTTTGTGTAATCCGCCCTGATCAGAGGAAGATTACGGAAACCCGTCTATAACCCGGAAGATTGTCCTGGGTTTCTCTTGTCTAACTACATTGATTGAAAAATCCTGCCGTCCGCAGACGAATCTCGATTTAGTGATTACTTCCCTCTGGAGCCGAGGTAATCTCAATCCCCTTCGGAGTCTCTCTGGACGCCTTAGCATCGAGACCCCATCGACAAAGGCCTGCCAGTGGTCTTCCACATCCCCAGTTTATCCTCCAGAAGTAACTAAGAGTCCTTTCCTCGTAAGTCCCACCTTTTCGTTCCCAGTGCTAAGAATTCCTCATTTAGTGTAACGCCAATAGACTTTCTAAATCTTTCATTTAATCCAACTTATTGGATAACTTATATATTTTCCTGGACCTTGTTTTCTTAATTTTTGCTTGTCATAATATTCTTTTGTCGTACCGATTATTATTTAGATTTCCATATTTATCTGTGCCCTTGTTCTTATTAATTGTATTAAAGTTTATTTTTGTAGAGGTGTTTATCTTTCGAATAACCCTTGAGACGAACCCAGCAAAAAGTATTCCCTTTTAAAGATCCAACCTATAATATCGCACTTTAAGTAGAAGGTCCCTACCTTTTCCCCAATTCAATTGCACCCGAGCGCAGCACCGATAATGGCTGCTTGACGTACAGTAGTGTGTACCTTTAAAGACTTTTTGGTCACACGCCTCCGTCCCTCAACACTCTTCACACGCAAAAATGAGGGGTTTACCATTAGCTCACGAAGGAATCCCTGCTCACTGAGTTGCTAAAAACACGATCATGTCACTCTTACATTGATTTACCAAACCAGGTCCAACCTCTAGTAATCTTGTTCTTGCTAGTGGCTGTTTTCATGATAAACATGAATTCGACTATAATAGACAAAGAAAAAATAAGGTGGTAATATAGAATAAATAAAGAATCAAGAATAGCAAAGTGAACAAAGAAACAAGGATAGGAAAGTAAACAAAGATGGGGGATTATAATGCCCATAGAGATTCAGATATAGTAATATAAGTATAATAGCGAAAAACAAGGACTTGAGAATAATCAATTAAAAATGAATTGAAATAACATTGAATAGATAATATTTCCTAAGTAGTCATCGATGTTGAATTTTGAAAGACTAAAATGTACATAAATCATATTCATTCTTGGGTATGTGGTTTAATCAGTGTTTAATGTCGATTACTCTCAGTCACGCATTTGGGCTGCATATCTTTAGCAAAAATTAGCTTAAAATGGGGTTTATTCTGGTTGATCTTACGTGCGTGGGGAATAAGGGTTTCGATGATATTTCTCGTTGGACTTGGTTTTTATGCACGTGGGTGAATGCTCAAGTTTGCAAAACATGTGCGCATGCAGTTGTTGTATGCTTATAGGTGTTTCTTTGACATTTATCTATTTGTGTGACCTCCTGCAGAGGATCGATATAGAGCGTACAGGAACCACCTCAATAGCAATCACTATATATCGTTTTTATTTGTCTTGATCAGAGCGATTTCCATTTTCTCTTCCTCGATATATTTATCTATGTTCTTTTTTCCTATGATTCTTTTGTCTGCCTATGTCTGTGAGCGGTGGGTTATCTATTAATTAGTCCAACTATAGATGTTTTACGTACGCAGCCATTCGAGCTAAATTTGACGCTATTTAATGTCTCTTTTTCGGATCAGTTTGACGTATCAGTGAACAATAAACGGCGTTGGAGTTCGTACAGAGGAAAGTTTGAGTCGAGAATAATTCAGTTGACATGGAGGAGAGAAAGTCATCTAAATATTGGAAAAATGTTACCTATATCATAATGATTCGCACCGGGTAACATAATTTGGACAATGCGACTGTTGTTCAATGCTCTGTTAACAGTGTAAAGGCTGGAAGACGTCACATGGGCAGGTGCAATGGAGACTGCAAAGCTTTGGTCAGCAGAAAAAAAACATACCAGGCTTATGATTTGCTTATGCAGGCGGAATTAATCAATAGACTGCAGGGTAAGGTAATGGAAGAGAAATGTGTGTTGTAGTCTCCATAATGAAGCTGACCCTGAAAGAAGTCCTCCGACATCAAAAGCCAAGGAGAAACTCGTGACTAACTCAAATAAGCTTCTGAAAAAGCTGTATCATCCTAGTTAGCAAGGAACGATCTGCTTCTTCTCAAATGAAAGAAATTCTCCCATTACCAGTTACACAGCCCTAATACAACAGCTGGCTTGCATATAATCCACGTGACATTTCATTTATCACGAAGACCAAGTTCCACCAAACTGTGGTCTTTAGATGTGTCTTCATTCAGGGTGACGTCATACTGCCCCACATCTTTGAACAGTTCTTAGGCTTCAATTCAAACAGCTTAGTGTAGCTTCTGGAGAGTATGGTTTAACTTTTGACGAAGAGAGTTGCTGCTGGAAGACCATACAGCCGGAAAAAATCAGTAGAGGGTGTATAATTTCTACAACTTTACTAGGGCCATCTTCTGCCTTCCTGATTCTCCGGATTTTGACTATATGGATTAGTATGTGTTAGGCGCGGTTGAAAGAGATACTAACCCCTGCGTCTGCAACTTCAAGAACGATTTAGTGGCCAATATCAAAGAGGGTTTAGACGATCTTTCAAGCGCCAAAGTGAGGATCGCCTACGAAAAGATTCTGAGCCGTCGTGAGGCCCCGGAGGAGCTGTGGGCGGATACTTTGAGAAACCTGTTGTCTCTGAGTCATAATCATCATCATCATCATCATCATCATTATCACTAACTCTATAATTTAAGAAGGGGATTTTTTTGAGTATTTGAATAATAATTTCATCTTAGTTTGGTTATGACTTATGTTTTTTATCAAAGTTATTTCTAATAATTCTTTTATAATATCAAAATACAAAATGGTAAAGTTTAGAAATAAATACAAGTATCGAAATTTTGTGAATTTTTTAAAACCCAAAAGAATTACAAATGGTGAAGTTCAGAAAATGTATTTATAAACGTGATATTTTGAAAGGGGGAAAATGAAAATTTAGTTTAGAGTTCTTTTTTAAAATTATTATAATTGGCGAAGTTCAGAAAATTTCTAAAAATTTAACCATGGCTGCTTTTTTTTAGATTTTAAATTTTAATCTTAGTAGCGAAGCGCAAGCTCCCCCTACGGGAAGAGTAGCGAAGCCATTGCCTGGTCTATTTAATATTTTGGAAATTTTAATACATTCACTTTTGGCTGAGATATTGCGGGAGCTTCTCTATTTGGCAAACATTCAAATTCAGCCCTTACACCCTGTATGGTCGTTTATCAGTGAATTGTGACAAACATCACAAGGGTGAAATATAGACCGATAGGTTAGGCTCGAAAATCTGGCACCCACGCATGAAACTTCTGCCAAAGAATGAAATAGGGGCTTTCAATGATAGAAAAATCTATTTTCTTAGAGAAAAATAAAGGGCTTTAATATTCCGCTATAATCTTTTTGAGAATAATAATACTATTATTTGTTGATAATAGCGTAGAAATGGCATATCTGGTTACTATATCATGATATTATTATTGCAATTACTTTTCTATATTAGTATATATGTAAGCCTTATTATTATTATTAAATAACCATATGTATGTGGGTACATGTATATCTATTGAATGTACTTACGTGTGCGCTTATCATTAATATTGAAATTATTATTAATATTACATATGAATTTATGTACGTACATCCGTATATGTTCATATCTAAATGAGTGTAAATGCCTTTGGGCGTATCTTTGCATGTACCATTCAATGTTGAGGTGGGGTTCCGGGGACGCTCTGAATGCTCGAGTTATTCCTATTTATCTCTGATGGTTATGTACGCACACTCGTGTATACTTACGCGTTCATATAAAATAGGAAAAAGGAAGAATAAATGAATAATAAAGTAATAAAAGAGAATAAAGGATAAGTAAAAAAGAAATTGGGAATGGGTGGGAAAGAAGATGGGAAGAAATAGGCGGGAGGAGATTTTCCTGACAAAATCAATGAAAATTACAAAGAATTTACAAATAAATGTTGTCAAATATAAAAGAAATTCAATTTATATAAAGAAATTATCTATGTATCGAGGTTGTGTCTTCATTTATTTGAGTTGAGTATAAAACAAAAGGTTAAACATTTTTCTAAATTGTCAGAGTTAAAACACCCCCTCCCACCTCATATAAGTTTGCATCCTTTCTTAATCTTCTCTTTCACCACAGATTGGATTTACTTAACTTCATTTTTGTGAAGAAGTTGCTTAGGTCTACGAAATTTGCGCGTCCTCCATGTCACCTTCCCACCTCCTTCCCTTTTCTTCTCTTTGTTTCGTATTTTTTTCTCCTTCCCTCACCATGTTTAAAAACACTTCGCCACACTTTATCACCTTTATAAAACTTCAGGGAATAACTCACATCATCATCAACACTAGTAAATAAAAGAGAAAGGATATGAGAAGCTCGTGCATTGTAATATCGCGGATAGAGTGAAAATCCTGATGCGCCGATTGGGCTATAAAAACGCTGACTTTAGCTGGCGATTGCAGACAGACACTATCTCTCTTAGACACTCTCCTGGCGTTTGTTCAGTTGCTTTGTATTCAAGAAAGATAAGTTTCTTAGACCGATTTTGGTTAAAGGGGGGATTGTATTATATTAAATTAAAGAAACTAATCTTGCCTATTTTAACCTACCAATCAAATTTCACTTGAAGCAATGTCTGCCGATCAAAGTCGCGTACTCTCACTTATTCTGATTTATTATTTTTTATTTATTATTATGACCTTTCGACCTTAAAAACTTTCGTTTATCCTCGGACTAAATTGGATGGACCTTGATAATTATATTATTCGAAAGAGAATGTAAAACAACATAAGAGTTTCTAATTTCATTATAATCGGCTGAATAGTTATGATGTTTTGCCAAATAATTCCGCGGTTTACCTAGGGAGGACTTTAGCAATTATATCATTCGAAAGAAAATGTAAAACAAGATAAGGGTTTCAAATTTAATTAGAATCGACTGAATAGTTACAATATTATTGCCAAAAAATACAATCGCCAGCGGCTAAAAACGACAACTCGAGAAAGGCTAGAGAGATCTACAAGAGATACTAGATGCACCTCTCATGGAAGATGGAACAGTACACAGAGGATGGTTGGCCGTCAAGTCACACTCTCAGGGTGTTAACGGTCAGTTGAATTTTAGATTTTTTCTTGTGCCATAACAAAATTGAAACAAACGCTAAAAAGATATACGTTACAAATAAATTTCAAGGTGGGAGTGGTTAGTTTCAAAGAAATTTTGAACCACATACACGGACGTGTATGGCTGAAAAGTGGACTGGCATTACGTGCATGCTAATACTGAGTAATGTGGCTGCATTTTGTGATATTTTTTAGTCCATTTGTGAATTAATACGAAAGAGTTTTGCTATTAATGCATGCAAAAATCTTTCAGCCATATAATTTGTATTCTATTCTACAGTTTTCTATGATCTGAAGCAATTAGACCACATAAGTTGACTGTTGTTTTCTTTGAAATGTTGTGTCATCTTGCATGAATATATCAGCTTCATGCAAATGATTAAAATTCCAGCAAAATTTTTCCTAGAAATTATTTATGCATTTTACATTTACAGTTTACCCATTCTTTAGAAATATAGACTTCTATATCCGAACACACTTACCTAAACCTTGCCGAACCATGGAAGTGTATGTGGATGCTTAACTGTGTTAAATATTCAGCTAGGGACGTGCATAAATACATAAATCACAGTAATGAAGTTTTTCTCTGAATTTCATTATTTTTCAATGGGGTTGAGAAAATCAGTATATATCCTTACTATGAGCAATGGTTTTGTGCAAGTTTGCATGTATATGTCTGAAAAGGTTGCATTCGTATATCAATAAGACAAGTTGGGTTAATTTTTTTCAAGGTTTCCAGAGGAAGTGATATTTTCCAATACTTATCGATATATCTTTGGGTTTTTCGGCTAATACGAGAGGCGTTCAATAAGTTTTGCGAATCGGTAGGGCAAAACAGAGGAAAGGGGATGGCTGTTTGTAAGGGTGTTAGGAAAAGTTATGACAAGTAAGGACCTGCAGCCGCACGCTCCTGCCTCGTCTATTTAAGAAGCAGTAGCTGATCACAGATCGTCATTCACAAATTTTTCAACAATGGAGAAGGTTGAGCACCGCGCAGTGATCATATTTTTGACCAAGGAAGTCAAGAATGCAAAAGAGATCCATGAACGCATGGCTGCAGTGTACACCGACACCGCCCCTTCCTATGCAACCATTGCTCACTGGAATAGTGAGTTCCGCCATGGTTTGAGTCTCTTGAAGATGACCCCCGTCTAGGAAGCCCGTAAGAAGTGACCAACGAGGAAAATGTGGCCTGTGTGGAGAGGAGGATCCTTGAAAATCGACGGGTGAAGGTCCAAGAAATCGAGCGAGAACTTGGAATATCACATGGAAGTGTTATCAACATCATCCACGACAATTTGGCCATGACCAAGGTCTGTGTCCGTTGGATCTTTAGAAACCTCGTGGCCTATGATCGACTTCAACGTAGTCAAAGTCCACAAGGCCAGAGTTGCACAAGCTGCCCTGCGCGAGTGCGGATTCGAGGAGCTCAACCAGATCTGGCCCCTAGCGACTACTTTTTATTCCGCCAGCTCAAGGCTACACTGCGTGGACGCCGGTTTGGGGATGATGAAGATGTCCAGCTCACCGTCCAGGAGTGGATTGAACAGCAGTCAGGAGATTTCTGGTTGTCGGGAATTCGAAGCCTCAGGGACAAGTGGCGCAAGTGCATTCAAGTCGAGGGTAGTTATATTGAAAAATAATAAAACACTTTTCCTCATATTTCGTTTCCTTATATCCAAATTGCAAAACTTATTAACCGCCCCTCGTAATGGCAATCAAATAAAACCCAGTGACAAGTTAGTTTTACAATGATAGAAAGTGCTATTTAATATATTTACATTTGAAAGACCTTAACCACAATTCATTTTACACTGATGACGCCTTTAGATGATTCACGATAATCATTTAGCTTCAACTGATGTTTGTATTAATTAAGGAAATATTAAAATTAATCTTTGGAATTTTCAAATATCTTAGGGAAAAAATGCAAAGGCCAAACAACCACATCTGAAATACCACTCTATTAACAAAGAAAAAAGTACGAGTAATTCAATGGACAGCCCCAATCTTGCTAAATCTCGGGTTCGAATTTTAATGGGAGTAAAAGAACATTATTGTTCGTGGTCTCGTTTGTTAACAATGGTTACTTCCAAAGGAACTTGTGTAGTTATTTTATTTCGGGGACAAAGATACCTTTGGTATACCGAATTTATTGGTAACACTGTGTGAAAGCAACATGCACGAGACCGTTAAATAGTTCAATGAGACATGTATAAGAGAGCCGTGGAAGGATTGCTGGCGTTCATTGGTTGTTAAGAAGAATCAGCATTGTATTTTAACGAGTCGGCTTCGGAATCAAGTGGCCGCATGCTTACTCATGATTGGAAACCAGTGAGTTTATGTTCAGCGTTCGGTGAGCTCGCGAAAGAAAGCCATTTAGGATAGAATTCTGCAGGAAGTACAAGCATTAACTAGAAAAAAACTGGTAGAAGGGACAGAATCTTTGGAACTGTCCCCTATTTAATATTGGATAGTGGGAAGGATTTTCCTGGGAATTAGGTCGTGAGATTGACTCTAGTATTGGGAACTGGCCGGGCCTGTCTTTATAGGTAGATATTCGGAAGGATTGTCTTCCCCACTGGGCACTGGGAGCGATTGTCTTTAATATAGTGTGAACTGGAAGGGCGTGTCTTTAGTAATGGTCACTGGAAAGGGTTGTCTTTTCTAATGAACATTGAGAGGGATTGTTTTTAATTAAATGCGAATTGGGAGAGCTCGTCTCTACTAATGCATACTAGGAAGAATTGTCTCTATTACTAAGTACTTTGAACGATTGTCCTTACTACTGGGCACAAGGAGTCATTTAGATATATTTGTTTCACTTTCCTTTGAGTGGATCGTATTAGGCCAAATTTGAGAGCTTTAGATGTGCATCGACCATACTTTGTCTCAAAAGGGTTCAGTTTGATTTTTAAAATTCAAAATCATGGGTTAGTTTCTTACTATTGGTATAGATTATTAAGCACCCTCCCCCCCCAACTTGAGAATGTTGAATGTAAGAATGTAATGCAGGATTTATAATACGATGCTTTATTTCTCACCCTCTGACTTTACGCATCCGTATTTTGTGTTTATGCTAATACATACTTGAGCGTCATGGCACCTCAGTGTGATGATGTCTTAAGGGCGCCATTGTTGCTTTAATCTCCTTTTCGTTTTTCCATCTTAATATTTGCCTAGAAATTCAAGGCCGTCGTTTTATCTAAATTTATTCACTTAAACACAATAAAAGGAAGGAAATGACAAATTTAAATATGTGTATTCATCACAAGGAGCTAAATGGAAGTGGCTGATGCACTTTTTGCGATTTATGCCTCTCACTTTCGAGAACCCCGTCGACGCTTGTCCGTTTTGCAGCCCCTTCGCCTCCGCCGTCTTCGCGCTTTCTCTTCTCCGCACGGCGCTTCGTGATGGAACAAAGAGAGGAGTTGAGAGTGAAGTGCCACCTCTCCGCTGTCCACCAGCCCCTAAGTAGTTTCTATTTGAAAAAGTCATGATTTGCATCTTTCACACATTTTTACATTCGCGAATTTCATTTCCTTACGAATTTTTTTTTAATCTTCTAATCGAGGATGTCCTCGTTGGTTTCCAGCTTTTAGAAGAAATTCATAAATTAACCCCATCGCCATGGGTTATAAGGCGCCCACTTGAATAGGTTAAGGGGGTTTATAAATGATGGGTCTGTACAGGGTGACCCCACAAAAAACGGGCCCAACTTTCGATTGGCTTCATTTCTTAATTCCACAAAACATTAAGAAATGAAGCCTATTGAAATTGCGGGCCTATTTGGGGGGACCACTGAATAAGGTTTGTTGTTATTTATTATCTTTTTTACCTCTTCCTTCTGTTCCATTATTCGGAACTAATTGTGGACCCCTATAAAAATGTGCCGGTGTGAGGTACGAATGGTTGTAGTTTGGAGCATGTGTTGAGGTGTGTAGGGCTCTATCTGAAGTATGTCTCGAGGCGTGTTGGATTATGCCACGGTGGGTCAAAGGTTATTCTGGTATTTCTCAGGTTGAGTTGTGGTATAAGTCGAAGTGAGTTACGGTATATGCCGGGGTGTGTTGGAGTGCATGTGGAATCGCGTTGGTGTCTGACGGGGTGGTTTGGCCCTATGTTGTTGTGTGTTGGTCCTTATGCCGGTTTGTGTTGGGTTCTTGGGTTATGCTATGAATGAAGTTTAATGTTGCCAAATGGTCCATTTATAAAAGAGAAACATAGTTATTCTTACACAATTAATACATAGCACATAAGAAAGCAAAAGAAGAAAAGTTTCCTGGACTAATTGTGAATCTTGACCCAAAGAGAAATTGTCAATGCGTCGTACAATGCAAGAATGCTTAACAAATTTAGAGATTTAGACCAATGCACATTGCATATTAACGCCAAGACATCAATTTGACATTAGTAAATCCCTAGTGCGCCGAATATTGCAAAGCGGCTGTAGGTTGGGAATCTCTATAGAGCTGGCGATGTTAAAATAGCCCAGAAGCTTAATTTTTAGCCGCCCAAGATGATTCCTTGTTTTGTGTACACATCTATCAGTCAATAGCCACTTTAATGATGAGAGAATGAGACGTTGTTTCTTGGTAATCTTTACAGTATGTGTGGAAGCAATTGGGTTCCGTTATCATTCCAAAAACAATGTCGGTCGATTCCTCATCAAAGCTTCCTCACCTCTTCTTCCGGGCCGAGGTGTGCCCTAATAGAATAAAGGTAGTGGGGTAACAGATGTTGAAATGAGATGGAGAAAGGAAGTTGATTCCAGTTGACCTCCTTTTAGAGAATAGAATAAGATAATTCAATTATTGGACCCACTTATTTGGTATGGTTGACGGATTATCTTCTTTTTTTCTCGTGTAATAATCAATTTTCCCCGATTCTCAGCGGAAATTTTCGGCTTGGAATTTGAAAGTTAGAAAGGATGTTTGTCATCTTTGATAGCAGTGCGTTATGAAAATATAGAGCGGCGGTCCAAACAAAGTCTAAAGGGCTTGGCTTTATATAGGGGCAGTTACAAACATAAAGGAAAAGACGAGATTTAAATGCCTTCTGATTGTTTAATTAAAGTTACATTGCTGCAAACGGAACTTTATATTATTAAAACAAAACTAAATATATGGAAGATGCAGCAACTGAAAGGCTTAGAAGTACTATAACAAAATAGCTAGCAGAAAAATTGAGACAATAAGGGTTCTAAAACGGTTTAATAATATTTATTCAAATTTGTTCTTTACAATGGAAGAAGAAGCCAAAAGGGTAAACAATAGTTTAGGCATAATGAGAAGCGATTTCACACTAAAGGACATTTAGTGAAATGTTTTTCGTCCAAATGTTGATGACGAGAACAAATGGTCAGATGTTGGCCTTTTTCAATAATTGCAACTTGTTTGTAGGAATCATCGATGTAGGTGTTTGATTTAAAGAGTAAAAGGTTATAATAAATACAAGGCAAATAAGTTGATTGTTTTGGAATTACGCAAACAACTCCTAATTCAGTTGAAAGGAAAATAAGTTCAAGCGGGCAGACTTCGGATTTAATATTAAAAGCCTCCATTAAAAACAAACAAAGATGGAGTTCTAAAATGAAAGTCAAGATTTTTACGAAGAAAATGACTCGTGACGAGACATAAATAAACGCGATTTAAATTAGAAGTCAGCATGTTTATAAGGGATGAAATGTATTGTGCTCATAAACAGAGACTGGAAGTATGGATAAAGTTCAAACGCAGTTACATATGTGAGGCATTACTTAGAAAAAAATTATGCGCACAAACTGACACTTCAACCAACAAAAACACGCTGCTTATTCCCAAGTTTAAGTAGCAATCTAAAAAGATTTGAATCCATATGAAGATTCTAGCCAAACTTTACGAGTGGCTCGAAATAGAATTAAATATTTTAGAAGGAAAATTTTCTTTAACCGTTTCAGGCAATTCTCCTGTTTATAATTTCAATACATGCTACGATATTTATTTTAAAAGGTCGGGATAAAGCTGAGGAAAGGTAATTTAGAAAACATCTCAATATTTGGATATTTTTTTATTCCACGTTTCAAATGAGAAAGAGAGAATTATAAAGAGAAAGAGAAAGAAAGAAAGAGAGAGAGAAGGAGAAAGAGAAAACGAGATAATGAGAGAACGAGAGAAAGATAGAATGAGAGAAAGAGAGAAAAGGAGAAAAGGAAATGGGGAGAAGAGAAGAAAGGGAGATGGGGAGAAAGAGAGAAAAAAATTATAGATGGAGATAAAGAAAAGATAGAAATGGAAAAAGAGTAAGAGAAGTAGAAAAGGAGAAAATGACAGAGAGAAGGAAATTGATATAGAGACAGCGGAGATGGAAAGAACAAAAGAAATAATATATTACCGTCCAAAACTAGGAAACAAATAAAAAACTCTACCTTTTTTTGAAAATACTCACTTAATTTTTATAACATTTGCACAAATTATGGTAATTGTTTATTTCTAGGTGCACTATTTTCTAGCGATTTATTGGCTATTTCCTAGCTACCTTTTTTGCCACACTCGCTTCATTGTTTTGAGCCAATGAAAGCTACTTTTTTTTTAGATACGTTAGGTAAGTAATTTTTTTTTAAGTTTATAAGTTACTTATTAACGTAAAAAGACTTAACTTAACCTAACCTAAGGTTAGGTTAAGTCAGGTCTTTTTCTATTGTTATGTGAGGTCTCTTTATTTTTATAATTTACTTACGTCAGGCTGGTGTGTAAAGTTTTGTTGCGACGATCTAGAATGCGTGGATAAGCTCTTTCATGCATATATATTTTTGTTCGAAAAAAAGCGGTTGCCACAAACCAAAAAATCACCATCATTTGTTTAACCGAAAGCCGCGAGCCAGCGAAAAGTCCCGTTACGTGTGGAAGATTTGAATCTGCACCGTTTTCTATTTTTACCCGCTTCAACGAACGATTTTGTCACACCGGTTAAAAAAAACTTATTTAACACTAAATTCCGAGTTACATGTCGGGCCCTCGCTCTCGGATTTTATTAACTGATGGTTCACTAAAAGTTCTATGATTTTATCGTGGTCGGTTAAACCCGAGCCTAAATGTTGGACAGAAATCGAGCACACATTACACGCAGTTGGCCTTGTGAAAAATCTGTACGACGAGGCCTGCACTCGAGTACTTATACCATCCACGCGGAGGGAAAAGAATCATCAATTTCAAAAGTCAAAACAACGAGCAAGTGCGTTTTTTGTAGGTCAAACCTTTAGTAATAAACCATCTATACCTAATGGATTGTTTTGCAACTATAATAAGAAATAGTGCCGTACAAAATAGTTTGTTAAAATACTAAAAAATAGAGAGTAACGACAAAAAAAATAAAAAAAGGCTTTTTATAGTTCGATATCAGCTTCACTCGGCGAACACAAATCAATGAAAACAGTAACAAGGTCTGCTGACCAAATGTCGCGTGCTCTCACCTATTTTGATTTATGACCTCACGACCTTCAATGCTTTAAATAATTCTCAGACTAACCTTGGGAGGACTTTGGCGATTACATCATTCGAAAGAGAATGTAAAACAACATATGGACTTCAGATTCTGTTAGAATCAGCCAATAGTTATGATGTTTTTGCCAAACAAAATATTTCCTGGGCAAACATTGGGAGGACCTTGGCAATTATATCATTCGAAAGAGTATGTAAAACAATTATAACGTTAAAATTCTGTTAGAATCGGCCGAATAGATACAATGTTATTACCAAAACAACAATAAAGCAAAACGGGGACAGACTGACATTGTGAGTAGATATAGAGTCTCCTGTGACTAGACTCGGACGCGACTAAACCGTGATTTCATTTAAAATTAAATCAAAATAATAAATAGTGTCAAGCCTAATTTTGGGGGGAGTGATTAATAATCAACTTCAGAAAAAACCGTGAAAATAAAAAAATCTTACTTCTTACCCGTCTTTAGAAGCACAAATGAAGCTGTAAAAATAAACGTTTATGATTGGCCAATGACGGTATTTAATACAGATCGCTGATTGGCCAGTGGTCATATGTTTAATAACAGCTTCCCTGTATTTCGAACTTGTACTGATAGTATTACTCTTTTATCATTACGGCAAGACGAGTTAAGATCGATAACTCCTTCAGAACGCAAGTTATCCACTGAAAAGGTAAAGGATTGACACTATGAAATTTCGAAGCATTGTAATTGGTGAAGAAGTATGATTTCACAAATAGTTTAGTTCCATAGGATCGATAAGTTATTTTATTGTAAACGAGAGCATTTATGAATTGCAGAATTAATAAATGATACATCAGAATTGCTTAATTAGAAGCCCTCTAATGCATCCTATTTTCAAAAACAATTATTAAAAGTAATTGAATTTCATGTAAATTTCTAGTACCATCTCGTAAAAATTTCATTTGTCTCTGATCTAATATTTAAGGAATACGTGTCAGAAAAATACAAACATATCAGATTCTGATAAGTTCTATAATTTTAATGACTGTCACATTATTGCATGAATCAATTTAATCGAAGTGTTTAATTGTTTCTGCCGTGTTCGAATGCTTCTTGACTGTACGATAACTTAAGACTAACAAATTTTATTTCAACAAACCATTTCCTGATCATCTTTGAGCTCATTTCTCTTCATTATCTTTCATTATTTTCGTCTCGGTCTTTCGAACTATTCTTTGAAGTCTAGATAACCTCAAACTTAGATAACCAATTCTTGTTTTTTTTCTTCAGATTATTGGAGGTTCTGTGCCCGTTAAGAGTGTGCCTCTGGACAGCCGGATTTACAGTCTCGGTCTGCTTTGGGATCCTGTGCAAGGAAACGGCCATCACCATTATTCCAGTCTGTATTCTGTGGGACTTCCTCATTTTCATGGGAAAAGTAAACAACAAGTAAGCTTGACGATGTTTGAAAGGGGTTTGTTTACACATGAACCCTTGGGAGCTTCACTTAATTTTTTCTATGTCCACAATGTCAAATGTTTTGTTAGAGACAGTTTTTGGTTCTTTGCCCATTAGTGCCCAGCGTATGAATTATTATGTGCTTTATCTTATTAAAGAAATATTATTAAATAATATTTTAGAAAATTTTTCCAATGTTTCTTTTCTTTAAAGTCAATAATTTTTCAAATGACATCGGCCAATATTTTCTCATACCAATCAATATTTGGGCAGAAATAATTTAATTAAAAATAAATCCTGAGAAAATAATTGTGCCCACTAATGGGTGGGCTGTAAAGATATGGACTATTAAATTACATCATTTCTGTTTGTATGGTAGCATACAACACCCCAAAATTATATTACAAGTTCAAACAACCTGCAGAATTATTTTTTTTGAGAAAATCAATCTCTTAATGACTTTTCCATTCGCTGTTTTATGCTGCATATCTACTTTAAAAACGAAGTTTAAGCAATGGAAAGAACAGTGTTACCTTAATAAAGTCTTTGTCTACTCTCGTCTACTCTATTGTCTACTCTTAATTTGAGGATCGCCCCAGATTTTCAATCCTATAAGATTGAGCAGTGTCCACATCCTAGGGCCCGATAAGTGAATTTTTCGGCATCTAAACCACTTCTTCACAATTCTTGAGAAAACTGCGGACAATATATTGAATAGTTCTAATAAGTTGTTTGACTTCACTAGTTTGTATCCCATTTATCTTAATTTAATGATAAAGTTCAGCTACTTTTTTATTTATTTAGCTACAAATATGCATACATTTATATTCCATTAAAATAAAATTGCAATTTGGTTTTAGTAAATAATTTCAGCAATTATGTATTAATAAGGAGTGACTTTTCTTATCCGAAAGAAGAAATAGAATTGACTGCTGGAAAATACGACTTAAAATGGTTTATTTTGGCCTTCTGCTGGCAGAAGATTTTCTCTCATGAAAGCTCACAATCGGATACAAAATGGCGCTCTTTGTAGCTTCACCTAAAGTTGAATATATGATGACCACAAATGAGTAATTGATTACGAGACTTGTAACAAACGAGGAAATCGTCAGATGGTGAGACTTTATGATACTAATAGGGTAATTGTCGGATGGCGAGAACAAAGAGGAAATTCCGTGTATTCAGACTTATTTACGAGAAATATTTCGCATCATAGACATGCTGCTTGATAATGTTGACCAGCAAATCGTAGGAATTTGTTTTTAACCTCTTCCGACACATATATTGACTGTAAGAGTACTATCCTCTCGATTCCTCTCTTTATAGTCTTTATTTAAGGATTATTTCCTAATAGTCAAATTAATGTCATGGCATTAAATTAAATTTTATGTCTAATATTATTAAAAAAAAATCTCAGAAATAATATTATTAATATAAGCTAAACACTAAACAAATTTATAAGTTCATTGTAAAAGGTGGGGGAAACTGTCAAAATTTATGGCCAGCATATGCTTGTTTCCAACTCTCTTTGACTTGTAAAAGGAAGATATTTCTCTACCTTTTCTTTATAGAAAATTGAAATTACGCCAAAGCAACTAGCCACACTTTGGCAGATATTTTTTCAACATGTCCTTGTAAATGAAGTAGTGAGATAAGGTGAGTAAAAATAAGTGGAAAGGATATATGGTTGGTAATCAAATCAGAAGACAAGGGATGTTTATACTACATTTAACACCTCCTGGCAGGATGTAAACAGGGAAGAAATATGTAATTCCTTTGTAGGAATATCTTATGAGATGAGAAGGTAGTAGAAAAAATACATTAACAGGAACAGAAAGAATAAAGAATAGCAAAAGTTGAAGACAACAACTGCAGTAGCAGACATCATTAACCCACAAATTGTACCGTGCCACCAGGGTGATAAAAGTCCAAACTTAGATAGGAACGGGCAGGAAGGAGGTGCTTTTTAGGCATTGACTCAGCGGGCTCTAGGCATAAAATGCATCCATATATATGAGGCAGACCATATGCAAACGAGATGGGTTCAAGGTCAATGCTGATGCTAAAATGGAGGGACATAGTCAATGGCGTAGCGAGGGATTTGGGGGCCCCGGAGCATTATCTCCTTTGGGGTCCCCCAAAATACGAATGTTTGATATCATGAATAACATGAAAACAACTCCTGTAATATTTCTTTCTTAATTTTTAAGTAAACACATGGCGCATGGAGCTATAAAAACACCTAAAGAATACAGAGAAACATAAAAATTGGAAACTCCTGATTAAGACTGATTATATGAAAAGGGGGCCTGTAGCACAAATTGGAAACTCCTGATTTAGACTGATTATATGAAAACGGGGCCTGTAGCAAAAATTGGAAACTCCTGATTTAGACTGATTATAAGAAAACGGGGCCTGCAGCACAAATTGGAAACTCCTGATTTAGACTGATTATATGAAAACGGGGCCTGTAGCACAAATTGAAAACTCTTGATTTAGACTGATTATATGAAAACGGGGCCTGTAGCACAAATTGGAAACTCCTGATTTAGACTGATTATATGAAAACGGGGCCTGTAGCACAAATTGGAAACTCTTGATTTAGACTGATTATATGAAAACGGGGCCTGTAGCACAAATTGGAAACTCTTGATTTAGACTGATTATATGAAAACGGGGCCTGTAGCACAAATTGGAAACTCTTGATTTAGACTGATTATATGAAAACGGGGCCTGTAGCACAAATTGGAAACTCTTGATTTAGTCTGATTATATGAAAACGGGGCCTGTAGCACAAATTGGAAACTCTTGATTCAGACTGATTATATGAAAACAAGACCTGTAGCAACGGCATCAGAAAAATTGCACTTATAACTAACTTCTACTTCGCTTCATCATTGCTTGAGCTAATATTTGTCTCTATTTTTATGGGCATCTCTTTTTAACCATTTTATTAACTGGTTTTGTCATTCAAAAAAGGCATGGTACACTTGTTTTGGGCTACCTTCCAATAGGGGATCGAGGTAACCTTTAAATTTGTGCCCTCTCTGACCCCCCATTAGCTAGGCCACTTGACATAGTGACACAAGGAGAAGAGAGGGAAAGTGTGTGTCCGCTTGTATGTGTTTGATAAAAAGAGAGAGACAAAAACGGAGATAGTGTGTGTGTGTGTGTGTGTGTTTGAGAGAAAGAGAGAGAGAGTGTGAGGGATAGAGAGAGGGAGAGTGTATGAAGGCGTGTGTTAAAGAGTTTGTTCGAGAAAGTGTATTAGATTTTTTTCATTTAGGAATCCATCTGGCGACATTCTACTAGGGCAAAACTAGCCGTAATCATCTTACAGCCTAATCCTAGGTGAGATTAAAAAACAATCAAGAAACAAGAAAATAGTAAATAACAAAGATACAAAAAGAAAGCAAATAAACAAGAAAAAATAAGCCTAAAAACAAACACAAGAAGGAAGCAGCTCCAGGGTCGAAGGGAGGCCAGTCTCCCCCCGGTGAAGGAACATACAACCAAGAGAGTCAAATGAAAAGGAGGAGGCCAGCCTCTTTCAAAAAGTCAGAGAGTCAACGCGTTTATGTACAAGAACCTCTCCCGAGTACAAGGGACAAGAGAGAGCGACTTCGATTCTCCCGACACGGGGAGAGTTAACTTTCGCGAGGATTACCCAGAATTGGGTCATCGTAAATAAGTTTCGGGCGAGCGTTCCATCTAGTGACGGAGCGTCCCGCGAGTGTACCCAATTCGGAGATGAGAGAAAGAGAACTTAAGCCGTCGCGGCACTTGGGGGGTAGGTCCATGGAAACAGTCGTGGCGGAATGGAAAGTAACTTTAATTACTCTCGGCCGTCTTCCATCTTTTTGGCCAAGTAAGTAGGGGGTCTGTCCTGATTCATGTCAAATGGTCAGTGTGGCGAAAAGCCAAACACTGGTCTGGTCGCCCAGTCCTTGCAGACACTTTGGCATTCGTAGCGGCGCACTCAATCACCGCAATTCCCACATGTCCACGAACCCAGCAGAAGATAATCTCGACACCCATCCGACCAGGGGCAACCGTAGAATCACAGATACTGCGAACCAGGGGTTGTGAAGATTCCAATACCCCGAGAGCACTCTGTGCTTTGTGACTCGATATAGATTCTAATTAATTCTCCGAGCCAGGCACGAGGCTTTATCTCCCTTAGTAAGCAGTGTATTGCAACCAACTCGACCATGAAGATAGACGCAGCGCCTGGTAGAGCCCCGCTGACTTCAAACTGAGGGGATACGCACAGGAAACTGACCCCCTTCTGGGACTTTGAGCCACGCGTATATAGTGGCACGGATCCAGCTTGACACGTAATGTGCTCAAAAAACGGCTGAACACAATATTCCAGGCGCTGAGGAAGCTTTTGGAGTACAGGCGTGGCGGAAAATAGTCAAAGGCGGTTACCTCTATCGTGGCGTCCTGGGCAGAACAAGAGGCGCCACCGGCCCCAGTGTTACACCAAACTCTCGAAAGAGTTTACTAGTAATAAACCCAAAGGGTTTAGGGTATGAGTGGCGTCTCTCTGCGGCGTAGGCACCGTTAAGATTGGCTGCAGAAGTAGTGAAAGCCGTTGGCAACTTAGGGAGGTGCCGGACTCGCGCCTACAGGTGCATAATGAAGTGTGCACGGCACAGAGCAAGTGAAATCTCCTCAGCATCGACAAGTAGTCTCTCAATGGGAGTCGGGCAAAGGGCACCAGTTACCAGGAAGTGACCTGTATGGTGAATTAATCCACTCGCTACAATACTCACTCAAAGGTGGATACATAATTATAGCATCCGTTGCCAAGCTGCGAACGAAAATAGGATCGATAGAAAAGCAAGGCACTCGCCCTATCAGCACTCTATATGCTGAACTTCACTGAACGAGGAATTTCCATGGTACGAGTACAAGAGAGCCTAAGACTGCGAATATGTCCTCTCAGGTGAGGCATCGCTCTAAATCCAGCACTTTCAGGTAAAACTCGTTTAGTAAAAAGCCCGCTCGGGCTGGAGCCGTGGTTGACGACAGAAATGCACCACCTTACTCTTCGCCAAGATAAACCGATCATCTGCGATTAGGCATTGAGCGAGATGCAGTTCGATTCCTCTCGGAGTTGACGATCCAGAGTTGGCATCTAGGCCGCACCAAAAGTGATCAAAAAGTTGTCCACGAAGAGTGTAGCAAGAATATCTTCCGTCAGCACCGAGGCCACTTCATTGGTGCGCTGGGCAAAAATTGTCACACTGAGAGCACTTCTCTGCTGGACACACTTTCCTGCTCAATTGGGCAAGAACGTGGTCTCCCCACGTGTACGCGCAATCGACGATATCGCAAAAACTCCGAAATGAAGATTGCGAGGTGCACCCTCGACCCCATCGTGTGGAGAGTCTTCATGATTTCCTATCGAGATGCGGTATCATAGTTATTCCCCTGAACGAAAAACCCCGTGGATAGTGCAGTCTACGAAGGTATGCCTTGCATACGACTTTTTTTCAGTTGAAGCAGAGTATCCGATGTAAAAGGAGCTTGCCGAAGCCGCACTGTGTGGAAGAAAGGTGGCCTCCGCTTTCCAGGGAAAAGGCTAGTCTAATAATTACCAATTTTCCATCAAATTGCACACGCAGAAGGTTAGAGAGATTTAGCGGAAACCTGTCTTGGTAGAGTGATCGCTCCCCGATTTGGGAATTAGATCACAATAGCCATTTGTCAGCAATCTGTGGGGATACCATCTGTTCAGATCCTGTTAATCAAATCTAACCGAAAGGTCATCCCTCACTCCCCTAGGTGATAAGGTATGGGATACGGAACATCGTCCGGACCAAGGACGGTGTCCGCGCACGAAGCAAAAGTGTCATGCAACCAACTCAATGTATACATGTCGTTGAAGAATTCTCCGCCTCTGCAGATAATTTCCAATTAGCGGCCTTCAGTGATATTACGACGTCCATTGAATACTGGCAGAACAGCTTCTCGGCTAGAGAATGCGGAGTGCGGTCAAAAAAACTCTACCATGGAAGCGGGGTCGAGATTGCGATCCCATGTTCCTGGAGAATTGGAGGAGGGTAATTCAAGGGCTTGACCCGAATCCTTTTGACTTGCTTCCACACCACTGATAGAGTGGTATTCCAGTTAATTGAAGACACGCATGCCTGCAAAAATGAGCTGTCGGTGTGATTCGAAACATAAAGGAACATAGTCCTAGCAGGACGAAATTGAGTGCCAGTGAAATCGTTCGGGCTGTGCTTTTAGCGCATGTTGTCATAACGCTTCTGTTTGAGTTCCATTTCACACTCGGATGACCAACAAGAAAGCGGTCGCCGTGCAAAAAGGCCGAATATTCCACGAATATGGAACAGAGCGCCCGTGCCAAGCACCTCCGTGGGTGTCTCTCAGGCAGAATCTCTCTAAAAAATGATAATTAAATGGGAATGAGACTACCTCTCACCCCAAATCAGGATGTGCATCTGGGAAGCACACGAGTAGATCAAGACAGGAAAATGAAGTGTTTTTAGGTTAATGATGAGCAAACTCATACACATTTAGTACACGTACCTCCAGCTCGTCACTGGAATTGATCATGAAGTTCCTCCAAAGTGGATGTCTACCATTTAAATTCCAGAACAGTAGAAAGGGCCTCGGTAACCATGCCACGAAGCGGCGGAAGTTCCCCGCCGGGTGTAAATGGTGTATCCTCCTGCCCGGCCCCTATCTCGTGTCAACGGCGTCGCAAAACCCTTATAAATCGCGCGGGTGGGCAGGAGGCACGCGTCCAGCATGGTCTCTTGCAAAAAGATTGTTAACGAGAAACAGGAGGAGACAAGCCTTCGCAGGTCTTCCCAGTTGGCCCGAAGTCCAGGGCAATTCCATTGAAGGAGTATGCCCCCAGGCCTAGCTCGGAGGAGATGCGAGTGCCCTCTTCTAAGAAAAAACACTCACGGGAATGGCCGTACGCTCCTTCCGCCTCGAAACATTAGGGGTGAGGGGGGGGGGCAGAAGCAGGGGAGCCTTTATTGGAGAATCAACCGTCGCCGATCCACCCAACTCAGTACTGGGTGTGAGCGTAAGAGCCGAAGCTCCTCAGCTGCTGTTATACTTTCGAGGGTCAGGCTTAGGATCCCCGGAAGACGGCCTTACGACCACCTTCTTGGGTTTTGCTTCCTGTCAGTCTAACGACTAGGTGGAGGTACGCTGCCGTTTTGGCTTAAAAAACCCTTGAAATTGGGGGATGGGGAAGAACCCTGGTTATATTAGAGGCTAGGTATGAGCCCTTTCTGCCGCCAGCTCTACCAGGGAAGCACCCAGGCTGAGTAGAGCCCACAGAAGGGTTTCGAAGAGGAGCGGAAACGACCTTGTTCGTAGGCCTGGAGGGGCCAGGAACAGAGGCAGCCTATTTTAAAATTTAGGCATAAGACGTCACAAGCAGCGCCGGCTTCGCTAGGACCAAGTCCTTTCACAATGAGAGATGGTCCGTAGTTTGAACGGTCAAGATTTTGTTTCCAGGAGAGACGCATCACATTGATTCGAAGGAAAGTGGTGCGGCTCTACACAATGGACGCATTTGTTCTTACACAATAGAGAATTATCCTAGTGGCCTTGTAGCAACTTCTACAGACTTCGGGTAAACGCGAATTTGCTTGTCTACAGGAGCGATTCCTATAGCTGAAGCGATGGCAGTAGTAGCGCCTCTATAGTAGTGGTCACGAATGCCTTTACTCGGTAGCGATACCAACCGGCACGCACTGACTCAGGGGGCCTGCAAGGGTGAAATGTGAAGAAGAGAAAGGAATGGGTATCGAAGCTCCTCACTGATAGACCTTTTATAAGGTTATGTCATCTATGGATTAGTCAAAAGTTCCCCCCCAAAGACCACTCCTTTTACAAAGTTCATGGACAAGGTTCATTCACATCTGCCTTGCAAACCACGAGAATACTTTGAGAATCTGGAAAAAACAGTCAAAAGACAGAGATTGGAAAATGACAAGAGTGCAACGTTTGACCAACGCTCAGCAGCATTAGCTAGTTTTGAAGTGGCATGGTTGGTTGCTCGAAATAACAAACCACATAATTTTGGTGAAGACTTAATCAAACCGGCGGTTGTGAAAATGGCAGAAATAATGTGTGGGCAGAAAGTAGCTAAACAACTGAATACAGTGCCTATGTCTGCAAGAGTTATTAAAGAAAGAATTTCCATTTTGGCAGAAAATGTGGGAGAACAAGTGATTTCTTAAGTAAAAAAGAGTAAAGAGTTTACCATTCAACTTGATGAGACTACAGATGTCAGTAGAAATTTGCAGCTGATGGTATACGTTCGATACAGGGGTTCTTAAGAAATTGAAGAAGTGTTGCTATGTTCTCCTCTTGAGTTGAGAACTCGTGGTATTGATGGATGTGTTGAATAAGGTTGATGCATACTTCAAAAAACAAAGTGTTGATTTAAAGTGGGAAGATTATATTGCAGTATCAGTTGAGGAAGCTCCTGCCATGCTTCGTCACGTCACTAGTTTTGTGGCTTTGACCAAACAACAGAATCCAAATATTCAGGTCATCCATTGTATGATACATCGCCAGGCATTAGTTGTAAGGGATTTGGAACCAGAAGTGGAAGCTGTGTTCAATGATGTAATTAAGATTGTCAATGTTGTAAAAGGGCATGCACTAAACACGAGGATGTTTCGTGATTTATGTGAGGATAGAGAGGCTAAATATTCAACCCTTCTTTTTCATACGAAAGTGATGTGGCTTTCACGCGGAAATGTCCTGAATAGAGTCTGGGCTCTTCAAACCGAACTTGAAATATTTCTGACTGATCAAAAACACACACTTGCAGAGAAGTTCAGAAAATCAACCTGGCTAGCTCTTCTTGCATACTTAGCTGACATTTTTGGGTATGTAAATGCGCTGAACAAGGAATTGCAAGGAAAGAAAATTAATCTCATCTTAGCAAGGGAAAAAAAATTCAGCATTTGTACCAAAAAGTAAATGTCAATAAGATTGCTGTTTTTCCAAATCTGGCAGAGTTTTTGGAAGAATGTGAAGACTGCAGCCTTAGTGACATAAAGAAATCAGTCACAAGGCACCTGACCAAACTTAGGAATAGGTTCTGTGACTACTTTCCAGAGCTTGATTCACATAGTCAGCTGGGTTGTAAATCCCTTCAAATGTGAACTGCCTAAAGAGCCTAAAAGATTGACAGAAGAGCTTATTGAACTGCGTTCCAACATTGAAACAAGCATGGAATTTGAGACCAAGGATAACCTCTCAAATTGTGGATGTCAAAAGCTGCAAAGGCTTATAAAACTGCACATTTGAAAGCAACTAAAATGCTGCTACCTTTTGCAACAACCTACCTTTGCGAACAAGGTTTTTCTACCCTTGTAAATCTAAAAACAAAATACAGAAACCAGTTGGATCCTGAAGACAGCATCAAAGTAGCAGTGACATCAAAAATCCCTGATATTGAAATTGTTGTATCAAAGATGAAACAGTATCATTTTTCCAAAGCCTGAGGGAGCTGATATATTTAAGTTTTCAATAATATTTTCATTATTTATATTTGTGTACCATTCTCATACCAGAAAGGGTAAACATTTTTTTCCCATAATAGTGGATTCAAAAACATTTTCCTATTTTGTTTTTTGTAGAAATTTTAAATACATGATAGTGACATAGTCAATAATATTACTTGTGTGCCATATAATGCTAAAGAGTGACAGTTTTATTTCTGTTTATAAATATATAATTTCCTACAATTTGTTCTTGTGTGCTATTTCTATGCCCCCCAAAGACGGACTTTTATTTCCTAATGATAGATGACATAAAAAATTAAACATCATCTCAATATAAATTTTTTTGTGTCTGTATTATCCATGATTTTTATAAGTAAATTGGTTTGTCCCCCAGAGTAATTCAAAGTCAGGGGTAAATTCATTTTACTACAAATTCCTTTGGGGTAACACCCCCCAAAGTTACCCGACCCCTGATCTAGGGGGTGGGTGGGGCGTGTGGCCATTCCTCCAACCCCAAGACATTAACGATCCCATTCGAGATTCCCTCCGTCACAGTCAAGTCTCTGACCGTCGAACTAACCAACCTTCATCGGTGGAGATAGGGAGACATTCACGCAATGTCAAAATGCATGATTGCAGGACTGCAGGATGCACGCCCCGAGACGTCACTCTTTCCATTGTCCTCCCCAGATGTTTTCCCTCTTGGTCGCTTCCAATGGGAGCTTTCGATTCTGGGCCGCCTTCCGACTCTCTTGGCAGTTCCCTGTGATTGATTAGGAGGAGGGGCTTCAATGTGTCGAATGATGGAGTCATGCATGGGCGACTCCATAGAAGGGGGTGAGGGAAAAGACTTTGATGAGTAAGGAGTAAGATGGTTGGAAGGATCCTTGAGAAACCACGAGGTGGGGGGGGGAGTACCTTCTTTTAGGAGGTGGAGCGGCCCGAGAGCGGCTCCAAAGAATGCAAAGGAGGAACCCCGTTGCCGCATAACGATAGTGAGAGGAGAGCCCTCGACCAGTCAATTTGCCTCATTCTCCCCGACATCTAGGGAGGATGAGGCCGCGCTAGGAGGCTGATCTGGAAAGCGCCTCAAAGTAGACACTAAGACCTCCCTATGAGTGTGGGGGAGGTTAAGAGAAAAGTCTCCATAGGATCAGAAATCCCAGAATGGGATCATTTACACAGAATTTCTCCTGGTCTGACTTTGATGGGCTTGGCCAACCCGGCCGGACATTTAGGCGAAATTGTCCGGAATTTGACCATAAAGGGAGGTGCCAACGTGACCACCTTTTATGTTTACTGGATGAAGGGGAGCAGAGTCAATGGCCGCGCACCTAATACTTGCCCTAGTCAGGGGGCGTTCGGCCTCCTCAGAAGGAAGGGACCTCACAGTCTACATTGCCACTCGACTAAGGCTCATAAGAGGACGGAAGTGCGCCGGGCAGCCAAAACCTCTGTGGGTAGAAGAACAATTATGCAAGTGGGTATGGGGTAAGGAGAAGTAGAGAGAGAGGGGCGGGCCCTCTAACGAGTAGGGTGGGTGATCACCTATTATTACCATACCCTGGTGCTAAGTGATTGGAGAAAACGTTGAGTGGAGAGTCGTAATGATAATAATAAATAATACTTATAAAAAATAATAGTAAATAATAAATAATATTAAGAATTTATACTAATAATAATTAATACTAATCATAATAAATGATTATAATAAATAATAATAATAGATAATGATCAATAATAATAGCATATCATAATAAATACTAATAGTAATAAAAAATCATACAAAATAATAATAATAAAATTAATAATACTAATAATAAATAATGATAAATAATAATTGTATATCCTAATAAATACTAATACTGATAAAAAAATCATACTCAATAATACTAAAAATAAATAATAATAATGATAATAACAATAATAATAACTAATAGTAAGTAATAATAATAAGAAGGATAAAAAAATACTAATAATAATAATAATGATACTAACAAAAAAGTAACGTAGTGTTGAGAGGCGGCGAGGGCAAAGCGCACCGACATCTCTCCCAGGCGCCATCAGAGATTTCAAGTCAACCTAGGCTTGAAATCTCTGGCTGGGAGGACTTACAGCTCCTCCAGATTACAATTCACAGGGTAGTCCCCCAATGGGGAAGGGCATTAGAGATAATGTGAGTGAGAGGGAGAAAGTGTTGGTAAGAGAGTTAGCATGTGAGAGAGATTGTGCGAGAGAGAGTGTGTATGAGAAAATGTGTAAGTGTGTGTGAGAGAAAGTCAAAGAGAGAGAGAAAGTCAAAGAGAGAGAGAGAGAGAGAGAGAGAGAGAGAGAGAGAGAGAGAGAGAGAGAGAGAGAGAGAGAGAGAAAGAGTGTAAGCTACAGCTTGTGATTGAGAGATTTCTAAAAGAGAGTGAGAGAGAGAATTAGAGTGATGTGTGTGTGTGTGTGTGTGTGTGAATTAGTTTCAGCGAGAGTGGAAGAGTGTTAGTGAGTGAGAGTGAGTTTGATAAAGTGTCCGATGAGTTACAAGGAGTTACAAGGAAAGAAAGTACCCTAGGAGACCTTACGGTCCATTCAAAGCGGGTACCTTTAAACAATTGAGGCTGCTCAATTGTTTTGAGTCCATAAATGGCCACTTTTCAAGATTTTGTCTAGTCTTGACTTGAACTGGTCAACAGATTCACTGTTGACAACTTCCATTCGAAGTCCGTTCCACTTATCGCAGATACTGCAAGTGAAAAAATTTCCACACAGATTGCGGTTGTAACGCTTCAGTTCAAGTTTGAAGCCATGATTGCACGTTCTGTTCTCACTCAGTGTGAAAATATCCCGGTAGTCAACATTGTCGAACCCTCGAAGTATTTTGAAAACTTCGATGAGCTGACCTCGCAGTCTACGGGTTTACAGCGAGAACAGATCTAATTCCCTTAGTCTGCCCTCATAACTTTTATGTCTCGAGAACTTGAGGTCGCTAGTGATAGTAACACCCAAGTCCTTCTCAGTGTCACTCAAATCAAGGGCAGTTCCCTTAAGGAAGTACTGAGATTTGGGGTTTCGGTAGCCGATATGCATTATTTTGCATTTGCCCACGTTAAAAGGCATTTGCCACGTGTCCAACCACTCCCCAATCCTTTCAAGTTCCTCTTGGAGGCTGGCAGTGTTCCTCTCCTTTGCCACATTGATACCAAGCTTGGTGTCGTCGGCAAATTTGGAGATTTTGGCAACCATGTCACGGTCCATGTCGTTGAAATAGATAATAAACAGTAGTGGTCCCAGGACGGAACCTTGAGAGACACAACTAGATACGGGCGTCCATTCAGAGGCCCGACCATTCACTACTACGCGTTGCCATCTGTCACTTAGCCAGCTCTCTATCCAACCTGCTAACTTACCGCCTATGCCCTGCGCACGCACTTTCCGGAGAAGGCGGCGGTGTGGTACATTGTCAAAGGCCTTTTGGAAATCAAGGTACACAACATCCACCGCCTTGTCGCGATCATGCTCAATGAACACGAAGTGAAAGAATTCCACAAGGTTCGTCAGGAATGACCGTTGCCTTCAGAAGCCGTGCTAGGAACTCTTCAGTAGCAGGTTTGACTCTAAAAAAGACGTTATCTTGTCCACTATCATGCTTTCCATGAGTTTACCGACTATCGAAGTCAGACTGATAGGTCGGTAGTTTGACTGATGGCTGGGGTCTCCTTTCTTGAAGATCGGAGTCACCTCCGCCTCACGCCAGTCTCTAGGAACGCATCCGGTACGGATTGACATGTTAAAGATAGCGCACAGATGTCGTAATACTTCATCACACACTTAATTCAACACCTTAGATAGAAACCCTTCCGGTCCTGGGGACTTATTCATCTTTAGGTCAGCGATCTTTTTCTTTATTTCACCTTCGGTGAAGTCCATTACCTCCAGCTTTTCTCCCCGAGTAGGAATTCGTGGGCTGTGGGGTAAGACCACACTCTTGAGTAAACACTGAAGAGAAGTAGTCATTGAGCAGGTTAGCATTTTCTGCATCTGACTGAGTTAATGCACCCTCGTCGTCCACTAAGGGCCCAATCCTACGATGGATTGTTTTACGGCTATTTACATAGCCGAAGAACTCCTTGGAATTCTCCTTGCAGAGTCTCGCCACTTGGAGTTCCTCAGACCGCTTTGCCACCCTTATGCTGGACTTCACTTCTCTGGCTAGCCTCCGGTACTCGTCAAAAGCACCCGAGATCTTCGATCGCCGGTACCCATTTCTCTTCTCCCTAAGCAGTTGGCCGATTTCTCGATTAAACCACTTTGGTTGAACAGAAGACCGATGGAGGCATTTCAGAGGGATGCAACTTGATTGAAGACTCATGAACTTATTTTTTAAATTGTTCCACGAATTTTCAACATCTTCGAATACCGCTAGCCTTACATCAGTCAGTCCAGCACAAAGGCTTGCAAAGTCTGCTCTTCTCAAGTCAAGTTTCCCTGATTGAATGGCAACAGACCTTACCTTCGGGATCTTGACGGTAAATCTAACTAGCTGGTGATTACTGCCACCGGGTTCTTCGCCTACAGAGACATCTTCAACGATATCATCCTCAGAGGTGAAGACCAAGTCGAGGATATTGTCTCCTCTCGTCGGTTCTCTGACCCATTGAGTGAGGAACTCGTTGTTGGCGCACTCCAGAAGTAGCGCGCTCTCGCCACAGGCTGCTCTGGTTTACCAGTCAACTTGTCTATTGAAATCGCCCATAACAATGCCCACTCTGCCTTGAACAAGCTCACCCAGCAGCTGGTACAGTTCCCTGTCCTTCTCAACGGGTTGGGAAAGGGGTCTGTAAAGCAGCAGGGTACTGTGTGTGCGTGTGAGAGAGAGACTTTTGAAGCGAGTGAATGAGAAAGAGCGTGATAGAGAGTTTGACACAGCGTGTGAGAAAGATTGTGAGAAATATTGTGCCAAATAGTGTGTGGAGTGAGATAAAACTGATTAGATAGATAGAGAGAGAGAGAGAGAGAGAGGGAGAGAGAGAGAGAGAGAGAGAGAGTGTGATAGAAAGTGCATGTCGAGAGTGTGATAGAGAGTGCATGTGCGAGAGTGTGATTTAGGGAATATTATAGACTGTGAGATAGAGTTATTGAGAGTGTGTGATAAAATGTGATAGAGGGTGTGTGATAGTATGGCACAGAGTGCCTAAGAGTGTGTGTATTAGAGGAAGTGCGTGTGCATGTGTGTGAGTATGTGAAAGAGATAGTGAGTGAGCTTGAGAGATAGAGAGTGCGTGAATGAGAGTGTGTGTGCAATAGAAAGTGAGAGAGAGAATGTGAAAAAAAGTGAGAGAGAATGCGCGAGTGAGAGTTAGTCTGATAAAGAATGTGAAAGCGCGAGTGTGTGTGTGCGTTTCACCGATTGGTAGCTAAGTGTGGCGTTAGTAGATTCAGGTCTGTCATAATTAGGCTCTTCTGAATCTTAGACGGGACTCAGCTGTTCCCTGATTCACATTACGATTTCGCTTAGGGAGAAAATCTAAAGATAGTAGGAGAAGGATGAGAGGGAAAAGAATAGCGGTATCTCCGAAAGAATGAGAAGGAATAAAAACGAAAGAATGGCGTCATCTCCGAGAGAAGGAGAAGGAGGGAAAACAAAAGAATGGCGCCATATCCGTCTAATTAAGTGATATATCATCATCTCCTTAACCATTTATCATTGGAGACCTGTTTTCAAGGGGCCAACAGAGGAGTTGAGGAGTGGCTGAAGACAAAAAGGGCCATGAGAAGAGCTGCAATGACTTGCATTACTTATCCACGAATTCGTCTTTCGGGGTGCTTGGGGGAGGGGCTGGGGTTCTCAAGCTGCCTGAACCAGTCGATAAACAAGTTTAGAAAGACACGTCCATAACACTTAAGAGCTTTCACTGTCCGAATAGATAAGGCGTCATATTTATAATGTCAAGGCGGGGGTTCGGGAACCCTTCCAAAGGAGTACTAGTGTCCCTTGTGGGGGCTCTCATATCCACACGCAACCAAAAACACAATGCGACCCCCCTCTCTGCTTCCAACCACTGCTCACCCCCAGACGCATCTGGACTGAGCAGTGGTTGTTATTCTGATTTTATGTGTATTTTATCATGCGGTACTGTTCTTATTCACAATGCGATAAGCAAATCACCCCCTACTTTCCTCCCTACACTTTATTAGAACTACAACATCAACATGAATCATGAAGGCTAAATATGCAGAATATACAAAAAGATTCCAAGCGCTTTCTTCTTTATTTAGAAATTCTATGATTATTCTTTGTCAAAGGAAAGCCAAAGTGATTAAAATTATTTTGCTTTTCAATTTCCTGCTGGCATTTTACAGCAGTTGCTGTGATTATGAGTGGTGGAGAGGGTCGCATCTTAAAACTTTGGTCTGGTGACCAAAGTCGTATGCTCTCACTTATTCTGATTTATAACCATACGACCTTCAAAACTTTCAATAATTTCCGGAATAACCTTGGGAGGACCTTTCCAATTATAACATTCAAATGAGAATGTAAAACAACAAAAGAGTTTCAAATTTCATTAAAATCGGCCGAATACTTATGATGTTATTACCAAAACCATAAAAGCAAAACGGGGACCGACCGACCGACGGACCGACCGAACGACAGAGTGAGATATAAAGTCGCACGCAACTAAATTTGAGGGGGCGTCGGCGGGGGCTGGGGCTAACGATGAGAGATGGTTTTTAGGCAGTGTGGAAGCGGGAGGGGTTGCCCTCCTTCATCATCGTTATTTAAGGAGAGATGTCGGAGGGACGCTATCTTAGACTGTAAAAATAATGTTTTTCTCGAATCCTTCATTGTTTGGGCGGCGGATTAAAGGGTTTAGACGGGAAATTTGGGAGGACTGGGAGATATTTTTCAGCGGTTGGGAGAGAAAGGTTGTTACCGATCACACCATCAATCATCACGTTCATACACACAACACGTTCAGGACCATATAACAACACCACATACATGAACGACCTACGAGTTCACTTCTCCAATTCAACTGCCTACAATCAAAAGCACACACACACACACGTATCGTTCATACATAAACCACTAAAAAGAAAACACTCTGCGAGAATAATTGACAACCTCTTAAGCACAGAATATCCAATTTTCCCCATTAACGAGAACAGAGCGTGAGGAAGTCATTGACGATGTGTAACATGTAATTTCCTTCCTCATTAGGAACATTAATAAACAAAAACACACTTTGTGAAGGAAACTCTCCGTCGGTGTGTGAGACGGGATGTGAGGAGGTACAGACATGTACTAACAGAGATTTTTAATTAAACCATCACAAAGGCAAGAGTGTTATACAAATAAGGAAGGCGTAAGGAGGTGAAATGAAATCAAGGGAGAGGTTGAGTTGTAATGAACAAATGGACGTGTGTAAGAGTGATCTTTGACTAAGGTTATGTCAAAGGGTGTCCATTGACTAGGGACATGTAAACGAGTGCTCATTAACTGGGACCAGTCCAAGAGTGCTTATTAATCATGGCATATACGAGTATAAGGTGATAATTGACGAGCGACAGGTGCAAGGGTTTATTTTATCTAGGAACATGTACAAGGATATTCATTAACTAGGGAGATGTACATTTCGAGGTCAAGGATGCAAGGTGCGCTACAGCAACGTCGATGAGTTGAAGTCCTTTCTCAATTGCTTGTATGCCAACATGAGACAGGACTTCGTCAGCAACGTGTGCGCGGCCTTCAGGTTTGGCCTGGACTGCATGCTCGCCGCCGAGAGTTGCCATATTTATTACTATAATAGTTTAAAAAAATATTTACATATATGTTAAAACAATAAAAACGTGTCTAACTGCATAAAAGTATCATTGAGTCCTTTGTTGAGAGGATCGTGGTGAGTCTAAAAGGACTTTTGCAATACCCGGTAACTATTTGTATTACTATTGACAGTAATATTATGATATTGATTGTTTGGCGAGATAAATTCTGCCAAACAGCATCTGTCTCAGTAGACCTGTAGAGGAAGAGGGTTTAATATTTGGATAGAATCGGCCGAATAGCTATGATTATATTGCAAAATAATTCCCCGGCAAACCTTGGAAATATTTTGGTAATTATATTATTCGAAAGAAAATGTAAAAATGTAAAACAACATATGGGTTTCAAATTCGTTCGAATCGCCGAATAGTTATGATGTTATTACCACAAAAAAATAATTCCTGGGCTAACTTGGGAAGACATTGTCAATTAAATCATTCGGAAGAAAATGTAAAAACAACATAAGGGATTCAAATTTTGTTAGAATTGGCCAAATAGTTATAATGTTATTGCTAAACTATATAATTCCCTGGATAACCCTGGAAGAACTTTGGCAATTATATCATTCGAAGGGGAGTGTAAAACAACATAAGGGTTTCAAACTTCGTTAGAATCGGCCGAATAGTTACGAGTATGATGCTATTGCCAAAACAAAATAATTTCCTGGCTAACTTTGGAAGGACTTTGGCAATTATATCATTCTAAAGAGAATGTAAAAATGTAAAACAACATATGGGTTTCAAATTCGTTAGAATCAGCCGAATAATTATGTTATTGCTAAAACAATATAATTCACGGGCTAACCTTGGGAGGACTTTGGCAATTATATCACTCGAAAGAAAATGTAAAAACAACATAAGGGATTCATATTTCGTTAGAATTGGCCGAATAGTTACAATGTTATTACGAAAACAAAAAAAAGCAAAACGGGGACCGACGAACGGATAAAGTGAGATCTAGAGTCTTCCACGACTAGACTCGCACGCGACTAAAAATAAAAAGTTAAATTTCACAAGGCAACTAGATAACTATTGTTTTTTGTGGTCACATATAGAACTACTAGTAAAACTGTGTCCTAGTGCAAAACTCTTGGCCATACCTCCTTCCTGAAGATATAGATAGATTTCCACTGAAGTAAATTACAATATTTTGCACATCCAATTTCATGAGACTTAAGAAAAAAAAACTTGCCCATTCTTAAAATGTTTTTTTTTTACATATTCTTTTAATTCATTTTTTAACATTACACTTTTTCTTCAGTTTCAGATCTATTTATCATATTTGTAATACCTGTAGGACTTATCAACTCGATTTTTTAAAGCCATTTTATACGCTTTTAAAATTTATGCATCCACAGTGGACCGCAAAAGTTTACAAACACTGTTATAAATGCAGAGTAACATACTTTATTTAACGCAGATTAATGAAATTTACAACGCACGTGAAACTTTATGCAATATATACAATGTAACGATCAGAAGGGTAAAATGGCAAACAGGAAAAAATTTCGAAAGGCAATATTGAAATTTGACATCACAAGAGCTTACATCATATTCATATAAACAGGGTTTAGTACTTGGTTGCATAACCCTTGTTAATTATAGTTTGCAGGCGTTTTCAGTAATCTCCTCCAATCTTTATAGAGGTACTTAGGCTGATTTTGTTCCAATCTTCCTAACAAATTTTCTTCAAATCAGATAAGTTTCGCGGATCTCGTTTTCTATGGGATTCATGTCAGGAGATTGATTTAACCATTCCAAAATATTAATTCTACCTGTTTATAGCAAATTCTTAGTTTGTTATGTTATATGTTTGACGTCGTTGTCTTGTTAAAATGACCATCCTGGTTTTAATTTCAGAGAGAGCTAACGATAGATAACAAATTTCTGTTCATAATTTTCTTTTAAATTGTGTAACCCCAGTATGGCAGAAACAACCCCATTCGATGATTGATCCACCACCGAATTTGACTCTAGGAATCGTATTTTTTGATCTGTAAGTTGCATACACACCTATTTCTCCAAACCCTGCTGATGGAATTTTGACCGAAAACATCTATTTTTGTTTAATCTGAGCTAAGGATTTTCCCCAGAAAGTTGCCGGTTTATTTAAAGGTTCATTTGCCATTAAACGCCAAGCGAGGATTATAGTAAGTTTGCTTAAGGAGTGGAAGTTTTTTTGGGGAGTACGAGAAAGTGATCATAACGACGCAGTGTTCTAGTTATTGTATCCTTGTTAACTATTTACAATGTCGCTTTTTTCCACATCTTCCTGCAGCTCTATAAGAGTAGTCAATTGTTTATCACAGACTGTTCTAGCTAGTTATAGAGCTGCACGTTCCGTTAACATCGAAGGACGACCTAAACTATCCAAAGGATTTAAAAAAATACGTGATTTCAGGTGCATATTATGTTAGCAACTGAATTTAGAGGTGCTGAGAGAGGTGCAGGGATCATTCTGTACACAATGCCACTCATAAGAAGGAATTCAATGAGCGTTCACGAGAGATCTAAACTTAGGTTTGTTTTTCCCAATGATGAAGATGTTGCCGGTACGACTAGAATTTTCTAGATATTTGGGAACAAATAAGGATTAGTTTTTATTGAGACATTTTGCAGATGGAACGAATTTATATGATTATGTTGTAAACATTTGCTTTATCAAATATCACTATTGTCCTTATAAGGTTTTTCAGTTCACCATTTTGTTTTTCCGATTGTTTCATTGTATTTATTACATAAAGTTCTACTTCATTTGTAAGTGTATTTAACCTGTGTTAACTAAAAATATGTAAATTTAAAGTTCTAATACTGTGTTGTAAACTTTTGCTACCCACTGTATCTTATTGGATCATTTTATTTTTACTAGACTCTTAGTCGCTAAAAATGGTCTCGATAGAGGACTGAAAGTCAGGAAAATATAATGTTTGGAACAATTACGTGGGCCTTCATATCCCTATATATATATATATATATATATATATATATATATATATATATATGAGGTTATGTAAGGAAAATAGTATAAATTTCTTAATTTTTTAGAAAAATTCCCCTCTAATTCCTCAACCCAATTCATTTCTATAAAAGGAGAAATTTCATAAAGACTTTTATAAGACTTGGCGATTGAACTCTAAAAGAAATATCGCGGTTCTTCGTAACGCTAAATTTGAGATAAATGAACAATAACGTCAATGGCATTTGGCCTCTTGGAATTTATCTGTATAGAGAAAAGAATGGTTGCCCAGTTGTTACGGTAGGGAACCCGAAGAAGGAATTCCATGGTACTTTTCTAGCGGATTAAAGAGTTCTTAATATTGCTCTCACCTAATCGCATTGACACGAACGTTATTGTACATTTCTCTCTCAGTATCTCACTCTCTTTCTTTATATATATATATATATATATATATATGAGAATTTAGTAAGTTTCTCCTATAATGCGTCACTTTTCCCCCCAACTGTATTTTTGGCTAGTTATTAAACCACAACCAAAGTTTTATCATCAACAAAGTTGCCATTTTATTCTTTATTTCAATAGTGACAATCGTGTCGATGATGAGCCCCTAAACGTAATATCTCGGGACGGTATGGCGCGTTGCCAAGGCAACCCAGGTGACATCAGAGTCAACAAACTTAATATTTCGGGGAGAAATTTATAAATTATCTCCATCTTTTGTTACACCGGTCTATATTTTGGTTGTGGTTTAATGTCTAGCCGAAAATACAGTTGGTCTGAAAAGTGACCTGCCATAGGAGAAACTTACCTAATTCTCTTATGGTGCGTGACTTTTGGGACACCCTGTATATATATATGTATATATATTATATTATATATATATATATATATATATATATATATATATATATATATATATATATATATATATATATATATATATATATATATGATTTATTTATTTATGAATATCTTTAAATTTCGTGTCCCATTAGCTTTGTATTTTATTTATTTTTTTAAATTTTCCAATTATTATTATTTTGTTGTTTTTTTATTATTTTATTAGTTAATATTATTTTTTGTTTTATTTTAATTTTACTCATTGTTTGTTATTACTATTTTTTTCTAGTATTACTTTTATTATTTTGTTATTACGGTCCACGCTTCGAAAGCTAAAGAATACTCCAATGATAATTATTATGAAAGATCTACAAAACGATCTGGAATAGTCAGGGCGGAAAGTTATTAAAAGAACTATTAGCAGAGAGCTCCATTGTAATGATCTGCATTCTTTTACTCACCACAAACATCCACTTCTTAATAAAAAGCATGTAACGAGCCGTTACAGTTAGCAAGAGAGCATCTTGAAAAAGAATCTGAGTTTGAAACAAAGTTATTGTCGAGGTATGTCTGTGTATTCTAGCTCAGCGCACATTGTCGTACACAAGCACGGACAGACAGCTGACCACAGGCCTCTTGAGATAGTTCTGGAGCAATTAATAAAGAGGGCGATTTTACGGTTGACCGCGTTTTGACTAATGGCTTGCCAAGTTGCAGTTCAAATGATATATAAAGACAATAACTCAAAATATAATTTCAATATATATATAAAAGGGGGGAATTTATATATATATATATATATATATATATATATATATATATATATATATATATATATATATACATACAAAAGGGGTGAACAAATTACTTATGGTTGGTAAATGAATTAAGTGAAGATTAACTATGTAATCTGTGGATCACCATATAAGATCGCTTTACCTTAAGGCGCGGGCGAATTGGAGGGGGAGGTGGAAGACAACGGCGCAGGTCTTCAGGAAGATACTTCGGGGAGTCCTGATGAGGAGGACTCGAAAATGGGGTTGGATTACTTCGTGATGAAGAATGAGATTGTCTCTGCTCCAGAGAGACGTAATCTCAAATCGAGACGATTCTCTAGATCGGCAGGTAGTCTCGGTCTCGAAAGAACGGAAATCTTGAAGGAGTGTTGAAGATGAGAGGGCCTCACAACTCTCCGAGAAGAAGGGGAATCGATAGCTTTCCTCTGAACAGGGGCCAAAACTACAGGGGTTCACGGGAAACAGACGGCAGTTTGAGCGGGGTGGATGGCGGGTTTTCAATCTCCTGAAGAGATGGTGAGTTCCGGGTGTAATACCCAGATGGCTGGTCCGATAAACGCCTTAAGGCTTGGCGCTCCCTAGTCGATTCTGGGAGCCAGTCTAATCAAACACATTTCATGATAACGCGTCGTTCCAGACGATGAAACTTGCCTCGTGATATGGTGGTAGGGTTAATGTGGCTGCGTACGGTGCTATCACACGGGGGGGGGGGGAGTGGTGTCCAATAGCAAACAGTTGTGACGGCTGATTAAACGAGGGACGGATTCTTTCTTGAACTTTCTAAATTTCTCACGCTGGGCGCATGTGGTCTTGAAAGAAGAGAGGTGTATTTCCGAGGGGACTTCCTCTCACGGTTTCCCTTCGAGGGCATCCCTTCACAGTTATATAGTATGTAGATGAAACTAAAAAATAATTTTTCAGCTAAAATTATGCGCATGCCTTTCGGCGGGCAGAAGGAGCTAGATGAATATGTTCCTCAGCACAGCATCCCAACTTCCAATCACGCTTGAGGTAGGCTGATGATTTTGGGCTGTTTTAATGCACGTGACAAAAGTGGGTGCCACGTATCCAAAGATACTTGAAGTAAAGCTACTCCAAAGTGGGAAAAAGTTAGCAGGACAAATATCTTAAGAACACGGCTAAATTACATCAAGAATTCTTTAGGAAGAGAAAATTAAACTTCCTTCCATGTCCAAGTCATTTGCCAGACTTCAATCCATTAAACCTATATGGCGAAAACTGAAGGCTGCAATCCAAAAGATAAACTCATAGAACCTTGCCTCGTTGAGGGAGATTTGCATAGAAGTGTCGAACAAATATCAAGAAATGGTTGCGAAACGCTAATATGAAACTACAATATACCGGATGAGAACCAATAATGTCCCCTTTTCTATAATGGTGTAATTTGTTAGCCATTCAAGTTCAAGGTATCATTAGAAAGAACAATATTTGAAATTTTATTCGCTAGATTATTAACATTCGAAATGACCATCACTGTACTCCATGCACTCATCAGTACGATATCCCCAAATTATTATTTTATTCTGTAAAATATTGACATTGATGGATGCATTGATTTCTCTAAACTCATTCTTCAGTTATGCGTCATTAGATGGTACAGCTCGAAATAGTCTTTTATTTACAAAACTCCATAGAACATAGTCTAAAGGTGACAAGTCAGGCGACCTGGCCTGCCAGGGAAAAGTTATCCTATGCGACCTTAGTCTTTGAGTAAATCGAGCCTTCAACCATGCCATGGTGACCCTTGCATTAGGGGCTCTAGCGGCATTTTGCTGAAACCATTCGATAGAATTTGTGCTATTGAAGAAAATGCTTTTGAGCATGTCAAGTTATCTGGCAGCGTTAATTGACTGAGTGTCCTGTTCCATGGTCCTGAAAGAAATGGGTCCACTAAATTTTATTTCCACTTAGTCCACACCCTACTGTGTTCATTGGGAGGTGCAAAGATTTTTGAAAGTGATTATTTAGCTTAGTTAATAACCACTTCCGATAATTCTGTTTATTTGATATATCTTTCAGGTAAACGTGACATTTATTACTGAAAACTATGTTATTCAATATTGATTGTTTATCACCGCACATTTCTTTAACTGAGGTAAAATAATAACCTTCGTTGCTTTATCCTGCTCTGATATTTCTTAATGACATTGACTTTTTTATGGCTTTAAATTAAGATCCTTTTTACGAATAGTTCGCACAGCTTCTCTATTCAAATGTGTGTTGAAAAGAATGAAGTAATTTGATTATGGAGCCATGTCTAATCAGTAATTCCACAACAAACCTGCGTTTTTCAAGAGTTATTTGTGGCATTTTTGAGAGGATCAAACAGAACTTTTTAATATCTGCATAGATAGGCTATCCAAGGCTGGATAGGCTATCTCTGCAAGCTTAGGCTACCTAAGCTAGATAATAAATTTTAAAATATTGTTCTTTGTAATGACACTTATTTCTACTTTCAAGCTTTAATGGCTAACAAATTACAGTATTATACGAGTATATATGGAACATTTTGGGCTGTCACCCGGTATAAGAATCATCTTCCTAATATTATTGTAATGAATGAAATTATTATTAGTTACATACTTTTGTCACAGGCGAAATTTTATTTATGTAGAAAGAAAATCTTTCTTTTATGCATTTTTCTATTAAATATAAGTTTACTGAGCTTCTTTTTTGTTTTGTAATATGATTGTACGAAATATTTCAGGAATATTGAAAAGGTAAGTGTGCAAATACCTGCGTGACCTCTCTCTCTTTATATATATATAGTATATATATATATATATATATATATATATATGTGTGTGTATGTGTGTGTGTTATGGATAAAGCCAAGAAAGATGCACACATGCACCCAATGGTTCTAATTATATCGACAAGGATGTTTCGGGTATACTACCAATTTTCTGGGATTAATGATTAACGATTTATTATCATTGCCCTGTTATATTTGAAATCCATAATGATACAAAGGAGAGGAATTAGACGTCAGTAATCACCTGAGAAAAAAATTTAAAAGGCAAGAGGAAGGGACATTAGAAGAGAGATTAAACATAGCAAAGGACAGCGCAATGAAGGCAATCCAATTTGAGAAGGCTGGAATATTCTTCAGGAAAAATATTTGAAATATCCTGGCCCGGAGTCTAACACTACTATTACTATTTCCAATCAGCTGCTCTACCTTTAAGCTACCAGACAGCAATTCAAACCTACACAAAGCGTCAAGTTATTAAACCTAATATCTTTCACAGCTAAAAGGTACTTAAAAGAGATTTTTCTCCATATGGTAGAGGGTACTTCCAAGGAACATTTATTCCTTATCTTAAGCTTGATCAGAACTTAAAGCTTCACTATCCATATCGCATATAAAGAAAGAGCGAATTTGGGATCTGATATAATAAGATCTACCAAAGGACTTTCGCCATAATTAATTCCTATTTTCTCTTTGTGCTGTTCTTTGCTTTCATATATTTGTTTTCTAATTACCCTTCATCTTGCCTTTTTAAAAAGACCGGATTCTGGTCTTTTGTGTTTATTCAGGTCCAATATATAATAATATAGTTTATATATAATCTGCAATACAAAGCTTTTGCATATTAATTTCTGCATTCAGAAGTTTTATAAAAGGCAGAAATTAAATATTGCAAATCTCCTGTAGAAATCCTTATTACTCGCAAAACCTGTATTTGCTCACTGCGAGAATTGTAAATTCTTGCGCAGAAATTAATGAAGATTTTTTCGAAGTGTGTATAATTTTTTGTGATAGACAGACGTTTTAAATGCATGAAAGAACGTGTCCAGTATTTCAAACAATTTCTATAATCATGCTTTATAACTATTATTCTATTATCCTGTGCATCGTAATTTTCTATATTGGGTCTGAAATTACAATAACCATCACCTATTCACACTGTATATATACTAAAAGGAATTTATAACAATCCAAGGCCTTGTTGGATCGAAGAGCAAATATGCTTGATTGGGAATATGATAAGCTCGTGTCGTTGATCGTCAAAAAGGACATAGAGACGCAGGTGAGTTCACTGCCTCTGATTCTATTGGCGTATTTTATTTCGTCATCTTTCTGACCAGCAGTATCGTTACGGTCAGCACCTTTTTCCATCGGCAAGACACAATGAGTACTCGTTTCTAGCTTTCCAATTAATGCTGACTCCTCCAAATGATGCCCCTCATCCCTGACACAAACATGAAGATGTTTTCACTAAAAATATTCTCCCATGGTCATTTCTCCTCGTCACTGAAAGCCCACCGTTGTTAACTATTATTTCGCTGACTTGACGACCTTCCTATGAATAAACTTTGACTTGTTATTTGATTGCTTATTGTAACCAACCCTCATCAAAGGTTTGATTTGAAGTTCTCGTCTCTTCTATCTTCTATCGAACATTGTACTGTAGTCTCACTTCACTCTGTTTTCTCTCATCTGTCATATGATTTTAACTTACATGAATTGAAATCACTCGTGCTTCGCTTTCCAAGAGTACCACCGACTTGGACGTGGTCATGGCTAACATAGCTCCCCTTTTTAATTAATTAGAGAATAAAGTTAATTACGATCATCCTTGTCTTTTGCACGCCGCATGATTCGTGGCCCTAAATTTTCTGTTCCTCCTCACGATGACCTCATAAATCATCCTGTAAGAAGATTAAGAACGAGAGTCGAAAGAGTTAAAATAGGAAAAATTAAATACTACAACACATTTCATTTTTTCAAAGTGATCAGCAACCGGAAGCTAAAAGAACAAATGAGAAGTATAAATACGATTGAAAGTACAAAGGGAATTAATCTGAAATGTACTTAATTTGATTTATTTTGTAAACATGAGGCCCTGTGGTCTTTCCTGTATATCTGCCTCACTCATATGCTTTAAAATAGGCTTTTCAGACATCTACACTTTAATATAAAAGGGCGTCGGTAGCTGACCTCCCTGATTACACCTACACTACTTGTAGACTTCTCTCCAAAAGTTTTCAAGGTTGTCTTCTTGAGCTCAAGAGCATTTGTTAGAATTTGTTCCTCTTTGCTTCAAATGTTGTGTTGCTCTTTGGTTTGACAGCGTTTGCTGAAACCGTCTTTGGTTTTCTTTGTCTTATTTATTATTCCCGCCTATGATCATATATTTCTTTGTCCTATTTGCATTGTACAAATATGAGTTTCCTTCTTAATAGTTAGATTTTGCTACCTAATTCAAGCGTTTAGTTATAACCTCTCTTTTTCTCTCAACACGGTGTTCTTCTCTCCTGTGATTTGCTAATTTTTATTTAGTTGAATTCTTAGATGAAAAAGATAAATAAAAGTTAATATGTCCTCTATATTTGTCTTGCCAGTTTTCGTTTTTAGTTTTACCTTCACTTTTTAGAAGTGTGGCTCTCTATCTAGTAGAGAGATAGATAGTAGGATATTAAACAAATTAATTAATACAGAGCTTAAATTAGAAATTTTAAACAATGATTATCTTTCACCTTTATTTCGAAGATTTTTTCCTGATTAAAAAGATTTGTGATGTGACGCGCTTTTTTGTATGTTATTGGAATATAACCAGAAAACTCGTAACAACAATCGGAAGAAGAAGGAATTACCAAGCCATGCCAAGCCATGCCAAGCCTTGCCAAGGCACACATATAGGCGAGGCGTTTGTCAATCCTCCATACTTTGAAGATTTCGGAAAATATATTTTTAGTAGCGTGCGACTCTATATCTCACTATGTCGGTCAGTCGGTCGGTCCCCATTTCCCCTTTTTTTGGTGATAACATTGTAACTATTCAGCAGATTCTAACGAAATTTGAAACCTTTATGTTGTTTTACATTCCCTTTCGAATCATATAATTGCCAAGGTCCTCCCAAAGTTAGCCCGGGAATCATTTTGTTTTATCAATAACATCATAACTATTTGGCCGATTCCAACGAAATTTGAAACCCTAATGTTATTTTACATTTTCTTTCGAATGATATAATTGGCAAAGGTTTATCAAGGTTAGCTGGGAAATTATTTGGCAATAACGTCATAACTATTCGGCCGATTCTAAAAATATTTAAAAGCCGTATGTTGTTTTACATTCCCTTTCGAATGATAAAATTTCCAAGGTCCTCCCAAGGTTAGTCCGGGAATTATTGAAACTTTTAAAGGTCGTAAGGTAAGATATCAGAATAAGTGAGAGCACGCAACTTTGGTCAACATAACTTGTTTTTCAGAGGGGGAGGTGTTACTGGGTATCCGTTGGTCACTAAATGCCACCTCCTGAAGCTCAATTGATCAAGGCTTGTTCTTAAACAGAAGAGCGACGCAACTTTCGTAACGGCAACACATAGTACGCGCCATATTAAGTACACAAAATTCACAGACGAATGGAAACGTTATTTCGAGTATATTCTGTTTATTTCTGTACATGATACAGACAAAATAATACAAAGACTGTACTTGTATGATATTTTTCTCTATAACGGAAGTCTTAGGTTATGATTCACTCCTAATAAAAGCTTTAAAATTAATGAAACAGATTCGTGTGAACTTTGAGTTGTCTCCAGTGAAATTTTGTACTCTAAATTGTTATTATTTTCCCAGAAACTTTTAAAAAGCCTTATGGATGTTTGAGGGCGAATTTCTCTTCTTATTCCGATCTACAAAAATGCTCCCAGGGGTCCAGTGTTTTACAATTTAGATCGTTGGGGTGACAAGATAAAGTGTGGAAGTTCATCTTGCCATGTATATCGCCTGGGTCTCGGTGATATACATAGGAGCCACTCTGGCTAGAGTCTTCTTGGCCAGTCACGGAGTTTGGCTCCTCTGGTCCGCCAGAATCGTTAAGGGGGACAATTTGAGGCATTTTTGGTATGCAAACCTCGTCTTAATTTTGGTTCTCCCTCGAGAGTTCAATGGTCATCTTTTCTATGAAATATAATTTGATGCCACTCTATGCCCCTGATAACCACGAAAAACGATGCAGATGACATCTCACTAATGTGCCCTCTCAGCCCCAAGACCCGCGGTTTTGTTTCTCACCAGCATTGCCTTCCAGGGGGTATGTAACTATATATCTTCTACAAATGTTCACTTTCTCTAACCTTACCACTTTCTTTACAGATATCTCCTTACAAACCTTATGCGGAATACGCCCTCGATGCTATTGCACTATAGACTTGAGGGAAAAATGTATGCTGTTGACAATCGTCACTGATGGCGTTAGAGTCTTGGCATCAAGGATGGAAATTACAGAATAGGGAACGAGAAAATACACAAAGATCCAACGAAACTACCTGACAAAAAGAGGGCAATAGATGGAAGAAAGATGGTTTTAGGATAGGTAAAGGAAGAGAGGAAGGATACGGATAAATAATTAATTTCACAACTCTTCTTTTTCTGTAAGGTCATACATTAAAGTAATATTTTGCAATTTTATTCTTAAACAATTTGAAAACCATATTATTAAACTGCGCAGTTGCCGATCTTTGGGTGTAATTATATTGCGGTGCCTCAGTCTGTCTATTACGATATATTTCTAACTCAGTCTGTTTTCGCATGATCTATTTTTAAATCAGTCTGTCTTCGTACGATCTATTTCTAACTCAATCTCTCTCCGTAAGATTTAATTCTAACTCAGTCTATCTTCGTAGGCTCTATTTCTAACTCAATCTCTCGTCGTAAGATTTATTTCTAACTCAGTCTTTCTTCACACGATCTATTTCTAACTTAATATATCTTCTTAAGATCTATTTCTAACTCGGGTTGTCTTCGTACGATATACTTCTAATTCAGTCTGTCTTCGTACGACTTCATTTTAACACAGTCTCTCTTCGTACGATCTATTTATATCTCAGTCTGTCTTCATACGACATATTTCTAACTCAGTGTCTGTCTTCGTACGATCCCTTTTTAACTCAGTCTTTTCTCGTTTACCTCAGTCTCTCTTCGTACGATCTATTTCTCGAGATCTGTGCGCTCGTTCAGTCCCAACTCGGGATCTACACCTTACACATATTTCTATAATTTCAACTTTTTATTTAAACACATCTCCTTTTGCCTTCCTGTTGGGATGCCTTGTTTGTTTTCGCTTCTGAAGAGCCACTAAATAACAACGTTTCATTCTTCATCGTATGGTATTGTCGCAAACCAACGTCTATGAGTATGGAAATAATAAAGGTGGTTAGGGATGTGTTGGTTTGATGTTGATAAACAATTTTCAAGTATATTGATTGTTAGTGTACTGTGATTGTAGCTTAATCTTTCTAATTACGAGATTTGCAGCTTGACATTATGGGCTACAAAAGGTATCGACCCTCCACACTGGAATAACAATTCCACGAATCAGTGAATCGATCTTTTTGTCTTTTTTATTTGTTTTAATTCCCTTTGTCTTCCTTTCAGATGGAGGAAACTGAACCGGGAGTTACTGTCCCCACTAAACACTCGATTAGGATGGCTGATTCTACTGGTAAGAGTTTTCTCCTTAATAAAGTCGGATAAAATGAAATTTACTCCTTAATTAGGTAAGCCGAATAATTGGGAGTTCACTCCTCAATTGGGCAATTCGAATAATTGGGCGTTCATCAATGGAGCGATTGTTATAAAAGAGAGTTTACTCCTTAAAAGGGGTGAGTCGGATAAAATTCACTCAATCTCAATTATGCAATCGTAATAAGATGGAAATCCCTTCTTAATTTAGCGATTCGGATAATAGGATAATCGCTCTTTAATTGGTCGATTCATTTAAAAGGAAGTTCACTCCTCAAATAAATACATTGAAGATGAAGGACTTTCCTTCTCAATTAGGCGATTCCTATAAAATGGAATTCGCTCATCATTTAGGGGATTCGAATAAAGGGTTGTTTCCTCATCACTTAGGTAATTTGGTTTAAAAAGGAGTTCTACCGTCAATTAGCTGATTTAGTTAAGGTAGGTTGACGCTTTCATTGGATGATTCGGAAAAAAGAATTCAATCCTCAAATGAATGATTCTGATAAACGAGACTTCACTCCTTATTTGAGTGATGTGAATATAAGGGAGTTCATTTCTTGTTTGGATAATTCAGATAATATGGATTCACTCCTCAATTGAGTGATTCAGATTAAAGAGAGATCACTTCTCAATCGAATAATTAAGATAAAAATAAGTCCAAAATTCACTCTTCATTTTTATGATTCAGATGGAGGGATTTCACTCCTTGATTGTGTGATTCGTATAAAAGGGACTCTACTCCTTAATAGAGTGGTTAGGAGAAAAAGGATATCATTACTTAACAGGTATATATGGATAAAATAGAGTTTACTCTTCATTTTATTGATTTGAAAAAGTGACTTCACTCGACAATTGTTTACGATTCAACAGAATCCAATTCTCACTTGAGTCATTCGGATAAATTGGACTTTACTTATTAATGAGGAAATTGAGTAATTGACATGTCAATTTTAATTGAGTTATTTTGATATGATCGAGTTCACCCCTTAATTTGCGATTCAGATAGAGGGAAGATCGCTCCCTAATTCTGCTATTCGGATAAAAAGGAGTTCATCATTATGGTTATTGGGATAAAAGTGAGTTAAATTCTTAATTTAATGATATGAATAAAGGGAATTGTTTTCTTCTTTGAGTGATTTGGATGAAATTCACTTCATTTCCCATTTAGTAGATTGGGATTAAATTGAGTTCACTTCTTTTTTTAGCAATTTGGATAAAACGTAGTTTATTCCTCAAATTAGTGCATTCGATAAAAAGGAGTTAGCTCTTCATTTGGGTGATTCGGATAAAAGAGAGTTAACTTCATAATTGGGTGATCTCGATAAAAGGGAGATTACGCAATAATTAAATGATTCGAATAAAATTGATATCACGGCTCAAATAATTGATTTTAAAATAAAATATAGTTTATTGTTTAATTTACTATTTCAGAAAAATGGGAGATAACACAATAATTTAAGAAAGGATGTTCCCTTTCTTAATTATGGATTATACTTGGTCTCTATTTTACATGTCCTCTATTTGAAGTTTAATATAATCAAGAATAATTTGTAATCTTAACGAAACTTTTCTAAGATTTTGGTAATAGTTGTTAGATTTTGGTCCTAAAATGGCTAATTGATTCATTTATTTTTGTAGAAGTTAGGCTAGTTTTAGTGAAGCATTGATTTTTAAAAGATTTTCGCTGAATTTTCAGCGAAAATTCAGCGAAAATGGCTAATTGATTCATTTATTTTTGTAGAAGTTAGGCTAGTTTTAGTGAAGCATTGATTTTTAAAAGATTTTCGCTGAATTTTCAGATATTTAGCGATTATTAAAACCAATTTTATTTTAACTAATTTTATTTGCTTAAAATTAACAAACAACTAAGACTAATAATCGGAAAAACGGTGTTCATTCTTAAATTGGGTGATTCATATAAGAAATGATCACAATCCTTAGTTTGTTAATTCGGATACGAAGCGCACTCATAAACTGGGCTATCCGTATAAACCGGAGATCATACCTCAATTGAGTGATTATGATAAAAATGCGTTAGCTCTTCACTTGTTTGATTCGGATAAAAACATTTCACTCTTCAATTGAGTTATTCTGATAAATGGATTTCTCACCTTAATTTAGTTTGAAATACTCTTTTAATTTTCACGAAAATCGCACAGAATATTCTTTGAAGTTTGCCCTTAATAGAAAACTATATCTCTAAATGTAGACAGCCATAAAACAAGAGAATAATGTCATTAACAATTGAAATATTTTCAATAAAATGTATCCAGACCCTTGTTTTGAATGTCTTTAACACATCATCGGCTGCAGAATTTGAACAATTTGTCGCATTATTCGGGCGTTTTTTTATTCCATTCTACTTTCAATCTTTGCCATAGTTCTAAATATTCATCGGTTTCCGAGCCTTTTCCGAACTATCTTCCATAGACTTTCTATTGGGTTTAAATCATGGCTTTGGGCAGATCATTTCATCACCTTGATATGTTCAACATTCAGAACTACTCCGTCTTTTTATGTGAAATTAGACCCACACTCTAGGTGTTCGGAGACAGGAGCAATCACATTTCCTGAGGCAGATTCTTGTATTATATGGCAGTGATTAATTTGCCGCGTAAACCGACGAACAGACATAATCCAGGGCTTAAAAACATGCCGCTTCAAACACTTTTCTACTTTTCAGATCTACATATGATATGCTTACTAGAGAAGGTCAAGCAAGCTGCTTTATTTACTTGAGTGGTTTCTTAACAGGGTAGCCTGATATGATTCGCACCTCTCATAGCTACATGAGGCAGTTTGGCAAGACTCCTTCAGGTTCATGTTCTCGTCCACTTCACGTAAACTACCGGCTGTTATCTTAAATCGTTCCTTCATCGATATCGCTTTGCGTCGTGCGAATTCATATGGGAAAAGTTTTTTGAAAGCTGCCCGTTTTACTCGTCAATCACAGCAGTTATTATCCACATAGATCTTTATTATGCTTGAAATCCCACCTTTAGTCCAATTGCAATGTTTCGATGGCAGACAATATCATTCCTTCACTCTTCCAGGAGACAACCTACTTTCGGAATGATTTGTAAACATTAACTCGTTTCGCCATCTGATAAATAAGTAATACCATAAATAAGATTTGTCAATTTAGATGAGAGTCTCTTGCCGTACATACGTTACGAATTTTTACATGTAATCTGAAATTTAGAGGTGGTCGTTCTCTAGTTTGTGGACGCATCCATTCTTAAAATACATATTTCTTTCATCCTAATTTTTTTTATTCACTTTTCTATGAAAGAAAAGTTGAACACTATCAGAGGCAAATTTTAAAGAATATTCTGTGCGATTTTCATGGAAATTAAAAAAGTATTTTTAAGAATATGATAATTTTAGTATTTTGTTCTCTAGTTTTACACGTTATTGTGGGATTTAATATTATTTTACACTTTTATATCAGAGTGCCTTTGCCCTTTGGGTGATGTTATAATGACTTAAATAAATGTTAATCACACGACGCCAAATCCAGGGAATATAGAGAATGAAGAATAATTATTTATCAACAACGTAATAACATTTTCTTGTGTCAACCGTATTAGGGGTGCGCGTGCATGTGAAGGAGTAGGACACCATTCAATATATTCTTTGAAATTTTTCAATTTATTAACATTTGAACGTTGCAAATAACAACTATATGAGTCTGAAGCGACTGTTTGCTCAGTATTAAGGAGCTCATAAGGAATAATTCTTTTCACATTCCCCCAAATACAAAGCTTACCTTTCTCCTGATGGAGACCGCGTCTAGAAGTAGGAATGGATATTTGTCAAAATCAGGCCAATGTTTTGAGCGCTAAATATTGAATTAAAAAGCACACTTCTCAACCCCTTGGAAAATTCTGCCTTGAAATGGCTTACAAGATTTCTAACCAATAAATAGGAAGCGATAAATATTCACACTTTGTAAACGTTGTCCTTCAAAACGTTAAAGTGGCACCCACGCAGCAGTTTTGTTACTTACTAATGCCTAGGTACTAGTACAATTATCATTAAACAGCTGCCAGAAAATTTAAATTAATTTGAACATCTCTAAAGGGCGTTTTTATGTCTTCTAAGAACTATATAAATATTTTGACAACTTAATATATAACTGCACATAAACTTTCCCAACAGTATGTATATATATACCTAGTGTAGTATAATCAATCCTCTATTTGTGCATTTCTTATTTTTTTCGTTTCGTTCTATCTACCATCCGTCATTCTCTAGTTTACTTCCTCTCCTTTCCACAACCAGGACTTCACTTCATATCTGATTGGTATCTGGTTCGGGAGAGGTGCGTGGTCTCTTAATATCCCAGCGAGTTGTGTGTTCTCTTTGAATATCTACCTTCCATACATTTTCACATCCACAACTTCTCTTTTCTACCAGTATCCTTTGGAAAACTTTCAAGCGGAGATTCTCTCGTTGGTTAACGCCGTGCTTAATTTTTAAATAAAACCTGCCTCGAAATCGAATCTCAGAGTGATTTGTTGTTCTCATTTCCAGGCCTCGATTCTGCTGCTGTTGCGAATCCTCGTGATGCGAACGACTCCTGTCTTCTCGAAGCAGGACAACCCAGCCTCCTTCAGCAAGAGCTTTCAAACGAGGTGAGTCCTCAACCCGCGCTTCCAGAGGGATTTTTCCTTCCGCCAACTAGGGGTAAGGCGTCGTTGGGGGCTCGACCCCTCTCCTGTCGCTTTCCTCCCAAGAGTGCCATTGCGATGGAGTCTCGGAATGTTCATCAAGGAGAATTAATTTGCCTTAAAATCATAATCAAAATCATCATTCTTCATATTTTCTCTCATAATCTTTTAATATTCAATAATTGGTATTAATAGATGTTCAATTATTCAACTCATCCACTGAACGTTATTTGTTCCAGTCCATCAACCATATTACCATCTTAAATCTAGGATGGTATTGGGATCAAAGCCTTTAAAAATTGCATAGATTTTGAAGTATCTGCTACCTCACTGAAATGGCCTCCCTCCTCTTACTAAAGGTTTGAAAATGAGGAGACACTTATGAAAGTTGACAGAATAGAATGAACTTTTCTTCCAGAGGACTACTTCTTTAACCATTTTGTTTGGTCTTCGTTGGTTTTCGTTTCTCTCAATTTAACGAAGAAAAACAAGCTAAAAGAATAGTAAGAGAAGCTTCGTAGACGAATTTTAGTAAACGACTGTGATAAATGTAATAAAATGCAATCAAATATTTCACTGTTAAAGTTTTATATCCAAAGGTAGCAATTGACCAAAACCTAATTATTCGAAGACACAAAATTAATATAAATAAGTCTTTATAAAATTATACAAAATAAATAATTTAAAAAAAACAAATTTAACAGACGAGTAGGTTTTAATATGGTGCTATGAATGGCTAACTGCTATTTAGTGTTTTGGGTGATGTATGGAATATCTGGCTTCAAGGAGATCTGGTATTTGATGTTGTGGAAGAAGGGAAGTAAATGCTAGGAAGGCTTTGGTGAGGCTTTCAAATTCAGACCTGATTGAGATTTGACTGGGGTGGTTGTATTGTAAGGGTGGGGTGAGGGGGAGGACTAGAAGCTTATGAACGAGGCAAATGGAATTACCTAGGATGTTTTCTCCAAGTAAATATATATATATATATATATATATATATATATATATATATAAGCCTGAAAATAAAATGTAATAATTTGTGAAACTTCACTTTCCAGAAAAATACATATACACAGCATTGCTAAAGTTCTGAGAATTTCTCAAATATTTTATTAAGAAAAGGATTTAAATAAAAAAAATATTCTTGACTTTAGTTATTATAAAACATGACTTATTAACATAGTTACCATTTTTCTCAACTCACTTTTCCTAGCGTAGAATCATTTTCATCAGGTCTAACTCGAAAAAGACGAGTACATTTGAATCTTAATGTACATTGCTCTTTTACATCTCCAACTGATTAATAGCGATTTTCTCTTAAAGGTTCTTTCAGCTTAGGGAATAAAATCAATTCAAATGAAGTTAGGAACTAAATAGGGTAAATGTGGAGGTTAGGTTAATATTTCCCATCTCAAAATCAAACCAAGCTTCGTTTGTCAAGCGAACAGTTGAGGTCTGCCTTGTCTCGTTGCAATAAAGGTCTTACAGTCTAAGGTGTTTGCTTTAATTTTCTTTTAAATGAATCTGAATAGTATTTAGCATGGATTGCGCACCCATTAGGGGGGTAATAAAAAGAAAACACTCTCAATCCCTCTACAATAATAACCATCACTTTTCCTATGGATAAAACTGTATTAGTTTCAAAGGAAACACTCTCACCAACTCCGTCTTCATTGTTTCGACTAATTTTGAGTTTCTGGATTCAGTTTCGGTTGTAATCAGTCTATGAAAAAGTTCTGCCACTTGTTTTTTTATAAGGAATTTTTCGTTGCTGACAAACAATTTTCAATTTATTTTTGGATTAGTCTCTAACATTTTGAGGATCCAGCGTACTAAAACCATGCTTAGTGCTAAATTATCATGCAACATCTATTTCACATTAGTGTTGAAGGCATTATCTATCTTTTAAAAAGTGATACTTACGTCTTGCATCATTAATTCTACCACAGATTGGATGTTTTCAGCATTTACTCATGAACTTGGCCTCACATAATTTGTGTTACCCTTCACCAGCTTCAAATAAGTCAATCAATCGATAAATTGCGCTTCTCGATTCGAGTTCTCCTGTGAAAGGCATTATGCAAAGGTTTGCTAATTTCTGATGAACGAACTTTTTATGCGTTATTAACAAAAATCGAAGCAAAAAATTTTATAATCAAAACCAGGCAATGGCTTCGCCCCCCTCCCTACGGGGAAGCTTGCGCTTTGCTACTGAGATTAAACTTTAAAATCTATAAAAAAGCAGCCATGGTAAAATTTTATAAATTTCATGAACTTCGCCAATTATAATAATTTTTAAAAGGAACTCTAAACTAAATTTCCCCCCTTTCAAAATATGACGTTGCTAAAATATAGAGTTATAGAAGAAGATATATAAAAATAAATTTTCTGAACTTCACCATTTGTAATTCTTTGGGTATTAAAAAATTCACAAAATTTCGATACTTCAATTTATTTCTGAACTTCACCATTTTGTTTTTTGATATAAAAAAAGAATTATTAGAAATAACTTTGATAAAAACATAAGTCATAACCAAACTAAAATGAAATTATTAGTCAAATAGTAAAAAATTCCCCTTCTTAAATTATAGAGTTAGTGATGATGATGATTAAAATAAAATTCCTAGAATTTTCGCAACTGCTTCGTTTTTAACAATTAACAGAAATACAAATCTAATATCATTTATTATTTAGCAAAATGTACAACCTCTAAATGATGATGAACATTGACGTTCTTCCGTAGGCTTTCCAAGATAGCAGAGGGGATTTCGAATCCGATAATTCCTGAATAGGTCTCGCAATTCTTAGTACCACAAACCAGGGGTCGCTAAACTTTTTTCACAGTAGGCCAGATAACTAAGAGAATGACGAGCGCGGGCCGTGAAACCTTTTTGTTCAATCAAATTTAGGTAGAGAATACACAAAAAAATAAGACAACCAACATATCTATTTACCAATACACAAAATACATAGTACATAAAAAATAAAGACAACAAATATATTTATTTATAAAAAGTTATCAAAGAAGGCGTCGTTAGCAATAAGATAGTATTATGACACCCAGTATTATGACACCCAGTCTCACAAACTAAGCAGCCAAAAAGGTTAGTGAGTTTTGTGAAATTGGCGTTTAGCTTTCAAGATATCATCAATATTTGCTTTGTAATTGCTGCATCCAATCAAGAGAATTGCTTTCAAATGTTTATTTGTCGCACGGTGCCGCGGCGGGCCGGATGAACTGATCTCGCGGGCAAGATCTGGCCCGCGGGCCATAGTTTGGAGACCCCTGCCACAAACCATCATTAATTCCTAGTTGCTAAGAACGATCCTCAATTCCAATTTACTACAAACCAACTTCAATTTCAACTTTTTACAAATCATGGTCAATTCCTAGTTGTTTTCAAACATTCGTCAATTTCTAGTTCATACAACAATCGCGAATTCCTATTTGTTACAAACCATCGTTAATTAATAGTTGCTGCAAATTATCGATAATCTTTTGCTGCAGGGAACCATCTACAATTCCTAGTTGCTACAACCCATCGTCACTTCCTAGTTACTACATACCATCATCAAGTCCTAGATGCTATAAGCCATCGTGAAAACCTAGTTGCTACAAATCATCATAAATTCCCTAGTTGCTGCAAGCCATATTTAATTCCTAGTTGCGCTCAACCATCGTTGATTTATAGCTACCAAAACCATCTTCAATTCCTAGTTGCTAAAAAACATCGTCAATTCCTAGTTGCTAAAATTCATCGTCAATTCATAGTTGCAACGAACTATCGTCTATTTTTAGTTACTACAAACCAGCGTCAATTCCAAGTTGCTACAAACTATAGTCAATTCTTAGTTGCAACAAACCCTCGTCAAATCCACAAACCCTCATTAAATCCTAGTTGCTACATATCATCGTAAATTTCTAGTCACTACCAACCATCGTCAATTCCTATTTGCTACAAACCATTGCTTATTCCCTGTTGCTACAAGCCACTAACAATATTTAGTCGCCACATCATCCTCAATTACTACTTGCTACAAACCATCGTCAATTTCTAATTGCCAGAAACCATCGTCAATTCGACTTTGTTCTTACAAACCATATTTAATTCTCAGTTGCCTCATCATCGTCAATTAATATTTCTTTGAATCCATCGTTAATTTTTAATTATTACAAACCATCGTCAATTCCTAGTTGTTTCCATCATCGAATTTCTTTTTCCTATAAATTATTGTCAATTCCCAGTTGCTACATTCCATCATCACTTCTTAGTTGCTACAAATCATCGCCAATTCCGTGTTAATACAAACCACCCTCATGTCCTAGTTGCTCCAAACCATAGTTAACCCTGTTTCTAATAACCATCCTCACTTCTAATTTGCGACAAACCATTGTCAATTCCCTTTTGCTACAAGCCTTTATTAATTCTCCGTTGCTACAAACAATATTTAATTTCTAATTTTTAAAATCATCGTCAATTTTTACTTGTTACAAATCATGTTCAATTTCTAGTTGCTACAAACCATCGTCAATTTCCAGTTGCTACAACCCATCGTCACTTCATAGTTTCTAAATATCGGCGTCAAGTCTTATTTGCTGCAAACCATTGTCAACTCCTAGTTGTTACGTCATCCTAAATTCCTAGTTGATACAATCTATCGTCTATCTCTTGTTTCTATAAACCATCTTCAATTTTTAGCTGCAATAAACGATCGTCAATTGATATTTGCTATAAACCATGGTTACCACAAACGATCGTCACTTCCTAGTTGCTACAAACCAGCGTCAATCCTAGTTGCCACAAACCATCTTCAATTCCTTGCGCCATAAGCGGCTGTCATATTTGGTATGTTATTTCATCGACTGCGAACTTCAATGCGGACTGCCGCCAGGGAGAACTTAACTGCTATATTCTATGGACAATCCCATCATCGCTATACCGCCAGTTCCTATATTCGATGAACCTAAATGAAAATAAAAGGTGTAATAAGAATAATAGAGATAAATTGAAAGGTAATTCATGCTGTTTCTTTCCCGCCGAATGTAATATTTCTTCTATGTGTGGAGTTACCAGAGCAAATTCAGGCGGAGGGAGTAACTCGTTAGAGGAATATTAATTATAAATAAATTGGATATAAAAATAATTTAATCGAAATGAAACTAATGAAAGCATTGAGATGATAAATAACTGGAGAGTATTTACTGATAAATAAGAATTGTTTTCAAAGGTATTCGAAAAACATTCTAATTAGGTGAAAAAAAAGTACGTGAAGTATTACAAAGTATTATTAATGACACAACGCAATTATACATAGATAGAGAAAAAAAGAGAATTAAGGAGAATATAAGAGAGCATGAGAGAGAATATAGTCGAAAGAGAATGAGAAAAGGATAGATAAATTTTCGAGAGAAAGAATTGTAAACTAGAGCATTGCGAGGGTGAAATGTGTGAGAGAGGAAGAATTGTGATTGGGACATAATTGTGAGAGAGCGGAAATAGTAAGAACAAGAAATGTGAGAATGAAAGAGAACTATGGAGGATAGAGAGGATTATAAGAGAAGGAGAATTGTGAGAGTGAATTGTTAGAAATAATATTGAGTGAAAATTGTGATTAAAAATTGTGTGAGAGTACAACAGTTTACGAGAGTGTGAGAAGTGTGAGAGATAAATAATTAAGAGATATAACATTGTGAGAGACAGAAATTTTTGCGAGAGAAGTGTGAGATAAAGAAAATTGTGTGAGGGAGAGAGAGAGAGGAAGCAATAGACGGATTGGTAATTTTGAAAAAAGTCAAATGCCTTCTCCAGAGATATATGAGACGACCTGAATCCCAAATACCCTCGTTAGTTCGGAAGTATTCGTATAAAATTATGAATTTGATTCTCTGAATATTTGAAAATAGAGGTGCAAGAATGGTTGCCAAATCTCTCCTTTGGAAGAATTAAACTAGATGAAAAAAAGTTTGAAAATAAATCGATAAAAATAATGAATTTGAAAAGAGTCTGTACGTTGCATTGTTGAAGTCTGAAAAGAATTTGGCAAAATTGAAAGTAACTCCAAGAGAACCAAAACTTCGTGCAACCTAAAAATATTTGATATAATTCTCATCTGAAATTTTAACGAGATTAAGAGCCAAGTTTTTACCTCTGAGTTACCTTATTTGTTACCATGAGTGAACGAGCTAATAGTACAAATTGCGGTGGCGAGAATCACGCTTCTTAGAAAGTACCCACCCATTTATAGTATAGGACGCATGAGGCCACCCATCAAATATCCAGAAGATCCCGGCACGCTCAGGGTAAGAGAGAGGTTTCCCTATAAACGGCCACCCAGTGTCCTTTACATGTATCCAGGCTGGAAGCCATTTAGTTATTTTCAGTCAAGCAATCAATTCTTCTAATAACTGTCCTTATCTGCATTAAATCAATTCCCATGTCCTGAATCATTTTCTCACGAATCCTATGCTAAGAATCATAAATTCACAACGGCAACACTTTAGATTTTCAACTTTTAGTCAAAGGACCCCCCCTTCCTTCATTATCCTTCTTTGAATTTACCATAGAACCCCTAAGACCGAATTCGGATCTCATAGGTGTCCTTTCTGTGTTCTAGAGTAGGAAATTGAATATTTCATTTGTATAAAATTCTGCTAAAGGCGATTGAATGTTTCGCGTTTGCTGACGTCAACGAGGAATCATCAGAGGTACAATCGACCGATTCTGTTTTCAATTTCCCTAAAACTATCGCCGTCTCTGAATTTTACGAACTGACGAGGGAAATATTGATGTGATTTTCAAGTCTGCTTTATTATGCAGGGAGAAGAAGAGAAAAAGGGGCATCGGTTAAATAAGTAAAGGGATAAGGGATAGGGCGCTGAGCCGCGTTCCTAAATTCCTTTTTTCGAGAAGAAAAAAAAAACATCAAAAAGCGAAGGAAAATAGAGCTACGGTTAAACGATTAAACAAATGAAAGAAGGAGATTTTCGATTAACCTTCCAAGAACTTTGACCGGCAAAACCAGAGGTCGGAGGCAGAAGCACCGAGAGATTGAATACGAAGCTCTGATTTTCTTGGCTGAAAATACGAAGCTCTGGATTTATTGTCTGAAAATACGAACATTAAATGTAGGTCTACGAGTTTTAGTCAAATTGCTATCTATGCATCTGTGGTGAGCGGTTACAATATAACAATGGTTAGTTCTCTTCATTTCATCTGAAATGTCACTTGATCCTTCTCATGAAGGCCAATGAATTCCGCAATTGCAGCAGGCTATCAATTGTAACATGTGTTTATACTCACGAATGTGAGAGGCTTTGTGCATTGCTACAGAAAAAGTGAAGGTTAAAATAAGCCAATGAAAAGAGTTCGCAGGTTTGGGAAAGGAAAAGAGCAGTTAAGGAAGAAGAACTCTTTTAAGCAAGTATATGATGCTTGAACATAGTGCAGTTGACAAGAAAATTATGCATCTAGAGTGACCTGGCGCTAAGTCTAGGCAGAAATAGAACGTTCAGACAAGATGTGGACCTAAGAAACCAAAAATGCCATACCAAGCCAAAGATAAGATGTATATGTAAGGATAAGATACAATAGGACGCTCAGGCAAAGCGAGGGTATTTAAATCGCGTAGGAAGAGATAGGACGTTTAGGGAATGGCATATGATGATTATAGAAATATAGGATGTTTTGTAAAGGATATTAATCTTAGAGGAAAACAAGTCAATCGGGAAAGGAGAAAGAGATAGGCCGATTAAGGAAAGAAAACCTGCTTAGAGACCCTTGAACTTTGCAATGAAGATGGGGGAACACAAGGGGAAGGAAAAGACACGTTGGTAATGACACGATCCTCAGGTAATACTACGACCATTGCACACAATGGGGCAGGTCAGACTTAATGAAGAGAGACACTTACTCCTCCAACTGACTTAATGAAAAGAGACTTTTGCTTACTCCCCCTAATGAAAAGAGACAGTTGTTCCGAAACTTAACTTAATGAAAGGAGACACTTGTTCACCCAAATTAACTTAATAAAGAGACCCACGCTCAACGCTTACTCATCTTAGCCAAATAATGAGAGACACTTGCTCACTTGAAGAGAGAAACTTGCTCACTCAACTACCTTAATAAAGAGAGACACTTGTTCACTCACCAGTTAACGGAATTGAGCTAGGAAAAGACATTCCGGATGAATAGAATGTTCTCAGAGAACTCTGCCTGTAATTTGTTTGAGCGTGTGTTCTCTCATCACAATATAGACAGGAGATTTTCTGAAGTATATTCTACTGCATGAGCTCTACTTAAAAAAAATCCGTCCTGAACTATCAAAACTATTGCTTGTCAACTTTGAATTCAAATATGTTAATAAAAGTTACTGCTACAAACTTGGAAAAATTACCATTACGATGTTGAATAAGTTTTTTAATTATAATTCAACTATGAATTACGAGTTTATCCTAAAGTGATAAAGTTGAGTTGGAAATATTTTAGTATCCAAATATCTTTTTTGGTCTCTTTTCTGATTCGACTCATTTTTCTTTTTTGTTTTGGTGTCTTTTCGGATTCTACTTATTTTTTTTATATTTAAGATGGGTTTAAAAGAAAATGATCATACATCATCCAAATTTATCGGAAGCTCAGCAAATGCGTTGTTTACTAATTCTAAAAGAATATCTTGATCACAATTTGAATTGGCAGTATCAAACTTCGTCCCTAAATTAGTCGATCTAACTCAACCAAAACTTCAGAAAAGATTGACATTGTTTATGGACTTGTTCTAAATCAGGAAAATAAACGACGTGTAAGTAAAAGTTAAGGTAAAATTGCAAATATGATTCATATTTAGCGGTATTCAGTTAAATGAATAAAAAAGAACGATATGCATGTACAAACGTACAAGAATTATAAAATCACGACGGTCGATGATTACTCATAGAGAAAGTGAAAAAGGTAAGATAAGAAAGACCTTGGATAAATTTTAAGAGTTAAAAAACAATAGAATTAGCACGTTAATACTATGGTTTTATTACGAGTTCTTTAATAATTAAATAGGTAATCGTTCAATTTATTTTTAAATATGTTTTTTACCGTTGAAAGAGAGTTCCGATTTGACACGATTTTTTTAGGTGAAAACGTTCTCCACGATATTCATTTGATAACGCTTCAATTTCATTTTATGATTAATTGAGCATTTTTTCCAATTTATTATGAAAGCGAGTAAATATTTAGATTTTCGCAACCATTCAGAACCTTGAAGACTTCTATTAATTGACCGAGAAGGCGCCTATCATCAAGCGAAACACTTTCAATCCTTTGGGCCTGTTTCTTCGCTCTGGACTGAGCTTTGTCGCCCACTTCCATACTCTCTCCAATGTGGCGATAGCCTTATTTAGATAAAGAGCCCAGAAATGAGCTTTATATTCTAGCTGCTACCACGAATAGTTTGAACAATAGAACTACTATTTCCTTACTCTTACATTCGAATTTTCTCGTTAGAAAACTGCCTGCTCTATTTGGGCGCAGTTTTTCAAACATTTGAATTCGCTTGAATTTAATACACCAAGATCTCGTTGTTCTAACAATTTATAATCGATGACCGCGTAACGTATAGTCAAAGTTTCTATTTCGAGAGATGAGTCATGTTCCGTTATATGACCTAGTTTAGCATTGTTATGAACTTGAATCCTGAATCTAATTCGTCTATAAAGGTAATGAATAATACAGTACTTCATTTATCCTTAATCTTTATTTACTCTCTGTAAGCTAGTTCTTGATACATTGCAATTGGCTACCTCTTAACCCATGCGGTCCAAGCTTTTATAAATCTCTCTTATGTGTTACCGAATCGAATGCCTTTTAAAATCAATCTAAATTATGTCTACGGCTTCATGACCATCATGTTTTCCGTCATATTTCGAAAAGATTCTAACAAATTCGTTGAACAAGAACGTCAAATTCTGTATACGTGTTGGTTAGCTTTAAATAAATTATGTTTATTTGGGTGATCCGAGATTTTCTCTCTCATAATTGAGTCCAAAAGTTTATCATCATCCGACGGTAAGCTAATAGGCCTGTCTTCTCTTAGACCAATCTTTTCTCCATTTTTAAAAATTCGTGTAATATTTTCTAACTTGAAGTCTTCCGGATCAATACCGTCTTCTAAAGATTTGTCAAAAGTTTAGGTGAATGGCGCTATTTATGATCCCATTTCTTAGCTCCTTAATGTCTCTTGGATAAATATTTCTGGCACCGGAGATTTCTTACTTTTTAATTTGTCTATAAAATCTGGGAGTTTGATCTGTGACCACTTAAGATTAGTAATTATGTTTTCTTAATGGAATTACATCTGGATAAACAGGAATGTGACTTATGTCTTCCGGGTAAACGCTTCAGAAACTTCCAATTTAAGAGTTGTGCAATACCTTTTGTAACGATAATCAGGTTTCCCTCGTCATTTTTTACTGGATCTATGTAATCTTAAATAGCGTTTATATCATTTATATACGTGTAGAAATTTAGGTGTTTTTATTTATGTTTTAGAAAAATAAATTTCGTAATACTTTTTTGCTTTTTTTTTACTTCCCTTTTACTCGAGGCCAATAATTAATGAACACAATTTTAGCGGATGAAATTTTGGCTATTTTTTATTAATTGATAATGGCGATATTATTGAACACTAGAGAGCAACGATTTCGAAACAGGGTGCTTCCAATGTTTAGAGATAGGGAGTGGCCATTCTAATTTTATCCACCTCAGTGAGAAGAAACTGAATGGGTAAGTGACAAAAGCTCTTCAGGAAATTACGATCAGAGAAATCAGCAGAAAATATTGGATTTTTTGATAAAGTTAATGATGGGTGAACTCCTAGAAATACAATAATTCTTGTGTGGTAGCAAAAATAAAATAAGAGTTATTTAGCTGCTTCGATACTTGAGCGAGAGAACTCGCTATTCTGAATCTGTACTTGGTCTCTTTGGTTCAAACATTAAGCTTCTAATTTTTATTAGCTGTAGTGTTAAAATCGTTGCTAAATACTTTGGTGATGTTATTTTTTCTCAAATATACGCGAGTTATTTCTTCTTAGAAACTCTTCCACATCAGGTAGCAGGCCTTTTCGACAACTACCACCCAGAGTAATACTACACAATGGTGCACAAGCCCATCCTACACTTTCCATATAGGGATTGCTGTTGTTAATTTCAGTCTCATAACTGCTGAACTACTTGGCTAGTCCCTCTATCTCCATGTCAGAAGCACTACTCAACATGGCTACTGTTAGTAATTTTCTTACATAGCCTCTCCTAACTTTTCTTCTCTCACAAAACAAAACGGAAAAATAAAGTCTTTTCGAACTATGTTGCCTGGATCCCGACGTTCAGGGTTGCTAAGAATATCCGATTTTCCGATTAAATCTACTGCGAATGAAAGAAAGGGTTCAATCAGTAGTTGTTACGGCCCCTCTTATGTTTATTCTATCTCTGTGAGTACCACTCTTTACTCAATACACTTCACCAAGATTCGTGGTCTCTCAAGTAACCTCTCCTCAATTGAACGACGCATTTCTATTAATTATACTAACATCCTTACCCTCTCTGATACTCCGATTTTAAAGTTCACTTCTACTACTGCCTTCCTCATATCTAATTAAAATGTCTATTCATTTTTAACCCTCTATGACCCAAGTTATTTTTTAGAAATAACCGCTATTGGGCAACTGGTATAAAGGCGTTTGAATGAAATATTTCACAAATTATTGTTCAGATAAAGTTTCTTAGCCACATATTTACTATCTAATTTCATGCAGCTATTGAACGAAACATTGTGAATAAAGTAATTAAGCTCTATGAAATTTATAGTCGCTGAGGAACGCCAATGGATCATAGAGGGTTAAGATTCATAGGGAGTGTTTGTGCTTATTCCCGTATTAAGGCACCTGTTGGGCGACTAATCAATATTAAATCTTCAAACTTTGATGTTTTGTGGACCACGAACTGTCTATCAGCATGCACACTTATCCTCTGTTTTGCAAACAGATCTCAAGATTCTACCAACTTTGCATCCTTCTTTAACTCTCTAAACCTCTGCCATGATGAGGATGTGACATCCTACCTCTCACAAGCCAAGGCTATCTATCTACCTTGGAGATTTCACCTTCCCTCTTCATAGACACAGGAGAAATCTAAACCTTTATATTCTTGATTCTAAATTATTTAGAGCAAAATATCACCTTGCTTTATCATATACCTAACTATTATGACCACGCTTCATATATCCCGGATTTATTTTTCATATCCAATCCAAAGGGATTTGATTATATAATCTCAGAACCAATTGGCTCTTCTGGTCACACCATTCTCATAAATTATTTATCGCTAGACCATCTTCCCTTCCATCAGGCGCTTCCGGGCGTACCTCCTGCCACATGAAAGGAACTGACTGGAAGAACTTGCGGGACTTCTGCATTGAGAGAATCATGTTTCTCATCTGGTAATGCTTCACCCTCCGGTCAAACTCATAAGACATCTCTTCCTGACATCAATAGAAGCATTTATTTCTTAGTCTTCCAAGACCTTATCGTCATTAATCTCGTGGTTCAACCTTCTCTGTTCTAAACCCATTCAGAATAGAGACCAGGCATTTCGGGCTTGAAAATCTCTTCTTCATGGATAAGGAACTTATCCGTGAAACAAAGCGTTCGTTTAATCAATTAAATGTGACAGGCTCTCCTTGTTACCCAGTAAACAATCTTTCTAGTCTTTAGCTAGGAGTATCTCTAACAACTTCTTTCGTTCTAGCTTTCCTAAACAATTTCGTACTGATGGTATCAATCTGGTTTCTCTTGTTGATAATCAACTGGCTTTGGTTCCCGTTACTCGACTAATTCCAATCTAGATGATTATAGCAATCCTGCTCCCTCAGAGGCCATTCTTTTCAACCCTATGCCTCTTCTTGTATTCTCTTGCGGACTGTCCGTAAGCGCTTCTCTCTTTTCACACAAGCATTGCTTATGGTCCAAATGGCATTAATTCTCGAATGTTAAAATTGTGTGGCTCTAAACTCGCACTTGTGCTTACTCATCTATTACGCTTTTGCATTAAAAACAAACCTTTATCTTCCTTTGTAAACAGGTTTTTATACATTCAATCCCTAAAAATCCAGCGATTAGACCCTTCTAACTATTCTCTTGTTGCTCTAACATCCTCTATTGCGAAATTTCTTGAGTTCCTTCTCATATTTCATTTAATTAAACACATTGGTAATTATGGTATCCTCATTAATCACAAGTGTGGAATTCTTAAAGCTTTATCGAATGGAAAAATATATTTTTTTTATCTCAAAACTGCTTGTGCAATATTTTTGAAGAATTTTGGGCAGTCTATGTACTAGCCATAGACATTTCCAAGTCCTTTGGCAGGGTGTGGCTTCGTAGTCTCATCTCAAAGCTCCCCTTTTTTGGTTTACTTTCTTCACTATGCTCATTGGTTTCTAGCGTTCTCCCTGACCATTCCATATCCACTGTTGTTGATAGATATACCTACCCTATTTACACGCGCATCATTGATCTCTCTCAAACTTATTGCTTTTCTCCACACTATACTTTTTGATTTTCTATCTTTCCTCTACTTGACAAATAACTAAATGCACTCATACGGAATCATTCAGCGCTCCATTCATTAGCATATTTCAATTCTGCTTCCTCATCTTTAACTCCTGATGCCTCTCGTTTCGTTCTAAGTACTGCGATTAACCTGGACTTTGACATTATTTTCCACTGGAGCCGACAAATACTTATTGATTTTAATAACTCTAAGGACCAATTTTAGCTATCTCACTAACATAGACTTCTAATAACCCATACGTTACCTTTGATGGTTCGGCAATTAAATCTGTTGACTCAATTAACTTTCTCTGCGTGTTACTGTGACGTCCAATCTATCTTTCAAACTCCACATCTCACGAATACCTAAATATGCCTAAAAAAAACTGGGTGTCAAGTTCAGATGACAAAAGTTCTTTTCTGTTTAACTTGATTCGAAATATACAAATGACTGTTTCGTCTCTGACTGGAGTAGTTCTCTTACATTTTGGCCTGGTTCTATCTCGGTACAATTAAGTGATCAAGCTAAATACAAGATTTCCTAACTTAAGAACTATGAAATTTATTTTCCCCGGGATAAAACTTTCAATTTTATCGAGGTTTCAACTATTCTACCCTATTTTAGCGGACATAAATTGTCATACAAAAAAAACAATTAAATTGGTATAAACGGATTATCTTAAAAATTAGATGACTATAATAACTGCGTTTTATGCAGCGGAAACACGAGGGTTGTACGCACACTTCGAGGTACGCCTTTGTATCGGAGAAAACAGATGAAACGAGAGTTGTTCAGAGTCTGAATGCAAAGCGAAACAAGAATTCGAGAGAGGTTTTGAGGTGCATTTATCTAAGATGGTTTTTACTTCTTAGTGAAGACAAACTGATTTACGTTGGATCCGAACAACAGTATGACAGCCACCACGAAGGCGATCTGAAAAGGGGCTCCATTCTGATGTGGCTTAACTTCATTGTAATCTGATGTGGTCTTTCCATTCGGCTGAATCCTAGCTTGATTTTTAATAAAAACCGACTTAATAATTCTAAGTGGGTGACTTTACTAAAGAGTCAATTGTGAGTTATAGGAAAAGGGGCCAAAGTATAATGTAAATATAAGGAGAAATATTTGAGATATAATTTTTGAGAAGTAAAACTGGCTGAAAGAATGAGTGATATTCTAAAGAATATAGGTAAAAAAAGAAAGAAAAGAAAAAGTAATAAAAGTTGAGGATAGCAAAATTTGCTAACACAAGGCACTCTACTGCAGAGGAGACGGGATGTACTACAAACTACCATCATATGCATTCATAGTTAAGCTCAACAACAGCTTTGCGCGAATAGATATTAACAGAGTGGAAAAGTTTGTAAAATGAGATGTGCAAAGAAAGTAGTATATGTAGAAAGAAAAAAATATGAATAAGACGATGGATAGATGCAAATCTTCTTGCCGGCAGTGGGGCCAGGAAGGAATGCATCTGCCGGCGTTGGGGATGGGAGGGAAAAAATTACGATAGAATACATGAAATAAAGAACACAAAGATCAGGCCTATAGGGGAGAAATATTAGAGGGGTAAGGTAATAAGATAGAAACCACCAAAGGCAGCGCCTAATCTCACGTTCGTCGGTATTTAGGCCAAAGACGAACAGAATTTGGATTCAATTTTGGTATTTTGGGAGTTTAATCAAAGGAAAACAAACGCTTATAAAATATATTTGCAATGGAGCGTTGGGTGGTGTATATTTCCGCATTGATTATGCACTGTATAAATTTAGCTGTGTTGATAATAACGAAAGAAAAAGAGAACCAAAGCCCTCTTTTCCTTCAGAAATCCTGATAACGAAGCAAATTAAAAATTGTGAAAATTGAACTCTAACAAAATGACGCTGACTGAATACGTGATGAAATCACATCGTTGAAATTTGCGATCAGGAATGAAGAAAAGACCCCTGTGTATGATGAGTACACATCAAACATGTACATGAACAGAGAGTATCCCGGCTAGAGTGGTAAAAGTAATGTGAAATAGAAGAGAGACATACTAGTGTAATCAGCATGATGAGGTAGTTTTGAGCACTCCTGATCGAGCAGGCACTTGGCCATGACCATCAAGTCACACCATACGACTGTGTGGTCCCCACGGACTGTATGGCACATTCTGTTTAAGTGTCATAGAGTAAGGGGACGTTTGCGGGCATTACCTGATTCTCTACTGCTTGTCCCTTGTATTAAGCATAGGTTTGTGTACCCCTGATTGCGGTGTTATTGATTTTCTAAAGAAGGTCGGCCTACTTACTCCATTGTATATAGTTGTTGTGTTGGCTGCTTCTCAGGTGCCGGACGAAGCCTGGACTCTCTCTGGCTCCTGGCCATACCTCTGTAGTTTCTTTGTTTTTGTCTTTATTTTTTGTTACTAGGTGTGTTGTTTGCTGCATTTAAAAAAATAAGATGAAATACAATTTCAACGACAATGACCTTGCAAGGAGTTGCTAGGTGGGTGGATTTAGAGCAAAGAATCTTCATTCACTCTTCTTTTTCTTGCGTCTGTCTTCTCATTCCTTCTCCGCTCAGGGAAACGACACCGTTGGTCACATCATATCTCGTCTTGATAGATTATTTGTGGATTATTGGAAAGGGTATTAAAACAACAGCTTTTATTCCCTTAGGCAAAAATTCTCTTTCCCGTGAGGTTAGGAAGGTTTAATTCCAAAGCTCCGTTGTAAATAACAAAAAAAATTCTATAGCTTTGAAATTTAGATTTCTCTTGATTTTGAAGGATAGAATATGTCATCATATCTAAGTAAAACTAAATTTAGATGATACTAAACAATGGTTTGGAGTATTACCTTAATTTTTGAGTCTTGTATTATGGGCTCATTAAAGTAATTGGTTAAAGACTTGTTTTCCTAAGACTTGTCTTTAAAAAATTGGTTTTTGAATATAAAGAAGTCTTATTTTTTTACACATTTTTATTCTAATTTTATATTTATCACTCAGTTTCTTTGAACCCAATGACTTCTCAATCGAGATTCAATTCTCAAAGAGTTTGGTCTATTCTCGGTAATGTTTCTGGCATTTTTCGAATAACTGCTTTGCGTCGCTCCAAATTACAGGGTGAACCTTGGTAAGTATGTGATTGTTAGTGGTTTTAAACCATTTACACAAATAAGAAAATATAATAAATAAAATAAAAGGCGGAAATTTTAACGTTACTTTGATGATATTATTTTTTTAATGTTCTTTTTTGTAGTCCGTAAATTCATTGCATGCATTTTGAGAAATCATTTTTCGAAAAAGGTATTTAGAAAAATATCAATAAAGGAAGATTTTCAAAATAAAAGGTATCAAAATAAAAACTTAAAATTGAATTTTTGAATAATTTATCTTGGTCTTCGTAAATTCAAAATTATTTATGATTTAAAGCCATTCCCAAGCATTAAATGGTCACCCTGTACTTGAGTTATTTGGAAGATTCATGTAATTTTCTGCACAATCATTTGTAAACCTTAGTTGAAATATTTCCTTTTATATTCACCCAATTTCTTATTTTATCAGTTATGTACTTTTTTAATTGTAATTTTAAAAGCAAAGTTGAAGTTATTGGTGCACAACATTTGACTTTGCTGATCCCAAAACTAAAAATATGAAGGTGAATCTCTTAGGATATTAGAAGATAGTCTATGTGGAACTAGAAATCCGTGTAATTTGTATTTAAATTCCATATTGGATTTAATATAAGAAAATAAGTAAGGTGGGATTAATGATTTATTAAGCCCTTGCTTACCAGTTCTCAATTCATCTCAACCTCCAACACAATTCTTCTCATGGTAAAAGGAGGTCTTATTAAGACTGAAATTGATTAGTTCTTGAGAGGTAGTTCTTGAGAGGTGGCGGCTTAAAGAGAGCCGAAGAGGGCACGTAGACGGCGGAATAAATTCGTGAAATTGAACGATTGAGTAAACAAATTGCTAATTATAAAAGAGAAATATATATGAAGTCAATTATGTGGGGTATGTTTACTTCATTGAAAAAACAGGGTTTTGAGATGTCTTAGGCAAACGCTTTCTAAGACGCATCTTTTGTTCTTCCCTTCACACGTTGGTCTCAGAAGCAGAAGCAGATTTTAAGGTGTAATCTTACAATATTACATTCAAAAAAGGATGTTTCAAGTGCTGGTCTCTAAGCAAATTTATTATCGCTAATTAACTTTATCGCTAAGAAATGATAGGACTTATTGCTGGAAAACATTTTGACATTGAATTTTGTTCATGAAAAGAGTAATTGCAAAGAAGAGAGATCACTCCCCCAGATGGTCTCAAGAGAATCTTCTGCTAGGAGGTTGCAAAACACTAGAATCTGTTTTTTTTTCTCTGGACAATTAACTTTCAGAACTGGTTCATCAGACACAGCATTCTTGTATCTTTCGATATTTAAACATTCTGCACTGCCGATGTTAAGCTATTTTGTTATCTTAGTTGATTTGTAGGTTTTTTTTGTGTCCCCTTTTACACTATGACGTTTCTCTCAAAAGTCCATGTCCATTTAAGTACTCGTATATGCGCCGATGCCTCATAAATTCCTTTGCTCTCATTCAAAAGGGAAGAGTATGTCCACTCGATTACGAGGTTAACTCTTAGCGAGGAGATAGTTGCATGGAATACCAGATAAACTTGGATATCATAAGTCTCTTTCGCTGCACTTATAGTTGTTTTCCTAAATTTCTTAAAGCTAGTTTGTAATAACAACCGATTGAGCTGAGAAAATTTATCTTTTTTGACCCAAAGTATGAGTAAGAGTCGAATCCTGGTTAAAAGTTATTCGTTGGTGAAGTTTTTCTAGAACATTTTCGCGACATCCAGACCAATTTTTTCCGTTTCGTAATTGTCCGCCCCAAATGGTTTTGGGGTTTAAACTAGCCTGGAGTTTAAAATATTACCTACCCACTGAACATTACATTCATCCTCAACCACAGTTGACAGTTACATTTTTCTTCAATAACATTTTAAGATTTTCTTCGCATTTAATCCGAAATTTCAATGCCATTTGTCTGATTCATCTGCCTGCCATATGCAGACACTCATAGAACTGAAAACAATCGAAATGGCTTAAACATGATTTATTTTCTACTCATTAATTGCACCATTCCTCACCTTTTTTGTCCAACTCTTAGATACAAATAATGTCATATTCTGATGTTGAGAGTATACGTGGAAGAATTTCTTCAAATTGAATAATCTTCTTATAAAATGATTTATCGTTTTATAAGATGTGATTCCTTTGAAAAATGTCTCCATACACTTATTCCTAGATATTAATGATTTCACCCTTCTCGAATTAGGGTCTCGTTAGATATTTGCTGTTCTTAATTTTTAATTAATTTCATATTAATTCACAAATATACAATTCAAACTTGTTGATGTGTAACCTGCCGAAACTTATCTGGGGTAAAATATTAATTTGCGGATAAAATTAAGGAAAAATGTGTAACCAACAGATGAAATTTTATTTTGTGTAAGAATAAAGTGAGTGATTGAGAGATGAAGGAAAACGTGTATAAGTTGGGAGAACAAGAGTGCGGATCAAGGTTATGGTTTGAAAAACTAATAAAAACCACGATAACCATGAATACTGAGTAAAAGGGGTGTTATCCTAAATCTCCAAGACCTGGTTCGTACAAAGAGAACCTACATCGAATGTGCGAACTTTAATTTCATTTTTACTTCAAAACCTGATCCCTATATTTTTATTAATCCATCGTGCTCCCTCAAACCATCACTGCTAATCAGACCTGTAAGTGCTAGAGGTTGATTTGTTCGATTAAAAGAATAGATTTTAGTTAGAATATCATCTTTCAGTACATTTCAAGCATCTTACTCATTCCACTTTAGTAAAGTAGTAAATTGCCTTGTGCGCAGTGATGGTCAGCGGTTAGTAGAGCAATGGTTACCGACCTTCAAACTACATGGTCCACGTGTGAGGGACGCCCCTCATCTACACCAAGCAAGGGACTTTATCAAATAAACCAACCTAACAGTCCTAAATCGAACTGTATCAATTGCCTATTTTAACATTTACTTTTGCATTTGCAAAAGACTTTCTTTATGGTGAAATTGGGAAAAGGATTTATGTCTCTGGGTGCTCCGTTTTCCATCATGAAAAGCCCTATTTTTCTTTTCAATTGGCGCTTTTAACAGTTACTCTTGACATCATTGGACGCGCCATCGTTTTCAGCCGTGGCTCTTAAATGAGAAAGGTCTCCAAGGCGAGTCGCATCCAGTGTCCAAGAGCCAAAAGATTTATAGTTTAATCGGATTTCATACCTGCTTCACTGAGGTCAAATTTTTAAAAAATATAGATATATATTTGCTGTATTTTTGTAATTTAGCTATCAAAATGTTACACAAATATATAAATAGATCACTATTTTTAAAATTCAACGGTGAAATCAGCAATTTTTAGTCGCGGGCGACTCTACATCTCACTATGTCGGTCAGTCGGTCGGTCTGTCCCCGTTTTGCTTTTTTATTGTTTTTGTAATAACATCATAACTATTCGGCCCATTTCAACAAAATTTGAAAGCCTTATGTTGATTTGCATTTTCTTTCGAATGATATAGTTGACAATGTCCTTCGAAAGTTAGTCCGGGAATTAATTTGTTTTGAAAATAACCTCATAACTATTTGCCCTATTATAACGAAATTTGAAACCCTTATGTTGTTTTACATTCCCTTCGAATGATACAATTGTCAAAGTCTCCTCAAGGTTAGTCCGGATTTTATTGAAAGTTTTCAAGGTGTAAAGTCATAAATTAGAATAAGTGAGAGCCCGAGACATTTGGTCAGGTGACCTTGTTGAATAGCCTGCGTGTTTCTCAGATTACTATTATTATTGAACTAATTAGAAATCCGCTTGTAATTTCATGGCTTTCATAGTTTTTATTTACACTTTAAAAAATAATTCTCTTGCATTAATGTTTTGTTATTCTATTAATAACTTTGACTTATTGAGTGCGGCTTCCATCCTCTATTTATAGTGAATAATCAATGTGGTAGGTTTAGCAGCATAATAGGCTCAATGGGTACAAATATCATTAAAATATGTTTACAACTTTTTGCCGAATTCATCCAATTTGACTTTTAAATTTGGCTATTTTCTTGGATCTGATTTTAATTCAGTTGAGGCGTTGTTGTTCATCGGTAGACCTGTAAATGGGTCTAATATTTCCTAAATTGTTATCTCTTTTGTTCCATCCAGGAGACGTTCTTAGTCAAATATCAATAGGTTCGTTTTGATAATGTCATATGTAGAATAAATAAACATTGCAAATATCAAATCTGAATAATGAAAAGCAATCTGAAATGAATTGAACTTCGACTCAAGAAAATAATCTCGCAACTTAAGAGGGTTTTTTTCTCGAACTTAAAGCAACGAGGCTCTACGACTCAAAAGGTCAGCAAGGAGAGATCGGTAAAGAAAGGAGTGAATGTAGTGACGACAAGATTGCTTCCATGACGACTCTCCATTCATCACAGGCAGCGGAAGAGCTCTTACATACATCTTGGCATCACAGAATTCCTGTTGAGGCTTGCGAAGGAAAATAAACAAAGAATGAAAAGAAATAAAAAATGACAAAAAGAAAAGGAAGAAGCAAAGAGAGAAAGAATAAAATAAAATATGAAAAAAAACAAATTGATAAGAGAAATAAAGAAAGGGACGAATACAGATAAATATAATGAATATGAATGAATCTATATTTCTTCGGGCATAAGTTTAATTTTAGATTCCTGTATTGATCCTTCTTTTTCAGCGCTTTATCATTTATTATTCCTTCCTAATGTCCTTCTTTCCCGAATGATCTCCCGCCATTTGCCATCAGTCATTACAAATCATCTCAAAAGTTCAAATTACCTCTGAGTGCCATTATAATTCCTAGATGCCGCTCGCCCTAACCTTTACTAATCATGCTTTTTTATTATTTCTTTATTCTTGCCTCTCCTTTTATATAAAAAAATATATTCCACTTCTTTTGATTTTCGTCTATAATTTATCAACTGTCCTTTTCAGAATCAATTGAATTTTCACATTAGGAAGGCCTCTTTGATTAGATCAATTTGCCAGACTTCAGCAAAATAGGAAGGAGAAGCTTTCCTTCTTTCTCGTGCCTATTCCCCCTTTTGAACCTTCTTTATACATGTTTACGACATGTCTCAAATTAACTGCATATTTAATGCTTTGAGGAAATAAAATGCCTCCTGCACGCTCTCCACTCATATTGATCTAATTTAAATGCACTTAATAGATTTATTTCAATATGAAAAGGACTGTAGGGGCAGATTTATTGCCACTCTCTATTCCCAATATTAGGTGATATGTTAGAAGCGACAAATGGGAAGAAGAACGATAGGAAAAATATATTTTTTAAAATATAGTAAATTATGGGTGGCTTTGGGCGTTCCAAACATTTTTGGGGAGGGAACTGGCCCTTGTTCGAAGAACTAGAGGAGAGGGAGTCGTCAATCGTGCAAGGTAGGCCTGGAGAGAGAGCTGTCTGTGGTCCCAAGCAGTTGTGGATAGGGAGATGTTAGTCGTTCCAAGCAGCAATGAAGAATGAGCTGTCAGTCGTCTCAAGAAACCTTGGAGAAAGCGCTCTCAGTGATTCCAAGGATCCATGGAGAGAAGCTGTCAGTCGTCTTAAGCAGGCGTGGAGAGGAAGCTGCCACTCGTCCAAGGCAGCCGTGAAGAGAGAGCTGTCAGTTGTTCCAAGCAGTTGTTGAGAGGGAGATATTAGTGGTCCCAAACAGCCGTTGAGAGCCAGCTGTCAGTCGCCCCAAGCAGCCTTAGAGAGGGAGCTGTCAGTCATTCTAAGGAACCTTTAAGAGAGAAGTGAGTGGTCAAGGAGCCGTGGCGAGGGAGCTTGCAAGCATCATTAGAATTGACAAACGTACACAATAGCAAACACATTAATTATAAAAAAATAGACAGAGACTCGTTTAACCAAAATTAATACCAAGTACTAGGGGATTTTGGTTTGGAGCGCGTCGATTGACTAGAAAAAATCCTAAAATAATAAATCCATTTTATTTTCGAAACTTCAACGCCATCATTCCCTCTTTGTTTGTTCTATAGAGGCGTTGCAAAGATAATAGGAGACTGTGGTCGGGATGGCGTCTTACCCGTTCAGGTTTTAGTTGTAACTGGGGAATTGTCACTGTTTTACAGACCACTCCTACTAAGTGAACAGTGGGTGCGAGGGTATAGATTAGACAGATAATTTCCATTTCTAGTAGAAGGTACAAAGAAGAGGCCTTAAAGGACCCCAAACTCGAACCATTTCGTGCCTCTTTTTAGGAGGCGAATGAAATTCTCTCATCATCTGGGTCAATATTCGGGCATCAAAAACTCTCAGGTCGAGCTAGGAATATCGCAACCATGTTGTACCCGAGATTGAGATTTGGAGAATGGCGTGCCCTTTCTACCTTAATACTTGCCAGTGGATTTGGTTAAATTATAAAAGTTGGAAGATTTGGGGGAGTTGGGCATCCATCCGATTCCTAGAGCCGCAAATATTATCCTCCCTACACCTCTCTGTCTATATAACTTCCACTCATTTCCACTACTCTTCTCCTCACCATTTTATTTATGGCCTTTTCTTTATAAACTGAGTAAAGAAGATGCCTTTGTTAGTTCTTACATTTTAGTTTCAAGTATAAACAACGATAAAAAATGTTCCTGCACTTTGTCCTTCTCCTCCTCATTTGTATTCCAGCCGAAAGGAAACAATTCCAGAGAACCGAAAAACAAGCATATATCGATGTCCCCCCATCTCCACCCCCATCCTCCCAAGGTAGAGCAAGGCTGCAAAAAGGAGCGGGTAGAGGGGTTGGAAGCTATAATAAACCATCACATAATGCGAGGTAGAGTCGAAGATATGATTTAGAGGCAATGACACATGCGAGAATAGCGCGGGTCTTTGTTATGTCAGGTCATAAAATGTTCAGAAACCAACCACCCGCCCCCAACCTCCTTCCCTACTGTGTCAACTTGCCTCTCCCCCTACCCCCTAAGCCCCATTTATCCATCCAAAACGAATGAAAAAGTAAACTTTTCTCTTCCATTTTCGTTCTTTTCTGTTGCCTTCACTTCAGCTCAACTGTAATGAATCCCGAGTGGAAAAATGATAAACGATAACTATTACTCCAAATCAATTTTTAAAGACAGAGACAAAAGGTGAAAAGAAATGGGGGCATAGGGGAAGTCATGAATAGAGGGATCTACCTTTATTATGGGATAGGGCCAGGACATGAGAATTTAGCACCACCCTTGCCCTGAGCAGCAAAATGTAGTCACCTCTAACACCTCTAATACTTGTTTATTTCTCACACATTTCTGGTTTCGCCAGTTTCATTTTCTTTACGCTCATCCGGAACCTTATTGCGAAGATGCACTCCAGAGCTTTAGCCTCGATATAAAGTAAGTAAATTACGCGCACAGCCATCCACCAACACACGCAACCGGTTCCCATGATACCAACCGTGCGGAGGAGGATTTCGTGATGTCCATTTCGCGTGTTCTCGACGACGGGGCCTCAGCGAGCAATTACGAAGAGCTCAAGGAGGCTATTCTCATGCGATTTCCCGCTCGGAAAAGCGATTGCCACCAATCCCTCGGCGACACGCAAAGCACAATGATGCTCTGGAGTAGACATCCCATTAAGTCAAACTTGGCAACTGGAGGAGTTGCACGCTATACCGGCCTCACTGAGGCACGCAGGATCAAACTTGATTGATTCTGCCTGGCCTTTTTATTCCTTCTAGGCATTTCCATTTGAGCATCAGTTTCGCTCCTTTCTTTATGAGTCTTTTCTTTCCTTTTTTTTCAAATTGCCATTTGGCCTGGCCTGAAAAGCGCCACCTAATTTTCATTATTTTTAACGGTGTAAAGTTAAAGTATATATTATTTTATTCCCTTCGCTATCTCTCTTTTCCGAATTTCATAATTTAGGTCTGATGTTTGTTTAATCTTATGAACACGATATCGCTTGTGTATCATCTTTCCTTATTTCCTATGGAATTTTTAGCATTTAACATTTCATGAACATATTGTAATTTCCAGTCATATATATATATATATATATAAATAGCAGCATAATAAAGAGTGTTGCATTAAGACGGATCAAAGTCAGCAGTAAATTAAACAGTGTTATTGGTGAAAAATTATTGATATCACTATTGTTCATGTTATTTGAGTCATGGCAATTATGTGGGAAAATAATATCGCCTAAATGTCCGCCAAGGCTTCGGCGGCCCACCTTCAATCAATGGTAAAAGTTTTTGATGACGTCTCTGCATAGTTGCTCCTCGATCTCACCAAGATGCCTTATTATATCATCCTTAAGCTGTTGTATTGTTGTTGGCTTGTTGGCATAGACCTTACTTTTGAGATGAATCTAAAGAAAGAAATCTAAAGGCGTCAATTCCCACGATCGTGGTGGCCAATTGACCTCGCTCTTTCGATAGATAATGTTACTTGGGAACTCCTTATTCAATAAAGCTATTGTTGCATTGGCTGTGTGGCATGTGGCGCTGTCCTGTTGAAACCACAAATTCTCGACATCCATAGAATTCCAGTCAGGTTATAAAAAGTTGGTTATCATGGCACGGTATCGCTCGCCTGTCACAGAATTCCTGGCATCATTTTCTATGAAATACGGCCCAATGATTCCGCTAGCAAAAATGCACACCAAACAGTGACCTTTTGTGGATGCAGTGACTTTTCAACAATCTTCCTGGGATTTTCATCAGCTCAAATGCAACAATTCTGCTTATTAACGAATCCACCAAGATAAAAATGGGCTTCATCACTAAAGATGATTTTTTTGCGAAAAATCATCATCAGCTCGTCTTTGTTCGTGCACCCAATTGACGAATGTACGGCACTTCAAAGGGTCAGCAGTCAGCAGTTCTTGTGTCAATTGAATTTTGTAAGCGTGTAGAGACAAATCTTTTGTCAAAATTCGATGTAACGTTCTTGTGGAGAGGTTCAATTCCTGCCCGCGATGACGAATAGAGATGTCTTGATCTTCGGCCACATTCTCGCGCACTGCAGCAATGTTTTTAGCTGAAAGGCGTAAACGAGCACGCAATGGCGTTTTCATATTTGCCACCGACCTCGTTTGTTTGAATTTACATACAATTTTCCCAATTGAACTCTCGGTTGGTCTATTGTGTTGACCAAAAAATCGCGAAGTGCCCGAAATGCGTTTCTGTTTGAACGTCCATTTTCGTAATAGGCTTCGATAACTTTAACACGTTGTTCGATTGTTAATCTTTTCATGGTTCAAATTGCCAAAGACTGAAGTTGTTAAATCTGAAAGAAAAAGGAAAGAATCATTAGACGCTTAAACTTAACTCACATTTAAAATCGGTCCAAGTTTATTGGAACACCCGTTATATATATATATATATATATATATATATATATATATATATATATATATATATATAAATATATATATAATATATATATATATATAATAAATATATATATATATCTATATATATATATATATATATATATATATATATATATATATATATATATATCATAAACTTATTGTTTTACTGAATTCATTATATTGCGAGATTGATTGGAATGTCAATTTGGGAAACTGTAATGATAGTGATACTGAGTGAATAATGGCCATTCGACGTCACAAACTCCTGCGTTTAATTGAAAAACTTTTGTAATTTCCCGCCCAAATGGACATAAAGAGCGTTACTTTAGTGACCAAAGTTGATTTAATGATAATATGAGTGGCCCCAAATAGGTTTACCTTTGATGCATGCTATAAATAACTTTTCCAGATGCATTGAGGTTAGAAAGGTCAGTAAACAATTGAGTATTCTTATATAGCAAATAATTATGGCATTACTGATATTATTTCAATGAGTGAAATTACTCACTTATAATAAATGTTGTTGTTCTGAAATCATGAAAGGAAATTACAAGATGAGATTTAAAAGCCTTCCACTAGGGTGTGCCAAACTTGGATTATGCATTCCTACTAAAGTCATGTAGGATGAATCAAGACTGGTAAATAATTAAGATTATATCTGGAATTTAAGATTAAATAATTATAGCAAATTTCTTAAAATAGACGATTCTGAGATAAAGAACCCTAAAACTTTAGTTGTTTGAATAAACTCAAGGTTTAATATATATTTATTATCCTATTTATAAAATTATAATGTTGTGAACTCGTTGATAAAGCCAATGGAATGACTAAAAGTAATGACTGCCTTGATACTAATATGAAACACTTATGCAAGGAGTACGTGAGAATAGAATTGATGATGTGAACGTTATTAGACGAGCGGAAAACCAAAGTAGGAACCGATGCGAAATTAAGGAGATGAAAAATCACACGAATGATTCTACTGCTGTTCAATAGTTAAGAATTACCTTGAAAAGAAAAAGTTTAATTAACTTTGTACATGAATGAGCACCACACCTCTTTATTGTACACCAAAGAAGTGAGTGAACACTACGGAGAAATATATTATAAGATAACGATTTTTCTTCATTAAAAGCATTTAAAAAATATGATCAGTTGTTAACTGAAATTTATATTGTAATTATAGGCATGCACTTAATATATTTTATGAAGATTTCATATGATACTATTCTATTTTCAAGAAATTATATTAAATAAACGAACAAAATAAATTAGTGACACGTATAAAATAAGAGAACGATTTTTCAGGAGTATCCTAGGAAGTTTCTTGAAATTATCTGGCATTTTGTTCAGTAGGTTAGTACTGTATAGCCGCCATTGTTGTCGTACTCACTCTTTTGCGATGCCACCACACGTGAAAGTAACTCCTGAGCTCCGTTAGAGAATTGTTCGCTCTTAGACTTCGGCGAGGACTTTTTATATATTAAATGCCATACTTTTATGTACTATGGAAGTTTCATATTTTAAAATATTTTAATGAAGGAAATCGTTCTCTTATTTTGCTCGATAAACTAAGTTTATCAAGAAACTCATACAAAAACGCTTGAGGAGTGATAGGTGATCTGAGAGCAAAGTACTGCTCTAAGGATTGGTGTTTGAAAGATTGCTCTTTAACTAAAGAGTTGTAAGTCAATCGGCTGTTCTCTTATTATTGGGGTCATGCGGTTAACATAAAAAGGGTCTTCAGACACTGTCATTAATTTTGGTTACAGCCGCGTTTCACATTCTTATAATCCACTAAAAGCTTCTGTGTGTAGCATAGAAAACCTGCTGCGCCTTAAACCTGGAGGAATGCGAGCCTTTTCGGCCCCAATTACCCATATCGCCCATACAAGCCCCCAATGCGAGCAAGTATGAAGATCAGAGTATATCTTCCACGCGTTTTCTCTTCCTTTGCCATCCACACTTTATTTTCAAAACTATTCTGCTCGATGCGGCCTCGGGGATTTTGTGCTTAATTCGAAGAGTAAAAATATAATTCATGTAAACAACGGCGAAGACTTTCTTCTTTCAGGATTTATATTTTCTTAACACCTTGTGCGCTTATATAGGGAAAATTAAATTTCTTTCAGGTTCTATTTAACGTCTTCTTGCATGAAAAGCGTCATTGTTATGTTGTAGCGACTCACAATAGACGAAAATGAACGTAAAGATGTACTATGGCAAGTCAGAAGATGATTAAGTCATCTCAGATTAGGTGTATTTTCTTACCTAATTGTAATCTCCCGAAGGCCTTGGTGTAACAGGGGATATCCTCGATTCAAATCTTAGCAAATGGCGAGTGTGAATGGCGTAACTTGTAAACAACTTCTTGCCTTTGGCTTGTCTTTTTCAGAAACGTGTAAAAGTTTAGGTTTTGGTTTTGGTTTTATGTTCTTTTATTCCAACGTGGCTCAATTGTTTAAACTGTTGTAATCAGGCCAAATGTTGCTAAATGGATCTGTGCGAAGGCTGACTCATCATCATTCCTAACCATAGTTTAACGTCTGATAACCACAAAACATTCATAAAACAACACCCTTCAATACCTCATACACCTCTTTATTGTCTACTAAACAGAATAACTACAAACAACCTATTCAAACTTACAAAACAACTGTCTATATATTACTAAAACCAATAAACCCAAACGATATAAGTTAATAATCTAGGAAACAGCAGACACCTCAAGATTGAAAAAGTGTTATTGGTCTCCAGATGCAAAGAATCTATGGTTGATTATCTTCCTGTTTTCCCCTTATCAAATTAAGTGACGGATGAAAAGTCAGCGGAAGAAAGAAGAAGAGTTGAGAAATGGTTAGGAAGATAAACTGAAATTAAGAGAGGGAATTCTAATGGAACCCTTATTTTTAAGCAATGGGATGAGAATAGGTAGAAAATCAAGTGTATTGTATGTATGAATATAAGTTAAGAAGCAACTACAATACAGGGCTAAAAAATAAACGAAGAAAAGGATGAGGAAGTAATAAAATAGTGTTTAGATAGACCATAAAAGAGAAAATAACGATGTATTTGGATGAAGAGAAGAAGCAGATCAAATACGGGAAAGGATAGTCCAGTTACTTGGAAACTATTACACATATATGACTATCCCGTAGTCCCCTATTCACTCATTCCAATTGTCAACACTATCTTATATACCTTAAGAAACTTGAAAAAGTGAGTTTTAAAGAGGTATGGAAATACAGCACCCAATAATGTCAAAGAAGTTGTGATATTTACATGAATATCGTTGGTTATTTATCGCGCAACGATAAATTGATTAAGATAAATGTAAACTTTCTTGTTCCTTTCGATCACATAAATCCTCAGATCTCCCTAAAATATTTGCTGCCATAAGGAGGCGCCTATAAAATTTACCTAATCGTGCTCGATACTAATATAGAACAAATATAACGTTTCTTTAGAAAATGGAGCAAGAAAAAAAATAAAATAAATGAAGAAATATAGAAAGTGTAGAAAATTACATGAAGAATCTAGATTCAAAGGCGCTAAAGCTACTTTTTCGTTTACTGCTGGTTAAAACTTAAAATTGCAATGGAAAATTAAAATTTTAAAGCGGTGGTTTAACAAGATGTAAGTTGAAATTTTTTTCTACCCTTCACCGATTCCATAGGAGTAAAAAAGTGGTAACGAACTTATACAAGTCTGCGGACTCTTATACCTGTGGTTCAATAAGTAGGAGTACGATAAAAAATACTATAGTTTGCATTCATCTATGTAATAATTTGAGAAATAGGCATAAAGTCCGATCCCATTCAAGTGGCCGAAGAGAAAAATGAAAAAAAACTTTATGTTTAAAGTTTTTTATTGTTCCGCTGTTCGTTCAACTTATTTTGCTATATATCTAAGACATACTATCGACTCAAACTGATATTAGTATCAATAAAGAGTTAGAAGGTGATTATTACTTGTCAGTGTAATCTAAGACTATTCTAAAACTTAGAGTCACTTCTGAAAAAGAAAAAAAGAACTTCCACAGTAAAAATATAAGAATATTCAAAAAAAGATATCCAAGTAAATACGAGAGACAGTCAATAAGTTTTGCAATTCGGATATAAGGAAACGAGATATGAGGAAAAGTGTTTTATATTTTTTCAATATAAGTAACCCTCGACTTCGATGTACTTGCGCCACAATAACAATAACATTACATCACAGTACTTCTCCTCTCCCAGATCTGATATCAAAATAGTCAATTTATTTCAATTAGTTGTTTCCTTTTGGCCACTAATAGTTTAGGAGTTCGCTAATCGATGCGAAATTTCCATTCCATTCCAAAACATTAGCCAAAGTTCCTAAACTCTCTCATATTTCGGGTCTCTCCATCCAATACTTTTACACATTCAACATTCATTCCACCTACCTCACGTTCAATTACTATCACATGTCAGATTATCAAACAGGCGGAATATATTAAGGCTTCATTCTCTGACCATTTATATTATACACAACGAGGCTTCGCATACAAAAAATCTTATATATATATATATATATATATATATATATGTATATATATATATATATATATATATATATATATATATATACATCCAAAGAAGTAGAGTAACGTACATGTAGAATGCAGAAAAGAAACCAGTTTTAGGATCAATTTATTTGCGAAACCAGGTTTCTTATAATTCCCACACCTATATACGAGGGGTGGTCAATAAGTTTTGCAATTCGGATATAAGGAAACGAGATATGAGGAAAAGTGTTTTATTATTTTTTAATATAACTACCCTCGACCTGAATGCACTTGCGCCACTTGTCCCTGAGGCTTCGAATTCCCGACAACCAGAAATCTCCTGACTGCTGTTCATTCTACTCCTGGACGGCGAGCTGGACATCTTCATCGTCCCCAAACTGGCGTCCACGCAGTGCAGCATTCAGCTGGCGGAATAAAAAGTAGTCGCTAGGGGCAAGATCTGGACTGTAGGGGGGATGGTTGAGCTCTTCGAATCCGCACTCGCGCAGAGCAGCTTGTGCAACTCTAGCCTTGTGGACTTTGACGACGTTGAAGAAGATCATGGGGCGTGAGGTTTCAAGGAGACTTAACGGGCAGAGACCATGGTTACGGCTAAATTGTCATGGATGATGTTGATAACACTTCCATGTGATATTCCAAGTTGTCGCTCGAATTCTTCGACCTTTACCCGTCGATTTTCGAGGATTATCCTCTCCACATGCGCCACATTGTCCTCGTTGGCCACGTCTGACGGGCGTCCTGGACGAGGGTCATCTTCAAAGGACTCACAACCATGGCGGAACTCACTATTTCAGCGAGCAATGGTTGCATAGGAAGGGGCGGTGTCGGTGTACACTGCAACCATGCGTTCATGTATCTCTTTTGCATTATTGCCTTCCTTGGTCAAAAATTTAATTAGTGCGCGGTGCTCAACCTTCTCCATTGTGGAAAAATTTGTGACTGACGATCTGCGATCAGCTACTGCTTCTTAAATAGACGAGGCAAACGCGTGCGGCTGCAGGTCCTGACCTGTCATAACTTGCCATAACCTGTCTTAACACCCACACAAACAGTCATCTCCCTTCCTCTGTTTTGCCCTACCGATTCGCAAAACTTATTGCCTGCCCCTCGTATAAGTAAATGCACCCCTAAAAATGTAATGTTATCAAGAATATAATATTTATATTTTTGCCTTCTTTTATTTTTTTTTTCGCATTGTATAAAAGCAACGTAGTTAATTTTATAACTCACTGTTGGCTGAAGGATGAGGCGAGAAGACTCGTAAATAGAACTTTACGTCAAATAAATTGATTTTATCCCTTTGCCTTTTATCTGATGGATTAGTGTAAACAGTACACAACTACAGACTAAATCACTTAGCAAATAGACACCCTTATAAAAAACTAAGCAAATAATTTCAACGACTTATTTAACAAATATTTCAATACACATATACTCTCCATGACAAACTATAAAATATATCAACAATGCCCTACTGAATGGGTATAGTAGGGTTTAGAGCAGGAAAAATCCTTCCGTTCCCCAATCCTGACTATAACAACAATCTATATCGAGTCTATTTCAAATGTTTCTAAAATCTTCCTACATAATTCCCAATATCAATCCAAAACATCCATTGAACACAACATGATTTCCGTCCGCCTATTTACTGTCCTCTTTTTAAGAATAACAATTCTAGTGGCAAAACCATTGCCTGGTATATATATATATATATATATATATATATAAAATTTGTAGGATAAAGGAAAGGATATAGAAAGGGATATTCATTTCATTTCTTCTGGTACTGGAAAATACAAAATCGTGAAAACACGAATATTTTAGGTAAAAATTTAAATATTCAAATTATGAAAGTCATTGAAGATTTAGACCGAGAATATCGGGAGCATTTCAGAACTTGCAGGTTATTTTTTTTAATAATCGGGAATTTAATTTGTAAAATTTAGTTATATAAATTGGAAAAAACACTAGATGCACTTTGAGAAAAGACTAACCTTGTATAATCAGCTGTTAAGGAAAGACTGGCGGCAAAGCACGAGAAGCGCAGTTAAAAGGGAAGATTAAGAAATTGGTTTATATTTTATATCAAAAGTAGTGGATGTGAAGAAGAATTGGAATTTAGAGAAGGAGAAAAATATTTTATATACTTTGATTCATGAGTTCCTAATGATACAGGATCCTGGATGATTTTTAAAATTATTTTAATCGTCTAATTAATGGAATGTAGCCGAAGAGGCGAGAATTCTTTCTCTGAGAGAACTTTGCGAGTCCTGTGACTAATTCCAATTTGGGAACAGAACCTCGCCTTCAGAGAGCGCGCCGTTCTGCCAATATATTACCCCACCTTACCTGACCGAGCAGTTCGCTTCTGGCGGCATTCTGTCCTTACAATTGAAGTATTGTCCTGTTTTCTCTAAACCGATCTTAAAATTGGCATGTAAAAAATAATTTATTTAATGTTTATAATATTATATATATATATATATATATATATATAGATAGATAGATAGATAGATAGATGCAAAGGCTACACAGAGCAGGAGAACAGAGATCTTAAAGGAGATGACCCCGTAAAAGAAAAGCCAGCAGAAATCTCATATCTGACGGCTTTTTCGGGGTCATTTCCTGTAGGATCTCTGTTCTTCTGATCTGTGTAACTTTTGCACACACCTCCTTTAACAGGCAGTATAAACCTGAACGTGGTAGATGCTTGCTAGTTTTCAGGCCAACTACGACTGACCAATAGCTTTTGTTCGTACAGAGAAAGCACACGTTCACATTTCATTCCAATATATATATATATATATATATATATATATATATATGCAGATTTTGTTAAAGACCATAGCATATTTCGCCTTCATTAATTTTCTTTGGAAATTTTCCATATTTTTTTAATCTTTTTTAGTTCATCTTGTCGATGGTAAACAACTTCTCCTACGTTCATCTCTTTTTTACTGAAATGTGTCAAGTTTGATTTTACCAAATTGGATTAAATACACCAGCTAGGTTATGTCCCCTTTTTAACCTTCATCATCAATATATATATATATATATATATATATATATATATATATATATATATATATATATATATATATATGCTTCTTAACATTGTTAAGATTTCGAATATAAAAAATTAATAAAGGATGTCTTTTAAATCTAATATAATTATGTGGTGGAGAGATACGAACTTTAAGGAGAATGTTAAGTTGTATGTACTGTAGAGTCATGGCCAAGTTCTGAGACATATTTTATTAGCTGTTTTTAAAATTGGTCCTTTAATACATCATGAGTGTATATTTATATTTCATTATAAAAGAGGACGAGTAACATCGACATCAATGCCGAAAGGTTTTTTTTTGCGAACTTGGTAAATAAAATGACGACATCGTAAGCCTATATGTATGAAAATCAGTGGAAAATACAGAGTACCACTAGCCAAAACAGGATAATAGCTTGAACTAGAGAGAACGGGATGTTACACGATCACTGAATCTGTTATTTACCCAAATGAGCCTCATTAAAGCTTTGGATTAAGACAAGAATAAGATTAAAGTTTAACCATCAAGATCTTGTAAAGTACTTATGGAAATTTCAATTCTAGTCTTGTAATTTCTTTCCGAAATTGATGGGAACACAACTTATACTGGAAATAAAAGGAATCGAGAAACGTGAAAATACTTAAGATGTCTCTAATTATATCTTAACTTTATTACGTTTCTTATTTTTCAGGTTTTGAAAATTTCTTTCGCCTTCTCCCTTTTTTATATTGATCCCTTACAAGGTGGTATGTTGAATGGATCATTCAAACAAAATCTTACTCCTAAGTTATCCGAATATTTAACAAAAATTCCACTCTAAAATTAACCAGTTTGACGCTATTCAAAGGCCTAAGTCTCAGGTGATTGAAATGGATAGCCTCGACCTAGAGAAACCACCTTCGAAGAAATAATTTAGGGTTTTATTTATACTAAAAGATGGTGTGAATACTTGTAAAAGTAAAAGTGATGAAAAAGGAAATAATTTATTATTTAAAATGACACTTATGTCTTTTTCTCTAAAATGGAACATCTACCCTCTTGATTTTTCGATTTTAACTTTTTATTTAAGACAGAAGTTTACATAAAGGATTCCGAAACCTAGCATTATATACAGCCATTAGAATCTACCCTTGCATAGAGGTGACTCAGAGAAAAGAAAGTACCGGGAATCACAACTTGTTAGAGACAGAAAAATCACTAGAGACAAAGTAAAGAGAAAAATAAGAATCATATTAGGAAATGGAGTAGATACTTAGACAGCCATACCTTCTCGGCCCGCCATTTGGATTTATTTAATAAAAGGAATCCGAATGATTGACCGAGAATGTGAATCTTTCTAAATATCTACTCGATTTACAAATAACGCGCTATAATAATAGCACGTCATTTGGAGTTTTCCTTTTGCAAAGTTTGCTTATTTTGCCTCGCCTCTTTTCAGTCATAGAAATACATCGAAGCGTCATTTACAAGCTTCGTTTACATGATTTTCATGCTCCAACTCGAGTACTCTCTTCCAACGACTAGATACACTCTTATAATTGCAGGAGACACAATTAATATAGAAATTGATAATTATCTGTCAGTATAACAAAGGAAATTACATCCCAAATGCTGAGAGAATTGTTTGATTTAGCTTTAAATTGTGTACATTACTCATACTACTTTTATAGTGAAAATGAACAAAAAAGCATTTAAAGAAAAGGAAAAATGTACAAACTTTATCACGTCAGTTCAGTTGGCACAAGTCTTATTTACGAAACAAAATTTTGTCGCTAATGCTGTAAAGTATTTTCAATGATTAGAAAAGGATTAATTGAGAGGGTAAAAGAGGAGTTGAAAATGTTATAGATGGAAAAACAGCAAGGGAAAATTGATACATTGAAAGTAAGTACTCAAAATTGCACAAGGACTCCCTCTTTTAGTTTGGGACTGTCGAATCAATGAGTTAAAGAAAGGAGATAAACAGAAGCAAACGAATAGAAATGGATAAAAAAAGTAAACTAAATCAAATGTTCTACCGAATCCAAAAATCTATTTTTCACGGTGTATTTTTAAATATACGGGTATTTTCTATTTATATGATGCAGCTCTTTTTCATTGCTTTAAATAAATGAATTATTAAGAGTTTATATCCTGTAATTTTTTACTAACCTGAATTCTTTTTGCAAGTGAATGAAATGAATTCGGCTAGAATATCTTGCAAAATTTAACGGCGAAACCCCTTTTCTCCTAACAGAAATCCAATCACAAGTTTCTTAGACCGTGCTTACCATTTTTATTTTGGTATATTACTTGGTGCCAAGGATAAAGCTTGGGCGCCACACATGATATGCAAGACATGCAGCGAATATCTGCGTCGTTGGACTTAAGGCAAGAAGAGTTTTCTGACATTTGTAATTCTCAGGTTTTGGAGGTCGCTGGCAAACCTTGGCACTGACTGCTACTTCTGTGCTATTGATTGGACTGCGAGAAACATAAAACACCGGAACTGCCTCAAGTATTCTGATCTTGAATCAAGACCTCGTCTTGTATCTCATTGTTAGGAACTTTCAGTACGTGTTTTGAAGAACTTCTTAGTATCAGTGACGAAGCTTCCTCCAGTGTTGAAGAAAATGAAGAAGTGATTTTTGACGATGATGCTCCACATTCTTGTTCTCAAATGGAGCTAAATGATCTATTTCGCGACTTCAACTGTTGGAATATAGATTAAAGAAAAAAGCTCCTCTCTGGCAGTGCCTTCATCACTTTATAATGCAACAAAACCAAAAGTGCCACAGTTTTTCTCTGAAGAGAAGGACTCGGTGTACTGTATGTATATTTCGCAGCTTCTGCACATGCATTAAGTGCCAGAGTACCAACCCAAAGATTGAAGATCGTTCATTGACAGCAGGAAGCGATTGTTTCCTACTGAAGAATTAAGTAGCGAGAAAGAAATAGCTGGAGGAAATTCGTCATTATCAGCAAGTGTGGTTGATTTATGTTGATCTGAAGATGGTAAACTTTTTGTTTGAACAACAGTCAGAGTTCACCAAGTACCAAAGCTTTATGTGCATGCGGGATTGTACAAAAAGGTCGGTTTGATCAAACAGTTCACTAAAGTTCTGGCAAAAGGTTGTGGCTGCTTCACCTATTTGTGCTACACTTTTCCAGGATTGACCATGAGAATTCGAAAAGTGGCATGTTTGACGATCCTCAACTCCTTCAGCTTTTCAAAGATCCGAAGTTTGAAAACTCAATGAACGAATTTGCAAGTAGAAGGCCAAAATATTCTTGTCACTAATATGCTGACTGCTTAAAAAAAAACCTCGGATGCAACATTTGCATCAATATACATTACTTATTGTAAAAAAACCATCGGTTTTCTGAGAATCTCGGATGAATGAGAGACCAGCCAGGGGAGGCATCTATACAGTACATTAAAGAGATGGAGTTTAAGTATTAGTTATGAAGCAGTTATGATGGTTGATTACTGTTGAATTCTAAAGAGACCAATCTAACACTGAGCATTTTAGGAGTTCGCGCTAAAGGAAATTTACGCCCTAAATTCTGAACAATGATGACATAATATCTAATTCATATGTACTTAGCTTTACCAATGTCTACTATTCAATGTATACTAATCAATTTTTGCAAGATTTAATTAATAAATTGTGTTAGTAAATAATTTTTTGATCTTAAATGCCTCTTTAGAATGAGAAATATTAACAAAAATAACCAAAAATATCACAAAATATAATCGATTTAGTTATAAGATCGGATGTTTTAAAATCGACTTCGCACAAAATCTCAACCTGATCGGAGGGATTGGATGTCATTTCCGGATTCAGAGGTGCAAATTTGTTCTAAATCAGTTGAGAAAACTTAAACGACCTACACAAATATTTTTGTAACCTAATCTAATGAACATTTTTAACTTTCATTTTCAATGGTCTCTGTAATAATGTCATTTATATGTGTCAACAAATTCCTTTTATCATAAAAAACGGGTGAATCTAACTTTCTTTTCTTCCTTGCTCTCACAAATAATTTTACTTATAGACTTTAATACTCTTTTAATCAAACCTAAGAAGTAAAACGATCAAAAATAGATACTCGACCTAGCTTGTTAAATAAAGGATCGAATAATCATTTAAACAAGGGTTATTGCTTTTTAACAGGAGCGAGACCCTCTCCACTGACCAAACCAAAGTGATAAGGACTCTTCTCGCAATAATTGCTAGTCATGTGTGTTAAATATGAAATTATACTAAATGGTTGTCATACACACAATAACTTAAATACACAACTAAATCATATAATAAATACCCCCTTAATATCAAATTATCTTTGTTACTTCGGACAGATTTTTGAGTTACTTGTTCCTGCCATCATTGAATCTGTGGTTGATGATGTACCCATGGCTTCTCTCCCACGACTGGCAGCTTGGATCGGTACCACCAGTGGAGGAACTTTCGGACTATAGGAACGTAGCTTCTGCTTCTCTCTTTCTTGGCCTCTTCCTTCTTCTCTGTAGAGGAATGCTCGAAAGGGTAAGAACTAGTACTTTTAACAATTTTACCCTCAGATTAAAATTCATATTGCACCTTTTCCAGCAACGCTACACTTTATAGTAATATTCACTCACAATCCTTGTCAGCATTTGTCTATTTATAAAGTCTGTATAAAGAAAACTAGTACGAACCCAACGTATCTTATGGAGAATACATTGGCAGAATAATAATGTCAATAGTGATAGCACTGGTAAATAGGAGCCTACTTCTCGCAAACGATTTGACATGTTAATAAAATTCATTCCAAATTTTCCAAAGAAATCCATGTTGAAATTTGAAAACAAACACGAGCCCACTACTATGCAAGCGCCCATTTAAAAGACTACTAAAATACCAAACTTTTCTCTTGTAGAACAAGGACTCGAACTTAGTGGTCTGGGCCTTGGCTGTGATGATTTTCTCCTTTCTGCCAGCATCAAATATATTCTTCAGGGTCGGATTTGTCGTGGCTGAGCGGATTCTCTATATACCGAGGTAAGGCTGCATTTTACATCATATGTCTTTAATTATTTATGCACTTCTGCAATTAAGAAAATTAGGTCCACTGGGAAAACTGCAGCAACCATAAAAAGGGGATATGTATGATTTATAGCTTTTTTAGCGTTCAACTTTATTTTGTAGCAATGTAATCTCTTCTTGATTTTTGTGTAAAAGAATTATAAATATGTTTGTTTTATATGAATATATGCGGCTCGGCTCCTCTCTCCATTTTCCGCGCATCAATATTCATGCCATAATTTTCTTGCAAAAGAACTACAATGAGCTTAGCGCATTTAGCTCATTTTCATAAGATGTGGCTCTTAGGGAGAACCTTTAAGTTTGATAAAGGGAAGGTATTTTGATCCCTCATTTGAAAGTAAAGGAGGAACTAGAGGAGGAGCAGAGGGTTATTCAAGATAAAAGGAAAATAGGAGGGGAAATATAAATTGGCAAATACTTATCTGGCTGAGCAGCACAGAGCATTTCAAATGGCAATAGTAAGTTCTAATGAAATTTGGCAATTTTTTAAACACCAAAACTAAAATCTCAAATAATTACAAATATCGGAAGCTGTGAAATGCAATTCCTCTTTGACAATATTATGTAAGGGATCGAATGTTTTGAAATGCAAACGCCGAATCTGTGTATAATTTGTTTTTATCGCGATTGCGTTAATTCCTCCATTATTTACCGGAAAGACTTGACAATATACTTCACTTCCACAATGATAAAAAATAAGTACCTAAGTACCGTCTATGGCAATCCTTTCATAATATTTATTTCCGAAATTTCAACTTCTTCGAAAATTAAAGATGTAACTAAAGAAGGCGCTTAAATTTTAACTTTAAGTTACCGAAAGTCCACTCAAAATTTAGCTTGACACTTATTATAGTACAGAAATATTATTATGAGGGTTTTTAACAAGAGAAATAAAGTACTCTAAATACCTAAAATATAGGAGAGCTTAGAATATTAAAGGTACATATTTATAATGTTACCTAAGAGCATTACGAATCGAATTCAATTTTACGCGAGCATTTTATATTAAATTAATTATAATTACCTGAAAAATATTGAGGAAAATTATTGCATTATAATTATGCAACTTAAGACTATAATATTTAAAATTATTAAACAGCAAAAAATTGGTAAGAAACATTCTTTAACAAATATTATTAAATAAGGATTGTAGGCTAAACAATTTTAAAACTTAACTAAGTCCAATTAAACTCAAATGCAATTTAACTTAAGGATAATAAACATGCAACTTTACCAATTAAATTAGGTCTTAACAAATTTAGCAATTACTTGAACATCTTTTAAGACTAAAGAAGGTTCATAAGCTGAAAAAGAAGTACGAGAAAGCTCACGACATTTGAGCAATGATCAAAAACAAACTCCTTTTTCATCGAGAAAATGGGAGAAGTCCAAGTGAAGGAAAAAAACATTATAAGTTGTACTTCACTGCTTCTGTTTATATAGGGACTCTATTCCAAAGGTTTTTTAGGTACCGTACAAGAAAAATAGAAAAATAGAATGTTTACTGAATATTGCACTAATTTCTTCATAAATATATATAGGTTTGATCCTTCCTCCTAATATCTTAAAATTGTTCTGGCCTACTAATTTTTAATTTCCGATGAAAATTTTAAGCTATGTTTAACTATCTGGGGTGTTGTTAATCTCATGATGAAGTGAACATTTGTGTCTACCTCGATGTGGCAACATATAATTTACATTCGCTACCCCTGGTTTGTAACCCGCACACAATTTTATTGTTAACATTTTTTTTATCTGAGTCAGTTCCATGCTGACGGTGTTCTATGGGTAGCAATTTATGATAGTGGGTTTATAGGCGTCTGGGCAGGGGAATTTAGTTATGTTAGTTATACTAGTTTTAGTTATGACTTTAAATAGACTGTTCATTGTACTCTGCTTGTATCTGTCTGGGGAATTCCGAATTTTCGTTTAGACGGGAATCGAGGTTGAATAATTTCATGTAGATATCGATATAAATTGGCTGCCAGATTTGGACAAGACATCAGGAAAGGGGAGGGTGTTATTATTTTCCTTTTCATAAGGGAAGTTTAAACATGATTTGTTCTTGAATTCTTGTATGGATCTCTAGAAGGTGTCGAAATCGTGTAGATTAATAAAAGTGTTATTGACGTTGCTGAAGTTCAGGAGGCCTGATAAAGGTCTATTTTGACATCCACTTAGTCATCTATTCCAAAGAAGGCGTTTATCTATTCCATATTTGGAAAATTTGCTTGTAGTGGTGTTCTGAGATAAAAAAGGGTTGGTGGTCAGATGATTATTTCATATGTTGAATGATAATTGCTGTAATTTACTCCAAAAGGATAGTAGTGAAAAGATTCAAGCTTCTGCGATGCCATAATAGGGGTAATTTCATAAAAAGGGAAAATATTGAAGAATCTTGAGGTGTTTTTAGAGCTTTACGCTCCGATAGTGTAGCTAGTTATGAATGCTTTTAACTTCTGGCAGAGGTTTTGTTTCTTTTGTGTTTCTTCTTCAGGACGAAGTCCTTTTAAAAAATTGGAGAATATATACTTAAAAAAACAGATAAACCCGAATCCTTTGCTGTTGCGTGCAATAGATACTGCATAAAAAATAGCCTAGTATAAAAATTTACCTATAGTCTCCAGGCTGATAGCGAATGCACCACCCCTAAATTAAAATGGTCTCCTAAAGAAACAATTCACTATAAAGGAGCTCTTTCTATTTCTTACTTATTACATTATTTGACTAAGTATTTACCCATAGGTCGATCTTTCGACATAATAGGCTTTGATTGGGGGAAACTCGGGTGGGATTTCTGGGTGTTTGTCCGATTTCTGTCGTGTTTCGATGCTCTATTGAGACTAATTTCTCCAAGTCATTTTTGCCTCTGTAGTTTACTACGTATCAGTTGGGGACGTCAATAGTTCTTATTAAGGCAACTTTAAGGTGTCCATAGTTTGCCTCCCCTAGTCGTCCTTTCTCTGTTCGTGTTCTTTGCTAGATAGTCATCAATAAACTTTGGAGGCATTAGAGCCTACTACCTTTCCCCTTTGTGGGTACTGTTCTCGCCATTTCTGTTATGGAATGCTCAAGACACTCGGTTTTACTTAGCTAATGAGTATGTTATCTTAAATAACTCAATTCTTAACCTGCTTTGAATTTATTTATGATTAAATAGGATTAGAAGGTATTATATTCACCCAAAACGAGTTTCATTAAAAAGAAATGTGCGATGATAAACAATTAGTATTTAATAACAGATTTTCAGTGATAAATGTCTCGTTTACCCGAAAGGCATGCCAAATAAACAGAATTTTGGGAAGTGGTTACTAACTAAGACAAATAATCACTTTCACAAACCTTTACACTCTCCAAAGAAAAGAGTATGGTGTTAATTGAGTGGAAATAAGATTTATGGGCCCTATTTATTTGAGGGCAATGAAACAGGACAATATAAGTCAATTAATGCTGCCAGATATCTTGTCAGGGTCCAAAGAATTTTCACCAATAGTACATATCCTGACGAATGGTTTCAGCAAGTTGGCGCTACATCTTATATTGCGTGTCCAACAAGACATGGTTGAAGGCTAGATTTCCTTAACGACTAATGTCGCATAGAACAAATTTCCCCTAGCCGGACAGGTCACCTGACGTCACATTGAGACTATTTTCTATTGAATTTTGTAAAAGAAAGACTATTTTGAACTGCGCAATCTAATATCACAAAACTTAAGAATAAGTTGCCATAAAAGAATGCCATAAAAAATTTTGCTAATCGTATTGATAAGTGCATGGAGTCCAGTGGTGGTCACTTCGTTTCTTTGTCATGATACTTATATCTACTTTCAAGCTTTAATGACTAACAGCTACAGGGTTATAAAATAGAGGGCATTTGTCGCTGTCACCCGGAATCAACGGTAAAATATGGGTTTAAACTCTAGTGTTTTATATAGTTTTTTAAGTAGTATCATAAAAATGTTAACTGCTAGTGGTGCCTTTGGGGATCCTATCCGTTCACTGTCTTTCTATTAGTAAGCTTTGCCATTGAGTAGAATATAATTCTCGCTAAATATCAACTCTAAAATAGCCCTGAACTTTTGAGAAGAGAAATTGTAAGAGGAATTAGTTGGGTAAAAAGTTAAGTTCAGAATACTGTGATATGTCATTAAAAGGAACATTTATAAGGAGTGAAGATACATCATAACTGACTAAGACTTTTGAAAGGGAATTTTTTTTGCGACATTAAATCATTAATAAATGAATAACATTTTTATACTATATTGGCCAAAGGTGAACTCTGCGATGAAATTAGCAACATATTTGGAAAGTTGGTGGAGCTTATGTAGGCCGTATAATAGGCCATCCTAGAACCCCTAGAGTGAAGGGAATCATGTTTGTAGTTCTATAACCTTAGAGGATTTTAGATTGAGCAAAATCCTGTTAACTTGGTCTTCTAGTTTAGTAACTAATTTTGTTTAGGTTTAATGGAGCAATTTAAATTCTGCAGTATATATAGTGATTGAGTCTCTTTTTTACGGATACTGCAAAATGCTCCATGAAGCATCCCCAATAATAACAAAAACTAGTAGACAAAGTTTTGCTCAATATGATGTCCTTTAAAGTTATAGACCAATAAACTTATGATTGCATACATGGTAATGTTTCTGGGCTAGGTTTGCTATACGGTCTACCCAAGCAATATTTTAAAAAATTTAAAAGAAATATTTCAGTAAAAAAAGAATTTTGAAACGCGAAATGCGACGGTAGATAACACTCACCAGTAGGTGAATTGCATTAAGAGAGAAAGAATTTGATAACATATTAAAAGTAAGCAGAAATCACTAAATCTGTCCAACAGCAAATTTATCAACAATTAATGGTGAGATTAGGAAAATTAATCCATAGCTTACGGAAACTTTAGAAAAGTGCTTATATTTGATCATCTCATAAATAATGTGGCATTTTTCGTCGGAAAACGTTACTCTTAAAATAAAACTCCTTCAGACGACCAGTGGAAGTTTAGCAAAATCTTTTAAAAATAACAATAGTTGAACGGCTGAAAAGCTACATTCAACTCATTGCACTGCGTACCGGCATTTATAGAAGATAGGCAAGGTTTTATATTGGAGCAATAAATTTCTCACGATCTGTTACAGGTCTTCGTCGGCATGTACTCGTATTCGAGTATCATTTCTTCAGTCTATTGCAGAGTTTAATTTAAGGTCTAATTATTGATGGTTAGGGTGATGAACTCTCTTATAGCTTAAGGGCACAATTCGAGCTCTACAAAGTCGTGGGCATTGGTTGCATTGAAAATCTAAGGTTGTAGATTGAAGAGAAGAGGGGGGACTACAGGTGTAGAAGGGGGTTAAAAGAAGTCAGACTGGATAGGGCAGTTGGCGTGAGTTTTCTTAGGGTAGATAACAATTTGCCAAAAATAAAACCCACACACTTTAGCTCCACCCTTATGTTTTACTGCACACAGGTTTGAAGTGCTAGATTTCGGGTTGGAGTTGCATCGGTCTGACGATGATCCTTCCGTCAGATCTTGCCTCTTTTTGCCAGACCGACTGGCATGGTTCTATATCGGAGTTTCCTTCTCCAAGCCTTTGCCTGAAGAGGCATACCCTACAAAGCAGCAGACGGATTTGAAGTGACAGTTACCTTCTCCTAGCCTTTTTAAGTAAGCTACCGCTATTAACTGTTGCGGAATATAGTCTAGTGCTCCGTCGAAAATCCTTCCCTCTCTGTTGGTACGTAGCGTATGTCAGGTTTCCAAGAAAATTGCGTCGACTTCGGCCTTTAAAAGGTTTCTGGAAGTTTTCTCGTAAAAACGAAAAAGGCTCAGGTTTTCTTGTCCATAATGGTTACTTATCAATGGCTTTTGACTTAAAGTATCGTAAATCATTACCTTTTAATAAAAACAAACACCCAAGGACCATCACATTTATTGAGATCTATTGCGAGCATATTCAATACGTCTGCTTCTGTCATCTTCTGATTCGTTCTGAATCCTAATAGAAGTTCTTGCTGACATTTGTTGCTTCAGTCTGGATCCTTCATCTACATTAGCATTTTCAATAATGAATCTGTATCGTTCTCGAGATTGTCCTCGTCTTCTCCCCGTATCTTCCTCAGTTTCTTGAGATCTTCTAGTTCTCGCAGCAGCGGCATCTTGAGACCGTCTCTGTGACTTTTCTTCCCGACTTTGACTTGCTCTGCAGCGTCTCATATACTCTGCTCTTGATTTTCTGCGCTTGTCTTGCGATTGATAGTCCTCAATACTATTTTCACGAGTTTGCTTCATGATGTGACAGGGGTATTAATCCCAATATTCTAAAAAAACATGATACAAATATAAAAAAAATGTATTGCTCGTTTTAGTCCAAAAAATGAACCATTTTGAGTAGGTTGTTACCCGAGACAAAAGGAGGGTTATGCAAAATAATATTAAATGTTCTGGAAGATACCCAGGCTGAAACGCGGGCCGCAACTAAGGATTGTTCTCTTGATCGTTTGGTGGAATATGCAGAGCAATTTCAATTTGAAGCTTTTTAACCTGATCATACCATGTTTTTTTTTTTTTAAGGGGCTTCTGGCGAAGATTATCATACCATCACCAAAGAGATATATTGCGAACGGTTTTACTGTTTACTTGCAGGACTTGAAGAAAAAAAAGGCAAGGCTTAGTCACGTGAAAAAGAGTGGCTTTTAATCAACGCAACACATAGCCTCATATACCAAGAGATAACAAAAAAGCTTAACTATTGATATTGAGAACTATGGCATCATCTTATATCCTCACTCAAAAACCCAATCAGCTTACAATTGTTTAAGAATTAACGAATCACCTGAAGAGAATGAATACGCATATAACAGGAGAGATCGAAACAACCGCAAAGAACTTTGTGAAATCAAATTCAAACTATTTTACTGTCATAGTTTTGAGTGTGAATCTAACCATAGCGGAAATTGGGTTGCTTAATGAATAAATAATAAATACACAATTAAATATAAATAACTTCAAACATTTGTATGATTTCTTATCCAAAACAATTATAAATATGAAAAAATGCCGCATTTCTTATGCGGTGACCTAACATGAAGACACTTTTTAATTCACATCTTATTAATTTTATCTTGCCATAATATTTGTTATCATATTTTTCATTTTTGTCAATTCCTTACTTTGTTTAATCTCTCTCATACTTTCTTATCGCACCCCTGTTCCAAACAAACACTTCTGATTGAAAATAACTCTTTCTTTAAATGTTCCAAAACAATTCGACGTCGTTAATTTCATTTATTTTACAACTTCGCATAAGCTTGAAGTCAAATTCAAGTCATACCACACATTCGTAACTTTCCTTTCCAAAACAACAAACACTAAATTAGCTTTCCCGCAAAAGCCATCATCTGTAAACTTTCGGTAGTTTTTAAATATAGTTTATTGACTTGGCCAAATCCTTTCATGAATTGACTTTTTCACCAATTTCGATGATTAAAGAGCTTTCACAAGTGAAAAATCTTCCTTTTACAGATGTAATAAAAATAATCATGATAATTTATTGTTTATCTGCTTTTCTAATGGATTGAACTTCTTTACTCTACATCTCAACCATGATAGGATAAATCTAAATGAATTGAACTTCTTATTTGGCTAGAAGATATAGACGAGAGTTGAGGAAAATAAAATTCTTCAAGCCTATTTTCAAATGTCCACGAGCAATTTATATTTTTGTATTTAAAAGAAAAACAATCTAATGAAACTATTTCCATTCGATTTTCTGTTAAGGTTGTTAGAGAAAGTAACAAATGTGAGAACAGTACAAATCCAAAGTAGACAACTGAGGGTGGTAGGGACTAGCTGCGAACTCGATTTTCTGAACTTATCCAAATCAACAATGAAAGTTGGTCAGAAAATTTTGAAAGGAGAAGAAACGAATGAGTGTATTAGGAGAATTAAACTATAAATAAAACATATCGTATTAAAAACTAAGAGCAGTCACAAAAGTGAATAAATGCAAGAGTGACTTAGTTAATGAGCAACAGAGTTGCATGTGGAGAACTGGGGGCGAGGGAAAGTAAATTCAAATCCTTACAGAATTTAAAGCAATTCACAATGTGCTCTTTCATTGAAGTTATGGAAATATTCACATTCTTGTTTTTATTTCAAAGTCTTTGCTCTTTGAATTTAGTCACCCACATCAATTATTTCGTTAGCTAAAAACGCACACGCGTCAAGGCAGAAATAGGAAAACGTTAGTAAATGAATAATAATAATGATATTTAAATTAGCCTCTTCCTTGGGTGAGAGCTCTTTTAAAGTACCAAAGAGCTTCGTAATAAAGCGACGATGGAGGATGCCTGAGACACAAGAAAATTAAAAACTATTTTCGCAATGTCGATGAAAAAGGCAGCAAGTTAAGAGATTTGAGAGCTCAGGAAAGGAACCTCGCTTTCCATAGTCCTTGAGAATCGAGACAGCCCCAAGAAATATACTGGAAAGACTTTTGGAATACAAAAATTAAGTACGAGAATAAGGAAAACCAAGTTCTTCATCTCACGGTCTTATTCTGGTTGAAGTGTTCAAATTTGTAATTTCGAGTCTCGCTCCTCTATTAACGAACCTATTGGGCTAATTTGTTTGAAACAGTCTCCTCTGTGGGCAGCAATATGGGTTAACGTGGGTAGCTGCAGAATTTCTTGTTAATTTTGAACAAATGATCGTCTCATACATTGTTTGAAAATCTGTGTAATCTTTTTTGCTACTTTGTGTAATTTTATTCCGACTGTAGCCTTTATTTTTTAATTTAATCTGACTACTCCGTATCCGTCCGATTTCCTCTTGTTCTTATACATAATATCACTTTCGGTTTTGCCTTTGACTCAATCTTTTAAAATCTCCATATCTCGAAATTCTATCAGAAGTATTTGTTATTACACTATTTTGTCTTTTCCCAGCAAAATAATAAAGAAGCAGAATCATCACCATGGACATCGACCCACAGTTAGCGCTGTTTATTTCGAGAATTTTTAAATTTGTCCAAGTTTTCTTCAGGTATACTTCATGTCTCTTCTTATTTTCAGTATCGGATTCTGCGCATTGTCAGGACTGGGCCTCTTGCGAGTGGAAGCCTTCTTGTTGAAGAGGAGGTCTCTTCAGCTGAAAGCCTCTAGAATGTGGTGGACAATTAAAACATGGGCGGTGATCTTACTTCTTTTGTTTGCCGTTCGAACAGTGAGGCGCAATGCAGATTGGCTGTCCAGGGAAAGCCTTTTACAGTAAGTGATCTTAGTTTCCAAATCCATTTGAAGTTCATGGACGTATTTTAGAGTTCTTGTAAAAAAAAAGGATCTTGGCTAATCCAACAATTACACTAACAAAAAACGATGGGATGAAATGATGAATAGAAAAACAATTTAAAAGATTGGAGATGAATTGAGTTGACGACCACTTTTTGTCTTTATTATAACAGTGGGGATAAGACTTCTGAAAACAAAGAAAGGTTCAATTCACACGTCAGAGAATACCAATCTTAGGCTTAAATCTCCTATTGCAATTCACTAATAGAGAGATAATGACGTGTGAAGAGCAGAAATTGACTAAGTGATGATAGTGTCGTAAGGTAGACAGCAATATAAACAGCGATGGTATGCGATTAGTGCAGTAATTAGTAACCACCATAACCACATATCATCACTGCCTACATTTCAGGTGACTTTACTATTGTAAGATATTGCGTGCCCCTACGGGGGGAGTGAAAGCGATCCAATGCCTTCAGTAGTGGGTGAAAACGATCCCTTTTACTCTGACGGCAAAATTGTAGGTTAAAATACTTATTTATTACAGTTGTTGTTTTAAGGGCTGTTAAATTTGTCTTTCGGATACAGTCACTTGTTTGGCGTAGGTGGAGAACGACCCCAGGCATGTCCAGTGTAATGTGAAAGAGGGGATAGTATGAAACAAATATTAATCAATAAAAAAACTGAAAGAAAGCATTTAATTACTTAAATTCTCCCTTATCGAACGGCATTTGGTACCTCCTAATAAGGAAAATGTCCGACAGGACAAAATCTTTAGATTAGAACAAACAAATCCGCAAAATTATTCATGTCAATAATTGAATAAAAGGAGAATACGAATTAACTCCTAAGGAGAAATGGAGTTATGGGAAGGAAGAATGAAAAATAAAGAAAAAGTGAAATGAGTTATCGAATGTCGAATTGATTCTAATAGAAATTACACATTTTCTGGAGAAGAAAAATAATATGAATAGAATGAATGAATTTTTGGATAAGTAGAGATGAGAACTAACGAATAAAAACTATAAATGGTTCCCCTCATAAATTGTTCCAAATCCCTAAAATATGAATGAAAATCAAATTTTAAAATTGCAATTTATGTAAAACTGTAAAATACTTTGTCAATGTCGGAATAACAAAGAAAACAATAAAAAGAATACTTTAAAATTTTAAACCAAGACTCACGAATGTTGGTGTGACGATATTTATGGAGGCTTGAGGAAAGACCCAAGTTGTTTGCATGTTTGGCAAGAAGAACCTAAGGGGGGAGGGGGTGTATAGAGAGGACTTTCCTCTGTGCTTGTGTAAGAATGCATGAATTTATGTGGGTCGTCTTTAAAAATAGAATTTTCATTATTATTATAATTATTACGGACGATAAAATATAGTCCTGCTAATACTACTACTAATGCAGACAACAAAGGGACTGAATGAAGCAAGGATGGCGGGGGAAGGGATAGATGGCATAACGTAAGCACTATGGCAGTGCTCAATTAAATCAGTAAAACACATCTGCTTAACCATGGCACTCAATGCTAAAATTGCACAAATTTATAGAAATTACATTGTAGGTTTTAATTAATATTTTATAATTTAAATCTAAAATTGACAAGAGCATCTCATAAAGAAGAAGATGGTGAAGATAGAGAGTGTGAAAATGTGTGGGAGATTGTCGCAGATCTTCCAGCGATCATTTGAGCCGAGAGGATACGCATTCTTCAGTTGTAGACTGCAAAATGGCTGCCCATGCTACACCCGACAACTACTTCCGGGGTCAGAGCAAGCCAACTCTCTCTCTTCATGTACCACCACGCATACAACCCGACACCATCACGTACACATCAATCATCTCCCGGCAAAACAATCAAGTTGTAATGGTAGGATTAAATTGGAGTTCCGTCGCTGCATTCATTTTAAGATTATTTCGCATCTAATTTTATGCTCATGAATATTTATTTATTAATATTTATTCATGGGAAGATGGAAGAAGCGCAGATGGGTCTTGTTCTTAGTTTATTGGGTCGTAATCAAGGGTGAGATGGATACGAAAGGCGATTATTTATGCACACTCATGAAAAAAGGGATGTAAGGCCATTTATGTGGGGTAGAAGATTATACATACAGAGTAAAGGGTAAAACGTTCATTGGGGTCAGAAAATGTCAGGTTGTATAATATTGTGAGATGAACACCCGAAAAGTTGTATTAAAGAAATTAATCTCTTCCTCTCTCCGTCCTTCCGTTCATCCTACAACATAAGTGAGCATCTTGATGTGCTGTGAAACTAATATAATGCTCAAGGATCATTCTGGATATGTAATAAAATAAATAAGTCTGATAAGAAATCTACGGTGTTTTGTATGTGTTTTTACATCCTAACATCCTACTACCTTCCTTCCATTCCTCAAATACTCCAAAATATAATATAAATGAAAGCTGACAACACTTTTAAGGATATGTTTCCTCAAGGTTTTTCTTTCCTCCCACGATTACCTCTAAATTCAAAGCTATCATAGGTTATCCATTGCTATGCCTTTCAGCTTTACTATTTCCCATTTCCTCTTTCATATATGTAAGTCTTTTAGATCTTCGTTGAATTATAAATATAACAAATAATCACGTGTTGATTGCTGTACAAATTCCTAAAGACAATTGGGTATAATTGAAATTGCGATTTTTTTTTGAGAGAAGAGAAAAACTTGGCTTTCTTTGTTTGTCCTGGCGAATCTCTCTTATTGCTAGTCATAGCGTTACAGAGGCAGGGGTTTTGCTTTTCATTGGTCCTAAAAGACGGACCATAGCGCTGACAGCATTTGAGGACAGAAAAACGATGTAATGGATGATTACTTTAAGGTGAACAAGAATTTTCCCTCGAATGTAAAGCACAATTTTCCAATGAGGTCAAATCACGCAAATATGGGTAAGGAAAGACCTGTAAAGAAAGTGGTGAAGTTAGAGGAAGTGAAAATGTGAGAAAGATATATAGGCAAAAATTTTCCTGCAGGCATTGGACTCGAGATGACAAAATGCGGGTATTGGTATCGGGAGGGCACGCACCCCCTTAACCAAGATGTTAACTTTCTTCCGCTTACCGGTAAAGTGAAGGGAGTATTTTATGATTTTGGTTTATGCAACATCATGTGTCTGTTTAGGTGTTAATGGTAGGTGTAATTATTTAATCAGCTGAGATAGTAAGATAAGAGTCAATGACCCTTCCCTCGTTGTGATGTACATAGATAAATGTAAGTAATTTCTCTACGAGATTCTATGGAGCAGAACTCGCTAGTAGGAGTAAGCATCTATGGTGATGAAGTCAATGGTTCTTCTAAGAATGCAGTGTGAGGTCATAAATGAAGAGTACAAACCTAGCCAGTTTGATGAGACAAAGAAAAAGGAACAGAAAATTGGTATGGGTGGGAACCCGGCTTGGAGAAATAATACTTTGAGACTAATTTAACCTTGAATCGTCGTTCCTGGAAGCAGCGAGGCCGTAAAAGATTAACGAAGCCAAGCTAACTGGGATCAAGTTGCCAGGAGATAGAGGGAGTGGCTTTTGAGCAAAGCGATCTTTAGGGGAGTGGAAATATACAAGAAAATCAAAGACTTCCAATTCGCTGGGTTGAAGGTCGTCAGTTAAACGAGGGAATAACGAATCAAGTTTTTAAAAGACGAGGAAAAATGACAATGGCGTTAGACAAACATCTGATGAAAATCAAGTTGAAACTTCACTCTAAATGGTCTTTAGTATCCTGCAGGAATGTTACGGTATGCGGAGTCCAAAAGAGTGGGACCGTAGCCCAAGAGTCGAGCAGGAATTTCTCTTGGTTTTCTTAAGTCAATTAATGCTAATAGTTTCACGAATACTGAGTTATTTATGGAGGTAGAAAATCTGCTCATCGGACCGAATTTATTGGGTCCTGCGCACCGTTTAAACTATAAGAAATGGTAACCAACTCGACTTGAATGTTGTTGCATCCTTTATCATGTAACGACCAAATTTTCCGTCAATTCCTATTATGTGGAAGTGAAAAAAACTTTAGTAAATTTTGCGCTTTCGGTGTGCACCTGAGTGACATCAATATTCTCTATGCTTATAATACAATGAAAAAAGAAAGAAAACGAGAATCTTATTATAATGATCTTTGCGTGTGTGTCTGTGAATTTAAAAAGAATGTGAACTGATTTCTTTTCTTGTACACCAATTTTGAATCTGTTGTGAAATAAAATCTTTTTCTCTCGCACACTTTCTTAATTTTGTGAGCGAATCGAACGAGTGCCGCAGGTCTAGCAAAAACGTCCGTAGGTTGGATTTTTGCTAGTAAATCTTAGTAATGACAACCTATGGCTGCAGAATGATTATCGTAAATATCTGCGTATTACTTATGAAATAACTAGTTCTTTATAGCACTTGATTTACATTTAAGGAAGATTGAAAATGCGAGAGCTAACGCTAATAAAAAATAGGTATATTTTTAATTAAGAGATAAAGATCTAAAATGTAAAACAAATGAGGGTAGAGGAGTGAAAGTTGAAAGAAATGGATGCATTTTAGAAGTAGTGAAAAGGAGAAAGAATGCCCAAGAGAGAAAAAGTAGTCCTAAATACAGGCGAACAGAGGATGGCACAGAAGATTTCCAGAAGGAATTCGTTCAAAGAACACTTAAAAAATATCATTTAAATCGACCTATGAAATGAACTGTAATGTCCTAGACATAGAGTGCCTCCCTGGCTTCCTGGCCTATAACTGCTTCGAGCATCTTGCTGGCCATTGAGTGCATTCAGCTGTTTGCTGGGTCTTTAGTGCATCCAGCCGTTTGTCAGCCAAGGAGTGCCTCCAACCGCTTACCTGCCATCGAGTGCCTCAAGCCACTTGCTGGCCATTAGGTGCATACAGCCACTTTCTAGGCATTGTGTGCCTCCAACCGCCGCGTGTTGGCCAGCGAGTGCCTCCAGCCGCTCTCTGGGAATCGAGTGCTTCCAGCCTCTTACTGGCCAACGAGTGTCACCAACCGCTTGCTGGCCAACGAGTGCCACCAGCCGCTTGCTGGCCATTGAGTGCCTCCAGCCTTTTGCTGGACATGGAGTGACTCCAGCTGCTCTCTGGAAATTTAGTGCTTCCAGCCTCTTGCTAGCCATCGAGTGCTTCCAGTCGTTTACAGGCCAATGAGTGCCTCCAGCCGTTTGCCGGCTGTCGAGTGTCTCCGATTGCTAGCCATCGATTGTCTCCATGTATTTGCTGAGAATCGATTGTCTCCATGCATTTACTGGCCATCAATTGCCTCCAGCACATTTAGAATGTGTGTGAACGAGCCACCATAAGACTCGAGCAGAAAAATATAATGTGGGTATGTGCGCTAACATAAATATTCATGTAGTTTTTATTATGTGCGTGCGTTTGTCTGTGGGTAAATTGCACAAAGTATACTCTATGCTAAAATAAATGTATTAGGTCAAGTTAGGATATATACAAGATTTAATAACTTGATTCAAATCTTTTGCAAATGGAATTAAATTTAAATTAAATCTTCGGTTCTATTGATTACTATTGATTACTGCCCGTTTCAACGATTTAAAAGTTAAAGTTTTATTACATTAAAAAATTAAGCAGTGTATGACATAATCTTATGTATGGAAATTTATTTAAAAGTATTCAATACTAATAATGATATTTTTTCAAAATCAAGCTCAAAGTTCTAACATCAAAGAATTAAATCAAATTGATAAAGTCATTATAGAAGCGAGTCAACGAACAAGTTGGGGATGGGAATAAGATTGTTGTTGAAATTTCCACTAAGAACTGGAGTCATCAGAGTTTATAATTAAAAAAGAAAAATAAAGGCACTTGATTAATAGCTAGAAACCGGGTATCATCAGAGCCCAAAGTGCGATAACAGATAAACACTAGGTTGGTGGAGATAAATTAATTTAATCACAGACGACTGCCACAGGAGTTCATCGATCCCAAAAGCAGATAGCGACTGGCCGTGTTATTTCCCACTTCTCCGTACAGCGATTGGACCGGGTTTGGAAAATGAAGGCCTACGAGACATTAGATATTCAACGTGATGATAATGTAAGGCAACAGAAAAAGAATGTCGTAACACCCTATATAATCACTACTCAACTGAAAGGAAGAAAGTGTTGTAATTAGAGGAAGTGAAAATGTGATAACGATACAATAAGTCCACTTGTTTGGATGCTAAACTCAAAAGGACGCACAACTTTACCTAACTTGACTTCAAAGGTAAATATAAGAAGCATTCTCTGGTAATGGACGTATAGAACAAACAGAATAAAATGCAAAAAGATTGTAATGGCAGTTAAGCTCTGAAAGACAAGTAATATTATTGTTATATGTAGTAAATTTCTTTGTATTTATTTCCGCATAATACTGTTTTTAACAATTGCACACCCTAATTCCTATATCCTGTCAGTCCGCTTAAAGTCTATATACGATTACGTTTAAATAATATGGTTTTATCGTTTAATGTAGTCACATTTTTATTCTGTCTCTTCTATTTCCTTTTTTTGTTTAATTTTTTTTTGAAAGAGACAGGAAGAGGAAAAACAGTGAAATAGTGATTCTAAAATAAACAACAGTAAAAAATATTAATGATTGCTATCAAATGAAGATAAATTAATGAATGGCAAGAATATAGGATCTTTTCACATCTTGTATCAATTAAACAATCCTGCATCCATAATACTTGTATGATTTGATTATGAAAAGATAATTGAAAGTAATTAGCTTCCCTCTCAAATACTGATTGCGATGTCAAGGACGCAATTTAGATTCAAAAGGATAGTCAATCATTGCCTGAAATGATCAATTATGAGAGACCTTTATCGAAGGATATAGAGAATAACACCTTCTGGCAGATTATTCCAATTTAGAAGTAATAAGAGAAACAATACTATCATTTGTCGTGATATTGCTGGGTAATCCAATGAGATATATTTACATGCAAAAGAGAGTAAACTAGATACTGAAAGAAAAAAGAGCAAGGTTAGAACTATGATAAAATACTAATATTTGTATTCAAGGGACTCAGAATGAGACGAAAGAATGAAGAAGCTATAATGTTGAAACAATACAGAAATATTAACCAGAAAATATCTCCAAGTTAAAGAAAGAGGAGAAAGCATGAAAACCAGAGGTGAAGAACAAATTAAATGAAAAGAGGCTATAAATAAAGAAATAATTTAGCGACGTTTTTGCCAAGAGGTCATATTTTAAATAAATATTTATCAATTTTTAAACGTATTTGCTCTTGTGCTTCCAAAGATCATCTGGGCATTGGAATGTGAATATGAGCAGGATGATATCGAGCTTCACCCAAATCGCTTCAACGTGTTAGGAAAGATATTTCAAAGGAGAATCAGGCAAATGAGCACAAAAGAACACTTGCTAACTTGTTTAAATCAAGAATTTCACAACTTTACTTAAGAAATAAAAAACTAATGAGGGAGATAGAAAGAAAGATGAACATTTTTAAATAAACCGTATAGAAATTATAAAAGTTTAGGGTGGAAAAGGATACCTATGGTAAACTCTTATAAACTTAAATGTCAGGTCGGAGGTGATTTTCTAAATTTCGGGGAAATATTTTGTATTAGTAACTGATACTCTCCAAATTACGGACTTAATTAACAAATTTCAGGATACAAATCTTTACTTGAGATCCCTTAAAGAGACGATGAGAAAATAATCGAAACGTTATAAAGTAAGATACATGAAGGACTTCTCAACCCTCAACAGGATGATAGGGATATTATAGACAACCATATTGCGCCCGAGAGCCCTAAGATTACCCGCCCACAAGACACCCAACGCCCGGAGTTTGTTCTACCTCCCACAATGAATGCAGGAGGATCTGATGTAGTATACTCTCTCTTCTACTTATTTATACTTCCTCCTACTTCACCACCTTTATTTAGATCTTTCCTTACAAACTTGTGTATGGCAAGATACAACACTCCTTGATATTTCCCTTTAAAATTGAGCCAAAATATTCAAGCTCCAAATCCTCCAAACTCAAACTCTGAGATTATTTGGGGGAATAAAATAGACTTTAGACATTCAAGTTTGAAATAAACTTCCCTTCAAGATATGAAAAAGGATAAACAATTAAGCAGAGTTTATTGCAATTATTTTTAATCGATAGGAGTCCCTGATGGGACTGCTAAACAAATTAATCTTTGCATCATTTTTTTCTTAGAGATTAATACAAAAAAATGGAATAAAAGAAAGTTAGTCTCACTTTTGTGTAGTTTAGTAAATTAAGCAAAGGGTAGAGCTTTCCTGAAATGGCTTTGACCAGGACTAATTATTTCAGCGGCCCGATACATGAATGCGAAAAAGGGCCAATTTATCAATTAGCAGTTGAAGATAATGATATACTGCAAAGTAGGAGAAGTGTGTCATAATTTACCTTCTACAAGCCATCATTTCATAATTTTTATCATGTATCTCGAATTTAAAGTAGATAATTTTTCAACTTCTCCTTCATTTCATTCTTCCCCTTAGTGGAATTGTGAAATTGCATCTGTTGATTGCAAATTTTCTACTAAGATTAAAATTTAAAATCTAAAAAAAAGCAGCCATGGTTAAATTTTTATAAATTTTCTGAACTTCGCCAATTATAATAATTTTAAAAAGGAACTCAAAACTAAATTTCCCCTCTTTCAAAATATAGTTAAAGAACATATATAAAAATAAATTTTCTGAACTTCACTATTTATAATTCTTTTTGTTTTTTAAAAATCACAAAATGTCGATACTTATATTTATTTCTGAACTTCACCATTTTGTTTTTTGATATTATAAAAGAATGATTAAAAATAACTTTGATAAAAAACATAAGTCATAACCAAACTAAGATGAAATTATTATTCAAATAGTCAAAAAATCCCCTTCTTAAATTATAGAGTTAGTGAAGTGATAAGAGCCATTTTCTAAATAAATTAGGTCAAATAATGCGCACATCAATCAATCAATATTTACAATGATGTCCTTTGTTATTCAGGACTCCTTCAATTCGTTTTGGCATGATAGACCAAATTTTCGATGATAGCTTGACTGATATTGCTCAATATATATTCAATAAGTACCGCACCTGCTCAAAATTGGATGGCTTGTGTTTATTAACCACCAGTTTGATTATCGATCACAAATTCTCTCTCGGGGTTCAAATCTGGCGAATTCCCGGGCAAAAGACCCAAAGGTTCTCTGTTATTTTCGGCAAATAACTGTTATTTCTTTTGAGTTTGAAAAGAATGCGCCATTTGATGGAAAATACGTAATTATCTCTAAATTGTTTCGGAACTCTTGGGAAAAGTTGCTGATGAAACACATTTTGGTACCATTTTGAGTTTTTTCAGTGTTCATGGGCAAAATTGTTAGTGATTCAGTTCCCCTAGAAGAAAAGCAGCTCCAGAAATGGGGCAGTGTCCAGATTCTTCACCGAGGGCAACAAATCACTAGTATAAGTGGTCCTCTTTTCTCCTCTTAACGAAGGATCTGCCAGAAGCTCTATGCAAGCGCAAGGGAGCTTCATGAGAGAATGTCTCTTTCTTCCCTTCGTCAACAGTCCATTGCACTATCTCATCTTTCTTTGTATCTTCTCTCCATTGTTGCAATGCCCTGATGGAATCTCTAGCTACGCTCCTCTGAGGAGGAGTTTCGAAGCCGCTTCTCTTGGGGATCTATAGAGACGAGACGAGAACCAAGAGATTCCTGCAAAATCTGCAGCCCCAACTACCGTATGTGGCCACGAGGAGGCACAGCAGGAGTCTTGGTAATAAAATGGCTATGCACTGACGAGGGATGTCTTACGAACTCGGCATCTCTTTACATCACAAGGGATAGTCGGAGTAGAATCTGCAAAGCGAGAAAGCAAGCAAAGCATGGATTTATCACTAAAGTGAGGCCCACCGGTGTGGGGACACCTCATGGCGCCTACCAGTCACTACACCCCCACTGCCTTGTTAGTTCTGCCTTTTAGGTCCACACTAGAAGGAAGGCTACCTCAATCACAAACCAGGATGGCGAGTACCTATAGGCGAGCACCAACAAACCGGTGTCTCGGCAGCTCCCTGAAGCCGAGGATAAAGCCTGGTAGTCTCGAGCCTCTTTGCCTTCAGAGTCCTTCTCCTCTTGATCAAGATCCATGTGTGAAAACTGCACACATTCGTACCCGTTTTTCCCTAGGGCAGGTTGATGCCCTCAAGAGGGCATCCGTCATCAGCGATCTCGATGGACTTCCCAAAGCCAAGCCAATATTTTCTACAAAAGTGGAGCCTATCCCTAAGGTCCTTCTTGGTAAGATGAGACTTTTACTCAGCCTTTCTCGACTTGAGACGTTTTTCAAAAAAGTTCCCGCCTCACTCTGCCGCGCTGGAGCGTGCGAAGCTACTTCTTTCTAATCGTAATTAAGGTAGAAATGCAGGCAACGCGATCCTTGACCTGAGACCTTACAAGGAGGCGATTTTGGAGTTCATTTGAAGCACTTGAGTGTCCAGAAGAGTTCTTCACAGGAGTGAAACCAGTCTTTTTAAAGTGATTAATGATCTTAAAGATGGTGCTCCATCTTGCATTAACTTATCAAATATCTCCTTCTCTTTCAGGCCACTTTCTTGCAAAGTAACAACGGTTGCACGGTTTTGTTTGCAAAGAACCATTTCTGGAATTGAAAAAGATTCAAAACCTCTATTTTTTAAAAAATAAATATTACAAAATAGATTAACATTTCGCAATATCATTTCTATAAACTATATTTGTCATGATTATTCTCTTTTGGTCGAAGAGCAAAGTTCCAGGGGATGAACCTCACCTTTCACAGGAACAGGACCAAAGCGTGATTTGAGGTTTGGCGAAGGAACGTTTTTTTTTTTTTTTTTAAATGATGACTTTTTAATAAACCTGCAAAAATTAATTATTCCTCCCAGGCAATGGCTTCGCCACTTCCCTCTACGATGATGGGTTGAGCTTCGCTACTAAGATTAAAATTTGAAATCTAAAAAAAAGCAGCCATGGTTAAATTTTTGTAAATTTTCTGAACTTCGCCAATTATAATAATTTTAAAAAGAAACTCTAAACTAAATTTCCTCCCTTTCAAAATATTATGTTGCTAAAATATAGTTATAGAAGAAGATATATAAAAATAAATTTTCTGAACTTCACCATTTGTAATTCTTTGTGTTTTAAAAAATTCACAAAATTTCGATACTTATATTTATTTCTGAACTTCACCATTTTGTTTTTTGATATTATAAAAGAATTATTAGAAATAACTAATAAAAACATAAGTCATAACCAAACTAAGATGAAATTATTATTCAATTACTTAAAAAAATCCCTTCATAAATTATAGAGTTAGTGAAGTGATGATAATGATGATGATAAAGATGATAAAGGACTTATTAGAAATAGCTTTGATAAAGAATTTAAATATACTTAGGTGACAACCGAACTAAGAAAAATAACTTTTATTAATTTTTCACCCATCTTCAAAAGTCTCGTTATACAATTATAGAATTAGAGATGATGATGATAACGCAGGTTTCAAAACCTAATGAAAAAATAAAAAATATATATTAGTCACAAAATTTTCGGCTGAAACTATATATTTTCTTAAAATTAGTAGTTTAATTAAAAATAAAATGCACAGAATGTTGTGATAAATATTTTATCCTGAAATTTCATTTTTGAGGAACAGAGGATCAAAAAATATCCAGAAAGTAATGTCTAATTGAAGAGAGCATGAGTCCAAAACTAGAGAACGATAACTTTCACTTTGCGCGTAGAAATTCGTAACCCATGTAAGGCGTAAATTTCTCACGTAGAGTGTAGCCTGATACTGAAGTTATTACTCATTTATTGAGAGTAAATGGTTAAAAAGTGTGATTTAACGCATAATAAAGCTCCATGAGAATACCGGGTCTTGGGATTCGTAAAAAACCCTGATCTCTTTCGAAAAACTACTCTTGGTGAAGATCGACCGATTCAATGGGTGTCGACGAAGGAACGATTGGAGACAGCGGTAAGTCTCTCATCTCAGTTTCCCGAGAACCTTAACTTGTTCCCCTAAACTATCTCACGTCGCTTGAAAGAGGTGGGGTCTGCTCTCCTTTTTAAGAAAATACCCCTTAAGTAAAAAAAAAGTGACTAAGTTGGCCTTGGTTACTGAGCATACCCTGTAGAGTGCCAAAATGTGAGAAAGCATAGTTTTATGGCATAGGGAATATTTTCACCCGCTGGATTCTGATGGTTTGTCTGATTAAGCACCATAGAAAAAGATGTATACAAGAATCTGCTTCAGGAACATGAGATCAGAACATTGATAGTACACCAGGCTATTTTCATAAATGACCATGCCCCGTACCACGCAATAAGACGGTGAAGTATTTCGTGGAAGCAAAACGTATCAATGTAATGAGCTGGTTTCTGCTGAGTCAGGATTTGAACTCGATAGAGAACCTATAAGAGATTCCCTGTGAGAAGTTTATGGTTTGGAGTCAATGTTGAAGATTTTTGGCCTAGATTGGAGGAAGAAGATGTGCTCGAGTCATTCGGAACAAGGTCCTGTATACCTCTTATTAATATTTAGTTCAATTGCCTATGAGGTAGTTATGTTGTTTTATGGTTATGGGTGCATTTATACTGATCATTGCCTAGTTTTGGAGGAATCCTCTTTTCAAATATATATTAGTTTCTTCATCTTTTTTTATTCGCTTCTCTATAAGATAAAACTTGAACACTGTTAGGGAATATTATGGGGGAACTTTGAAGGAATGTTCTGTGCAATGTTTAAGGAAATTAAACGAGTATTTCTAAGAAAATATAAATTTTGGTATTTTGTTCTTTAATGTGAGAGAGAACGACCGTATTAGATCACAAATAGAGTACTAGCTTCGGAGCATCACCTTCCATCCTTCACTTGTACAAAAACCGACATTAATTATAATCAGCGTGTGCCTTACGCTATCCACTCACATTTTGTTTTGTTTTTGAATTTTGGACGGTACTTTATGTAATGTTGTCAAGAAAAACATATATCAAAATCAACGTTTTACTGTAGATCATTATGGAAAAAGTCCTGTACAACCCTTGGATACGGAGAGAAACAGTAACGTAGAATACAATACTAAATGGAACAACTGAGTTATATTAGTCTGCTTTATTCGTTTATTGAACCTGTTTCAAAGAGTACACAGAATTGCCTCTAGTCTTTAGTTCAATAATGCTGAGGAGCTTATTTCATGCTGCCAATTAAGAAAGGTTAAAAACATGCCAGGTATTAAAAAGAAAGAAAAGAGAGACTTGAGAGATATTGAATTATAAAAAGATCGAGAAACTGCGCACTAAAGATAATTAAAGAATAGTATATTCGAGGAGGGATTAAAATGAGACGGAATAATTTAAGAAGCACTATATTTCGAAATATTTTTAGAATATAAAAGCATATTAAAAGCATTAGTAATGCATAAATACAATTTTATAATTCCTGACTAGAGAACAGATGCTCTAGAGAGAGCCTTATAAAATCAAATTAACTCGTTCTTTGTAATCAAATACAATTATCACACATATTACGAAATTCCCGTTCAAAGCAACATCTCCTGGAGAGTACAACGTGCAGTAAACAACAGCAAAACATTGTTTAATTAAGCTGCATCTCGCAACAGCAATAAAACGTGCAATAAACTAGCCAAGCAATTAGACCGAGGGCACCAAACATACATTTCAGCTAGACATCAACAGTTTTGTAGCAAAATGAAACGTTTCGTCACCCGGACGACAATAGAAGCAAAAAGATTTAGGAAAGATCTGGTAAAAGATTTAGAACTTTTAAAGTCGTTAACTTTGAAACAGCATTACGAAATTGTTTTAGTTATAATCCTATAAATAGGTATAGCTGATTTACCAGTCATTTATATGTATGTGCATACTCATTTACTATGACATTTGTTTAGGTGTGAGAAATTTTAACGAAACGATATGCCTGCTAATCAATGGTGATCGCAACTAATGATGGTTTTTTATGACTGTATAACTGTGAGGGTGTCTATATTTCGTTAATACTTCCATACTTGTCACTTCTTACTACCGAGCGATTTTATTGAAAGTAAAACATCATATAACAATTAAATCAACCTTCCAAAAATCATCCATTTAAATTTTAATGCTTATGACTTCTGTGAAACAAGTTTGGGTCCGAATGTTTGTATTCATTCTCCTCCAAACAAATATTGAGCGAATATTAATACAAAGACAAATTCTAAATCTAAGCGTTCAGCCAGATGACGTCACGCCACATTATGTGGTTAATCGTGACTAACCATTGCTGAGCCAAGTCTTGCCAGCGAGACTTTTAAGTGGCGCCGATCTGATTTATTATGAAAGAAGAAATGCGTTTGAGAGAAATATGGATTTTTGTATGTATATGAAAGTTTATCACTAACTATAATTTAAGAAGGGGATTTGTTTTAGTATTTGAATAATAATTTCATCCTAGTTTGGTTATGACTTATGTTTTTTTATCAAAGTTAAAAACAAAATGGTGAAATTCCGAAATTTTGAAAGGGGGGAAATTTAGTTTAGAGTTCATTTTTTAAATTATTATAATTGGCGAAGTTCAGAAAATTTAAAAAAATTCAACCATTGCTGCTTTTTTTTAGGATTTTAAATTTTAATCTTAGTAGCGAAGCGCAAGCTCCCAGGGGAGATTGGCGAAGCTCTTGCTTTGTTTCCCAATAACAAAATTTTAATATTATTTGCAATTCATTCTATTTCTGTGTACTTGTTCTAGAATAAGTTTCATGGGGGGGCGGTGAAGAGGTAAATCGGATGCCCCTAAGTGTTTGGCTCGTTTTAAGACTTATCCTGGGAACATAAAAACAATAATTGAAATTATGTCATTCAATTTTATATGGATGAAACTTTTACGATTATATATATATATAATATATATATATATATATATATATATATATATATATATATATATATATATATATATATATATATATATATATATATATATAAGTCAACAATCCCAAGGATTTTCCCCATTAGAGTGAATTAAAAATATTCGCATTTGTATTCGCAAATATTAAAAGATACAATCGGACTATCAGTAGTGCAAACCTGTCAAAAATTTAGGACTGTTCTCTCTTAACCTAAGTGAAATGAGAATAATGGCGTTTACTAGTCTACCAAATCCTCTCACTCATTTATTTCATTACAATTCTTTCTCTTTGACTCTATAGAATTGAAACTTTGCCCAATTAGTTACCACACCTTATCTAAAATTCACGAATGGTTTTTCTTTATCGCTTGCTGTAATTTGGAGATTTTAGCACTGCAGAAAGGGATGAGAGTTAGGGAATGGTGGGTGAGGTTGTGTGGTAGGGGAAAATAAAAATTTCCTTTGGACCTTGCCCTTTCATGCTTATGCTCAGTGGTATCAAGTTCCGAGTGATAAAAGCTTCTCCTTATTATGCGGAAGGTTCCTATCAACAAAACCAGTTTTGTTCTCCATGGGAACGGATTCGCAGGGCTGAGGACACTGACCCGTTGTGAATTGAGGGACCCCGAAGCAAAAGAAAGCTCCGTGTATTTATGTACATAACAAAATAACTTAATAAGGGATAGAAAATCCGGTGGTACGATGAAAGGTTTAGTAGAAGATTGTAAGAAATAGAGTGTCGTTATGAAAAGTTGTGAAGGAAGTATTAGATGGAGAGGATCGATCATCCCTTTACAACTGCATCTTAGCGAATTAGTCAGACCAAGCGCAGTAAGCAGCTTTTCATCACTTATTTTGCGTATTGCATTCGCAATCAAAGGAGCTTCTTTCACTCCTTTGTTTACGCTATTATATGCACAGTGCAAAATAATAATCCGGTATGGTATAATCAAAGATTTCTTTTTACAATCTGGACGCTACAGATTCCCTTAGGTAATCTTCCGTTTAAAATTCAAGATTTTGCAAACAAGGTGTATGACAGGAAAGTGCGTCGATCTTTTTGTCCCTGGTTTAAGATAGACTTTTGACCAATTTACAAAAGTCCATAACATTTGACCGGATTTCGGAACTTTATACATATTTATTAGACATGGATGCTTTGAAAGGACCGACTCTCACCTTTAAACTCTACTCGTATGCAGATTTGATTTGTACTGTTGCTTCAATTTATCATGAATTTTGTTCAGAGAGTAACAATTTAACGATATTTGATGACATAGAGTGTAGTCAGGGGATATTTATTTATTCTCTAATATAAACTAGAGAGGAAATTTTGGCTAAGTTAGAAAGTCCCATTTAGGCTTTGTGGCAAACTAAGAAAGAATATTTTAAATTTTATGGCTGACTTACAAGGTCCTATTAGATTTTGTGGCTAACTTAGCAAGTCACTTTACATATATATTGCGACTAACTAATAAAGAAAATTTTAGGCTCTCTGGCTAACTTATTAAGTCCTTTTAGGCTTTGTAGCTGACTATAAATTCCATGTTAAGCTTTCTTACTAAATTGAACATCCCTTTAGGATTTATGGCTTGGTTATAAAGTACGTCTAAGTTGGATGGCTGACGTATAAGGTTCCGCAGGATTTTTGGTTAACTTAGAAAAGCCCTTTAGGCTCTGGGACTAAATAATAAAGACCATTAAGTTTATGGTAGGGTTAAAATAGAAATTCCCTCTTAGGCTTTATGTATAACATAAAAAGTCCCTTTTAGGCTATGGGTTTAACTTAGAAAGTACTTTTGTTCCTTGTGGATAACTTAGAACGTCAGTTTAAGCTTTATGCATAATATAGAGCCCCTTGAGGCTTTGTGATTAACTTTTGTAGTCCTTTAATTAGTTGTGGCTAACGTAGTAAACCAATTTATCCTCTTTTTTCTAAATATGAAACTCCCTTTAGATTTTGTGGCAACTTAGAAAATACATTTTATGTTTTGTTGCTAAATTAGAAAGTTCATTTACGCTTTGCTGCAAGCTAAGAAAGTCCAGTTTAGTTTTTGTAGCTAACTTAGATAGTCCGTTTTAGATTTTAGGGCTAACTTAGTAATTCCTTTTAGGCTTTGTGGCTAACTTAGCAATTCCTTTTAGGCCTTCTGGTTAAACTTAGAATAACCTTTTAGGCCTTCTGGTTAAACTTAGAATGACCTTTTAGGCCTTCTGGTTAAACTTAGAATGACCTTTTAGGCCTTCTGGTCCAACTAAGGATGACCTTTTAGGCTTAAAGGTTAACTTAGAAGGTAATTTTATTGTAATGGGCTAAATTAAAGTTCTTTTATGCTTTTGGGCTACTTAGATAGTCAGTTAGACTTTGTGAATAACTTCGAGAGTTGTTTCTTATCTTGCTAGCTTACTCAGAAAGGCCCTATAGTCTTTAAGACTAACATACAAAGTCCATTTTAGGCTTTGTTGCTAAACATAGGTAGTCTACCAAGCCTTTGTTTATAACTTAGAATGTCCCTTTTAGGTATCGGAGCTAACTTACAGAGTAACGATAGGCATTGTGGCTAACATAAAATTCCATTTAAGGTTTATGGCTAACTTAGAAAGTCCATTTTAAGCTTTATATCTATTATAGAAAGTCCTTTTTGGGCATTGTGGCTAACTTAGAGAGTTGTTTTAGGCTTTGTGTCTAACTTTATAAGACCATTTAGGCTTTATGGACGGTATAAAAAGTAACTTTATTATTTGCCCCTAAACTAAAAGTCCTTTTATTGTTATTGTTATGTTAGAAAGTCACTTTAGGCGATGTAGCTAACATCGAAACTACTTTTAAGTTTTGTTGCTGACTTAGAAAATCTCTTTACTCTTTGTTTCTAACTTAGAAAGTTCCTTTATACTTTTTTCTAACTTAGAAAGTTACTTCAGGATTTGCGGCTAACCTATATAGTCCCTTTCAGCTTTGTGGCTAACTTAGACATCCCTTTAAAGCGATGTCACATAAACACTTATGTCCTTTGGAAGGGGGTTCATTGTGCAAGCAGAAACATGTAATTCTCTAAGTATGCCTACTCAATCAACTCCTCACCTTTTCAACCAATTAATATATTTCCACGTTAAGCAATTTATATCAAGAACTATGATATTATTGTCATTTGTAGCCGGTTGCGCATATTAAAATAGCCTGTGCTCTTTTGTGAACCAGATCTAAATTTAAATAGAATTCGTCGAATAAATTTGTAAAATTCAATGATTTTTCTTTATCATGACCATCTAATATATATTTAGGTTGTTATTTTTTTAATGTTGAAACTTATTTACTCTTTCTTAACCAACAAGCGCTTTCTAATAATAATAGTCGATACAAATACGCTGTCTAAAAAGATAGAACAAAGAAACATAGCAAAATTATGGAGTACTGCTTCTTTGTCGGTGTAAATTTGGATCTCTGTTTCTCTCCATTAGTATGTGCCTATCTCTCTGCATTCATGTGTACCTTCTTATCCTTGTGTTTTATATGGACGTCGACAACCATATTTTGACTCATTCATTTTTATTTTATTTTGTGAATGTTATCACAATGTATATAAATTTGATTATATTTGCAGTGTCTGAATGTCGGTTTTACATTTCCTACTTACTTTATTCTCTCGTCTTGTTCTCTCTGCTACAACTTCGAGCTATTTCACTTCTCAAATATCAAAATACATTTCGTAGAATGAGCGTAATATGAGTATTTTATCGTCCCTATGAACACGCACCTTGCCGGTTCACTGTCTGGTTGTGAGTCCCCTCTCTTCCATATAACACAAATAATTCGTCAAATCTAACCTTATCTAGCACTCTATCTACGGGATCTAACTAGGCCGTAGTCTTTATTGCGAAAGAGTGGAACCATTGAATGCGCGAAAGTGAGAAGTATAAGAGTTGTGTTAATCGTAGCACCAATCGGTAGGAGTAACAACAAGGAGTAACAACAAGGAAAGAAGGTACCCTAGGAGACCTTGCGGTCCATTCAAAGAGGGTACCTTTGGACTAGCAATTGAGCGGGCACAAGGCTGCTCAATTGTTTTGCGTCCCTAAACGGCCACTTTTCAAGACTTTGTCTAGTCTTGACTTGAACTGGTCAACAGATTCACTGTTGACAACTTCCACTGGAAGTGCGTTCCACATACCGCAGATACTGTAAGTGAAAAAATTTCCACACAGATTTCGGTTGTAATGCTTCAGTTCAAGTTTGAAGCCGTGATTGCGTGTTCTGTTCTCACTCAGGAGGCTAGGATCTATGAAGTAGACCCGAAATGGTGGAAAGAAATCACATAATAATTCATGATTACTAATCGTATGATGATAAAAAAGGAATGAGAATAAAGCAATTTTCGTTAGCGAAAAGAGGTAGATGAATTTAATGGAATATATTGGTTCAAGGAAATCACGACCTCAAATGTTCAAACTTGACCAACCTTGAGGGGGGAAACACAGGGGAGGTTATTGCAATCAAGTTGTGTTTCTAAGTAAACAAATATTCAGGTACTGAATTTCCATAAGCTGTTTCAAATGACCAAATCTATGATTGACACATGAATACAAGTGAATACAAAGGGACACTTTTACTTCCTCGCAAGGCTTCCGGAATAAAGGAGAGAGTATGTTTTAATGTGAAGGTGGGAAGGGAAAGATAGTACCTACCATTACGAACTTATGAAGAATTCGATATAATTTCAATACTCCTCAAAACCAATGTTTTTGGTAATCTTTTATAACACTATATTTTATGGACGTGATTTTTTTTGGAAGTTTTGAATAATAATAGATTTTTTTTCATCTCTTAGTTCGATTATGACCTAGGCATAATTTAAGTTTTGATCCAAGTATATTCCAAGAGTTACTTTAGAGTTTGAAAGAACAAAATGGTGAATTTCAGAATACATAAATATGATTATCGAATGTTTTTGAAGTTTTTAAAACGAAACGTTTTACAAATAGTGAAGTTTAGAAAATTTAGTAAAATTTAGGAATGGCTGTTTCTTATTTTATTTTTCTATATTCTCCATAAGTATATTTTTAAAACGGGACCTTTTGAAAGAAGATAATAAATGTTAAAATTTTGTTTACTTAGTTATTGTATGACCAGGTATGTTTTTTGCATTATTCTAAAATCAAGATATTATTATCATCATCATCACTAACTCTATAATTTAAGAAGGGGATTTGTTTTAGTATTTGAAGAATAATTTCATCTCAGTTTGGTTATGACTTAGGTTTTTTTATCAAAGTTATTTCTAATAATTCTTTTATAATATCAACCAGGCAATGGCTTCGCCATTCTCCCCCACGGGGTGAGCTTGCGCTTCGCTACTAAGATTAAAATTTAAAATCTAAAAAAAGCAGCCATGGTTAAATTTTTATAAATTTTCTGAACTTCGCCAATTATAATAATTTTTAAAAAGTAAGATATATAAAAATAGATTTTCTGAACTTCACAAAATTTCGATACTTATATTTATTTCTGAACTTCACCATTTTGTTTTTTAATATTATAAATGAATTATTAGAAATAACTTTGATAAAAAAACGTCATAACCAAACTAAAATGAAATTACTATTCAAATACTCAAAAAATTCCCCTTCTTAAATTATAGAGTTAGGGAAAAAACAAAATGGTGAAGTTCAGAAATTTTGAAAAGGGGAAAATTTAGTTTAGAGTTCCTTTTAAAAATTATTATAATTGGCAAAGTTCAGAAAATTTCTAAAAATTTAACCATGGCTGCTTTTTTTAGATTTTAAATTTAAATCTTAGTAGCGAAGCGCAAGCTGCCCCCGTAGGGGGAAGTGGCATAGCCATTGCCCGGATATTATAATTATTATTATTATTATTTGTGAAGTTAAGAAAATTTATAAAAATTAACCATGTCCGCTTTTTTGGGAATATTTGAAACTTATCGAAGTTTTTTCTAAAATAGATTTTTACTTTTAATCTTTATCATTAGGAAATTGAAGGTGACCCCTAAGAACGTGTAAAGCCCCCCAAAATTATTTAAAAAAAATTAAATCTTAAAAAAAGGAATCGCTAGAATTTCCCTTCTTTATTTAAAAAGAATTCCAATAAAAGTTTTTTGGGGGCCATTTAAGCCCAGAAAATAACCATCTATTTAAAAAAAAATAAACCAGAATTAAATTATTAGGGGATATGTACTGGCTACACTTAAAAAAAAATGTTAGACCAAAAGACCCATAGCCAAAGCCGAATCGGACGTAGGACACAGCCCAAATGTCTGCCTGCGAAGCGCAAGCTCTTCCTATAATCAAAAAGAGCGAAGCCGCTCCTCTTGTTTGATATAATACATGAATCGTGTTTTTTTATAATTTAAGCAAAGATATTTATTTCTTGATCAGACGTTTGACGATTTAATTTCCACCCCAAAGTGGTCAGATTTTTCACCATAACTATATATTCATCTCTCAACTTAGACCATTTTACCTCTAAACTTTAGCCTATTCCAAACCCACCACTTATGAAAAGACTATTAAACATAGTTTAAACTTTTTAAGACTACTCAGGAGTCTAATTGGTTATGCGGCTATGAAATCCTAATGAAATCCTTATGTTGTTTTACATTCTCTTTCGATTGATATAATGCCAAAGTCTTCCCGAGTTTAGCCAATGAATTATTTTGATTTGGCAATAACATCCTAACTATTGGCCGATTCTAACAACATTTGAAACCCTTAAATTGTTTTACATTTTCTCTCGAATTATATAACCTCTAAAGTCCTTCTAAGGGTATTCTTTGAATTATTGAATGTTTTGAATGTCGTAAAGTCATAAATCAGAATAAATGAGGGCATGCGACATTTTGGTCAACAGACCTTGTTGAGAGAGAAGGGACTGCCCGATACTATGCAAAATATATATATATAAGTGTGTTTTTGAGAGAGCCTGATTGATGACTTCTACTCATTCACAAGGTTTGATTGGAAGAAAAACAACAGCAAAACGCTTCATCCCTATGAGGGGTAATTTAGCTTGAAAATAAAATCATTTTCCTTTTGCTTGATAAAACTTAAATAGGTTTTGCATTTTTGTAGCGTTGATTTGCACCAACCAACTCTCCATAAATGCGTTTCATGTTTTTTATATTTTCTATATGAAAATAAATGATTCTTTTAAACAGCAATTTTAAGTACATAATAGGCAATGTCAAAAAGTTCATGTAAAAACAATTTTCGAGTATTGCTAAAAATTTTACGGCACAATTTAAAAGTGGATTAGTAGTTATTGTTTGCCTGATTTTAAAAAAGTGAATTAAATTTGTTATCTCTTTGAATTTTAGTGTACTATTTTAACAAACTTTTGCGCTCTTGTACACATTTTCTGTTCCATTGAAATCCAGACATGTGAAGAAGCTAGACAATCTATGGGCTTTACATAGTATTATATAGATTTGTTTGATTTTATTCCTCAAGAAACGGAAGACTTTTTTCCTTGGAAAATTCGCCAAAGGAAAATTTCAGTAGGATTAAAATAAGATTGGAGGTTACATTACGGACGTATTAAAGCATTTGGGAATGTTATAATGGGTCAGGTTGACATGAACGATACATGCCATTTTAGGATGATTGGAGAAATGCTTATGAAATTTTTGTTGTGCTTCAATGCAGTATTTAGATTAAATGAAGTCTCGTAACAGCCTTAGCTATCAAACTTGCTTTCCTTCAAAAGTAATTCTTTCGTACTTCCTTTGGTAAGTTCCTAATTTCTCTCTTTGTTCTCTCCACTTCTAATAACCCCAGATTTGTTGAATACTTGCTCAAAATTTCTTTTCTAATTCTCTTATGTCACCAAGTTTGGTTCATAGGATACTATCACTAAGTAAGGGGTTTATGGCGCCCACTAGGAACAGGCTAAGAAGTATAAATAGAAAATACTCAAAACGAAACAACTCTAATTATTAGCATTAGGATAGGAATGAAGGAAAAATAAAGTTTTAAAAAACAAATCTCAAGATATCTTTTCGGTTCTTTAAAAAGGACAGATTTTAAGTTACACGCAATTATCAAACACGTACACTATATACAAAATATGAGTGTACCAAAAACTAACGATTTTATTAACATCTACTTTAATAGAATTGATTTTCAGAGGCATTTAATTGAAGATGTTTTCTTCATATAGTGTTCGTATGTAAGTTTCAGATGACCTTAACTGAACCATTTATGTGCTCTTACAGGGCTGGCCTCAGAGCTCTTCCACACAACGCGAAGATCCACTACAATTATGCGAACGCATGTCGGGATAGAGGAAGCTACGAAGCTGCTGTTGATCACTATCACGAAGCAGTCAGGTGAGGATATAGTAAAATATTGATGGTTATTTATTATGATTAAACTCTTATGGAATTTAGAGGATTTTCGATGTATTTGGAAGCGACGAGATTCGTATACTTCTAAGGGGAGGTCTAAAAGACCTTTGTAATGACCTTGTTCAGTATTTTTACTGAGTTCTGACAGAGGTGAAAAGGTGTTTAAATTGTTATGGAACAAATGCAAGACAAAAAATTATTCTATTCCATCCTGCAAACGGCTCTTCCTTAGGTCAGCTACAATGGCATGCCCACACCTCACCCTTAGATCTACGTACCTTCGTCTTCTATGGAACTCCATTTCCAATAATATCCGTCTAACATAATCATTCCTTCGCATCTTAAAATGTTCATACGACGCTAATTCTGCTTTTTTTTCTTTTCGCCGACATCCCGTCAAGAAGAATAACGAATTCAACGCCTGCATCTCAAACAGAAGTTTTTAATGAAGTTTGTTCAAAGTGAAATGCAATTATCAAACGTGAAAATGTGCTGTAAATTAATAAGGTGTAGAAAGTAAGAGGAAGGATAAAATGTGATAAAAGGAAAGAAACAGGCAGCAAAATTTAATTTAACGCTATGGTACCTGAGAAAGAAGGAGATGGATCTGGTTTTAACGGTTGCTGGAAGACCAATATCAACGTCATTTGATGAAATTGGAAGGCTTGCTATTTGGATGTTGGTTTCTAACGGAAGATTAAGAAGAATTAAATCGAATTAAGAAGAAGGAAAATGTACATTTGCGCGAAGTAAAGTAGAAGGATATGACGAATAGTAATTTAACTTGGAGATGACTAATAGTCAGAAACAGATATGAAATTTTGCTAGAGCTAGCAAGTACCATGGCACTAATGGATTTCACTAATATAAAAAGAAGAGAAAATTGAGGTGAAATTTAATAGACAAGGATAAAGGTAGGTGTAAAAGGGAAATGGTGGGATTACTTCAACAATTTATAAAATAAATAAAACCCAAGATTAAATATACAAGATGCTATGCCAAACAAACGAGTGTGTCGTGGTATACGGCCGAGTGTGTATGTACGTTTGTTCCGTACCTGAATAATTCCGTGCCTTTTTTCTCTAAGAGTGCTATACTTTTTCCTTTTTTTTGCTTTTAATTCTTTAACCAGGGAGGATTCGTAATATTATATATCTATTGCCAAATGCAGCGTTTCATAGATTTAATTACACAAGTAGAACAAAAATATACTTTTAATTACATAAAAAAATAAAATATTAAAACTTTAAATATACTAAGGTTATATAATAAGAGGATCTAAATAAAAATTAATACTACCAACGAGTACTACGCGATCGTTGACGCAAAAATTTACTTTAGTACGGAATGGTAAATAACGAACATAAATAAGTTGGAATCCTTTTACCTTTAATTAAGCGGGAGTCTGCGATGATTCAAGGCGTGAGGCTGACTCGGAAGCACAGCTGTCCGTCTCTCTGAGCGAAAGAAAACGTTGGTGGAGGCTATTCGGGACTAATCGCTGATCCCGTGGTAAGTGGGGGCGTGTGGCGATGCTTCTTGACTTGAAAATATAAGCGAGGGGATTGTGGATGTACAATTATTTAATCCTTGGGTTATACTTGCGGTCTTCTCGATGATGAGACTTGACCAAGAGATGAATCTTTTCTCGAGTGTAACTTCACATTGGTATTCCTCAATGGTGAGGGATATCTCTGTATTTATTCGGAAAACTGAGATATGAGGTTTCTTTGAACGAGATTAGTATGGGAGTGATTCTCTATACTGCTTGTCTACTCTTCGATGTGACCATAGGAACAGCCTCGGGAAGAAAACTCCCGCTCGGTTCCACTTCTTCTTGATTCCCTGTTTCACTCTGGGACTGCTCTTCTTCTCTCGATTGCTACCTCAATTCTCCCCATCCTTTCTCCAGATCAAACTATATATATATACCTCAATTATCCCCTGGGGGGAGGGGAGGCGAGATAAGTGCCCATCTTTAAGCCTCTCTCCTGGGGCATCACTTTTCAACGTTGAACCCTTAGCTCTTCTGCTCTCTTCTGGTTTACGTCGGAGAAAGTGAAATTTCGTCTATTTGGCGAAAATAGACCTAAACAATAGGGGAAAACAGTGAGCCTGTTCATAGATTTTAATTCTAAAGGCTATCCCACCCTCCTTTGTTTATATTAACGGGCTACGAAATCTGCTGATGGGAATCCTTTTTTTGTGAGTGATATCGAGGATTGTTTTGGGACAGCGGGGCAAAGGAGAGGGGGGCGGGGGTAAAGTATCTGCCCATATGCCACGTAACTGTTGACGCTGTGTAACAAAACTAGCGTCTGTTTGTCCTCCCGATATTGATTTCCCCACACAGTGACAAGAGAAGTGGGAAAGAGAGAGGCGGGTTTGCTATACTAGCCAAAATATCAAGTCAATTTAATACCAATTAAATAGTGAGAGACTGTTTTGATGTTAATACATAAGGGGTAGGGTGATGTGTATGATTGCTTACAATACTAGGAAATAAAATTGATGTTACTTACCCTGAAGATGTGAAAAAGGATTATTAGTGGGTTGCTGACAGTGGAGATAACAGTTGCAGAAGAGGCGTTTTGCTTTGTGCTGGGGAAAGATACACCAGAAGTACTATTTGTATTGAGAGAGCTGTTAAACAGATACAGCGAATGAAGATATGTGCATAAATTTCACATTGCCTTACTAAAAACGTATAACAGGATTCTGAGAATGGAGGAATTAAGATAAATAGAAAGATTTTGTCCAGACAAGTACATACGAGTGATTTTGGAATGCATGGAGGGGGCTGTGCAAAACTGAGTGTAAGGAGTGATTATTATAAAGATTTATTAAATGACAAAAGCCCTCGAGAGGAAACAAAAGATCGTGGACTGTAAAAGTAGTGACAAGAGGAGTGTTGGACGGAGAGGTGGTATTACCACTAGTCAAAATGAAAAAAAGGCAAGGCGACTGGACCGCAAAAATATCAAGTGAAACATGAAGAGCATTAAAGACACAGGAAATTGATAGCCTGTGGGCAATTATGAGGAACTATATGATTAGAAACCAGACAAAGAAGCTTCTTTAGAAATAATCATACAAGAGGCAAGAATGGGTCTAGTGCAGGGGTGGCTAACCTTTTATATACCACGCGACAAATACTTTTGAAATGAACTCCGATGTGCAAAAAATAGTTTTGATATACATATAAAAATGGGAAAAATATGCGTTAATATATAGCTATGAAATAAAGCTTATAAAACACATTTCACTTTTACTAACGTTATAATGAGATTTTCAGCCTCTTTTGACTGAAAATCATTAAATTCTTCAAATTCTAATCGAGTATCTTAGATCTCTGCTTAGTCTTGAATGATTTCATGGAACTAAAAACATGTTCATATCAATAAGTGCTTCCGAATTTGCATAGGTTTTGCATTTCTATCACAAGATCTTACAAAATTGATCGAATCAACGCCACTTTAGGAGAGGAGGCATCTCTCAAATTTCGTTTTCAAAATGGAGCTACGTTACAAATCAATTATTTCCATCTTTAGGTGATTAAGAGATAACTTGATTTGTTTCTCGCAATTGGAAAATGAGGAAATAAATGTATACATTATTATCCCCCTTTTTAGTTGCGTGCCGCATAGTGCGATCTAGAGTCTAGATCTCTATATGTCAGTCGACCGGTCGGTCGGTCAGCCCCCCGTTTTGCGTTTTTTTGTGATCACATTGTAACTATTCGGCCGATTCTAACTAAATTTGAAAACCCTATGCTGTTTTAGATTCTCATTTTAATGATATAATTACTAAAGTCCTCCCAAAGATAGCCGGGAAATTATTTTGTTTTGGCAATATCATTGTTGCGGGACGAAGCCGTTTGACCCAAAAGTCTCAAAAAGGTACACGCTTCTGTAAGCCAGGCCGCCACTGTCGCCACTGGGCTCGGCTACAATTGAATTTGGGAATGGTAAATATCTTCCAACTAGAGCGCAATATTATTAAGATTGGCTCTTTGAATGGGAATACGTTTGCCGGGTTCGTCTCAAGGGTTATTCAAAAGATAAACACCTCAACAAAAATAAACTTTAATACAAATAATAATAACAAGGGCACATATAAATATGGAAATCTAAATAATAATTATTACGACCCAGAATTAAGGAAACTAGCTCCTGAAATGATATATAAGTGATTCAATAGGTTGGATTGAAGGAAAGACTTAGCAAGTCTATTGGCGTTACACAAAATGGGGGAATCCTTCTTAGGACTGGGAACGGAGAAGTGGAATTTACGAGGAAAGGACTCTTGGTTACCTCTAGTAGATGAACTGGGGAGGTGGAAGAACAATGGTCAGGTCTTCGTCGATGGGGTCCCGATGCGAAAGCGTCCAGAGTGACTCCGAAGGGGGTTGAGATTACCTCGGCTCCAGGGAGAAGTAATCACAAATTGAGATTCGTCTGCGGGACGGCAGGAAGTCTCAAGCAATGTACTGAGGCGAGAGAAACTCAGGATAATCTTCCGGGGGTGTAAATGAGGTTTCTGTAATCTTCCTCTGATGAGGGCGGATTACGCGAAGACGATCTGCTGACGAGATCACAAGGGCGAGGGAACCACTTTACGGTGGACAGATACTCAAATCTGGACTGCAAGAAGCTCAGGCTCTCTCTATCTACTGAGGTTTTCGGACATCACCTTAAATAGAAGCCACAGCCATGGTCGTCAGAAGGCTGTGAGCAGCAAGGCGTCCCAAGAGATATCAGACGCGGCTTAATCAAACATGGACCTTGATAATTTCGAGGCATTGACGAGGCGAAAGAGAAGTAAGCTAGATTCCCTTCTATCCCCAAAGGGGGGGGGACTGAACACGGCTGCTTAGCCTCAGAGCGGGACGGCGTTATGAAATTGGGGGAAGACGGTAATAAAACACCCCAAAATAAATAAAGCTGCGCTGATCCGTCTCGACCAGGAAAATTATGTGTGATAACGGCGTATTGAGTTTCATGCTGCTACAATCATAGCTATTGAGCCGATTCTAACGAAATTTGAAACCCTTTTGTTTTGTTACATTATCCTTAGAATGATATAACTTTCAGTTTCCCAAGGTCAGCCGGGAAATTATTTGGCAATGACAGCATGGCAATTCGCTCTGTTCTAACGAAATATGAAACTCTTACGTTGTTTTACATTCTCATTCGAATATTATTATTGCCAAGGTGCTGCTAAGTTTAGCCCGGGAATTATTTCGTTTTAACCATAACATCATAACTATTCGGCCGATTCTAACGAAATTTGAAAGCCCTAAGTTGTTTCACATTATCTTTTTAATGGTATAAAATTATGGTTGTCACTTGGTTACCACATCAACTGTAGGAACTTCTACTGGTCGATAATATAAAGAACAGCTGCTATTCTCACTAGACGTAATGCATCTTCTTCAAAAGTCAGGAAACTAGTTTCTCATCCAATTTTCATTTAAACATGTAAAAAATTACCATAAATGTGTATCTTTTGTTTCATGGGTAAACATAAAAATAAAAATGCTCTTACTACCCAGATTTTCCATGTGCCATAAAGCTAATCTCCCATGGAGGAGGTATTCCAGTTCTAGACTTATATGAAAGCTTAGATCTAGATAAAGTCCTTGATGATGAAATAAACAATGAGGACAGTTCTGAAACATTCAGTCTACCATCATCCTTTTTCAATTAACCAAAGATTTTAAAACAAGCACAGCTCAATGATCTCACAAGAGATTTACGACTATCAAAATAGTTTTCAATTGTCCCAGCAACTTGGCTCTCGTCTTAGAGAAAGAATAATGTGTTGGCACCAGGCACAACATTTTCCTGGTACAGAAAGATTTATGAAAAATTCAAGAAGTTCTTTTCTCTTAATGAGAATTCATCTTTAGTGTACTGCTCCAAAATTAAGGGTTTGATTGAAGATTTAGAAATTGTGTATCAGCCAACAAGTAGAAAACTCAAAACTGTACTCTTGAATAATGGTACAAATATTGCTTCTGTCCCAGTTGGTCATTATATACAATTGAGTAAATATTATGACAAGATGAAAATTATACTTGAGGCCATTAAATACAAAGATTAACATCAGAGAATCTGTTGTAATCTCATGTTTATACCTATGATATTAGGAATACAACGGGAGACAAAATATCTTGAACAGCATGAAACGCCAACTCGAAAAGCTTTAACACCTGCATTCCAACATATTGTCATCCCATTGATTGATTCTAAAAAAGTTCTGACCCTACCGCTTCTGTTTATTCATTAGGCAATGAACATACAGAAACTAGCTTCCATTACATCCAGAAGTTTCCACATATAAGTGATTCCGGGTATTTTTTTTATAGTCCCCAAATTAGAAGCTCAATAATGGATCTCTAGTTTTAGAAGACTAGGGACGAAATAAAAAGATAACTTGGATTGATTTCAAAATTAATTTCGTGTAACTTTCTCGTGAATCAACGAGGTACTGAGTATGAAGCCATCGTTATTAGTTTCTTGGAAAGCTTTAAGAAACTGGGAGTTCGTATATCCATAAAAGTTCATTTATTGATCTCTCACTTGGATTTTTTAAGGAAAATTGTGAAGATTACAATAAAGATAAAGGTATGAGCTCCATCAGGATATTCGGACGATAAAAGTAAGTTATCACGGTCGTTGGACCATCAAAATGATGGCTGATTACTGTCGGCGCACTATAGGAATGTATATGGAGCAAAACAGGGGAGAAAATCACTTAAATCGTCTTTTATTTTTACTTAATACTGCAAATGTAGATATTTTTCATTATAAAAGTTTCTACTGACATTTCTCGTGGATTATCCGATTCCGGTTTAGTTTTGTAGCTTCAGGTCCATTTGTAGCTCTATGTATCTAATTGACTACATATGGATTAAACATATGGACTACAGACAACATAATAATATATATTACTCATATTTACCACGGAAGGAAAATCTGACTGAATAGATAAAAACGATCATCATTCCATGTTTAGCGAAGTAAATTTTATGTAGAACCTGTTGAAAAACTTCAGGAACAAAGATTTTATTTTTAAGCTTAAATTTTTAATATAATTTTTTTCTGTAAAACAGGTAATAATATCCCGGCGTTAGACTTTAAATTAAATAATACCCTAATATTATATTGTCATTTCTATAAATATACCTATTGAGTTTCTATAAATACATAGATGAAATTGTATTGTTTGTAAGTAGTGAGTTTGTAAAGGGAATAAAAAAATAACAAATAAGAAGACTTGCAAAAGGATGCCTAGAGGACAGGATAATCCCTAGCTTTCTTTATTTATTGTGTATCTTTGTTTTGGATAATTTTTAGATTTTTGTTTGTTAAGCGTTCAAGCCTTTGACTTTTTGTGCTCTTATTATGAGAATGATACTTGTCGCTATTTTTTCTTTTTGAATTGTGTGTGTGTGTGTGTTTTTGTTTGATTTTCTAATTTGTACGTTTGAAAATTGTTAATTTTCTTACGTTGATTTATTTACTTGTTCTTATTCATTTGGCTTTGATTTTAGTCGTCATCGGTTACTTTCTTCTTAGTCCTAATTTGGTGGCACCTTTTGTGTATGCGTGTCATGCTAGGTTGGGAAACTCTTTTAAGGTGTAATTGGGATTTTGTTTTCAAATCAGAAGTGTGTTGTATTTATTAATATATTGTTATGATACTTTACCAAGGCATAAACGATTGTTCTTCTAGTCTTTTCAGTAGATTTGCATAACCTGGAAACCATGCGTAGATTCAAGCTTCACAAATCTTTTCATTGTTCTTCTTCTTTTCTAATCTTTGCAATATTTAACCTTGAATTTCTTTTGCTCGTTCTTGGAACACTATTTTTGCTGGTAGAATCTTCGCTGATCTTTTCAGTATTTACGTCTATCTTTCTCTTCCTTGTGTTACGATAATTTGTTATATGGTCTTGTTTTTTATTCTCTCAAGTGCAGGAGTTTGCTCTTTTGACTCGAAGTGGAGTTTAGAGGATGGGTAAACACGTGTTACTCTTATTACTGCCATATAAATCGTTATCCTGTTGCTTTATGTTAGTTTCCTGACTCTGTACAGGACTGACTACCATATTTGCTCTTTGGAGCTGGTTTAGGACGTTCTTCCTGTACTTAGTAATTTTCCATTTCATACATTGAACTCTGTGGTGCAAGGATATTTCCTCTCACACACTCTTATATCTGTAGGTCTTTCCCCAATGGTACTATTATAAACTTATCATTGTATCGGATCTTTTATTTTGCTTCGTATTCGCTTATATTTCTGATTTATGCGGCATTCTTATATGGACACTTCATCACCTTGCTTACGTCTTCAACGAACAATACCTATGTTAAATTGATTTGGCTTACTTGGTACTGAGATCTATGTTGTATCTATCAAGTACTGGGTAGAGCTTAGGCAACCTCTTTGCTGCAACCCAGCATGGAGGGCAACTTGCGGCCTACTAGCCCCCTCTCTAGTGATATACGCCTTCCTCTCAATTTAATAATCACAGGGAATATTTTCTAGTTTATTATTTTCTAGTTTATTATTACTATTTTATTTCGCTTGGGCAATCTTTTCTATGACTATATAGATTTTTATTTCCGTGGTTCCTGAAGCCATATTGTTGATGATGAAAAGCGAATTCACCTCCAAGTGACCGACGATCGTCCGGTTTAAGATCTTCTCCATTCTCCACGAACAAAATGGGTCGGTCACTCTCTTTTGTCGTCTGTTAGAGTTTGACTATGACTAGTCTGTTAAATTCAGACATGGAAGATGTTCAGCATCCGAAAAATTGTGGAGCTTTGATGTACATCAAAAGGGTTAGTCCGCTATGGCTAAGTGATCAAAGTCTATATCTAAATCATAATTCTTTTCATATATATTAAAAATAGTTTCCCTTGTTCTCTACAAATCTATTCTATCGCGCCTTTCTTAATTTTATCCTCTCCTTTTGTATCTTTTATTTCCATTTTCTTTCCTAAGAGGTGATCCATTTAGTCTTCGTACTTTGTTCACAGAATTCATTGGAGGAGACTTTAATTAGATTGACTCTTCCCATCTCTTATATTGTTGTTTCAGTATTAATTGTCCGAATTCTGCCTTTATCTCTCTTATTCTTTGAGTCATCTTCCAAGATGGTCCAATTCAGATGCTTCTCTGGCTTATTGCCTTGACAGTTTAAAGTAAATCTCACATATAATCGGTCAATTTGTAGGTGGAAATTGTTTTGTATACGGTTTTAGTATTGATTCCTAGTCTATTTTTATCATTTTCCGTTTAGCCGCTGTATTTCCTCGTCTCTCTTCTATGAGTGTTGCCTCACTTATATTTCTCGTAGCAGACGGTCACATTTTGCCCAGTCCTCTCTAATGTAGAGTTTTAGCTGTGGTGTTGATATTTGTGTTGTGTTTCTGTTGATAGTCGTAGAAACACCGATATGACCCCTATAGGGTATTTGCACAAGTTCAATATAGTAGTTGTAAGGGTCGCTGTAATTTGACAGGTATAAAAATCCTGCCTCTATCAAAGAAACCCAACAAATAAGTACAATATATTTTTTTTAATTTTAGGGGTTTACGAACTAGCGACTGCTTTCAATGGTATAAGCGGCGAAAGTTCATTACTCTATCCTTACTTTATTTTCTTAAAAACAACAACAACATAAACAAAAACAAAACAAACAAAGAGCAAAACCAAACAAAAAGAGAACAAGAAGAGAAGAGAAGGCAAACTTCAGCGTCGAGGGGAAGCCCGTATACCTCCTGTGTCCGAAAAGACACACAAAACCAAATAAGTTATACACAATAGAGGACCCCGATTCTTCGAAAATCTCGATAACCCCTCAGCTTAGGGTGCATGAACTTATATTGATAAGAAGAGGCAAGCGGTAGCGACCTTGCTCTTTTTGGTACTGTGACAGTTAACGCGCGTGAAACCCTCTAGAATGGATCATTCGAAATGAATTGCCGACAGTCTGGGAGATAGAGCAATTCTGCGATTGTATCGTTTTCAAGCTGCAGAAAACAACCTGATGCATTTGTGGTATTGGAGGGTAGGTTCACTAAGAAGAGAGGCGACGCAATGTCACGCATCTTTAAGTTACCAGCTGCCATCTCACATTTTCTTTGCCAGGCACTCTCGAAGGGCACACTTTATTCCTACCACGTAGTAATAGTAGAGAAGAGCAAAACACTCCTGTGGCTCTCCAGTCTTTGCAGATGGTTTGGTGACCTCATCAGCCAGGATATTTCCTGCAATTACAACATTTTCAGGAATCCAGCAGAATACAAGCTCGTCATACTCTTAGGTCGCTGCAGCCGTGGCTTCTCGGATACTGCAAAACAGGGTCTGCAGAGATTCCAAAGTCTCGAGAGCACCCACGGCACTCTGTGATTAGTCATAGATCGAAATTCGTTCTTCTTACCAGGTAAGATGCGTAATATACTAAACTGAGGGGTTTATTGCAACCAGCTCGGCCGTGAAGACAGAAGCAGCATCCATGTACAATAACGTGGTAATGCGCGTACTATATAAATTTCAAGCGCACTACTCAGCGTTGTAAAAGTTTGGAGATCATAGTGATAGCAACAAGGGTTTAGGCGTCAAGCCTTCTACGGCGCCGTTCTGGATACAGCCAGAGAAAACACCGGACGAAGGACCACCTCGAGTTCTCGAAGATGTTTTCTTGCCCTAAACCAGACAGGATTAGCTCATGATTGGCATCTCTCTGCCAAATTTATTTACTTTGTCTAGAGTGGAATCGCTTAAGTTATTTTAGTAGCTACAAAAGGACATTCGTAAGGTTTCTCACCATTTTATTATTTACTTAAAATAAATGGGCCAAAGTCAACACTAGTCACTCCGTAAGAAAGATTTTGACGAGGATTGTATAGAACATGGCAGATACGCCAATGGAAGTAGTTAGCTCTACACACATTATGACGCACATAGCCAATCGCAAAATGCTATCACTCCCTTCCTGTTTTAGCTGTTTTGGAGCCTTGTCGATGGAACACTACTGCTCATTATCTGGTTATTTATATCTACATTCTCCTGAGGGCGAACAAAGAAAGGTTCTATTCTAAACACACTACTACCTGACAACTAACCCCCCTCCCCTAATCCCAATAGGGACCGGTTCTTGGTGCTTTCAGTTCACCTGTGATGGCATTCTGATCTTCAGGTGTACTTTATTTTTCGGATCGGGGGTCTCGTTTATGTTGCGAGGGACGGATGGCGTAACTTACTCCGCAAAAGAGGCAGTCAGGAGAAAATGCAAATTCCCTTGTGGGTAATAGCTGTCGAAAGGACACCGTTTGGAGTAAGGGGAAAGTGAAGGACGAGATTCAGGGAAGAGGTGTTTTCGAGTCTGCCCTGACTGCTTTAGTTCAGTCTTTCTTGATCTCGACTGTAATATTATACCCTCCAAATTGTAGTTCAGAACGATGTTGAGTTGAACTTGCAAATTACAAAGACGCCTTCGCTTTATATTTTTCATATGGGTGGAAATGTCTTACATAGTATTTGCTGACACAGTTAAAACTAGCTTATTAGCCCTTGGACCACAAGGATACCCTGGTGGGATTTATTTTAAATAACAAGCAACTCTAATAACAAGGGAAAATGATTTCCTCCACCACGTTTGCTTATATGTATATGGAATTTAAGAATGTAAGACAGGGAGAAGAGGGTCTAAAATGCAGTGCCTTCATTCGTGATCCGTTTACTCATCTAAGATTTCTGACTTTTCTGAATGATGACATAGATGGGATATGACTTCAACCTCGTCAGATGGGATATGACTCGAAGACCTCCAAACCTCTAAGGTGTAAAACTACAAACAAACCAAGTTAAAAAGAAATGAAGGGAAAGAACTATAGTAGTTAAAATGATTGTGCATCACACAACAACACGTTTGATGTCCAAAATTAGCAGAACTAAAATGAACTAGTGCAAAACTATCAGAGTTAGTAGTTTTAGATGTAAAATTTGGATGATGGTTCACCTTTCACAATATTGAAAAGGGAGTTTGTTGTTATCAAAATTTTCTCTTTCCTCGTTGGGTTGTCTATGTCAAATCGCAGGGTCATTTTCTGAAAGTAAACAAACCTATTGTGTATAACGACGGATAATTGTTTACATTTTCAATTATATATTTGGAAGCTAAATTGACACAAGATTCGCAATATAGATGGAAGGTAGGTAAGATTATGAAAGAGCTTGAAATAGGCAGGTGGCACAATTAATTAATCCATAATTATCAACCATTTAATTGCGTTAACCGTGTTCCTCTCAATTGGGAACGAGGTACACTGATCGGATAATGAAATTCGCATATAGATCAGAATGACATTCGCTGACAGTTCCAAAGACACCAGGTGCCTGTACTCGTTGTGGAGGAATTGGGGGGGGGGGGAGAAAGGGAGATATCTGTTTTGGCTAAAATCCAAAGGGCTAAGAACCCTTCGGAGCCAGGCCAAAATAGCATCCCCCGGTCAAGGTCAGAAGGATCGTGGACATGGAAGCCCCTTCGGCCAGTTCCGGAGGTGGAAGAATCGTGTATTTTGTGCGTGTAAAGAGAATGGAGGAAGAGACAGCGGTGTTACGACTGGTTATGTGCCTGATGACGATTATGGATTAAGCTCTCTACACGCTTACGTCAGACTAAGCGACTCTTCCCAATAGGCGGCTAGCTCTCTACGAACGACGAAAGGTTTTGTATCTGCTGAATTTGGAATTGAACTCAGTTCGAGACGTTAGAAACCTTAACTAATGAGGCTATTTACCGTAAATTTATGAAGAGGTTCAAAGAGAAAGTTCTTAAGTTAGTGGAAGTGAAACATCGTGGGTATGAAAATTGAAGCCTTAGGATTCACTGAGGTAAGGAACTTTGAACCTGCCTCTAGTAAAAAATATGAGATGAAGGCAAACAGAAAAGACACAGAGCGACGACAATTGAAATTCGCATAAACATTTTCAAAAAGTGTCAATTGCATTAAAAGGCTCGCGTCCTCGTCAGATCCTGGTCCCATTCAAACAAAGGGACCAGAATTATATTCATTCCATCTCTGAAATTCTATCGCTCTTTCGCTATCTCTTACACACACACAAATGCAGACCCACACACTCTCTATAACTCACACTAACACTAACTCGCTCACAAACTCTTGAGCACAAACTCTCTTATACACACTCTCTCACAAAAACACGTTCTCGCACACATACTCTCTCCCACCACACGTTCTCGCACAAACACTCTCTCATATACAGACTTTCAACACACTCTCACATACGTTCATACAGACTCTTGCACATATATACTTTCTCACCCATTCTCATACACATTCTCAAGCACACTATCGGACACACTCTTACACATACTCTCTCACACGCACTGTATTACACACTTTCTCGCATATACTTTCTTACACATTTTCTCACACACTCTCTCAGATACTCTCTACGACACACACACTCTTTTAACACACACCCTCACACACTCTCATACATACTTTCACAAACTCTCTATAACACTTCCTTACTCACACTCTCACACTGACACTCAGACACACTATTTCAGCCACACTCTCATATACAAACACTCACACCCTCTCACTATGTCTCTCTGATATACCACTTTCTATTACCATGTGTTCGTGAATGTGTAAATTGGGGTGAGGGTGAGGGCGAATTTGGGGTAAGATGGGACCTTTTTTCTGTTTGAGCAAACTTAAAAATAGCGAATTTGCGGAAAAAGAAATCAATCCGAATCCTTTTTTCTCAAAATAATAAAAAATTCTGGTTTGCAGTTCAGAAATTTTTCGAATTTGGAAAAGTAATTTCCAAAATTACTCTTTTTCAAAAAGGGAGGAGGATCTCTTGGAATGTGTCGCTGGAAAGAGGGAGAAACAGGTAGAAAAGAAGAATTTTTTGAATTTAATGTTTTAATTTCGCTGGAATCGATTCAATAGACTCATTTGGATTTTTGAACGAAGAATTTGTATTTACACAAAGCCGTGGAACATTTGTATACTCAATCGGACCAAAAATAAAATGCCCTACATCACGTCTGTAAAAATAAACTACACGTAGTGGTGCAGTTTATTTTTACTCTTGTCCAGAGTGTACATCTGGAAAATATGTTGGAAGCACCCTACATACCTTTCAGGCCCGTTTTTTCTCTCACATGGGCATCAGCCTTAGAACAGGGAAACTTATTAATAATATTAAACATTCTTCTATAAGAGAGAACTCAATTAAATGCCAAACAATTCCATATCTCTCAATCTATTTATATCAAAACACTATCTCCCTCACTCAATTATGATTCCTCTTCTATTGTATTAAACATCCTTTGAACAACCACTACTAGCAAAACTGTTATATTTCCCGTCACCTCTCTACCACACCATATTCTCACTGGATATCAAAGATTCAAGGTATGTTTCTCATTTGATCCGTTTGGTTTTATATTGATTTTTGTTTTGTTGTTTTTTAAGCTTTTATTAACTAGTTTTTAGTTGTTTTTTTGTTTTCAGTTTTACTTTACTTCTTTACATAAATCGTTGTATTTTACTCTTATCTTATTATAATTATAATTTGTGATGAACACTTAAACCTATTTTGTATATTTGTATATCTTAATCTGTTTTCAAGAGCCAGAAGATGACCGTAAGGTCGAAACGTTGCACTACTCAATCTTAATAAAGATTTTTTGATGTTGGATTTAAGTCTACTCCTCGCCATTGTTTTCTTATTGAAAATTATATATATATATATATATGGAAAAAATTCCAAGACAAATTGGTAGGCTTAATGTAGTGGCATTCTTAGACAACTGCTCTACTTCAGGTCCAGCGTGACATCCGTTCGTCCTTGAACTGGAAGACCACATTATAGGGTAGCTCGCCTAGCAGTCCAAAAATCAGTAGATCAGTAGTCTAATAGTTTCACTATATTAACCCTACCAATTTGTCTTGGGTCTTTTTCCATCTTTCGAATGTATTTGGCTAAGATAACTCTGTTAATATATAGATAATAATAACGGTTTTCTATGGCGGTAAACGAGACTATCATAAATGGGTAACTTTGAAACTAATTTTAACTAGTATAGTCCAATGTTGAAGAATGAATGTCAAATACTTTGTATTTATCCTCTCAGTATATGCTTCATCCTCCGAGGGATCAGATGTTAAATGAGGTTACTCAAAAACCCATTCTTAATTAAACTATTGTTTGAACCTTTCGGATTATTCTAAATAAAACAACCAATACTGTAAAGATGCTAATTTAAAAATATTTTCCATGATTTTCCAAATACTTTTGAAACATTATTGCTCTTTTCCCTAATAAAATATAATATATTCCTTACTATCATAATTCTTTATTCCTTCCTTCTGCTTCTACTCTGAAAAGGCTCAAGATCACGAAGGAGCTTGCAGCAGCAGCTGACAGGGTCTCAAGTTGACCCCTCGCGGCGCCCACTAAGTCGGATTATTCTAAATAAAACAACCAATACTGTAAAGATGCTAATTTAAAAATATTTTCCATGATTTTCCAAATACTTTTGAAACATTATTGCTCTTTTCCCTAATAAAATATAATATATTCCTTACTATCATAATTCTTTATTCCTCCGTTATTAGATATCATAATACGTTAGAGGTCAAATTTCCATTCATTTTTAAAATATAGAATATATGTATATGAAATAAGTTATGTAAATATGTTCAAATATTTTTCACCTCTCCCTCTTTCATCCATATATATATATATATATATATATATATATATATATTAGGGTGGGTCACGGATATATAGTAAAAATTTTAAGGTGAACTTTTTGTTTCTGCGCTCGAGAATGTTGAGGGGTCGCACCGAGTGATCGAAAGTTTGCTTTGCTTTCCCTTAGCATAGCGTACCTACCATACACTGTGTTGTGGGCGCTATGCCTTTAGATATACTTTTTAGGGATGTCAACTCATTTTGTGCATACTCCGACGTAGTTTTCGCTGTTATATAGCTCTGTCTTTATAGTCAGACCCAGAACTAAGCTAAAAAAATCCTTGTTTTCTCCTCAAGTCTAAATGGCGAGTTCAACTCGGAAACAGACTGAGCTGTTTTTGTTGGGCCAGCCCCTTGAAGCCCTTAGCCAGATTGTCCCTCCAACAGAGGAAGATGTTCTGCGGCGACTCTTCTGTCATGGATCGAACAGCAAGGACACTCGAAAAGCTGTCATCGACGGAGTCGTCAAAGTTTGGGAACGTGCCCAAATTCCTGTTGTCCCGCTGCGATCGATCATAAGGAAAACTGGAAACTCTCGTCGGGAAGTACGAAGTCCGTAAAAACGCGCAAAAACGTCAATCAGAAGGGGACAAGGTCTCCCACGCCCTCCTCCAGGGACACTTGTCACTGTTCGACATCGCAGCCCCTGCCACTTCTTCCTCCATAATCCACCTCAACCAGGAGGACAAGAACTTCCTCGACGACTAAAAGGGCCAGAGGAAAATGGTCATGAGTACTCTTGACAAAGAGAGCATTGCAAAAGAGTCTAGGAAACATAAGACATTGGCTGCTGAGAGAAGGAGGAAGGAGAAGGAGTTGGCGGAGTCTTCGACGAGGGAACAGATGGTTGAGTTGGCGAGCGGGAGTTCCACAACCGCTTCTTCATCAACTTCTTTTCCACCACCAACTCTCCTGCTCGGGGAAGCGCCGCTGCTTCTGCTTCTACTCTGAAAAGGCTCAAGATCACGAAGGAGCTTGCAGCAGCAGCTGACAGGGTCTCAAGTTGACCCCTCGCGGCGCCCACTAAGTCTTCTCTGCCATCGCTGCAGACCAGGGAATACTGAGTACATCCACCTCGTCCATTCGCCGACACCAGAAAGTGTTGCGGAAAGAGACAGCAGAAGCAGCCGTCAAGGAATATTAAAACCAAGTGCAGGAGCATGACGCGGTTCTCATCCTTCATTGGGACGGGAAACTCTTGCTCGGATCAAAAAGTCAAGGTCATGTCGATCGATTGGCCATCGTTGTCACCAGTCCGTCCCTCGAAGGAGACAAGCTCCTGGCTATCCCTGCCTTGCCATCCGGTACCGGAGAAGCAATGGCCAGCAAAGTCGAGGAGACCATCAGACATTGGACGTTCGAAGACAGAGTTGGGGGTATCTGCTTCGACAAAACCGCTTCAAACACAGGCATCCATGCTGGCTGTTGCACACTCCTCGAACAGAAGTTGGGTTGTCCATTGTTGAACTTGGCGTGCCACCACCACGTTATGGAGCTCATCTTGGCCTCAGCCTTCGAGGCCAACTTCAGGAACGCTACGTCTGGCCCAGACGTTCAACTATTCAAACGGTTCCACAAGAAATGGACCACTCTCGTGCATGCTACGATTATCAACGACCATCGGTTGGCTGACCATGACGAATGGAAGAGGACGACCCTTGAGGCTCTTGACAAGGCGGCCGAAACGACAATAGAAGATTATAAAGAGTTCGTAAAGTTAACGGCTAAGGCCATCAAGGGGGAGGTTCCCACCACCTTCCGCAAACCAGGAGCACACCACCATGCGAGATAGATGGCGAAGGCGATCTACACGCTCAAGATCACGATGTTCAAGGACGAGTTCGAACTCACTCCGAGGGAACTGCTAAGCCTCTAGGAGATAAGTGTGTTCAACATCCTAATCTACTCCCGTGCTTAATTTGAGGCTACCTTGGTTGCAGACGCTCCTTTCAACGATCTCACTCTCTTCCAGGATCTCTACAACTACAGAGACCTCAACTCAAAGATCTCGGAGGCCACGGTGAAGACCTTCAAGCGGCACTTTTGGTACTAGTGGACGGACTTCGTCGGCCTTGCCTTGTTCATCGACAAAGTTACGATCGAGGAGCAGACCAAGATGGTGGAGAAGCTGGCCATTGACAAGGACCTCGACAAGAAGCGATGGACGACAGCGCCCCAAGATCCTTCTTCGGTGACTTTGAGTGACCTTGTCACCAAGCAGTCACTTTTCTCCTTCACGGCACTGAAGTTGGATGCCTCGTTTCTCCAATCTCCTGTGCTCAGTTGGAAGGAAAACGAGGCATACACCCAGGGCAAGGAGACCGTCCACCATCTGGCAGTGACCAATGATGCAGCGGAACGGACGATCAAGCTGACCACTGATTATTCCCAGATCCTCACCAAGGTCGAGAGCAATCGACAAGCTCTCCTGCAATCTGTCGAGCGCCACCGACGGCTCAACCTGAACCCTAACTAATCTTACAGAAGAATATATAAATCGTTTCAATCGTGATTTCAGCCATTTTAAGTTTTATTTTGTAGAAAATCCAGGAAATATGCCATTCCTATCACTGTTCCTAAGTGTTCCTTGTATAGTATTAGAGTAATCTTCCTCCCATATACACTGCTGTATCGTGAAATGTCCCTAGAATAGTTATTTACATCACTTCAGAGCAAATAGTTTCGTTTCTGTGGCATTTATAGTTGACATGAATAAATAAGCTAGAGAAATGAACACTTGTATGTTCTCGAAAAATCAACTACCATGTGCGACTGCTAAATCTTAGAATATTCACATGAAACTTTTTGTGCTTTTATGCCTTGTTATTTCTCACAATAATTCATGGGTGCCGTAAGCGATTTCAAAGTTAAATATTTTTGGACCCCCCTAATATATATATATATATATATATATATATATATATGAGCATGGGTGGAGGAAGTAAAAAACGGAAAACACTATGGAGTTCTTTATTCCCTAGTGTTTTTCGGTTATTTACTTCCTACACCCATTCTCACCTATACGTCGTGAAATCCAACATATATATATATATATATATATATATATATATATATATATATATATATATATATATATATATATATATGTAGAAGAAGGAGCAAATGCAAGTTCTGCGGGTGATAACAACCACCACAGTGCTTTCGCCATATTTATTTTCTGCCTTTCAAAACAATTTTGAAGACAGAAATAAAGGTGCAGAAACCTTGCATTGCAGACTATATTACAATATAGTACAGGAAAGAGAAATTTGACGGAATGAGCAATGAGACAAGAAACAGGAGTTTTTTAGAGGTAAGAGAAAGGGACATTAGAAGAAGACTAGAATCATAGAGAGCAGAGGGCGGCACAATGAAGGCAATCCTTTACCGAGAAGATAGAGATAACGCCAGGGAAAAAAAGTTTTGAAAGGCAGAAAATAAATATGGCGAAAGCACTGTGGTGGTTGTTATCACCCGCAGAACTTGCATTTGCTCCTTCTTCTTTGTATGTGACTTGGGGATGAGCCTTTAAATTGTGAGCGGGTAAGAAGATGTGGTATAAAAATTCCTTGGAGGTTCCTAGCTTATAGAGATACTGGGTTTGATGGGGTAACGCTTTGGGCGAAGTAGAGTCACTGTGCCTGGTAACTCAGCGGTAGAGCATCTGACCGGCAATCGGCAGACCCGGGTTCGAGTCCCGGCCAGGAATTTCAAACTTTTTTCCCCTGGCGTTATCTCTGTCTTCTCGGTAAAGGATTGCCTTCATTGTGCCGCCCTCTGCTCTCTATGATTCTATTCTTCTTCTAATGTCCCTTTCTCTTACCTCTAAAAAACTCCTGTTTCTTGTCTCATTGCTCATTCCGTCAAATTTCTCTTTCCTGTATATATATATATATATATATATATATATATATATATATATATATATATATATATATATATATATATATATATGTAATTGATGCGGGTAGACTAAATCAAAAGATTTACAACCGACACTACATGAGGTCTAGAGAGCTGGGTATCGCGCCTCTCCAGGAAGAAGATTTCCAAAACATATTTCTAACACCCTCAAAAGAAGTGTATCAATCGATTCACTGTCGCACGAAATGGCATTGTTATTATAGATTTCCACTGTTGTCTCTTCGATTTTCTCGAATTTTATCCATCTTTAAAAATGTATTCATCCGTGCAAACTACAAATCTTGCATGACTCTGATAAACGACTTGGAACGTGTGAATGGTTTCCTACTAAATTTAATGAGAACAACCGTTTCAGCGAAGACTGTATTGTTTACCGACGAAGCTTTATTGTGTCTGAATTGTGACATTAATCGTTAAAATGTTCGATATTGATCGCAAAAATATCTGCATTGGGGTGGACCATTCCAAGCAGCAAGGAGCACAAAAGATTAAGGTGTGGGGCAGTTTGCGGAAAGCAAAGTTCAGGTGTTAGAACCATTTTTTTTTAATAATCATGTAACTAGTAAAACTTACCTTACTAGGTTGGAATACCAGTTATTCTCCCAACTTTAAAAGCTACATAGGTGAAAGACTCCCTGAGTGGTTTCAACAGGATAGCGCCTCTGCCAACCTCGCCAAATTGCTAAGAGTTTGGCTGAATGCAATTTATGTAACTGGAGTGGAATACCTGGTCATTTGGAATGTTTTTTCGTTCACCAGACCTTACTTTTTTGGGGGGGGTATGATAAAAGAAAAGGAATACCCAATGAAAAATAACGGTGCAAGACACCTGAGGGCACGCTTCATAAATGAATTTGTTCAAATTGAGGAAAATTTGGAATTAATGCATCGGGTTCATCGGATGAATCTCGCTAAGCTCTTCGAACTTTGCATCACAAATGGTCGTGATCACAAGGAAGAAGTTTTTTTATCAATATCTTATTGAAATAAAAATATAGTTAATTTTTTAAAATTTAAAATATGCATTTTTGTATATGGATATTGTATGTAGAATGTCCGAACTTTTTAATTATCTAGAAGATAAACCTCCAACTGAAGTGTATTAAAACCAAAGATTGTTTATTGAAAATATCGTACTAATTTTCATATTTTTAAAGATATTTTTGGTTTATATGGTTACTCGTTTTTAATCTGATAACTTAAAGGATAGTGCATTTGTTAAGTACGCTAGCACTGTTTACGGGGTAGAGAAAACTGACTAAAATCGTTACAGACGAGCACAAAATGAAAATAAAAATCGATATCAGAAACTTTCTGCTCGATTTAATATCATTGAATCCAAATCAAGAAATTTAAGTTCTGTTCTGTAGATCCATAAAATGAAATTCACTCCTATTACGCCAAGTTTGCCACTGAAAAGAGGATATTTACCTACCATTGTGTCAGGGCATAAAGGAAATCTAACAGATAACTCCGATTTATTCACATAAAGTTTCCTTCTAAATTAAAGGCTATAATTGCACATCGTTAAAATCTGTTTCAGCCTTACAATATGCAACTTAGCTCTTGTCTCCCTATTTGGGAAAACGTAATATTCCTCAAAAGATCCGTTGATAGACAGCCTTGGATACATCTTTAAGAAAATAGAATGAGAGATTACGTTGGCATGGTAAATACGGAATAGAATACTTCGAAATACCTGGAGTGATTCAATGTTACAAAAGGACCAAAAGCAATTATGTATGGAAAGTATATAAGTATTCACAAATGTTTTAATACAATATAATTAATTTTGGAATAATCAGTCTTGCTACTTGACCAATTAAGAGTCAAATATTGCGTAAATATCGCTGCTCAAGATGTTTGTGTGACCTTCGTCGTGCTTGGCTTATATAATTTTCCCCGCAATCCTTATGTCATTAAGTCTTAATTGAAGTATTTTTCGTTCAAGAGGCGCTATAGCACAGTTTTGACTTTTGTTTGTTTTGAACAAAGCATGTTTCTTTTGTAGTTTATGGGGAAATTTATAAATTGTTAACCTCATCTAACAAATTAAGGTGACTAATAGGTTTAAAATGTGTATCATTGCAGGTATACATAATCATGGAATTTGGTGGTTAACATTTTTAGCGAAGTTATCATTACCAAAAAGTTTCTTTCTTCCAGATTATGGCCAGATTACCCAAGTGCTCACAACAATTTGGGAGCGGTTTACCACGAACTTGGGTATTCGGTGAAGGCTGAGCATCACTTTCGCCAAGCCTTGCAGTACCAGACTTACCACATACACGCAACCACCAACCTCGCTAATCTACTAAGGTAGTCATATGCCTCTTTCTAGAACCCAACAAATTTATGTGCATATTTTAACTATTTAGGGGTTTATGTACACCTTTATAAGTGGTTTCGATGCTCCTCTCGGTCAGGAAAAGGTGTTTCGCGTTGAAGATAATGCTATGACAATTATTTTCTTCATCCAATCCCATTAAATGATTCTCGACTCCTCCTAGCCTAGGCCGTCTGTTCTACTATGAGGCTTTCTGAGTAATCATTAGAGGCAAACACAGGAATTGAGTCTATCGCACATCACAGCAGATAGATATTAAATTCCAATCTGCCGCTTGCGCCACAATCCCAATGATTGGAGTTAAGCACCGCGGGGTAGTAATAACTAAGGCAGGCCTTATCCAAACATCTACAAGTTTCCACGGTTGAATTGGCGTGGGTGCCTCTCAGATAAATCCACTTGACAACTATTGAATCTCACTCACTGATGAGTTCCACGAGACTTTTAGCGCCTCTTTAATTTTTAGTTACTATGGTTTAGTTATTTTCATATGACCGCTTAACTCAACAGAAGGATTATGCTATACAAGTAGAAAAATTCTTTGAACTTAAGAAATTCATATCGACGTATTTGTATCACGAAGCCCTCGTTTTTCGACTGTTTTCTTTAGGAATCTCAACCTCCAAAGTTATAAAGTCCTCTTGATTATCGAACAAAACATCTTTATTTCTCTACCACACATACATCCACGAATAAAATTCTAGCAAAAGAAATAAATCAGCGAACCGTGGCAAGTAACCTGAGACGTTAGAAATATTTGTACGATTGGACTCCCATTTTCCATTCCTTACGTGTGTATGTGAAAGAGAAAGAGAGAGGAGATGAAATAGGGTGGGAGAGGGAGGTTACAGTGGTGCCGTGTGAAAAATGTCTCGCCTTATCTTTATTTGTGAGTGAGCAGGAAATGTAGTGAAATATTACCGATGAATTATCGCCTCACTCAAAACTATTCATTATAGTTTATTGAGCGAAAAGGCGCGATGTGTCTTCGCACATACACACACAATGACGAAACATGATAATTCTCACAAATATAACACCACATATATGTACACGATTGACCCATATACATTTCAGTAGAAGCATAAGTACAAAATGTATAACAACAGTTGAAAACTTACCTGTAAAATTGGATGATGGAGAGAGGAATGCGATGCCTTTATTAATGAATCCAGTTGACACACATTCTCTCTTGCACCCATACCCTTTAAACATGGCAGCCGTTAGGGAGTTTCGTGGGTAACGAAGTCAATTGCCTATCAAGGGGAAATTTTTACTCGCAGGAAAATAACTCGTCTTCAAGTTCTTTTATCTCCAATGGGCCTGAGAGGTGAGAAAGGGAATTGGAGAGATACATAGATAGATGGGAGAATTTATTATGTTTTTTTGGGAGGGGAAGGGGGATGAGAGATTAATTTGTGTGAGTGTAGTTTGCCAGGAGGCTGGCTGATCTTTTTCTTTGGTAATTCTTCTTCGCTTCTACATATTCAGTACTTATTCTAGTATAGTTTCTACTATTTCTTTGTTCAATTTGCTTTACTTTACCTTTTTGTTTTTATTTGTTTGTGGTGCCTTTTCATGTATCGTTCACTCTAATTCATTAATATATTTTCTTTTGTTTATATAAATATATATATTTTATCTTGCCTTGAAGTTGCTTATAATTCTTTATTGGGTGTTTGGTATTTTTGCAAACTGTTTATTGGTTATTTAAGGCATTTTTGTCCTTGTTTTCGTGTTTTGCTTGGGTTATATTCTATTGATTTTAGATTACTTATTTTCAATACGTAAACTACTTTTCTTTCACTGTTCATCTTTTCGCTTGCCACAGGTGGATCCAGCTGCTGGGAAAGGTGGTGTGTTTGTAGTTCTCGTTTTGTATTCTCAGTCGTCTGCTTGTCTCTAATCGTTTTTCCTCTATTTTTGGACCTTATATTCTAAACTCATTTTTCCAGGATAACGTTTATCGGATCTATGCAGGTAAGGTTTCTAATGCGCTTTCTTTATATTCTTTTCGTATTAGTAATTATATAGTGGGCTTCTTTTTATCGTCAGAGTTTCTTTTAGTTTGTTTTTGAAGTTATATGAATTGAGATTGGTGGGTGTATTAAGAGTGACTCAACAAATGCTATGTATACCGTCCTCTTCGTCTCTTATTCATGTTCATTAGATGGTATAACACTCTTAGCTAAGTTTGAGTTTTGCTGTTAGAACACATCTTGTTACTAACCTGGTTCTTCTTGACTCTCATAATTGGGATTATCTTAGATTTGTGTCAGTCAGTCTTCATTTCCCGTTTCTTTTCTTATTCTTTGATGTTTTTGATTTTCCATTCTATTGTCCTGGCTTGAGATTGTCCTCTGATATGATGATGACGTTAAGGTCTATTTGACGGCAGATATTCCTATATTGTGTGGATTTACATTTCAAGCCATCATGTTTATAGGTAGAATTTTAAGTTGTCTGGGTATCTCTGATATGGGTATCAGACATTAAGATACTTCTCAAACCTGCTTCCTCCGTTGTCCCCAATAATGCATTTGCAACTGCATTACGTAGGTAGGGTGAGGTTGAAATGACAGGGTCCATTAGCCAAGGTATTTGGCTAAAGGAGGGGGGGAATTAGGCAGTAATGATATCTCAATGACTATCAAGAAAAAGGTATCTTTCTCTTTTAAGTAACTCCCTTGATGGAAGAATTTTAGGTGTGGAAGAGGAAAAGATGAATTAGAAAAAAGTTGAGAATGAAATTTGAGCTTGAAAAATAAAGTAAAATTTGAGACTGATATGAACTTCATCAAGTTCTTCTACTTCTTGCAGTGCTTCGTATTATTTATTTCTCCTTGTAAATTAGTTAGCAATAATGGCTGCTAATCTTCACGATGAATTAACGGTGAATTCCTTTTGCGCGTGCCTCCTTTATCTAAGGTGTTACGTGGCAAGCGAACAAGGTCACAGCGGGGAATTATCTACTCTGGATTTATTTACAACTAAGATATTAAAGAAAACTGGGATTTCTAGACCAGCCATTCTGAGATGGAATGGAATCGACCATTTTGAGACGCTGGTTTTGATCGGTATGGGGGGGAGGGGATACTCGGTGATCATCCAAGCACAAATTGTGTGGTAGAAAGGAGCAAAGGTACCTACTGTCGAGTGGTTAATTTTTAAATTAAAGCAAAACCAACAGGGGCATTTGCAACAAAAAGGCTGCCAGGAGGAGAGAGAGAAAAAAGAGAGAGAGAGAGAAAGAGAGAGAGAAAGAAGAAGAGAGAGAGAAAGAGAGAGAGAGAGAGAGAGAGAGAGAGAGAGAGAGAGAGAGAGAGAGAGAGAGAGAGAGAGAGAGAGATCAGCAAAAGAGGGAAGCTGGAGCTACTTAAAAATGTGTGGAAAATATGTATATGACCTCAGACCCACCTGTATGGATTGGGGCTAGTGGGACACGCAGTTGCAGTCGCCTTCCTTCAAATGTCAGCTGCATCATAGCTGCCCATGCTAGACTTGACTTTCTTCTTCCGGGCTAATGATGCTGCAGACCATATCTGGATGATAGCGTGCCCTCCTCTCCTCAATGCCCGCAAGAAATATGATTTAATTGTAGATGTTTGTGTGTATGTTCTGGAGGGTTGCGCGTCTTCCCAGTGTGGTGCTCCTACCTTGGTCTTTCACACATTTTCATCATTTTCAATGCAAATCTAACTGCACGAATTTTTTGATGAAGATGAGATACCCTTGTTAGTTTTGCCTTTTTAATTTTAATTGTAACCGAAGGTGGGGGCAGCAGGTTGGTAACTGTATACACCTGCCCAACTTTCCCAGTTCTTCTGTTAGAGATACCCTCGTTGGTTAATGTTTTGAATCCCAATAAACGTGGTTGCAGGCGAGCCAAACGGGGGTGGGAAGCGATCTCCCTCATCTATCCGGCTTTCGACGCCGAGGAGGACCTCGCCAGTGGAGCGCCGAAGTCTTCGTCCGAAGAGAGGGTTCGGCTCAGTCTTCTCCTCGCCGACCTTTATGCTGACGAAGGACTTGAGCCGCTCGAAGAAGAGGTGTATCTGCGTCTCTTGACAGAGTTCCCTCACTCCGCCGACATCCAGACCTACTACGGAAACTTCCTCGTTAAACAAGGTATGTTTTTATCTCCCATCCCATTTTCACGTGAAATGGATTCCAAGATGATTTATTTTACCCTAAGTGAGGTAAATGGGGAAACTCGATTTAGAGGGAAATAAGGGCTGGCGAATAAGGATAAAAACAAATACGGTTGTTTTAAAACTAGACCAACACTGCATGCTAGATTTCAGGTCACTAGAAATAAGGAAGAGAATCTGTGGAAAATATTGTAAAAGCTAGAAAAGATAATACAAAAGAATATACAGGATTGACTATAAACTAAAACGAAAAATAAATGAATGTTTCCCTTCTCTACCACACTCTTTCACGTCATGTTTGATTTTCTCTCTTCGTCTCCTATTAAAAATTCAAAGCGTTAGGGAGAGAAAATCTACCACCTGTTCACGAAGCGATTCTCTCCACTCTCATCATAATTTCTCCTCTTTTAAAACTCGCGAGCCATTGAATTTTTCTCCTCTGGAGATTAAATCCAAAAGACGATAAAAGGGTGCAGATGCGAAAGATTTTTCTTTTTAATTCAGGTAGATATTGAGATAGGAATAGCACCCTCGCTTGCAATTAAGGTTAAACAAAGGGTTTCAACTCATATTCAAGGATGTCTCTGTTCTAAGTAAGAACATTTACCCGATGGCTTCCAATGCTCTTCCCAAACCCGAAAGTTTTGAGCCATGGGTTTCCGCTGCAGAAGTTTTAATTGGAATAGATGGTTGCTATTAAAAATTAATATACTCTAATCCTAAATGGAGAATAATAAATTATTACCAAGTTCCATTAGATTATTACCAAGTTTCACAGAGAATAGAGTATAAATATACCATTTTAAATCTCTTTCTCTCTCTCTTTTTGTATATATATTGGGGTTAATAGGATTCAAGAAGCAGTTATTCTGTAGGGGTGTGAAAATGTATGAGAGAAATTCCTTCCAACTCGATAATATAAATGGACTAAGGCTAGTCGTATGGCTAGAGTATTGGCATTTAAATTAAGAGGTACCGCGTTCGAAACTCAACAGTCAAAACACTTTTATGAAGATCTATCAAGAAAGAAAACGGAAGAAAACGTTTGAAGGACCAACTCAACAAGAACCAAGCCAAATGGGAGAAAAATGAAAATGCATCACGAAAGAAAAACGAAGATTAAGGACCGACCCAGCAAGAAAAATACGGAGGGCAAGAAGAAGAAAAATTCGAGGAAAGAGAAACTCAAATGAAGAGCAAGATGAACAAGAATAATAAGAATAAATAAATAAAAATGATATAAGGATATGGACCCTCCCCCCATAATTCAACAGAATTATTCAAAATAACTTTGATAAAAAAAAACATAATTCATAACCAAACTAAGATGAAATTATGATTCAAATACTCAAAAAAATCCCCTTCTTAAATTATAGTTAGTGAATAACTGGCAAGTGCTTTTAAACTCCTGATGGTTATAAATATACAACCACCCATACACGCACGCACATTACCAAATTATTTCTACCAGTACACATGGACAAGAAAATTTCTACTTGCAAACAAACACTAAAACAATGCCACCGCCTAAAGATTTATACTCTGATATTCCTACTCAAACATTTCTACCTTCACACACACACTCCATAAAATTCATGCTCGCACCTCCACCCAACTCGTACGCAAACCATAATTCTTTTTTATTACACGCAGATATAGAAGATTTCGTTTCGCGAAGTCTGACTAGAATATTTCTACCACCACACACCTACATGAATGATTATTACATCTCTACATCACAAAAAGACTTCTGTCCCCACTCATCTACCCCGCAAAACTTCTACCTGGGCTCCAGCCAGAAGACTTACTTCAACTTACATCTACAAGAAAACTTCTACCCACACAACCACGAGGAGTCTTTGTCTTTTCTACCTCCATACTTCCACCAAAAGACTTCTATTACACATACATATTTGAGAGGACTCGTATATTCCATTAATAATAAAACCTTGGGTTTTTTCTTTCCATTAAAACCTTTTTCAAGCTAATAAAAACAAAACTGAAATTCATTCTTTTATTTCATTGATATTAAATTACTCTGAAGTTGTCAAATATTAGCTCGAGGTTTAACACATTCTAAAAACAAAGTTTCAATTAAAAAAAAACCGTTAAACAAATATTGAATTTCATAAATATAAAAAAATTCAAATATTTTATAAAAATGAGAATAGTTAAATATGTATTTAACATTTTTCATTAAAAATTAAGGCAATATTTTGTGTGGGTTCAGATCAACACGAATTTCGCGATCAACATTTTGACAAATTTTGAATGTTTGTATTTTAATATCTGGGTAAGGTTCGCGTGTACGAATAAATTGAGGGCGGGGGGGGGGGTTGTTTTGTGGTCTATATTTCTAAGGATTCTTGTGTAAGCACGATAAGTGCTCATCATTGTTGTGTGTATGTAGTTTATTGTACAGGTGATTATTGGATAGGTGAAAATTTTGTGAATTTAGGTGTGAAATTTCGTACTAACCGACAATTTTAAAATTATTATTAATCACTTAACCTATAAGGCGAAGACAGATGAGGACACGTCTAGCAAAAAAGTGAGTTTAAAGAGGTTTGAAATCAAAGTGAAAACTTGTAGAACCTAACCAGTCCTAGTTGCGTTAAGAATAGACTACCTAGGACTCGGGATCGGGATAGCGAGCAGGTTAGGATATTGCTACTCATGGAATCCCTGGTGTACGCTCCTCTGATTTATGAATTTCTCACTTTATCTTACCAGCCGCCATTATCGGGGTCCCGGCATCTTTTCAATGCGTGTCAATGTATTATTGATCCTTCCTTCCTCTCTTCCCCTCGCAGGTAAATACGACGCTGCGCCTCGCCACTTTGAAGCCGCTTTGAGCCTCAACCCACAACACTCGGGGGCCCTCACCTCCTACGCGGCATTGCTCGAGGCGCAGTTCCACCCGAGTCAAGCCCAGACCCTGTATACGCAGTAAGTGGTCCCCGAAATTCTGGTTTCAATTCTCTCGTAACCAAATTCCATACTCGGGTAGTGACAGAAGTGATGATTGGGAGCAAGCGAGATGAAAATTGACCTAGCGCATATTCGAGGGCACATTACAAAAGAATAAGCTGGGAGACACAAAAGAGCGAATTTAGAGGGAAAGGTATTTCAATTGCAACCTAAATCAACCCTCCATGCTGGTGCTGGTAGAATTAGATGGCCAAAAGGTGGACTCATCCAGAGTCTTGCGTAACCAGGGGAGACACAAAAGATGGAATAAAGAGGAAGCAGTGATAAAGGAAATTTTTTTAAGTGGAACGAGAAATAAAAGAACTGCTTTCTCACCTTGGTGGGTTGGTTTCTATATCTAGGGCACCAACTTATGCTTACATAGTCACCAAACCATGAAATACTTATCATAGCACAAATTGCAGAGATGAGTTCACCTCGGAACATTAGAATCAACGCCTTCCGCGGCAGGGCTGTTTCATACCCTTAGAATCCCTTCAAAAAGGAGATTACAACCTCCCTCCCCACCCTCGTTTTGACCCACACTTGAGAAAAACTTGTCTTCTCCTCTCAATTCACCTCTCTCGTCTCATCTGATCCATCTCCCTCGTTGGTTACTCACGGATTCAGCCAACCAACCAACCTTCCTTCTTTCCATGGCAGGGCCCTTGAATTAGGATGGGACGCCGACACAGCCACTTCTCTTGGCAAGGCCCACCTCAGTCAAGGACGACTTGAAGAGGCGGAGAAAGTCCTTTCCAAGGTCCTGAATCAGAATCCTCACCACTTAGGAGCCAATGTCCACTTGGTGAGTCCAACCACTTTAAACTTTTGGGATGGGACTACAGCGACAAGTACTATTAATACTAACTAATAGTAATATCACTACTAATAAAATGAATAGTAGTCTTACTACGAATCCTACTTCTATCATTGCTAATGTCAGAAGTAAGAGCGGTATAAGAGACACAACCATACACATCCGCATTGACGGAGGGAGGAGCGGTATAATTGCTTTCAGACGCATCTTCACGTAATTGGATCACCGCAAATACGTTAAATTAAATATTTATTGAAACTCTCAAGTTCTGCAGACAACTCGACCATTCAACACGGGGAGGTGGGGGGAATCAACGTGGTGGAGGAGTGGATAGGGTAAAGATGGAAGGGAATAATATTTGTTAGAGTGATGCGAATATTAAGTGAGGGGTAGTGGAGGTGGGTGACTGAAGTTTAGGTAGACGGATGACTACAGGTGTAGATGCTGGAAGTTGATATGACGTGAAGGTGAGTGGTATTACTGGTACTGTAGGTTAGAAAGAACTTGTACTAGTTTATAACAAAGATGGGTATATGGGAATGGTGTGAATTGTGTTATTTAAGCATGAAAGATATAGGTATATGGCTGTTATCAAGTCAAGAGAGGATATTTCGTCCTCATGACTGTGAAGAAGGAGTTAATCTTTGTGAATGTGTGACTGTTGGCCCAAAGAGAGAAGATACTTGAATTCAGAAGCTAGTGGTAATTGGCGAGTGTTAAGTTGTATCTGTCAGATGATATGCAAAACTGGATTCCGGGTCTGGTGGAACAAGTTCTTAAATCGAGGTCTCGCCCTCCAACGAACGAACTCGAAACCCTTTGCGATTGGAGCCGCGTCTTACTTCATGGAAACGATCGCTCCTGAAGAAGAGGATTTGCGACGGGACCTGTGGGGAGAGTTCGGAACCCTCGGGCGGATCGAGTCCCCAAGTAGTCTCATCGGGCAAGATATCTTCCGCAATTTCCCCCCCCCCCCCATCATATTCTGATCTCCTTCACTGCCCTCATCTTCCCCATTTTGACACCTTCCCATCCTTAGCACTTTTTGACTTCCACCTTCTTTCGATCTTCTTTACTTTTCCAGTCTTCCGCACTTTTTCACTCCCATCTTCCGCGCTTTTTCACTTTTCTCATCTTCAGCAGTTTTTCACTTCCCCCAATTTCATTAATTTTCTCTTTTCCATTTATCCCACATTTGAACTTTCCCTCTCTTCAGTGCCATTTCACTTCCATCACGGTCCGCGCTTTTTTCACTTCCCTCATCTTCGGCACGTTTTAAATTTAACATCTTCGGAACTTTTTCACTTCCCACATTTCTACCCTTTTCACCTCCCTCGATTTTCCCTTTTGTATTCTCCCATTTTTTCGCACTTTTACTTACCCATCCTGAGTATATTTTTTACTTTCACGATCTTTCCCACTTTTTATTTCCCTATTTCCTGATGATTTACACATTCCCATCTTCCTCACATTTTTCCTGACCAAACTTTCGCATTTTCTTCTACCCATCTTCCGAACGTTTTGACTTTCCCATCCTTTTTTACTTAAGAATGCCTCCATCTTCACAATTTGTTCACATCTTCTTTCTTTTACCCTTTGTCACTTCTCCATCCACCATTTAACCTCCCTATCTCAATTATTTCTTCGCTTTCACTATCTTCATCATTTTGACTTAACAGCTTCATCACTTTCACACTTTCACACTTCCATATTTTATACCACTTTTAACTTCCATTATCTTCACCGCTCTTTTCCTTTCTACATATGCACTTTTTCACTTCGTATTCTCATCACTTCCACCATCTTCATCCTTTTTCTCCTGCAACATATTCATTACTTTTTCACATCATCCATCTTCTGCACGTACACATTTCATTTTCATCCATACCTTTTTCACTTAACCAAAATGCATCACATTTTCCTCAACATAATTTTTTTCACTTTCCCCATCTTCATCACATTTTCACTTACATCAACTTCGTCACCTTTTTCACATTCCCCATCTTCATCACATTTTCAATTACATCAACTTCATCACTTTTTTCACTTTCCCCATCTTCATCACATTTTCACTTACATCAACTTCATAAACTTTTTCACTTTCTCATCTTCATAACATTTTCACTTACATCAACTTCCTCACCTTTTTTACTTTCCCCATCTTCATCACATTTTCACTTACATCAACTTCATCATCTTTTCCACTTTCCCCATCTTCATCACATTTTCACTTACATCAACTTCCTCACCTTTTTCACTTTCTCCATCTTTATCACATTTTCACTGACATCAACTTCATCACCTTTTCACTTTCCCAATCTTGATCACATTTTCAATTACATCAACTTCCTCACCTTTTTCACTTTCCCCATCTTCATCACATTTTCACTTACATCAACTTCCTCACCTTTTTCAATTTCCCCATCTTCATCACATTTTCACTTACATCAACTTCCTCGCCCTTTTCACTTTCCCCATCTTTATCACATTTTCACTTACATCAACTTCATCAACTTTTTCACTTTACCCATCTTTGCTTGTCCTTAGAAACTCCATCCTTCTTTCCGAGGTGCCCTCGTTGGTTCTCCCTTCTTGGTCTTAACCAAATTGCATCAAGTAGGAGACATCCTGGTGCAGTACCAGTGCCCCTTATACAGACTTACATATCCACATACCTCTGATGTCGAACAGGTACCCCACCTCCACCTCTTCTGATGTCATGGTGGTTCATCATCGCAGGTGGATTTAAAAAATACGACCCAGACGCTTCCCACCCCCACTCAACCCCCACTTACAATCTAATAAGGGCGGGTATCTCATGCCGTGGGGCTCACCTGTGATTGCCATTCTTATCATTATGTGCATTTTATTGTCTGGTCGGAGGCTCTCGTCCATAATGCATAGAATGAATGATGCTACCTACCTAAAACCAGGAGAAGAAAAAGCTCAGCTATTTTCTTACAATACATCCAAACAAAAAACTATACTGCTATATACGTGTATTTATACACACATACGTACACACACAAATAAAAGAAAGCTCTGATGTTTTCATAATAAAAGGTAATTTTTTTCATATTTCAATTTAGGAAAAAGTTTATAAACCGTAAACATTTATTTAATTTTCTCTTTTTGCCTGCTGCGTTCCTGTGCGTCCTCCTGCCCCTCCCCCCCAAGCTTTATGGCCTCTGTTTTGAAAGGCCGGGTTGGAAATTGGAGCAGCAATGTTACACTCAGTAGTTTTTCCACTCTTTTACTCTCCCGGTAACAACAGAACTTTGAGTTGCTTCATTTTGCGCCTTTTTTGCTCCCTTCTCTTCTTCTCCCTCGAGTTTGCGAGAAGTGATGCTCTTTAAAAGGGCTTAAACAGAGGATGGGAAGGGAGGAAGCGATAATCACAATAGAAGAATTAAGAGAAGCGTAACAAAGGAATAAGAAATTAAGTTAAAGGATTTTATGAATGAGGACAGGCGGCATAACAAAACTTTTAAGAAATTAATTCCACTTAAAGGGGGATCCTTATAAATAAGTCTTGCTCCATGATAGAGACATTTGAGGGGAACGAAAGGGGTCCAATGGAGCAATTTCAGTCTTTTCTTTCAAAATTCGGACCACTTTAAGTTACAGGGTGCGCGAGGGATTAGAAAACACAAAATTAGAGAGCCTTACTCCTTCTACTCCTTCACTCCTTCCACTCTTCTACTCCTTCACTCCTTCACTCCTTCTACTCCTTCACTCCTTCCACTCCTTCTACTTCTTTACTTCTTTTACTCCTTCACTCCTTCTACTCATTCACTTCTTCCACTCCTTCTACTCCTTCTACTCCTTCACTCCTTCCACTCCTTCTACTCCTTCACTCCTTCTACTCCTTCCCTCCTTCTACTCCTTCACTCCTTCACTACTTCACTCCTTTATCTCCTTCACTCCTACTCTTTCATTCCTTCTACTCCTTCCCTCCTTCTACTCATTCATCCTTCTACTCCTTCACTCCTTTTCGGTGCCAGGCACCCAACTTCAGCAGGTCATATATGATTGCCCCACCCACCCTTATCCTTTCTTCACTTGAGCAGTTTCATTACACCTTCTAATATGAGGCAGAAAATTGGGAGGGGCGCGTCCGGGTCCCCTTAACCCCATACCAGGGGTGTTTTTTTATTGGATTTAAAGAGAGGTACCAACGAGGGAAAATCTCGCAGATATGTTGTAAAGTTGTGAAGATGGAGAAAGTGAAAATGTGTAGAAGACATAGTCGCAGATCCTCTTGTATGTACTTACGGGAGGGGGGGGGGGGGCGTGATAAAAAACTAAGTGCAGATGATAGGGCTGGAAAGGTACACTTTTTCAAGATGTAAGCTGCAGCATGGTTGCTGATGCTACACTAGACATCCCTTCGCGGGTTAAATAAGGAGAATAAACATGGTGGCACTAGACGATGGAAAAGAGCCACCCCCCTCCTAGCCAGAACCATGAAACTAGGAGTGACTCACCACTCCCGGCCCCAACCAGAGACATATGGACGTTAACGGGCAAGGTGACTTTCTTACGAAATTGTCCGTCAGCCGGAAAAAGAAGAGATACGAATCTTGTAAAGAAAGCCTAGGTAGTTTCAATCTAGTTTGAGACCACCGTCGGGTAATGCACCGTGAGGAGTGTCACTTCTCCAGGTGCTATGTGTAACAGTCCCCTCCCCCTTTCAGGGGCGCAAACCAGAGTGATTTGGAGAGTGAAGTCATCTTGCACTTAGCCAGGTCCTTATTCAAAATCAAACGAGGGACACTGGATTGGCCAAGGGAGAGAATCCTTGGCCAGGCCATTCCTTTTCAAGTTCAGAAGAGAGCCACTGGATTGGCCAAGGGCAATTATCCTTGGCCAGGTCCTTCGTCTTTATAATCAGAAGAATGACAGTGGTTTGGCCAAGAGAAAGAATCCTTGGCCAGATCCTTCGTGTTAAGGTCAAAGTACTGCATTTAAGTCAGATGAAAGCCACTAGATTGGCCAAGAGTAAGAATACTCCCCAGTCGTTGTTAGGAAGACCTAACTCTTCCAGGCCATTATCAACGACGACCACTGCAACTCGACGAATGACCTGGGTGCCAGTATGGAGGCCATACGTGATTCCGTAACACTGTGGTCCCTCCTAAACAACCCAGAACTTGTTGGTCGTGAATTTGCTTGATCATGGGACCACTAACGAGTGACTGGCGAGCTCTTCAGATCCTAAAGAATTACAAATAGTGAAGTTCAGAAAGTTTATTTTTATATATCTTCTTCTATAACTATATTTTAGCAACGTGATATTTTGAAAGAAGGGAAATTTAGTTTAGAGTTCCTTTCTTAAATTATTATAATTGGCGAAGTTCCGAAAATTTATGAAACTGTAACCATGGCTGCTTTTTTTTTATTTTAAATTTTATTCTTAGTAGTGAAGCGCAACTTTGGGGGAGTGGCGAGGTCATTGCTTGTTTTATAAATAAAACCATTTAGTCTTTGAACCCAAAACCGGCTGAAGTCTCTTCGGTTGCTGCCATATCAAGGAATATTTCATTTCGAATCTGATTTTCTGAAGTAGAAATAAACTTGAAATCCAAAGGAGACATATCAAGAGAGTATGGGAGATGAGCCAGTAGCGATCAACATAGAATATTGATGTATGTTAACTATATATGGAATGTGGGCTCTGTCATTGTCTGGCAGAAACACAACTCATTACCACTCGATAATTCGGGATAAATTCATCTTCAACTCTTCTCAGTTGTGCGGCGTATACCTCACTATTTCCTTTTATTTTAGTCAATTTCATTCGAATGCAAGTAACTTTGATATGGACGCAGTAGAAGATCGACTTCAACAGTTCTTTTAGCCAAAGCCTAAGGAGGTTTATTAAAGAGACATAAATAAACTTTTATTTTGTTGAGAAAGATCTCTGGAATTGATGGAAACTTAATTCTCAGCAAAAAGTTATGTGATCCAGTCACGATTTTCCTCAGAAAGAAACTTCCATCAATAATAGGCAAACAATGCCCTACTCCGAAATAAACAAAGGAGACAAAGAACCCCAAATGGGGAGATGTTTGGAGGTGAAAAGACGTGGAAGAGAAGAAAAGAGGCAAAAGTAAAATTTAAAACACAAAAACGGAAGCTTAATTTGGTCTCCCTCTTGTATGGGTTACGTTTGAGGCAAATGAAGGCCGAACAACAAAATATTGGAGGCAAGGGATAGGAAGGGGGACGGACCGTGCAAATGACGGTATTCGACGTAAGTAAAAAAATAAAAGATTCATTTTTTTTATTCTTCTTTTCAACCTATTATTGGCCTCTCCCCACACTCCCTGAATCTAGCCCCTCCATTATGAGCCAGGGAGTCTTTATTGTTTACCTCCATTAGCCCCTCGTATTTTTTATCGAGAAGAATAGAGGTTTTTGGCATCTTTGAGCCGAGTATAAAATACGCGTTGGAAGCTGCCTGTTTATGAAGCCCGACAGAGACGATCAAAGGAGACCTCCCCTCGGAACGTTCCGCAGCTCAATAAATTCAAATTAGTTCAAGAAGAATAAAAAAATCTGGGACCAAACAATCTTTTGATGCAATAATATTTTTGAAAGGGGGTTTAAAGCGGGAGGGAAATGGTGGAGGGGGGAAGCGATCTCATCTATTTTAGTGTCAGGGAGCTCTCGCTCACATCTTAGTGGTAAAAAGCTTCCGTAGGGAGTTAGTCACCTTTTGGCGCCACATTGAGTTAGAGTCTGACGTGTTGGCCAAGGATCCTCTAATCACACACGTCTTCACCGCGATACTCTCTTTAACCTTCATTACTTCACACACAACACATTACTCTTCCATCGTAGAACCTGCCGAAGGCGCTATCTTCTCTACCGCTTCCTGATGCGTAAAGGGCCCCTCCCATTCCGTGGGCCACGAGCGGTTCACCGATGTGTGGTAGAGCATAGTACAATTCCTCGGACGGCTTCCCTCTCCCTAACACGGCTCGTTAGCGATTAATATTCTGATATTTATGTGAATTTCAGCCTCCGGTCGTCTACGACTAAAATTGTTAGCGCCATTAGCATAACCTGACTCATTCCTTCCCATCGCGGCCGAGATAGGAAGCGTTTCGGAGCAGACCTTATTCGGCGCGGACCAATTTCGTCGCAGACCCAATTCGCTGCAGAGCCTCTTCGGCGCAACTATTGTCCAAAATTATAAGGTCAATCAAATCAACTTTAAAAAAAACGAAATGTTACTCTTAAAAAAATCTGTCAAGAAGTAGACATTATGTAATGGAAGGCGTTCATTCTTGTTCAAACTTACTTAAAAACTATTGGATCGATTTCTACAAAATTTGCTGGAGCAATAGAGCCTTAGCCTAGAAGTAAATTATTATTTTTTTTACCACGATTCTGTTTGCTCCGATTTGGTATTTTTTCCTTACTAATTTATTAAGTAAAAATTATATCTTTGAAGTTACAAGTGTTAATACTGAGTTTCGAAATACCTGGAAGAGCTTTTACGCAAAGTTAAATCTGTGGAGATTAAAACTAGAAATATAAAGATAAAATTACAACTAAAAAGTTTAGACAGACTTTATAGTGACATAAATAAAGGACGCATATTAAATGCATACCTTAGTAATAATAAATGAAGAATATTGCGATATTGTTTTATATATTTTTAAGCCATGCATATCGAAAATGAATCATAAATAAGGGTATAAATTTTAAATAACAACCTCAAAAGCCTTGTAAAAAGGGCAAAAAATCCAAGATTTTGGCTTTAAGATAACGGTTGAATGTTATAAATATTTATAGGATATATTGATTATTTTAAACTGATTAAATGAAATCAATTTTTGATGGAACTTACACACAAACTACCTATGACTATTGTATTCCAGAAAAACTGACCAGGTCTGGTTTGAAACAAAGTTATCGGCACATATTTCTAAATATTTATGGGGAAGAGATTTGAAGGAGATTCTATTAATGGCTCCTTTTCCAGCATCAAGATGTTAACTCTTGGAATCATTAAATTTAACGAAGAATGTGAAATTATATTTTTCCAGCAATGAAGTGTATAAAGAGAAAATGTTTTTCAATTTTAAATTCAGTTGTGTCTTAGACATCTTTCGAGTTGATGAACTGGCTCGCCAACATTCAAACTTTCTGAACTTTTAGATATTCACAACTCATATGTAATTCACTTTTTATGAGATTCACTTTTAACAATTTCCAGTGAGTAATTTATTTATCTCTAGAAAAATTTAAAGTATTTTATTTATTGAACTTTTCTTAGCCACACTATGGTAGCAGACTAATATCAAAATGTGGAAAGCCAAAGTTTGAAAGTTTTCTGTATGTTTTTGATAGATATAGTCCAGAGAAGAAAACAAATATAGGCGTGAAAAAAAGATTCCTGTAAATCAATAATTCATGTTCAAAACGAAGAAATTTTTAAATATATTAATAACCATTAATATATTCCTTTTCCAGCCAAAATTGAGAGAGAACTCATTCTAACTAAAATAAATATACGTACAAGAAACAATAGAAAGTACTGTTATAGTTACCAACGAATGCTTATAGAATTTACCTGAAGCTTGCCAAGGAGCTATGCCAGGTAATACATCTTTAAAAAAGATGCTTCGTCGACAAAGAAACAATGTAAGGTCGTACTGGATGAGCCCAATCAATTTAGCCAGTCTTGTTATCCCAGAAGAATTCCAAACTTATACTTTTGATGGAGAACGAACGGAAGAATTTTTGCTTGCAGAGAGTGGATGTTCTGAAAGTTCTTGTAGAATTTTAATATTTGGACATAAAATTAACCTGAGATTATTAAATGAGTGTATAAGGTTTTTGTTGATAGTACTTTTAAAATCACCACACCTCTTTATTCACAGGTTTATGTAATTTCAGGTAAGAAATACCGGGCGTACATCCCATGCTATACGCTCTGCTTCGTAATAAAGTTTGTGAAACTTATGAAAACTTATTCGACATGATTTTGAAAAGTGAACCTAGTCTTAGTCAGGCAATTATCAACTATGACGATAAATGACAATTTTTTATAGCTTAAAAGTGCATTTCCCTTCGGCAGATGTCAGAGGATATTTTTTTCATATGGTCAAAATAGGAAAAAACTTGTTTTTGATTTAGGACATTCTCTTCAATACAGAACTGATCCAGAGTTTAACTTTATTATTATAGCGTTCAATTTGCGTTATATTTGTATGCCAATATTAAGTGAGTTTAGAGTTATTAATTGTAATTTTACCCTTTACATGTTTCCAGTTTATTATTATTAATATATTATTATTATTAAGGTATGCGTTCATATAGCTTCATATACATATGTATGCTAATATTAAGTCTGTGTAGAGTTATTGATGGTTGTTTTACCTTTACATAATCTATTTCTAGATTTAAGATTTCGAGATGCTTAAAAATTTCAGCATTTAGTTGTTTATATAATTTCACGTATTAGGAAGGCTTATCTTAGCAATATAAATATATATATATATATATATATATATATATATATATATATATAGCAATAACAATAGCAAAATATGTGTTCTATACTTCATTTATATATCGAGAAATTAGTTTTCATACAATTTTTGTGAGTGATATGTTAGCGATTACATAATCTCCACCAATTTAGCTTGGCAACAAAACTAATAGTTTCTAGGCTTGGCTCTAGTGTTTCACCAAAGTTGATAAAAATACGTCCATTAGTTTTTGAGTATGTTTGGACATGATTGAACGAACGCCCTTGGTCACATAATTTCCGACTTCCTTGTCAGAGCTTTATAACAATAACCTTTCTTTACAATTTTTTTTTTTTAATGTAGATCTTTTTGACTTTAAAATTGTAACAAGTCCGGCGGCGAACCGGATCTGCGCCGAAACGGGCCTTGCGCAGGAAAGTGTCTGAGTCGAACTGTGCCATTCCCGCCGAGATACCCTGAGCATAAATATCAGAATGAAAAATTGCTGGTGAGCCCAAACCAGCTGGGGACGAACCTCAGTGGGGGTGGGGAGAAGAATCATGGTGATATAATGTGGTTTAACACCAACCAGAGATTAGAAAAAAACCTTGTCACCGGGGAGGGGGCAACCGTTCTGCAACAGGGCATTAAAACACCCCATTGGCATCTTCATAACTTTTAAAAATTATATTAATTGCCCGTTAACTTAGTCTTAATATAAACGGCCTTGACATCATTAATCGCCCGCTAACCAACTCGAAATATAGATGACCTTGGTAGCAATAATTTCCAGGTAGTCCTAATTGCCCACTAACGATGTCGGAATATAGACGCCCTTGGTAGCATTAGTCGCCTGCTAAACAAATCGGAATATAGACGGCCTTAGTATCATCGATTGCCCGCTAGGGAATTCGGAATATAAACAGCCTTGGTAACCTTAATCTCCAACGAACGAAGCTGAAATATAGACAGCTTGATGGCATTAATCGCCCATTAATGACGCCAGAATATAGACGGCATTGGTAGCATTAATCGCCCGATAACGAGGCGGAATATATAGGGTCTTGGTAGCATTAATCGTCCGATACCGAAGTCGGAATATAGAAAATATTTGTAGTATTAATAAACAGATAACAAAGTCGGAAAATAGATGACTATGGTAGCATTAATCACCCGATAAAAAGTATGAATATAGATGGTCTTGGTTGCATTAATAGGGCTCTAACGAATTTGGAATATAGATGCTTTGGTAGTATTAATTTCGATCTAACGAAGTATTAATATAGACGGCCTTGGTAGCATTTATCGCTCGCTAACGAAGTCATAATATATACGACCTAGGTCGAATTAACCACTCTCTAATGAAGTCGGAATATATACGTCTTTGGTAGAATTAATTGTCTAATAACGAAGCTAGAATATAGACGATAAGGTAGCATTAATGGCTCGCGACGAAGTCTGAATATAGACGACTTTGATAGCATTAATCGCCCACTAACGAAGCCGGAATATAGAGAGACTAAGTAGCATAAATCGCTGGCTAAAAAGTGGGAATATAGACAGCTTTTGTAGCATCAATCGCCATCTAACGAATTTGAAATATAGAAGACCTTAGTTGCATTAATCGCTCTCTAACTAACTCGGAATATAGACAATCTTGGCAGCATTAATCGCCCGATCCGACCTCGAAAAATAGACGGCCTTTGCAGTATTAAGACTCCTTCTGGCGCATCTTTTATTTCACAGAAAAGATTTACTCAGAAATTATAATCCAACATTGACATTTCTCAGCATCATCTATGTGCTTCAGTTCATATTTGGAGGATTATGTGCCCTCCTGCCCCTAATACCCGCATTAGGAACTGCGTGTGTGTATCTTGCATATATTTTCATTTCTTCTCTGTTTTTCCACTTTCTTGTTCGATTTCTCCTTGCAAAATTTCTTTAGTATACGCCTTCGTTGGCTTTCAGTTACAATTTAATTAATACAAAAATCCTTTAGCGATTAATCACTGACTCTCGTCGAATAAGTTTGATACGTCTCAACCCGCGCCCGCACAACTTCTTGCACCCTTATACTTTGCCCATAGAAGTGTGATGATCCCTCACCCATGGTTTACAGAGATATCGAGATGAATTTTTGGTACCTATGGCTTCAACACTTTAATTTAAGGGGTGGAGGATATTTTATTTTGCTTTTGAATGGGGGAAATATTCTTACTGGGGAGATTTAGAACCAAAATGGATAATGCAGGGGATCGAGAGTCATCCCCGAATTTGTGGCGGGAAATTTTGAGTCAAATATTTTGGGTTCAAATTTTTGAGTAAAGATTAATGAGAGGAAATGGTTAAGATAATGCGTGGACGGAAAAGCAAATAAAAAGTATCACTTTTTAAATGTAGTAACAAAAGTACCAAAAGATTTTTTTTAAATGTGCCAAATCTGTTACCATAGTAACCACATTTAGTTGCCCTGACTGCAAATTAAATCTTATCCACCCAAAATACTTTATTTTAAAGATTTGTATTCCTTAAAAATGAGAATTACAAACCATTGAGGGCATCTATGTGAGAAACTTTGCCTGAAGATTGAAAATAAGGTGGTAAAAATAGGAAAGTAAAAATGTATGGTAGGTATAGAGCCAGAATAGTCTAGAGAGAAAACTATTTGGGTCGCTCTGCAATACAGAGCACGCTACTCTCCAGAACCCGGCTAACCACCAGAATTAAGGATGATCCACTTGCGGGCGTTGGGGACTGAAGGGAACGAAATCCTCCAAAGTACTGTAATGGGGGAAACGTAATAAATAAACTTTATGGGGTGGCACATAAAGTACGGCTGGTCGAATGTGCGATAATCGACCCCTTGTTAGGGGGCCTACGTGGTAATGGAGAGTACTAGAGTAGAGATAAATGGTAGCACCATATCTCCGTCGACGACACAGCCGTTTTCGTGTGGCGAGGTTGGTTCATCTCGTTGCCATAGAGACTAACTGACCAATATTTATCACGTTTCGCCTAAAATTTCTCTTCACGCATCAAGGTGGGAGGCAATGTTAATACTACTAAGGAACTTTAAAATAGAGTATTAATTCCAATCCGAGAAGGATATAATCAGATAATTACGTTTTCAACCCTACCGGAGGTTTCACTGAAATCGATACCAATTTTAAACGATGAAGCAAAACAAGTTTTGTACCAAACGACCAATAATTTTCTTATTAGAATTTACCTAAAAGTACGACGATACCTATAGTAGCGAAATCATTCGAACTAGCTACCATCAGCAATCATTACCTTCTCGGAGAGGGACCTGAACTGGTGGCATGCCCTGGTTAGGGAGCACTTTTTAATGGAAGACATTACTACTACAATGGCACCCACCGAGAGATCCAAAAGTGTTGTGATAAGCCTTGCTCACATCCTTGCCAACAACACCCCACACAAAATAATCCAATGAGTTGAAGTCGGAGGAGGTGGGCGGCCACAGCTTTGGAAAGCAGTGGTGCGAGACATTGTTATACAACCAGGCCTACGCCGGTCTTCTTTCCTTGGGGAGCAGAGTCCTACTGGAGAACGTAAGGACTTCCCGCGGCTATTTGGTCCATCTATGTAAGTCTTGACATTGATGCCCTGTAGGAAGATGTGTAGAGGCATAAAGAGGCGCTCGCTGCTCCCCCCGCCAAGGAAAATAAGAGAGAGAGGAATTTTCCCGGACATGACCGTAAGCACTTTGTCCTCGTTCTTCAGCCTCGTCATGCTGCTATTTTATTGGGAAAAAGAGGTTCCTTGGGTAGGTAAACAAATTCAAAATCTCCTTCAGCGTCAGGGGCCGCGAGTATAACGTACCGTTTTTCAATTTCATATGGCATTCTCAGACGCCTGAAAGATGAACTGAGCGTGTCCAAGGTCAATTAAACTAGACTGGTTAGGTCAGTAGCCCTTAGGCACACTTTCAACTTTGTATCGATTTGCCTGAAACACACTGTATTTAAAATAATTTTGAGAAGTAAATTGCCTATGTTAGTCCTACCTTGCCATAATATCTCTTAATCCCTTCCAAATGATTACGAGATAGCTCGTTTTTATATTAAAACGTTATTTGAAACGTCACGAGATATCTTGGACATTTATCTGACGAATTATATATTCTAAGTCAAGCTCGAGATTTATCAAGACTTATACAATCGACTGGTTTTCATTTTGATAATTTCACATCTGTAACAACAAAAACTTGATCCGTCAAAGGAAACCTTTTTATAAAAATTGTTCCAGAAAGCCGTCAAACTTGAATAAATTTCCGTTTATTTGTTCATCCATCTCACATCTTTCTATTAAATGTTCCATTAAATTTATGCCAGACAAGTTTTCAGGTATACAGTTGGCCAGAGTGAGATTCTTGTATTAAAAAAAAAAAAAAAAAAATGAAAATCTGGTAATTCCGAACACATAAGTTTCCTTCGAAAGGAAGGTAAATTTCATATCCAGCCAGTAAACATTCTCAAGACATCGAAAGTATAACTCTAACCGTAAAGAAGCTTTCAGAATGGCAAAGAAAAGCTGGCGCGACAACGAGTTCTTTTTTGGCGATAAACTCTCCAGATGTATTTTCAATTTCGTCGAAATCACTAACACGCGGATTGTAGCGATTGGAACTTCATCACAGAAGACAGCTATGGTTGATGGTATGCCACAGGGAAGTGCATTTAGATCTACGTTGTTTCCATTTTTATGACAAGCAACATGGAGTGGAGATATATATTGAAATAATGACATTGTTATTATAACATCCACACGAATCAGACCGTAACATCGACAAACTGTCAGAAAACTTTATTATATAAAAGATTTAGCTGGGTTGTGATAATTAGGAAGAATAAACACAGATATGAAGCATTTATATATTAGTTAATAGAGCCCAGGGTGAATCTCGGCTAGAGGCATTTGAAAGAGAATTGTTACAGAAAACGTGAATTATTGTAAAGCGAATATGAGGATAAGATAGATTTTATTTATTTTAAGATCCCATCAGGAGGGCAACAAACAAGGACATCGCTACCACGAGAAGGTACATAGTCCAAGTAGTGAAAGAGGCTCTTAAGCACACACATATACGAAACAGGTTCGCTTACAGATTGGTTCGAAGTTATTATCAATGGTCTTTGACAATGCCACAGAATTCCGCTATTCCGCACACCTTGGGCGGAATTGATTTGCTCTGGGAAATACTTAGGTCCCTATTCACCGAGGATGGAACCATTGACAGACCTGACTTTTTATGTGGGTATTGTTTGCCCATTTATTGCGGAATATAGAGTGAGAAGAAACCGTTCATAGGTATGGACCCCTAAAACATTTCTAATGAGTATCAAAGCCAAAAAAACTCTTTTTTTTTAAATTCAAACCGAAATAGCACCGATGGTATCTCGCCGAGATAGTTTGTAAGGATAGATCTGTAAAGAAAGTGGTGAAGATAGAGGAAGTAAAAATATATGAAAGATATAGAGCTGACGATCCTTGTACAGGATATTATTAAGGTTTGAGAAAGTGTTGGTACATAAGAACATGCCAAAACGCCACACTGTGAACTCCAGCGCTCCTACAATTGGGCAAAAAAGATCCCTCGGCGTACATTATCGGAGCCAAAAGGCTTTAAGAGGAATACAAAGAGAAAGCCTAAGCGAGAGGGAATTTTTTACCACAAAAATGAACATTTACGCCCATTGACGAAGTCATAAACCCACACGTTCCATGTCACAAGATTGTTACCTTTCACACCGCTTCACTAATCCCGCACCCTAAGGGGACCCCGAGACAGCCCCTCGTAAAACATACCTCGCCTCCTAACCTTTACGAGTGTCCAGTTTACGGCCCTTCTATCGGCCATCTGGCACCATCCCTTAATGGCACGGTCAAATAGGGCCAATATACCAACTTTCTTTTAAGAATTCCTCTATCGACCCGGAGTAAAGAGTGCGCGGACATTTATACTCCAAGGATTGTCCGCGCACACCCCGAGACCTATAAATGATACTGTAGAGTGGTGCCTGTATGTACTTACGTACGTTCCATTATGCAACTAGTTGATGGTATTGGGTAAGGTAGCCCGTATGTACAAACGTGAGTCTCTGCAACTGGAAATGAGACTGAATACAGATGCCCGTAGGGGCGGACGTGCGTCTCTGAGACTAGGAGGGGAGTGCAGCTGTCCGTATGTACGTAGGTGCCTTTCTAAAACTTGTAAAGGATAATGTATACAGGTGACGGTATATACGTAGATACATTTCTGTAATCAGCAACGATACTGTATACCTCAGCGTCTCTGCAACTAGAAAATGATACTGAATACAGCTACTCGTATCTATCTACGTGCTTTTGGGTACATAGTAAAGAATACTGTGCACTAAGCATATGCGTGCATTTCTGCAACTAGTAACAGATACTGTATACAGTTGCCTATAATTAACCATGTATTTTATTGAAATCAGTAAAGGAGATAAGCGAATGTGCCCATTTTTTCGTACAGTCCTGCAACTACTGAAATATAGTTATAGAGTTGAACGTAATAGCCTCTATGCAACCACTAAAATATATTGAACACAGATTCCCATATAAAAGTTTGTACTTCTGTGCACTGGTTAAACGGTACTAATAAAGGCGCTTCTATATTAAACGTTCGACAGAGAGAAAAAAGAAAAAGAAAGCTAGTGCATTCGTTATTATTTATAAAGAGACCTCTTTAATTAAGAAAAAATAAGGGCTGGGAATTCTTACTTCTAATTCCTCTTCGGTTATTGAACATTTTCGGACGCAAGTACCAATTCGTGCACTTTTAATTACATGGGACTATAAGTTCTTAAGCGCCTCTCGCCAAATCCAAATGATCCTGCGGGTATCTGAGCTTCGCCGTCACCTTGGCTTTTCAAGTTTTATGGTGGGGCGTCGCGAGAATAGCAGCCATTCAAAATCAATTGTGAGATTTGAATTTCTTTAGCCTTCTTAGAACCGTTGATATTTTCTTCTTAGTCTGAGAAAGAGAAGGGAAATGAGAGAAGGAGAGAGATGGGGAAATAGAGAGGGCGGGGAAGAGAGACAATGGGGGGAGAGATGGTAGGGGAGAGAGACAGCGGGGGGAGGAGAGACGGTGGTAGAGAGAGACGGGGAAGAATGAGAGAGAGAGAACATGAAAGGAAGAAAGAGAAATAATGAAAAAGAAGGAGAGAGAGTAAGAGAGACAGAGAGAGAGAGAGAGAGAGAGAGAAAGACTCAGAAGTAGAAAGAGAATGAGAGAGAATGGAGAGGTAGAAGGAGAGAGAGCAAGAGAAATAGAGACCGAGAAAAATAGAAAGATAGAGAGTAAGAGAAATAGAGACCGAGAGAAAAAGAGAGATAGAAAGAAAGAAGGAAAAAGAAAAATGATAGAGCGAAAGAGAGAGAAAAAGAAAAAGACTAGGAGAGAAAAAAGGAGAGTGAGCAAGAAAAAGATAGAGAGAGAAGGGAAAAGTAGAAGGAAAGAGAGCAAGAAAAGAAGATAGAGAGAGAAGGGAAAGGTGGAAAGATCGAGAGTTACGGAGAGAGAGAATGAGAGAGAAATGGGGATAAAGATAATCAAAGAGATAATAAAGAGGTAGAGAGAATAGGTAAGGCCTAGAGAGGAATTGAGAGAATGATAGAAAAAGGAATAGGAGAAGGAACATAGCGGGAGAAAATGAATGAGGGAGAGAAGGAAAGAGAGAGAAAGATTGAGCAGGAGAGAGAGGGACTGAGAGAGACAAAGAAAAAGCCTGAGAGAGATAGAGATAGGAGAAGAATATATATGGACAAAGAAAGAGAGAGAGATTGAGAGAGAGAGATAGAGAGATAAAGAGAGAGAGAGAGAGAGAGAGAGAGAGAGAGAGAGAGAGAGAGAGAGAGAGAGAGAGAGAGAGAGAGAGAGAGAGAGAGAGAGAGGAGATAGGGATATAAATGAAAAAGAGGGAAAAATTGTAAGCGAGAGAGAGGGCAAGAACGCAAGAAAAGAGGGAGAGAGAGGTAGAGAGAAGTAGGGATAGAGAGAGAGGGCAGAGAGGGGAAATGGGGAAGAAAAAAGAGAGAATTAGCAGAAGAGACGGAGAGTTGGAGCGAGAGAGAATATGAAAGAGAATATAAGAGAAAGCGAAGGGCTGAATTGTAGAGAGAATTTGAGAGAATGAGAGAGAAAGCAGAAATAGAAGAAGTGAGAGGAGTAAAAAGTCAGTAAAAGAAAGAAAGATAGAGAAAATGAGTATATTTAATGCCCCCATTTCTAGCACGGCCCATTAATTATGGGTAGAGCTAAAGAAAATTTAATGACCTAATTTTTAGCTAAAAGAAAGTCATAACACCAAAGGGAGGGGGCTGCCCCCCCCAGTCAGATTCCAAGGAAATAGTCATTGTATAATACCCAGTCACCTGCCTAAAGATCGCATAAGAAGAACATTAGACTGCTTAACGATGTCTAGCAACTGCCTTTGACTTCGAAACCTAAGTTGATTATTTTTGCAAGTAGGGCTTTGGCCCCATACTTCCTTTAACGATGGTTGGTTGCATCCCCTTTGTACTATTTATAATCAAATCGTAGTATACACGATTTTAAAAGCCTAACTTTAGGATCAATTTCAGTGCCGATGGGCAGACGTGGTTAGACCCAATTCTTGACTTCAGACAATATACAATGCGATCCAAAAGTCACTGTGCACTTATATTTTTATTAATAGAAACATGTTTTAATATTAAAAAAAGAAGAATATTATTAATATGAATAAAGTTTATAAACAATGTTGAAAGTTACACCAGTTATTTTTTTCTAAAAACCGCCATTAGTTGTCTGAAAAGGAAGAAGAAAAAAGTGCACAGTGACTTTTTGATCACCCTGTATAAGCCCCTTCCCCGAACGCTAATTAAATCAAGCACATTTTCTTTAACACTGAGTAAAATAAAATGTTCACATCATATTTTAATTTAGGATTAAAATCCCTTCAAAATGATATAGAATAGAATATGGTGCGATGCTTTTTGAAAATGTGTATTTTATATCGAAGTATTTTATATCGAAGTATTTTATATCGAAGTTACGTCGACCCAGATCGTGCCCCACCCGGCGACGCAGCGCATCCGATCTGGATTAACTTCGCTTAACTGACAGCGGTGTTTTCAGTTAGATATGCTATAGCTCTATTCTTTGTAGAGAGAGAGAGAGAGAGAGTGAAGTGGTAGAGTGAATACATTGGTTCTGGAATGAAAGTTAAGTCCTTGTTTTCAGTTAGCTTTGATCCTTGTTTAACCTTCACCGTATCGCCGTGAGTCTGAATTTGTAAGAAAGAAATGTCACTCCATGTATTGTCTGACTTACATCACTCTCCTGGCTAGCCGCGTTGTAGTTAAACGTTTGAACACATGTAGCAGGGTATGAGTGAGAGCATGGTTAACCAAGCCGTAGCTGACATCTTTAAGATTGATTTGCTGACTCATTCTTATTCTCAAGCAGGAGCGAATTTCATTTTTGTTTTTCTTTGTTCTTGGAATAAAATAATGGATTTTTTTCTTTTTGATCCTTCTCTTCCTTCATTTTAACAGCTAAATAATCCTTTCACTGGCTTGTTTTTAATATGCGGGAATGAAAAGAAACTTGAAATTGTTGAAGCCTTGATGTCTTACAGCCATTGTTACACAACTCCAATACAAAACTCTTCAATACACTTCTATTGAACACACCTCAACACCCTTGAAACACTCAATATCTGTAGACACGATTTTATTTAAGAGCAATGGCACACCCGTGATAATACCTCTTAATGTCCACCTGGCGACTGCTTACAATGAGATATGTCACCGTAATTATGTTAAAAACAACATAAGACAAACCGATATCAAAGTTGGTGTAGGCGGGCCTACCCTCTCTCATCGTGGCACCGGGGGCACACGACTGACCCCAAAGAGGGTCAAATAAACTAGAGTGGCCAGCCTCCTCCAAGAAGTAAAATAGCCAGGGTTTGCTCTCTTGGAAGACCTTGCCATCTGGGGTGGGGTCACCTCCAGGACCATCTTCACCTTAGTAGGGGCCTCCAACTGGCCATAACACTTAGAGATTCAAGGGATTTATGGCCATTCAATGAAGACGCCATACGACCCTGCAGTTGAATAATAAGGAATGGGGCATGTTAGCTTCCAACCTCTGGTCTACGGGGTGCGTCGGTAAGGCTCAAGAGATGATGCCGTCTCTTACCCCATCTATCAGGGTTGTGGTAGTTTCCTTGACCGCAAGAGAAAGGGAAGAAACCGAGGTCATCCGTCCTCTTTCCTGCCGTGTTCTTGGAGCCACCACAAGTGGAGGGTCACCTGGCGGCAACCCTAAAAAAGGGGAAAAGGGGGAACCCCCAACCTATTACAAATGAAGAAAAAGCATCCTCTCTGCTAAAAGGGTCTTGTATAGGCCCCTAAGAAAGCAAATTGGGGTACCTCCTTCAAAGAGGTAGCACCACCCGGGGGTGGCTCCAAAATAACAAAGAGGCAGCCCCATTGCAGAATACTTAAGGTAATAGGGGAGCTCCCCAACCTGTCATAGTAGGGTCGTCATTTAGTTCCTCGTCTACCCCAACACCAAGCCCGGGAAAATATTGAGAGAGAAAACCATGGTCCAAAATGCTGAAAACATTGGAAAGCCTCAAAACACACGGGACCCCCTCCCCGGGTAAGTGGTCAGCGTGGCAAAACCGATATTCTCATTATTCGCGCCCCAACGCTCAGGCTCCCTCAAGTTCTGGTCTTTTATAACCTACAGACGTTAAAGGACGTTGTTTAGAGAGGGTGAAAAGCCTCTCTTCCGACAAGGATGAGGTAGGTGGTCATGTCCTTAAGCATGGATAAAGAAGGGTTGATTGGATAGTCGTAGAAAAGGAGAAATGCTTAGAGGGAGCGAGGAGGAAGCGCACCAACAACTCGCCCATGCCCCATCAGATAGTTCTTGTCAACCTAGTGGCGAGGCCTCCCTTATTTACATTCTGCCCGGGGGAGAACATTTTTCCCTGGTACCAAGTTTAGGTAGATAAAACGTTGAGAGGATGGTCGTAGAGTAAAAGTATAAATGTACCGCTGTGAGAATTAAAGTCAATCCATTGACGGGGCGTCACGAATTTTCACTCTGTCAGAACGAAAACCGTTCGTTCTGGAACCAAGAATAGGTAGAAAAATGGATGATGGGTACATTCATAGAGTAAAAAACATAAGAAAAGTAACGCTGAAAGGGACTGAGGCAAAATCGCCCTAACTTTCCTAGGCCCCATCAGATAATTCACTTTAAGGCAATGACAGGGCTTCGTTTATTTGCAGTCAGGGTAAAAATCGCAAGATTGTAAATTTTCTTTCAAACATTTTGCAACTTCTTGCTCACTTGGGAGATAACGGGGTCTCTCATGTCTTAAAATTGTCAAAACTAGTTTTTACTTACTTATTACTTGGGGTTTTTTTGCCTTTTTAGCTAGAATGAGAGTAGGAAAGGCCCCTGATTAGGATTTTCGATCAGGCATCTGCTAAACACAACGAGACGCGAAAGCTACAACCTAAAGAGTTGCATCAAATGCTCTTGCAAACCCTATGCCGATAGAAGGAAAGAGAGAGCGAGATAGAGAGAAAGACGGAACAATATTTTAGCAACAGATATACTGATAAAGCTACAGGCGTAGCACTCCTTCTAGCCCCAACGCCCGAATATGCATTTATGATGATCGTCAACATAACATGGTCACATAAAACGTAGTTTATTGGGCATTAAAACCGTGCATATTCCTAGGAATACAAATCCCATACAAGCTGAATATGTGAAACAGTGTTTTATTTTTGGACAAAAATTTAAGTTTAAGAAATGAATAAATAAAAGGTTTATGTGGAGAAAACGTCGGTTTATGGCAATAGTGCTCGGGAGATTATTCGAACATTCAATGTCTGTCCTAAACGACTACAGTGATGGGCAAATTTTTGTCAGGCGCAAATTTTGTTTCTAAGCTTTATTGGTTTCGATAATTTACGAAGCCATTTTCATGTGCTTGTGGCATCTTACAGAACAATACAAATTATATTAGTCATATGATTGGTGTTTTACAACATATTCACCAAATAGATAAATTGAATGACTATGGTAGATCATTCTGGCCCATATCAACTTCGGCAGCAAATCCTGCTCTCTTGTCTTGGCAGCAAATCTAGCTTTCTAGTCTTGGCTTAATAAGGGCGGGGATATTAACAATTTGTGAGATTCCGATCCTTAACCCGTCTTTTTGAGAATGGCCCATTAGGCCATGAGCAGTTAATGATCTAGAGAGTTTCCAGGCCTTGGTCCCATACATCATATGTACATGGTAGTCGTGTCCAAGCCAATTCTTGACTTATGCTCAATGACACTTGTCTCTTTATTCTATTGGAGTTGCTCTTAAAGAAGAGTTTGGTAGAAATCTTTGTTTATATGGTCATTCCTGTGAGCAAATTTTGTCGTACTCTTGCCAAAAACATTTGTCCATGACTGCATTCGGATAAATTGTCGATAATAAATAACCAATTTCGCGCACATCTCTTATAATAATATACTTCCTTTAATTTGAATAGAAAAGTTATATTTTAGTGCGATTAGGCGAATTTGGTTGTTTAATCGAAATTTGAATTGTTTCCCTAAATTCTCTTTCGTGGACCAATCGAGTCTTAACGAGCCTTCCCGTATCATTGGCCGAAAGTTAGTTCCGAAAAGTGAGGCTTACATCGGAATGCCTTACTGTAGTGCGTTATTTAAGGTCGATTAATTTTGCTATTTATATTCCACGTAAGTGAAACTTACTTGTCACCAGATGATTTTTATATCATGTGACCATATGATAGTTTGTTAATAATTACTCTCCTTCTTAATGCATTTTCTTGTACTCTTTATTCGCACTAGCAGAAGATCAATTTTTAACAGAGCGTTTAAGTGGGATGACACTTTAAATCTATGTTTGGGACAAATACGCTCCACAATTCCATGAGACAGATGTCTGGCAGTAATTTCCTCCTTTATTGCTTCTGTTTGTCATTGAAGATTCTCTAAATGAGTATCTCTGGCGTTTACTAAGTAGCACTCAAATCTTTGCTTACCCTTCCCTTCATATCTGACTGATTTTCAGCTCTCCTAATTTTTTCTCTCTCTATATAAAGTTTTTCTAAAAGGGTTTCCCATATATTATCCTAAACTACACTTCCTATTTCCCTAAAGGTTAAAATTCATTCTTTATCTTCACCAATATAACGTCAACATCACGGCAAATTTATCAATATCATTGATTATTAGTCTACCTTTGAGCATCAAATTCTATTATAGAATATTGTAACTGTTTTATACTGAGCAGGTAATTAGAATGGTAGAATACATATTGAAATAATGAAAATATGGCAGCGCCATGACAATATATAATTTAGTTATTTTGTAAATTCATTATTCACATGTTGAACGAAATATTCCATAAAGACATCTCTCTTCTATGTAAAATGACATCATATTTCATAACTTGTTATTAATTTGTATAATAAAGAACCTCAGTTATATAATTTAGTCGAATTGCTTACGGTGCACTAGAATCTATAACGAATGTTCTCACCTCCAGCTAATAATTATAACGAGTTCATTCGTTGATGCTCCTGCTACTAATTCATATTTCTCAAAATATCATCAAGATTATTTTGAGCGTTATTATCCACTTAAATAATATTAAATATCAATATACTTTTCACATATAGTAAGATCTTTGGTACAAAAGGATATATTTGAGTGTGTTCGATCACACGTGCACTTGTCTATTAGCAGTATTTCCTTATGTTCCTATATGCGCCTCGGAATGATCGATTTTTAAGAGACAAAACAACTGGAACAGAATAACATTCAAGCATATTTTCATGTCTACGTCACCATAAAAGAAATTTCTGCTCTTTTTACGTCATTTAGATGAATATGGTCAATACGCTAAGGCATAAATTGGACATAACATTGTCAATGAGTGGACGAGAGACTCAGTAAGCAGGCTAATTATCATATTATATATATTAAAAATCTTTAGACTTTCAGCGACTACTTGAATGCATTTTTAGACCAACACTAATCATGTCCTAGTGATATCCCCAGAGCATTAACTACAAAGCATACCCCGTTATAGAGCTATTCCAATCAGTCATATAAATTATTTTCCTGATTTAATCATTATGATTTTATTATTGTATCATCGGCTGCGTAATATTCAGGGTAACAAACTATCCCCATAGATCTCTGCAGGGAATAAAAACATCACCGTTCTACACAAAAAAGTTTATTATCATTAATTAGCGCCCCGAGTTTGGGAGTGAAATTTGTTCTTTTGATTGTCTAAGATTTTGTAAATGTTAATAGAGGTTTTTATTACAGCTTTCGAATATGTAAGGTTTGATAGCGCTATCGTAATCTTGATTTTGTTATTTTAACCACTTTTTAATAATCTCAAATATTCTCTCCACCCTGTTCTTCATTTGTTTGTCTGTTACCTCATTGGACGAAAATTTCTCAGTAAATGAGCGTTTTTTCACTTTGTTGAAGAGAAAAATAGCGAATTACACTCTCTTTCTCAGAATCCTAACTTTCCATTCTTATCAAGATTTTTTTCGCCAGAATTTAAACAATTTTTTACTTTGCACAGAAAACCACTCATATGAATATATACTATCAAGCCTCCGTACTGTGAATGTGAAGGAATATAACTGCCAATTAATTTTGTGTTACTTCATATTTTAAACGCATGTTATTTCAATGTTATGCGAGAGATGGTCTCTCGCGAACATAACATTCTTATCGAATCCATCTTCTTTTTACCGCATTTATCTACTAAGACTGAGGTTAGCATATGCACACAGGTACAAAGAAGTAGGCAAATTTGGCACTCGAATATCCATAAACTAACTCATTTTTAACATTCTCTGACAACTCGCTTCTCTGCCATTCAAAAGTAAGGATAGTTTTCAGTTCCTGAGGAAGGCTGGCCTTTTTGGTAGTATTTTGTGATATAGTTATTAGTGTTATTAAATTATTGACATTTTTTACGTTTTGTTTGAAAATTTCTTATTATTAAGTTATTTGACGGCCATGACTTAAGCCGTCGCCAGAAAAGTGGCTCGCAGGAATTTTAAAACGGAATTAGAGTTATCAAAATGCTACCGACATTGGACCTATATCTTGATTCAGAAATAAATTTCGCTTACTTCCCACTTCTCACTAACAGAATTCTTAGCATATTCACCATGTCTCACTAACAGAATTTATAGCATAGTCCCCACTTCTCACTAACAGAATTTATAGCATACTCACCACTTCTTACTTACAGAATTTATAGCATACTCACTACTTCTCACTAACACAGTTTATAGCATAGTTGCCACTTCTTACTAACAGAAATTATAACATACTCGCCACTTCTCACTAACAGAAATTATAACATACTCACCACTTCTCACTAACAGAATTTATAGCATAGTCCCCACTTCTCACTAACAGAATTTATAGCATACTCACCACTTCTCACTAACAGAAATTATAACATACTCACCACTTCTCACTAACAGAATTTATAGCATAGTCCCCACTTCTCACTAACAGAAATTATAACATACTCACCGATCTCACTAACAGAATTTATAGTAAACTCGCCATTTTTCACAAACAGAATTTATAGTACACTCACTTCTCCCAAACAAAATTTATAGCATACTCAGCACTTCTCACTTCCTCTTGTTTCCCCAATATCCATAATAGTGGTTTGGAGAACAGAATCTAGAACATTTTCTTTTTTTAGCATTTTTTAGTCATTTTGTGATAAAACTTGGCTATGGAGAAGCTAAATTTGTTCTCTCTATGCTTCTGTACGTTCTTTCACTTTAGTCCTATTAACTATTAGAACGATATTGTCTACCAAATGGTTATAAGTTTAAGCTGAATATTGAAATATTGGTTAAATTATGATTTTTGAAAAGATACCATCTAATGAAATACGCACCATTAAATAAATTCTAATTAATTCAAAATTATTAATAAACTATTCTCAAATGTTAGTTAGATTTTGAAATTCAAACACTCTCTAGGTGTACATGCGTCTACACTAGATAACGCACATACTCCCCGGTAAAATATGCTCGCTTAGCTCATGGATTGGAGAAGCGGAGGCTACGCCTCCAAATTTTCAATACGATAAAAGGCTTATAAAAGACACACAAAAGGACAGTCAGTCGAAATATGTATACTAAACATTAATATCAAGGGTCTCAGTTCACCCTTGAACTGGAGAACCTGGAGATACAAGGACGTGAACATACGACAAACTAGTTAGTAACTCAGCGATTTCACTTCCCCGAACGAAAAGCGGAGACGGCCCAAGATCAAGAATTAACCTACAAAAACCGCCATTTTATAGTTTCTTTACCTACACCGAATAATAGGTTGGTTACAATCAGCCCAGCCTATAAGTGGATATCCAGCGGGCAAAGCGAACATTCAATTGGAGTCAGATACAATTCTATGGCATAACAAACAATCACCGATAAACACTCTCCTAACACACCCCTATAATGTAACTTACCTTATATTTCACTATTCTCTTTTATTATTTTATCGGATTAGAAATTTTAACCCCAACCCCTCCTGTTTCTACTCCCGATGGAGGACGAAGGAAGAACTGCGAAAGAGAATTCTATTATATTATGTCTCAATACAACCTTGCGAGTTACCAATAGACCATCTTATGGAATGAAAATATATAAATCACTAAGGATAGGATTAGAATCCCTATTGTCAATTTTCTGTTTCACTTTTCTCTTTGTTTGCCAAAGCTTTGTTTATATATTCAATACCTTAAGTTCCATTATTGAAAGCCCGAAAAGTTTTATAAAGAAATGGCTAAATAAATGGAATTCTCATTCCGTCTTTTCGCTCTTCCTTCAATTTCAATTGCATATCTATTGGAGCGGCCCGATTGTATATATATATATATGTATATATATATATATATATATATATATATATATATATATATATATATATATATATATATATATATATATATATATATATGTGTGTGTGTGTGTGAGAGAGAGAGAGAGAGAGAGAGAATGAAGCGAAATATTAGAAAACTTGAAAATCTGTAATCCTGTAATTGATGGTGTAATTAAGGGAATCTGTGCGTGGCAGATGTGCGGCAGATTTTCTCGGCTCCTTTCTCTCTTCTTATTCGTAATTGAGAGTGAAATCAAGAGGGAGAGGAGGCATCTCGAGCAAGCGCCTCTGTTCCATTCGGTCATTTTATCTAATTATTATTGACAACAATCTGAGCAAGACAATGAGGCACATAACCAGGGATAAGAGATTGCCAGAATCTCTCATGCATTATATACATGAGAACATCCTCTACTACTCACACAAGATGACAAAGGGCCAGCTTCTGTCGCAGAATTTGAAGGATTAGCGGCATGAACTTGCAGTGAAGCTTTTGAACAAACTGAACTATACCCTTAAGCATGGCATGCTATGCTTCTTCTCAGGCAAGAATAATGTCTGTCAGGAACAGCTAGTCAGCTCGCAACACAACTGCTGGGCTGCTTTGTAAGTTAAAGATATACCGAGAGTAATGGACAGCAAGTTGCCGGTTTGGGGTGGTCAGTAGCGAAGGCTACGTTGTGCCCGCCTTTAACTTTCCAGAGGTCAATATCAAGTACCTAGAGAAGTTGATGTTGCTATCAATTCAAAAGGGGGCCATTGGAAGTCCGTATCTATCGCAGAAGGTCTCTGCACCATGCTAAGGAAGCAGAAGGACACAGCATTGGCTGTCAGACAATTTCTTCGACCAATCTCCCTGGACTATTATGTGTGGGGTATGGTTGAGAGAGAGTCCAACAAGTCTCTGAGCGTCATCAACCTGGAGCTTAAGTCCATTATCATTCACCATTATTTTTACCCAATTATTTTAATTGTTCAAATTTATTAAAGAAAAGGAAATTTTAGGAATGTTTCAAAATTTTACACACCCACCCCGCCCCGCCCAAATTACAAATATTCAATTTCGGAAAACAGTGAAACAAAATCTTTCCTATATTAGAAGGTTTGATAGAAGTTGTTCCTGAAATAGATTTTCCATTTTAATCTTTAGTCCGTGTGAATAGCTCCGGGCCCCTAAAATGCAATAAACCAAAAATAAATTTTAGAGCAAATTTAGATCGAAATATCACCTGGCGCGTTGTTTTCCACATATCAAAAGAATTCTAATGAAAGTTTTTCTTTCCTTTCGTCCTAAAATATAAGTATAGATCTGAAAAAACACAGGCCAAAAGTAAATAATTAGAAGATACAAATGGTGAAGTTCAGAAAATTTAATCTTAGTAGCGAAGCCATTGCCTGTTATTTTCATATAAATACAAGCAATTGATGCGCGCAGTCTATGTTTTCAGTGATGTCCCTTGTTCTTCAGGACTACTTCAGTTCGTTATGGCATACTGGAGACCAAATTGGTGATGATATCTTAACTAATATTGCTAATGTTCTTTTCAAAGCACCCGCAACTGCTTGCAATTGGATAGCTTATCTTCATCAACCGCCAGTGTCATTATTGCCTGCACATTCAATATTGTAATAAAATCTAGCAAGTTGACAAAAAGCTCGATGTTATTTTTTTCATTGATTCTACTTACTGACAACCTGCAACTTCAGGCTAAAAAATGTGGATCTTATTTCCAAATTGGTCCGAACTATTGGGAAAGGTGCGAATGAAGCAGGTTTTATTAGCATTTTTATTTCATAAAATTGTTCATTCTCCAAATTTTAAGTGCTCCATTTTCTTAAATCGAAAGCAACCCCAGGTATAGAGAATGTCCGGATGCTTAAGCATGTGCACGTTGCATTTAAGCTTATGTCGAGCCTTTCGAGCCGCAGTTCTAAACAGTTAGAAGCAGCGGGCCACATTTAAGCTTATGTAGAGCTATGCGGGCCGCAGTTAAAAACAATTAGAAGCAGCGGGCCGCAGTTAAAAACAATTAGAACCAGCGGGACATATTTAAGCTTATGTAGAGCTTTGCAGGTCGCAGTGAAAAACAGTTAGATGCAAATTTTAAAAACATATTAGTTGATTGAAATTCCCTTTGTACATTTGTTTATAGTTTCGCTACCACTTTTAAGTTGTTTCCAGCCCTTATCAGAGTGGAGACCAACAGCTTAACGTGGACTCCGAACCATCATTTATAATTCTACATCATATGATCATCATGTTGGGCTCATCCATCTCTCATAAAACTATTATTCACAGTCAAGTAGCTTATCTTCCGCTAGCGAAAGAATGTGTGAAGATAACGGCAATGAATATTAGTATTTATAAATTATCGTATTTTTTTATAGAACATTGTATCTAGGGATGAAATATATTTGAAAATGCATGATGTAAGAATCTCGCTTTTACATAAAAAAAAGAATGAGGTGATATTTGGGCAAAATGTTCAATAAATTAAGTTCACTCTTTTGTTGACATTGAAATGAACCGCCGCCGCATGACAAGTCTTCGGGGGCCGCAATTTACCCACCCTTGTTGTAGAGGAAGTAGACAAAAGCGCAATTTTAGATTCAGAGAAAGAATGCATTGTTCTTTCTTATTATTTTTGACATGTTAACTTTTTTAAAGCGTGATATAATTTAAATTTTAGAATAATCATTTCTATCACCTAAATTAAGTAGAAAAATGAAGGTAAAAAATTAATAAATATATATTTGTCTCAAAAGTTTGGCCTAACTTTATATATAAACTCTGATTTTCAACAATATTTTTATTACTATTTTAGTAAAATAGAATACTTTGAACACATTAACAAAATATTCAAATATGTGCAAAATATAGATAGGAACAGTTAACAAAGAAAAAGGACATTCATCGTTCATCAAAGAATTTAACTCACTCAAACTCAAGCTTACCTTCGTATTCATATAAGGATTCAAATATCACCCACTCTATAATTTAAGAAAGGGATTTTTTTGAGTATTTGAATAATAATTTGACCTTATTTTGGATATGACTTATATTTTTTATCAAAAATATTTCTAATAATTATTTTATAATATCAAAAAACAAAATGATGAAGTTAATAAAATTAATTTTCATATATCTTCTTCTATAACTCTATACTTTAGCAACGTGATATCTTGAAAGGGGGAAATTTAGTTTAGAGTTCTTAATTAGAATTATTATAATTGGCGAAGTTCGGAAAATTTATAAAAAATTAACCATGGCTGTTTTTTTTATTTTAAATTTTGATCTTAGTACCGAAGCCATAGACTGGTCTTAATATAAAATAATTCCATCAATTCATGAATCTCTCTATTTTGAGGACTTTAATAATGTTACCCGATTAAAATTAATTGTATGATTCTTTCCGAATATAAGCTTCCCTAATCTACCTTTTCTATACGTCTTAACAGTTTCAGCTCTTTATAAGTTTTAGGACATTTAGACAGGTCCATAACATATTGCCACCTCGTTTTCGCGACGATGCGATTTTTTGACTTTATAATTTCACCAATAGTTTCAAGGAAAGTAGTTACAGATTAGGGACTAAGATGGAATCCCGTCTGTATGTGATTATGAATTAAGCTTAAATCTCGTCTGTACGTGATTAGGGATTAAGGTTAAATTTCGTGTGTATGTGATTAGGGATTAAGGTTGAATTTCGTGTGTATGTGATTAGAGATTAAGGTTGAATTTCGTGTGTATGTGATTAGAGATTAAGGTTGAATTTCGTGTGTATGTGACTAGAGATTAAAGTTGAATTTCATGCGTATGTGATTAGAGATTAAGGTTGAATTTCGTGTGTATGTGATTAGGGATTAAGGTTGAATTTCGTGTGTATGTGATTAGAAATTAAGGTTGAATTTCGTGCGTATGTGATTAGAGATTAAGGTTGAATTTCGTGCGTATGTGATTAGAGATTAAGGTTGAATTTCGTGTGTATGTGATTAGGGATTAAGGTTGAATGCCGTATGTACCTGATTTGCGTTTGAGATTGAATCCCATTTGTATCTTTTTAGGGTTTAAGATATAATCTCCTCTGTATGTAATAAGTCACTGAACTTGAATCGACTCTGTCTCTGATTGAGGATTAAGCTTGAATCACGTATGTATATGATTAGGGCTTAAGCTGGAATCTTTTATATATGTTATTACGAATTCCCGCCGTGAAAGAGAGATAGGGAGGGACCGTCAAGCATACCTCAAGTTTACGCTTATTCTCGACGAGCGAGTAAGCTCAGGACGTTCGTTACCACTTAGCCACCCACAATGGATCTTTTGGCCACAGATTGCTACTCTTTAAGCTCTCAATTTAACCTTCCAAACTAAGCACAAATTGAGTTGGTTGATTTATTTACATTTCTCACAATTAGTTTTCGCTTCTTTATTTTCTTTCTTAATATTTTCTCTTTTCCTCCTAATTTATCTCCTCTCTTTTGTGTGGTCCACTGCTTTGGGGTGGGACCAAGGATCGAATCCTATCACTCATTTCCTCGTACTCATTCTCGATTACTCGATCCCTCTATTCCTTCCCCGCTACTCTCTTCTCTGATAAACTCTCCCCCTAAAAGAGCTTCCTCCCCCTCTCCCCCAGGCGCAAATCCGGCTTCAGCAGCGCCATTACCACCTGAGCGAGGCGCTTCTGCGGGATGTGCTCCGAACCGCGCCCGATGACCGCCAAGCCCTTTACCACCTCTCGCTCCTCTTTGCCACCACGAATCGCTCGGCCGAGTCTCTCCTGACGGCGCGAAGGGCCGCCCGCGGCTGCGTCCGCCCTCGCGCCTTTTGTGCCGCCCTTCACGCCCACCTCGCGGACCTCCTCCACACCAATACCATGTTCGAAGCCGCTGTCGAAGTAAGTTTATTTAATTTTCCTACTTCTATGTGCGTTTGTGTAGATGTAAGTTGCGTCTTCATCTCCGTGTGCATGTGTGTAGATGTAAGTTGCGTCTTCATCTCCATGTGCATGTGTGTAGATGTAAGTTGCGTCTTCATCACATTGATTCCACATCCTATGGATTATTTTAGTATGCGGCTCGATACGTTTAGGCGAACATGAATTGCATTTCACCCTGTGTATTTAATGTATGTGCGTTGCAATTGCATAAACTATAAATAGGAAACATATGTGCATGTACATAAACATAAATTACCTACATTATACTTTATTTGCTGAGCGCAAACATTCAAGTTAAGGCGTGTGTGTACACAGTCCGCCACATATGGGCACCCGCAGTGGCGGGAGTCTTGTGAATGCGGAGACGAGAGAAGAAACATAAATAAGGATACTATTGTAATGCATCCATTTGAGCCAACAGATGACACAAAAATATCCAGAATTATGTCAACACAATCAACACAGACGCTTTTCCATTCCACCATGTAATAAATATCTCAAAAGTGGCTTCTTTCACCAGTTCAAGACAGTTGATTTTGAAAGAAACATGAAGAAATGAATGTTTGATGCCTTATGGCTTGGAATAGAAATGCTTGAATGAGCGCACCAAGTGCGCGCATATTTTATACTTGTTACAAATATTTATAGAAATAGAGCTGGACTCCATGTGCACATGTCTCACCGCTCAGTAGAAATAGTAGAAACGGAAACTGTCACATCAGATGAACGCGATAGCCATAGAATGTCTGAAATCGTTAATATATTTAGGTGAAGAAAATTACTCAAGGAGCAACATTGCACCTTGATCAGTATTTGACTATTAATTAGAGCGAAATTCACCTCAGCACTCTGTTTTGTAGTGCTCACTTGTTAAGGTAACTTGTGAATGTAGGTTCATTGGTATCCTTTTTTATCAACTATAAAAAATCAGGTGATAATTTGTAAAGTAATACTGAAGGTATAAGTTCACCACACATCTGAAAGTATGCTTGAGGATGAAACAGCCGTTGGCGAACAGCCTAAGGGCTCTCTTAGCCAAGCCAACTAAACTTCGGCGGTAAGAGTTATTGATTGACAGTACTGCAAAGGATATATATATATATATATATATATATATATATATATATATATATATATATATATTTATATTTATATTGGCCCCCAAAACCCGGTATCAATTTTTTAATTTAAGTATCTTGTTAATAGTTACTGTTACAAACTTGAAAAAATCAATGCAAGATTTATAAGTTTCTTTTAAGTGAGTTTGAAAAGATGTAGTACAAAATATATTGTTTGGGGTATTTTCTTTTTTCGGATTTTAGAAAAATTGGTTTGAAAGAAAGCGATAAGGTTTATGAAAACTGAGACAAATATTTTTTATTCAATTCCTAAAATACACCTGATCACAATTATTAAATTATACAGCTTCCTTATTTTTTAGAAAGCTTCACAAAACTGTCAGTATTAATTAAACTTTATCCTAGAAATAGTAAGGCCTAAGTGAAGAAGAACTGCAGGAAATCTTGAGATTTTAATGGACATGTTCACAATTAGAAAGATAACAGGTACAAGTAAAGGTAAGCGTGAAATTGCATATCTAACTGGTATTTTGCAATCTTCGTTCAAAAGAATTATCATTCATACGTATTTCAAATCATACAAGAGAGTGACCCTTACAGCTTTACCCCAATCAGTGACAAGAAAATGAGTAGACAGTTGTCAAAATCTTTTAAGGAGATTGCGATTAGATATTCCACTGGAAAATAGGGTAAATATGTAGACGAGCGGCCCGGCCGATAAAAGGTACTATTTTTGTCCGTGTTCCAAAATGTTTCACGTTTTTGGAGTACATTTAAGGGGACGGCTCGTGTGGGGGTCAACAAAAGGGGGGGGACCACACTATAAATATCCTGAGTTTCATTAAATTAGGGTGGGTCTGGGGGGCACAGCCCCCCAGTGTATAATCCTAATTGTTATAATGTTCTGACGTTTACAGAGGTGAATGCTCTAACTACTTCATGTCAGCGTCTTCAATCTTTTTGCGAATTATAATATGGGTTGGGGGAGGGGGGCGTATGACGTTAGAAATGCTTGATTTTAATTTTTTTCCCACTTAATAGCTTTTTATTATCCTCATTCGGAGTCATTTTTATTTGTCAATATATTTTTCCCCATTTTACTATTTTTATTACCTTCTTTTATACATTTAAATGTAATTAGCTAGATCATTTCAAGGAACTACTTGTTTTTTAGCAGTTTGGGTGTCAAACATTCTCCCTTTACGCAGTTTGAAAATGATCAATCAGACGTGAAAATAGTATCGAATTGTGAACTTTGTCCGTCGTCTATTGCGGAATTATTAACCCTAGCTTCTGATAAAGATAAATTAAACACCTTTTGGATGTTCATAATTTAGTGCGAATTAAAAGCGAATGCGACATTTGTGGCCGAGCATTAGATGTGAACCCTAACTTTGAATTTCGATGCTCGAAAATAAAACGTGATTCAAGTCAGCTAGATTTCGAATAGGACGCAGACGCGCAAAATAAATAGGCTTTCCTCTTCGCTATTTCGGAAGTATAACCACTGCAATTAGTACAGAAACAGCGTGTTTCGTTGTTTTTTTTTCGGGCAATTTTGTAAAAAAAATGGCCTACGTAAACAACGTTTTCGGTTTGTTTACTTTCGGGCATTTTTTTAATACAAAAAAGGGCGGCAGCTATCATTTGAAGAAAACTCAAACGCGCATGAATATTCAAATACGGGTGAACGATAATATTTACACAAAAATATTTTTTTCCGGCCGGGCCGCTCGTCTACATGTTTACCGAAAATATTTGGTTTTCTGATAAAGAAATTAATTCGAAACAGCTAAATACACAAAATGGTACGGTTCCATAAAAATAAAGACATCAAGCCATCTTGAGTCTTTGTGCAATAGAACTCACTTCTCTAGGTCTGTAATACTATCGTGATGTTATCGTTTCTAAGGTCCTTGCTAAATGGAAAATATAAATGACTTTTCTTTAAGCAAGATTAGGCGTATTTTCAAAATGACTAAGAAGAAGTAACATAGTAATTGTAGTGATAAAATTAAAAACGTGTTTCATCGAGAGTAAATTCTGGAAATTGGGTACGTCATCAACAGGACTATTGCAGAGGCTATTTCTAAGAAGAGAGCTTTACTGGAAATTGTTGTGGATTAGGACGGTCACAATGAATATTTCACTCAAAACTGAATTTCATTCTGATGTTTGTTTCCAGTTCCAACGGCAGTAATTAAAGAGATATCAATAGTTACTTATTGGTACCTTTTACCACTCTAAAATACCAAATTTAAATTTTAATATCTCCCTCCAGATTGATACGTCCTTATTCAATTTTCAAGCCATTCAATATCTTTTGTTTCATAATTGTGGAGTGAAAATTGTTAATTTTCTAACCAAAGTAAAATATGAAAGCTCTGAAAGTAAATATACATTTTTATATTCATTTAATTCAGTATGAATGAAAAAAACAGAATTTTTGTTTTCAAAATTCTTAAGTACCCTGAATATTTGATTAAGCAAGAATCCATCTGTGAAAGGAATATGTGAGGACGAATTCTTCCAGTTTTTATGGGTTTTTAAATTCCTAAGCAAAATTTAAGTATAAAACTAGTGTGTACTATAAAAGAAAGTAATTCTAGTCGAAATTGTTGCTCACTATTCATCAATAATAATGAAAAGTTTGCCAAGAGAGAAAGAAAACGCTATTATCACCTGTCACAAAAGTAGTAACGATGTAAATCGTAAATAATAGGTTTAGTATCGGCGTCAAGTAAAAAGCTGAATAAAAAATAGCAAAATGGCAGTGCGAAATTGATCTTTTTCCTAGGTTTGAAGAAAACTTCAAGCATAGTCGAAAACAAATCGAGTTTCTGTAATACGCTTTGAAAAAGGTAAGGAAACCAAGTTGGTGGCACAATAACTATTGCAAAAGTTATGTAGGAAATTTTATGGAACGCTTACGCTTAAAAACAGTCATATTCTGGTTTTCTCCGATAAAATTAATTGATTTCAATGGAAAACATGACTCAGTTTGAAGGGAAAGTAAAACGTATTGTTTATGGTTCGAAAAATGGAAATTTTGATTACACTGTACAACAAATTTCTGGGTCAAGAAAACGAAAATAGATCTTATGTGCATTCGAATATGGTGTTGAGTGTGCTGAATTCGAATTTGCTAAAAAAATTCCCATCACGTAACATTTTCTTGTAAGTTGAAGATTTATTAATTATGCATTGATACGATTTTCACGATACAAAGAATGTATTCCGCTCCCAAATCAGATTAAATGTGTTCATTGTATTTATTCATGAATATATAATGAATCAGCATGTTTGTTAGCATTATATAATGTATTAACCCACATTTTGGTATTTAGTTCTTCGTTTGTAAGAGGTCTCAGGTGTGTCATGCTTCAGGTTCCAGCAGAAATCAGCAGGACTCCATTTCCATTTATACCTGTTTTACATTGACGCTATATTCTAATGGAACCTCTCTACATGTTCATCACTTATATCTCCTTCGTTCTTTGGGAAGAATGACATAAGAGAATGAAGAAAATGTATCTACAGTGCCATTTTGCACCTGAGATTTTGGTATCACTTGGTTAGGCTCGCCACTATAGGCTCTTGCAGGGCTCCTTGTTGCTTTCCCAGAAGACCTTTGCATGAATCTTTGAATGCATGCCAGGCGGCTAGCTCAGTTTCATCTATTGTCGCCTCAAAGTCATGATCAGCTATAAGTTGACGAATATGAGGGCTTACGAATGTCTTCTTCAATCTTAACATCACTTATTTTACGGAAGATAGCATTGAGATACTGGAAACATGGCGTTGCAGTACTTTGGTAAATTGCTTCATTAGGCCTATTTTTATATGCAGTGGTGGCAAAATGATTTTCTCCTTCTTTACTAGTGGCTCATGAATTCCAGTATGGCATCCAGGCGTCGTAGTTTCCCAAGGTGACTATTCTGAGCCTACATAATGATATGATCTGGTCCTACTGTGTCACTTATAAAGGAAGCACATATGTTTGTAGGTCATTAGGTAGGGCTTTATTTAATAAAGGGTCTTTCAACAAGGACGCTCGAGCTTTGTCAGGCGATAGTGGCTATGTTGTTAAAGCAAAATCTATCCACTTCTCTGTGAACTGTTCAGTAGTACTTGGCAAGTTATTATAGAAGGTTATAAAGTTGAACAGCGTGTGCAAATTATCAAATGTTATTATCAAAATCAGTGCTCCGTTCGACAAACGTTACGCGTATTAAGTGATTTCTATCCTCGCCACAGTGATGAGGCCCATTTTTGGATGAATGGATTTATGAACAAGCAAAATTGTTGAATTTGGGATGAAAACAATCCACATGAGATACACCAGCACCAATTCCATTCCAACAAAGTCACTGTTTGGTGCGGATTTTCGTCTAACGGAATCATCGGTCCGTACTTTTTTGAGAACGAAGATGGGATTGCCATAACCATCAACGGCAAGACCTACAGATCGATGATAAGCAACTTCTTGTGGCATAAAACTGGATTATATGCCTGATATGGATACTGACGACATGTGGTTTCAACAGGACGGCGCTACGTGCCACAGTGCGCACGCCACGATAGACATTTTGCACCAGCGATTTTAGGGCAGGGTCATTTCGCGCGGTGGCGACGTCAACTGGCCACCGAGATCATGCAATTTAACGCCATTAGACTACTTTCTTTGGGGCTATCTTAAATCGCTGGTCTATGCGAATAATCCGCAAACAGTTGATGTCCTCAAAGTCAACATAACGAACACCATCCAGCAAATTCAGCCAGATTTAAGCCACAAAGTCATCGAAAATTGGGCCTCCCGAATACGTTCCACTAAGCAAAGCCGCGGAGGACATTTGAACTACGTCATATTCCACACTTAATGCCATAAAATGTACTTTCAAATTTGAAATATATTGAGTGCATATATCACACACAACTTGTTTAATTTACATTTAAATATCAAGCGACCTGAAAGATATTTTACTTTCAAGTCTGCACAAATTAGCCACTCATGCTCCTTGTAACTTATGGGTTCTAGAATAAAAGCAAGGTTCTCATATGTCTCCCTCCAGAACATTGGCACGCCAACCATGAGGCTGGGCACTTTGCTTTTCACCCAGGCAGAAAGAGAGCTTGTATACCTGCCACAACATATGTGAGGTGCCCAGCGTTTATCCTGCTCACCCACTTTACATCCAAAGTACAGCTCATAAAGTTTCTTCACATGTTTAGTCCACTTTATTTTGTATTTTCTTAATGTAACTGATCCACATATATAACAGAAACTTTCTGGAGAATTTTTGCATTCTCTAAGCATTTTAGCTTCCTGTAAAGAAAAACACTGCAGTATGCGAAAATAATATAAATATTAACGACAGCAAGTATTAAATAAAAAAGGAAAAATAGGAAGCATTTATAGTAAGTTACAAAAATATCAAGCGTTACTAAGAGTCACCACGGATTTGGACCCATATAACTAAAGAAATATTTATTATACTTTCCTAAATTTCATAGGTTAGGTTGACTAATACCTTAAGAACACCCCATTAAAATTATATCAAAATTCTTTTATAACTCTTAGAGTTGTCAGTTTCGGCGCAACCCTGTTTGCATTCAATCCTTAGGCAACCATCAGTGTATTTAACGTAAGTAAGATGGTAATTTACAAGAAACTGGATGGTCGCAGAAAAAGACCGATGTTATATTCGCGACTTACGCGAAAAAATACCTCTAGAAAAAGGTTATTCTCATTTCCCGTTTTTTCCATTACTGTACAGTGTTATTATACTTTATGTATAGTTATTAATTCGAAAATGGTATAAAAATGCGAGATCGTTGTATTAATCTAGAGCGATTTCAAGTTTTTGAAAGAGTCCTTCCAAATAGGTACCTCCCCCCTAAAAAAAAAACTATTTAAATCTGCCATGCGTCTTTAGATTGAATATGCACATAAGTTCTTGTTTTCCTATCTGCAAAAAGATGTCTCTCCATTGTAAAATGTCCATCGAAGGGCGATAAAGCTTATTTCAAAGTTGCAAAACAAACCCAATAATAACAGAAATTAAGAATTGTGATTGCTCACTTTTGAAGAATAACGTACCATGGCGACCAATTGATACAATTTTTAAAGATTCTGAAAAGCCAGGATAATATAAAGTTTGATCTAATATATAGTATTATTCAATGGCTCCTGGAAAAGCTCAGTAGAAATTGCAATTAGATGATTATATAAGGGTGAAGACACGATTTATAAAACAAACATGATAAAATTGATGACCAATACCTTCTTAGTTCTTCTCTATCATATTCAATAATGTCATCTCCATTCCTTTCTGTTTCTTGGTTTATTGACCATTCTCTTCTTCACCAACCGCTGCAGGTTACGGTCTAGCCGAGTGGATACACACCTAATATTTCAGCAGTCACTCTATATCTGGTGTGGTTAGTCGCTAGGTGGCGTACTAATTGGGTTCGATGATGCGATAGCTACTATATGGTGTAGTAACACGTGGTGTGGTGCTACGTTAAACCGTAGGTCCTGATTCAATGAGCAAACTGTTTAGATAGAATTAAAAGAATAACTCACCCATGTCGTAAAAATCTGCCTCTTAAATCAACTCTGAGACATTCTATCGCATCAATGAACATCGCGATCTTTTTTTCTTGACATCTGAATTTTAAAGTCTGAAACTTACATGAGTTTACGTCACTCGTTAAAACTATAAAAAACAAGATTAATAATTTTCAGCGAATAAAAAAACTAGAGTATAAGCTGATAAATCAATCGGGGTTGACAACGACAGACAAAACGAGATTTCCGAGGTGTCGAGCAACCTCTTCCCTGAGTTTCTCCAGTCACGGTTGGCGGAGTGAGGCAGAAGAAAGCGACGGCAATTGTGTGCGAGAATCACCATTCATTTGCTTCAAATGATGTATAGTCAATATTTAATTATGTGACAAGGCGTTGCATCGAACAAGAAGCGAAGATGATGGAAAAGATATATTATGTGCTATGTGATGTTGATCCATGTAGGATCAAACAAATGAGGGGGAGAGACGAGAAACGAGGTGTTCGTAGTCGACTGAATTCTGTTTCTCACCATTCTGATCCAGACAAACCCCGAGGCAAGTCGAAGAGGAAAAGGGGAAATTTCCTAACGGCATTAGTCTTTATTCAGAGATTAGCCGTAGCAGATGGAGCAGAAGAGAAGTCGAGTTCAAAGGTGAAGTGTAGATGAAAACGGTGATACCGGCCCACAATTACGAAGTGAAGATGGCCGAACAGTTCTGATTGTAACCAAATAAAGAATAATATATTAAAGGATTTTTCGACAGAATTTACGTATATTAGCGCAATATTCAATTATAAACACCTCTAATATATTACGAGCAATTAGGAAGTGGTGCTTGATTGGTTATTTATATTTGCATTGATTACACATCTAAATTTGAGAAAAAACATGATTTTCTTGTTGAGCAACATGATCGTGTTTGTTCGAAAAGTGGAAGAAATTAACCGAATTAAATTGCGAAAAAATTGTAACACATTCGGTCAATTTACCTTGACAGCAGGAACAACAAAATTTCCTCCAAAGTTTTAAAACTCTCTCCCTTAAACAATATATATATATATATATATATATATATATATATATATATATATATATATATATATGCAAATTTTGTTGAAGACCAAAGTGTATTTTGCCTTAATTAATTTCCTTTGGCAACTTTCTCTTCTTCTAACTATCTTTTTTATTCCATTTTTTACATGGTAAAAACCATCTACAAGATGGAATAAAAAAGATAGTTAGAAGAAGAGAAAGTTGCCAAAGGAAATTAATTAAGGCAAAATACACTTTGGTCTTCAACCAAATTTGCACTCAGGAAAGACCCAGGAAAATTGGCCGAATGTTTCGCACCTCAACTGGGACCATCATCAGCGACTAACGAAGGAAGCGAAAAGTTTTAAAAATACATTAAATAATGGTTTAAATTAAATATGGAGAAAGGAAAAGTAAACCAATAAAATAAGCAAATATTGAGTGCACGTAAAACAAAACGAACATTACATAAAATTTTAATAGTAACTTACTCGGTATCAAAAATACAAGAAAATAAGAAATAAAAAAACTAGCAAATTGAATCTATTAAGAATAAAATAAACCATTATATTTTAAACAAAAAACAAAAAGCCAAATGGGAACAAATTACGAGAAGGGACAGACCAGTATCGTTCTAGTTGTGAAAGCAACTGACTAAGCCTAGAAAAATAATAACGAAGCATGTTTGTCTAGTCTGTTGGCGGGTTAATATATTGGTTGGTTATACAGTGGGTAATTTAATTGAAGAGTTGTAATGATTTAAATTAGGGTTTATTTTATTGATGGACAACGACTCTAGGATTTTCAACTCCAAAGATGTTGAGGCTGAAGACAAGATGGTAAACGATTCTGGATTAAGAGGATGTTGGTGATTATCAGAGTGTTGACTAATAGATGAGGGCTCTGGGTTTGGAATGGGAATACCAAGTCCAGTGAGACAAACCCAAGTGCTCTGTGATCCTGAAATTTAGTTACAAGCCAGTTTTGCTCAACTAACGACTCGGGCAAAGACGTACAACCAGAATTGTAAACAGCACCGAATCGCAAGACCATAGAAATTGACTTCTTATGGCGAAGAAATAATGTAAGGAAAAAGGGGTTACAAGTAATAGAGAAAAATTAGCCTTAGGGAAGTGGTTTGTGAGGATGGAGAGAAGTAGTTTATTGAAGTTAGATGTTAAATGTTTGAGAGAAGGCAATCGTAGGTAAATCTATGCGTTGATATAATGTTTTAATGGTTCAAAAAGAAACCAACGGCATTATTAAGGGGAAATATTCAGTAAAATGCTTAGGAAGATATAAATCCAAGGATTTACGAAGATTCTTTCATGACAATTATTAGGGAAACGTCGCCAGATTTGTCTTACATCGTTACCTTTTCCCACGTCGCTCTGGGGGGTGGGGTGGCGTTGCTGAGTAATTTATCTGAATAGGAGAGTGCAAGGAGAAATCATGGCCCGTACCGATGATAGAATTAAAAGGGCAAGAAAGACAAGGACAACCACATTCGAACCCCAGTGCTCGCTATGGTGGGGACCAGTCACATTAAAATCCCGAGCCTTCCGGAAAATGGTCATCTCTCTCTCTCTCCCTCTCTTTCCCGCCAATGCCCTAGTTGTAACCTTCATCTCGATGACTCTTCCCCACAACTACCCCACCACCTCACTATTATAGCTTCCTCCACCAACGACTTCCCTACACTCGTACCCTACTCTTCTCTTTTGCTCTTTCTCACCTTTACAATACCGGAGACCGCCCCCCTCACCCCTACCTACATATACGGCAATTTCTCTTTGGTCACTACCATGGTCAGAACCATGGTCCCTTCCTTAAATCTGAACATCTCCACAGTATGTACTCTGATCCTCCCCTTTTCCCCCACCTACACATTTACCCATGAACTACCCTCATTCTCCTCCAAAGTGGTGTTGGCGCACATCAACGTCATTAATAAAATACCTTCCCCCTCCTCCGCTATATGATTTAGGAACCATGAGACCATCCATCCCCGCCAAGGGGCTATGTATACCGAGGGGGTGCTTCTCTGCGTGCCTGCCAGTATCTTGTCCAGTCCGAGTTCATGCACGGTCAGATGGGGCGCCACCCTCAGGCCACGTCAAAGTTCTTCCCTTAGCAGACACCTTCTTCCCCCCGCCTCCTTCATGCACACCATCCACACTCTAACTTAACCGAATAAAAAAGTCTGCCATAAATAAAACTAAATCGAGTAATCTCGTTTGTGTACAAAAACCCGGCTGATTTTCGCCTTCTTTGTCCCGCAGAACTACAGAAAAGCGCTCGATCTGGAGCCGTCCCTGGTCAAAGCCCATCTGAATCTCGGTGCCATCCATCACTCTCAGGTGAGGTCGCGTCTGACGGATTGCCGTCAGCGCCATTTTATTTATTAAACTCAACTAGGATCTGCTATTCCCTATTAATAGTTACTAGTACTTGCTCTTTACTTTCATTTATGACCAGTAATAGTACTATTTAGTATTCTTATTAATCTCGAGTAGTATTTGAGATTTACTAGTACTATTCACTAGTATTAACTATTTCATTTTATTTATTAAGACCAGTAATAGGACTATTTAGTACTCTTATTACTCTCGTCTAGTATTTAGCATTTACTAGAACTATTCAGTATTATTTATTAGTACCAGTACTACCAATATTTACTACTTATCACCATCGACTAGTATTTTCTATTTATTTATTAGTGCTATATACTAGAACTATTTACTATTTCCTTTTTATTTATTAGTACCAGTACTAGCACTATTTAGTAACCTTATTACGCTTGACTAATATCTCCTATTTACTGATTAGTGCTACATACTAGAAATATTCACTCATATTCACTATTTCATTTGTATTTATTAGTACCAGTACTAGCACTATTTAGTAATCTTATTACGCTTGACTAGTATTTGCTATTTACTTATTAGTGCTATTTTCTAGAACTATAACTGCTATTAAGTATTTTCTTTTTATTTATTAGTGCCAGCACTAGCACTATTTAGTACTTTTATTACCCTTGACTAGTAGTTGCTATTTACTTATTAGTGCTATTTACTAGAACTATTCATTTGTATTTACCATTTCCTTTTTATTTTTTGAGACCAGTACTAGCAGTATTTTCGACTCCTATTACTATCGCTAGTATTTGGTAATTACTTATTATGTGCTATTTACTAAAAATATTTAGTGATATATAGTTTACTATTTATTTACTAGTATTTTTATAACTACTTTAATTACTAATGAGTAATGCCCAATTCCCATATAACCCCAAGGGCACTTAGCCCTCAGTGAGCAACTGGAGGGAAGTCCAGGAGAGTAGCGCGCACTTTCCTGGGCATCGCACCCTGCAGGAGTCTCCTGTTTTGGTGTCTCAGTTCCGCAATTTCACTAAATATTGGCTTCCCGACTTCATTACTTTTTATGAACCGCTTTTCTGGAGCTACGCCCCCGATAAGAAGGGGGTGGGGCTGAATATGTTTAATATACTTTGCACTTAATAGTAAGAGAACTAACAATGGCTTCTCGCCGCTTTATGCTGGTGAAGTTGGGGTGAGTGAATAAGTGTCAATGATGGATGATCAAAAGGGTCTTTCGGGGGCATTAGGTATCGGATGGCCACGAAAATCTCCTCAACTTACTCTGCACTGACATAATCTACGAATAATAATTATTATTATTGTACTGGTTGAATTGTACTGTCCTAAATATGTACAACTTTCTCTTATTCATTTATTTCGCTTTCTTTATTCCTTGATTCATTTAATTATTACTTTTCCTTATTATCGCCGGTTCCCGTTACTTGCTCAGTCGTATCCTCCTGAGCGAACCTTTTTAAAGCCTCGATGCGAAGTCTTTTAGAGAAGAATCCCTGGTATTTATTTCAGCCCGAGTGCGATAGCTGTCAATCGTAAGAAAGGAGAACCAAAGAGGGAATTTCCTAGAGAAACATAATAAATAAAAAATCGTGAAGTGTGCGAGAGGTACTGTATATAGTCAGTTATTTTAAGGGAGAGAATTCTCGTACGCTGACGCTTGTGAAGTAAATTCTTTTTAGGTGGTCTCATTATTGCGAGGTGTAGTAACCTTCAAACATGTTTGGGTACACTTGTATTATTTATTAAGCACTGGCACTCCAAAATGCAGATGTATGTGCACATATATTTTCTTTAAAAAGCATGTATTAGAGTACACATGTACACATGAACACATACTCATCCCTTCATTAGATATTCACAAAGCGGTGAAATGGACAGAGTCTCTATGAAAGCAAATACAAATGATAACGAATGAGCGAAAGTTTCGATTGGTGAAATTGGCATTTAAGGAATTCAGTGCCACCTACGCATTCCGGTACCAATGAAGCAGAAAAGGCAGACAAGTGTCTCTCCCACACACATTTACAAATTTTATTTATTTTCTTCCACACAGGGTAACTTTTCTCAAGCATGGGATCACTACATCGATGCCCTCAAAATCGACCCCGAAAATACGCTGGTCTTGGAGAATATCTGGAAGCTGCAGCAAACATGGAAGAGCTCCGCGCAGTCAATATTTGACGGAACTTAGACCCCTTCTCCCTTCCTCCTCAGCCTACACCTTACATCCAGGATAACACTTCACCTCTTTCAAATGAGCGTGTAGAATATAGACAAAAAACGGATAGAAATGAGGAAGAAAGCAAGCAAGAAAGAAATGATGAATGCACCTAGGATTAGGAGTAGTTGCATGGCTCGAGGGTAGGCGCTCAATCAATTCCTTCGGTGAGGAGTTGATGATAAATGAGATACTATTTGCAGCTACACTCATCCACAAACTACTTAATATGAGGTGATGTCATTTTAGCCCTAGTGAGTGTACTTCTACAAAGAGGCAAAGTAAGAGAGGGTAAAAATATATCAATATGCGAGTCCTATTCTCACGGGCTCACATATACACGTATCTGTATATAAAATAGGAAGAAATCCAAAGAATTATTGGGTGTTTAATAGACTTTCCAGAAACAAATTCTTTAACACCCATTATTGTGCTCTATATTAAAGCTTATGTAAAAGATGGCTCCCTGTTATATATATATATATATATATATATATATATATATATATATATATATATATATATATATATATATATATATATATATATAATTATGGCATTAATGAGAGGGGAGGGGGGTTAAAAGCAAAGCAAATGTAAATGAGATTCTCTTGGTTTCATATTAATGAAACAAATGTCTGAGCAAATTAAGCAGCGTCCATGAAATTAAATACCTTAGTTCAACCTAATATGAAGAGATTGCTTGTGTCGAATGGTGCCACGGTCGAGTCTTCTTTCATCACTGTTAACTGCTAAGAATGGGGATAAAGGTGCTTCGGCTTGATTTTACGTTTTATCCAATAACAAAACTAAATTTATTGTGATGTATTACTTTGCGTCCATGTATTTGTGAATTAGAGGCATGGCTGATGCCTAGATGCTAACTACACAGAGTTGTAAACAAAACAAGTTATGAAGGAGGAAGAAGTAGAAATAGGTCCGAATAAATAAAAAATCAAAATGCTTTACCATTGCACAGGCGACCTTTTAGATCATCGTTCAAAAGGTCTGTAACCGTATCACTTAACAGTTAATGAATAGGATCGCTGTATTTAAGATTCCACCACACCTTGAAGAATCGCTAATGTAAAAGCAATGATTCGGGATTAGCTGTAAATGGGGTTATTTAGAAAGGGAAAATTCTATATTTGAACTGATGACTTCTTAGTCGCTTGAGAACATGCGGTCAATGATGTCCGTGACCGTGACTAATTAAGAACTTATACCTCTTTTTTTCTTATACAGGATGGAATGGCCCCTAAAATGAATCCTTCTTATACATACAACATCTGGTAGTGTCGGAAACAGACAGAGATGGATGCATTATTGTCTTTCTCCTTCATACTTCCCTGTGATAGTCAAAGCAACCTGGTTAGGTATGAAATCAATAGGAAAATATTCACTAACCTACTACACCTAGCTTTTGATGTTAGCACTGTAGCAAAGCTGTTGCAAAGTGGGTGGCTTATAAGCTCTGTATGAGCTGAGTTTTTATGCTTAGGTAGAGCCAAATTAATTAAGCCTCCCGTTCCACTGATGTCAATGACCTGACGTCAGTGTCGAATCACATCACCAATCCGTTGCTTCTTTCTCTTCTGTCGTTGCTTTTTATTCTCCAATATTCCGCTTTAGTACCATAAATGGCAGTTAAGTTGAAGTGACCATCTTTGGGTTTATGGCACCCATAGACTGTATTGCCAAGTCAAAGGAAACCTACTGTAGAAATTGGTGAAGAGACAAAGATTAACATCGGAATCTTCCACTACAATTCAGTATTCAATTCACTTTGAACAACAAGAGCTGATAGTAAAGCACTTGGCAAGCCGAAGAGACGCTGTCATGTTACATACCGACCTTAGTGTGTGAGGGGAAATCCAGTAAAGGTAAATTTACAAATCAATTCCTCTCAGTACCGCCAATTCCTCCATTAAAGGCTGAGTGCTTCGTCAACAAATAGATCATTCTCACAATAGGATATAAAATAATAGACTTTTCGTCAAAGGGATGTGATACTTTATGTTTACATTTAATCGAATGTACCGCCTTGTCTTTAGAGGATCCATTAGAAATTCCATTCCGAGATAATGTGGACCAGCTTTATGTCGGGAAGGTATTAATCCTTTGTAGGTCAGTGTCAAACAGACCTGGCTTCTTTCGATCGTTAGACAATGTTAATGGGACGTGATTCTTTTTCTGATAAATATACGACAATATATTATACCCATACCTATCGCTTCCTTGAACAATAAAACGGTAATTTGATTTCATTTTAGCCATATACATATATAAATCTATAAAATATATCGAATGGAACTCTTTTATAATAATTTTTATCGGAAATGGAATCCTCAAATAAATTATTTTAATTAAAAAGGTTCGTTATTTTCCCTTAGAGTTTAAGTGAAGAATCGTCGAGATTGAGAAAATTGTAATGAAAACTTAGGGAACGAAAATGCGATCTCTCTAATGAGGTAACCTTAATAAGGACGCGGAGAGATAAGCCTATATATTGGAGGAGAACTTCTCATAATAGGCAAGAAATGTTACGCTAATAATGGTCCAAAGGGGTAATGTTATTTGAAGACCAAAGGCCTAAATAAGAGCAGAAAATGTAAAACTAAAAAAGGTCAGGCGAGGTCACTCTACTAAGCGAGGGGGGAGGTTATAGTAATAATCGGTCAGAGAGATATTATTCATAAAATGTGAGGGGGATTAACTTGATAAGTATGAGGGAGGTTACATTAATATGGGGGAAGGGGAGTAACATTGTGAAATACATAGTGGTCCCTTAATAAGGCTCATGAGAGGCTACCCCTTAAGAAGGTTCTCAGAAAGCTACTCTGATAAGGTTCTGGGAGGATTGTCCTAAAATAAGTCACAAGAGATAGCCATCCATAATAAGATTAAATGGATGCGACCTCATAGATCCCAGGAGAGGACACCCTATTAAGGTCAAGCCAGGTCAACCTAATAAGGCTTAGTGAATGAAAGTTACCCTAATAAGGGGCTGGGAAGTTTATCCTAAGGTTAGAAGAAGAAAACGCGATAGGGCTCAAAGTAGTCTACTGTAGTTAATGTCAGGAGAGGAGAAAAATAGGGTTGAAAGGTGGTTATTCTAATAAGGGTCAGGAGAGGTTAAACAACAAAGGCTCAGGGGATGTAATCACATAGGGTTCAGGGAATGTTACCGTCAAGGGGCAGTTGGATCTACATTGATAAGGTTCATGAGGGGTAAACACAAAAAGGCTCAGGTATGTTTATCCTAAGGAAGTTCGAGAGGTGAATAAAAAATAAGACTGAAAGAAGAGTACCATAATCTAGCTTAATTAAAGACATCCTATGTTTATCAGGAGAAGCTATGTTAATAAATAATCCTGATGAGCCTGAGGAAGGGTTGTCTTTATAAGGCTAAGATGAAATAATCCTAATGAGCCTGAGAAAAGGATTCCCTAATAAGGTGAAGATGAATTAAACATAATGACCCTGATAGAAGATAGCATTAATAAGGTTAAGATGAAGTAATTTTAATGTGCCTGACAGAAGGTTGCCTTAATTCGGCTAAGATGAAGTAATTTTAATGAACCTGAGAGATGGTTGCCTTAATTTGGATAAGATGAAGTAATTTTCATGAACCTGACAGAAGGTTGCCTTAATTCGGCAAAGATGAAATAGTTTTAATGAACCTGGAGAAGGTTGCCTTAATTCGGCAAAGATGAAATAATTTTCAATGAAACTGACAGAAGGTTGCCTTAAATTGGGTAAGATGAAGTAATTTCAATGAACCTGACCGAAAGGTTGCCTTCATTCGGCTAAGATGAAGTAATTTTAATAAAACTGAGAGATGGTTGCCTTAATTCGGATAAAATTAAGTAATTTTAATGAACCTGAGAGATGGTTGCCTTACTTCGGCTAAGATAAAGTAATTTTAATAAACCTGAGAGATGTTGCTTGCCTTAATTCAGGGAGGATGAAGTAATTTTAATAACCCTGACAGAATTTGGCCTTAATTTGGCTAAGATGAAGTAATTTTAATATACCTGAGAGAAGTTTTCCTTAATTCAGCTTTGATGAAAAAAATTTCATCAACCTAAGAGAAGGTTGCCTTAATTTGGATATGATTAAGTAATTTTAATGAACCTGACAAAAAGTTGTTCCAATTCGGCTACTATAAAGTCATTTTAATGAACCTGAAAAAAGTTTGCCTTATTTTGGCAAATATGAACTAATTTTATTGAACCTGAGAGAAGGTTGCCTTAATTAGGCTTTGATGAAGTAATTTTTATCATCGTGAAAGAAGGTTGCCTTAATTAGCTAAGATCAAGTAATTCTAATGAACCTGACAGAAAGGTTGCCTTAATTCGGCTAAAATGAAGTCATTTTAATAAAACTAACAGAAGGTTGCCTTAAATCGGGTAAGATGAAGTAATTTTAATGAACCTGAGAGAAGGTTGCTTTAAATTTGGCAACATGAAGTGATTTTAATGAACCTAAGAAAAGGGTGCCTTAATTCGGCTAAGATGAAGTGATTTTAATGAACCTGATAGAAGGTTGCCTTGATTCAGCTAAGATAAAGTAATTATAATGAATCTGACAGAAGGTGCCTTAATTCGGCTAAGATGGTGTAATTTTTATGAACCAGAAAGATGGTTGCCTTAATTTGGCTAAGATAAGGTAACTTTAATGAACCTCAGAAAAGGTTGCCTTACAACAGCTTTGATGAAGTAATTTTCATCATCCTGAAAGAAGGTTGCCTTAATTTGGCTATGGTGAAGTAATTTTAATGAACCTGACAGAAAGTTGCCTTTGTTTGCAAAGATGAGGTAATTTTAATGAACCTGACAGAAGATTGCCTTAATTCGGCTAAGATTAATTAATTTTAATGAACCTGAATAAAGGTTGCCTTAAATCGGGTAAGATGAAGTATTTTCAATGAACCTGACCGAAAGGTTGCCTTCATTCGGCTAAGATGAGGTAATTTTAATAAACCTGAGAGATGGTTGTTTTAATTCGGATAAAATTAAGTAATTTCTAATGAACCTGAGAGAGGGTTGCCTTAATTCGGCTAAGATAATGTAATTTTAATGAACCTGACAGAAGGTACCCTTACTTCGGCTAAGATGAAGGAATTTTAATGAACCTGAGAGAAGGTTGCCTTAATTCGGCTAAGAAAATGTTGTTTTAATGAACCGTAGAGAAGGTTGCCTTAATTCGGCTAAGAAGTTGTTTAAATAAACCTGACAGAAGGTTGCCTTGATTCAGCTAAGATAAAGTAATTATAATGAACCTGAGAGAAGGTGGCCTTAATTCGGCTGAGATGAAGTTCTTTTAATGATCCTGAGAGAAGGTTGCCTTAATTCGGCTAAGATGAAGTAATTTTAAAGAACCTGACAGAAGGTTGCCTTAATTCGGCTATGATGAAGTTGTTTTAATGAACCTGAGAGAAAGTTGCCTTAATTCGGCTAAGATGAAGTAATTTTAATGAACCTGACAGAAGGTTGCCTTAATTCGGCTAAGATGTAGTTGTTTTAATGAACCTTAGAGAAGGTTGCCTTAATTCGGCTAAGATGAAGTAATTTTAATGAACCTGACAGAAGGCTGCCTCAATTCGGCTAAGATGAAGTTGTTTTAATGAACCTGAGAGATGGTTGCCTTAATTTGGATAAGATGAAGTAATTTTAATTAACCTGACAGAAGGTTGCCTTAATTCGGCTAAGATGAAGTTGTTTTAATGAACCTGAGAGATGGTTGCCTTAATTTGGATAAGATGAAGTAATTTTATTTAACCTGACAGAAGGTTGCCTTAATTCGGCTAAGATGAAGTAATGCTAATAAACTTGTGCGAAATTTTCCCTAACAATGCTAAAATGAGGTATCACTAATGAGCCTGACGGAGAGTTGCTTTAGTAATGCTAAGATTAAGTCATTCTATGGAGAATGAAGGAAGGTTGCCCTATAAGTTTACAATGAAGTAATCATAATGAGACTGAGGGGATGTTGGCCTATTAGTTTAATATGAATTCATCCTAATGAGCCTATGCTTGCGTAAGGTTAACCCAATAACAATGAAGAGTGGCAACACTAATGAGGAGCAGGAAAAATTCTCTAATAATTTTCAGGAGAGTTAAAATTAATAGAGCTTATATGAGGTTTCCAAAATATTGCACACAGGTTAACCTACTAACGGTCAGAAAAGGGTACCTGCTATAGGGTTCAGGGTCAGGTAAGATGACACTAATATACCCTAGGGTTTGTTACCCAAATAAGATTCGGGAAAGCTGACATAAATAAGGAGCAGGGTAAATTACACTCTTAAGGTTCAGGAAAGGTGTCAAATAAGGTTCAAAAGAGGTTGTTTTAAGAAGCGTAGAGGAATTTATGAAAACAAAGCTCTTAGAAGGTAACACTAACAAGGCACATATTTCGTTAACCCAATTAAATTTAGTGGTGGTAATTCTAATAAAGATCAGCGGATGCTACCCTTGACGGTTAAGGGAGATTTTACTAATAAAGGATGGCTGAAGTTATTTAATGAGGATCAGTGTAAGTTACTCTCTGAAGGATCCAGAAATATTTGTGCCTTCGTTTTGGAGCAGAAAGTAATGAAGCTTAGGACAAGATACCCTAATATGGGTGAGGACAGGCTACCTTATTAAGGGTCAAGAAATCCGACGTGAGTATGAAGGGAATTTTATTAATAAGCCTGAGGAGTAGTTACACTAATTAGCTCAAGGTAGATTTTATTAATAAGGCTGAGAGAAGTTACTCTATCAAGGGTCTATAAAAGTTACCATCGTTTCACTCTAGGGAGTGAGCCAATGTTCAAGAACTCTTCCCAATGACTCAGGGCAGGTGGTAGGGCCCCCCCCCCTTTCAGGGCCTGTGACAGCCACAAAATTTGTCTTACCTTCTTGGAGATTGGGCAATTGCTACTGAAAAGCTTCCTAAGAGCGCTCCATCAAGTACGCCTCCTTCCACAGGTGTGTCCGATTCGAAAAGGACAAAAAACGACCTGAAAACTTTCGAGACATTGGTGAATTATCTACGGGAAATGTCCGGGAGCGATATCACGCAATTTTAAATTGTAGGGCGCCGCCCCCTATCTTCTTTGCCAAGTTGCTGGAAAGGGTGACGCGGCACTCGTAAGGGGAGTAGAACTTTACACTAATAAGTCTCAGGAGAGATTTCAGAAATAAGCCTCAGCTTAGATTACCCTAATGATGGTTAACTTAAGAATTGGTCAGGAGACACCCAAATAAGGCTCATAGGGAGCAACTCTAATAAGCCTGAATGAATTTTATCCCAAATAGCTCGTGTAAAGTTACCCTAAGAAGGGTCCAGAAAGGTAACACTAATAATGCTCAGCAGAGGTTACCGCAAAAAGGCTCCGAGAGTATCCCCTTAATATAGACCAGGAGAGGATAGATACCCTAATAAGTTTTAGGGTTGCTCAAATCAGGCTTATGATAAGTTACCCCAATAATGATGAAGATAAGTAGCACTAAAAAACGGTCAGAAGAAATTACCAGGTCAGGGAGGTTACACCAGTAATAAGACTTTGGTAGAGTTATTTATTACGGTCAGAGTACGTTGGTACACGTATGATAATACCAGGGCGGTACACTAATAAAGCCTTGTGGCGGGACCATAATTACCCTCAGGTAATGTTATCCGAATAAAAGACAGGCGCGCTACACTTAAAACGCCAGGAGGAGGTTACCATAACATGGCTCATGAAAGTTACTATAATAATTGTTATGAAAGTCTAACATTTAGAGTTAAGAGGAGTCTATTCTAGTAAGGGTCAAACGAGGTTGAGAACAATGGTTACCTATTGTGAGTCAGGTGTGTTAAAGTTAATAGGAAGCAAAATAGGTTACCATAATAAAGATATGTTAACTTTACTCTTTCAAGGGTTAGGGGAAGTTACTGCAAGAAGTTTGAGAAGTAAACTCAATAAGGTTGAGCGGAGGTTAGCTCAATAAGAGTAAAAATACACCCTAGATATGGGACTTTGTGGGTGAATAGAAACTGTTAATAGAAAGACACTCTGAAAATTTTCCTCTTAAAAGGTTACTAAGAAATAGGCCTTAATCTTTAGTCTGAATAAGGCCAAACAATGATTTGAGATTCTAAGGGAAATGTAGGCCTCTCGTTTGGGAAGTTCTTATGGAAAGATCTACCCAAGTGGAATTCATTAACCATCGAGGGTATTTTTATTCAGTACAAGTGGCGAGAAGTGTCTCGGAAAGATGAAAAAAATCATCGTTAAGTAGAAAGAGATGTAATGGTGTGGTTTCGTATTTATTTAAAGATTAAAGGTAAAACCATAGAGGGCATTGGTAGATATAGGAGAGAAGCAAAAGGGGCAAAGAAAAAAAATAGAGTAAGTGAGTTTTGAACAGCTTCCCGCGTCATTGGACCATTGTTACCCAGCGGCGAATGCACTCAGCCAACCTAAATCTACTAACTAGGAGATTCTGGATATCAAACTGGATGAAACAAAATAATCTTTACTACTGTAAAAACAAAAATAAAATAATGGATACAACATAGAAATACAGAAGAACTAAATGGGCAATAGGTTTACACACGTCAGCTCCAGGCCGAAGCCGTGAGGATGTACACACAAACGTACACGACCGACAAAATCAAAACCACCATTCCGGATGGATCTTGCGCCAGAAAATTTTTGTACCCGAGAGAAAGGCTTGGGAGTGGGGGGGGCGGGGGTGTTATGAGCATCGAGCTTGATTGCTTTTAAACGACACGGTTCGGTCTGCACTCGGCCGATTATTACTCGGCCTGCTTAAAGTTATAAAGGAGAATACAACATGTCTTCTAACAACCACCGCTAGCCTCGAAAGTGGGGATCGAGGAAGTATTCCGCCTCGGAGAAACCGAGTTGAGTAGAGTAGTATCGGAGTCTTGTCTTTCGTAGTTCTTCTTCTGATGCGTGCTCTTTGGCGAAATACTAATCTTACCCAGACCAACACTTAACTAATTATACGGGCCCGCTTGAAGTGAATTTTACCGAGGCGCCGGAAGTGGATTTTACTTTATTTATACAGAAGCGCCGGGAGTGAATTTAGACCTTCAAACCACCTCGCGGAAACTCTCGTTGTTACAATTATGCTAACTATAGGGCATGTTATCAAAGGGAAGTTACCTAAAAAAGAATCCAATCGCGGGTTCTTTACATCCTACCCGTCTCTCTCTCTCACTCTCTTTCAATCGTTGATCTCCATTTCTCTCATCTTTGACAATCATAGAAAACAGGTCGCTTTGGCAAAATAACAAATTTGTCGGTAGAAGACGAATGCCCGGAACTAATTGGTACCATCACTACAGATGCCCATAAGTACCAAATCGCCAACTACCATCATAACAGCTGTGTCTGACACCTTATTTTGATCCAAAGTTGGACAACGTCTAGTAATAGCACTTATTGGGGCTTTCATTTCAAAGATCTAGGTGTTGGGTAGCTTGTATTTGAGCCTAAAACTGGGTCTTCTTCTTCTTCAGTAGTACTGTCACTTCTAATGATTTCTAACACTGCTCGAGACTTAAAAGAAGATATCCTATGTAACTTCTCTTTTCCTTTTTCTCTCTTCTTTCTTCTTCATACTGACATCTCCTGATAAAATCGTTCCACGACGTCCAGGTTCGCGCTGGGAAATCAGAAATTGCTGGTCTTCCTCGATTGAAAAACACTATACGCACTAGAGCTACGCATACCCTTTCTCTCACGGACACAACTCAGACTGAGCGGCAGTGCTGCCGGATAGCACATATGACATATCTGTAGAACTCCCTGAAAAGATTGTTGATTAAGAAAAACATCTGTTGATCTCATTTTTACCCCTTCGTAGACAAACCCCCAGATATCTAGATCTACACATATATCTGTGAACCTACCACCACTGCTGTGACGTTCAGGCTGTATCCCAAGACTTTAAGCCAGCTAAACTGACCGTGGGCACCCGTACACTCAGTATATGGGTGCTTGTGGTGTATTTATTAGCATATCTTATACCTCGAACTGGTCAACAGATTCACTGTTAACAACTTTCAATGAAAGTGCGTTCCACATACTGCAGATACTGTAAGTGAAAAAATTTCCACATAGATTACGGTTGTAACGCTTCAGTTCAAGTTTAAAGCCGTGATTGCGCGTTTTGTTCTCACTCAGTGTGAAAATATCCCGGTAGTCAACATTGTCGAACCCTCGAAGTATTTTGAAAACTTCGATTAGCTGACCACGCAGTCTACGGGTTTCCAGCGAGAACAGATCTAATTCCCTTAGTCTATCCTCATAACTTTTATGTCGGATAGAGGGAATCAGCTTGGTTGCCCTGGCTTGTACGCGTTCCAATCTCGCGATGTCCTTTCGCAATGAAGGACTCCAAAATTGTACGGCATACTCCAGGTGCGGTCGGACAAGTGAGTTGTACAAGCACAGTACAATCTCCTGGTTCCGATAACCAAACTGGCGCTAAATATAGCCTAGCATCCTTTGGGCCTTTTTCTCCGCCTTAATGCACTGTTTCGAGAACTTGAGGTCACAGTGATTGTTACACCCAAGTCCTCCACAGTGTCACTCGATTCAAGAGCAGTGCCCTTAAGAATATACTGAGATTGGGTGTTTCTGTGGCCAATATGCATCACTTTGCATTTGTTCACGTTAAAAGGCATTTGCCACGTGTCCGACCACTCCCCAATCTTCCCAAGACCTTCCTGCAGGCGGGCAGTATTTCCATTCTTTGCAACGTTCATACCAAACTTGGAATCGTCGGAAAATTTAGAAATCTTGGCAACCATGCTACCGTCCATGTCGTTGACGTAGATGATGAATAGTAGTGGTCCCAGGACAGAACCTTGAGGCACCCCGCTAGAAACGGGCACCCACTCAAAAGACTGTGCATTCACCACCACCTGTTGCCGTCTGCCACTTAGCCAGTTCTCGATCCAGCCGGCTACCTTTCCGTCTATGCCCAGCACTCTCACTTTCCGGAGAAGGCGGCGGTTTGGTACCTTATCAAAGGCTTTCTGATAAGGTCTTTTTCAATCAAAAGGAACAAGCATCAACTACTTTTCTTGCTATATATATAATATATATATATATATATATATATATATATATATATATATAGAGAGAGAGAGAGAGAGAGAGAGAGAGAAAAGTAGGTGATTTTTCTAGTGAGAAAAAAGGGTTGATTGATTGATTGTGTCTGGGGTCACGAGTTCCAATTTGGAACGAATATTCCTTCTCTGTTACATGATTCGAGTTCGTCCCTGAGGGTGTTCAAATACGAGTAACTTCGTACTCGTATTTTACAAACAACCTCATGAAAATAACTTTATTTTGAACTTTCGGTTCTATAAGACGAATGGCTTGAGCTTGTGGATGCTATCAATGGAGATGGATGGATCAAAAGGGGTTTGATCGACTCTGTGGATAATGCAAGCAATGATTATGATGAGAGTAATGTTAAGGTGTGTTTAATGCGGATTAAGTTATACATGTAAAGAAGGTGGGCGAGACCAATGAGGTTTCTGGGGAGGAGCTTTGTTTGAAGTCAATGTTGGTTCATTGTTCGAGAGAGAGAGAGAGGAGTGGGGGGCAGAGATTGTCTATCAAAGGAATTTTATAGATATATGGTGAAAAAGGAATTTATAGTAAGAAATCGATAAGAAACTTTGGGAAATTGGGTATCAATGTAGCAGAATGTTGTTAGTAAACAAATGGAAGGAAATGGTTAATGACAGCTCTCTAGGAACGAAGTTTGTTGTAACCTAAAAGAATATAACACGACCAAGGAAGGCAAACAAAATGAATCATTAGTCATGTCAGAACACCGTATATATGAGTGTGTGAGACTTTTGTGTGAATAAATATCCAAAAATCACCCAGGCCTTTGAATTAGTAAATGTAGTTACCTCCTTGTGGTTACATATTAAATAGAAAGATTACAGAATACGATGAAAATAGTAACAATTAAAAATATTCGAATCAAAATAATAATATAATTCAATCGAAATTAATCACTTGAGTAAAAATATAATAATGAAGATTCATTGGCATAGTAAATAGAATGAATGAAAGTATAAGGTAAGATGTACATCAATTCATTGGTTAAAATAATACACGAGGATAAAAGAAAATTATTCCTTGTGGACTAAATATTAATTCAATACATCAAATATCATCAAAGTAAAATGATGATTAAAAATATTTATACAGAATAATTAGGTCAAATTTGTACAAATTGTGTAATAATCATTAAATCACCATTTACTTGATAACACTAATTCATTTAAAAAAAATACATGAGTATAAATAACATTAGTTCTTGTGAAGTAAATATTAATATCAGTAAAGTAAAATAATGATATAAAATAGTTATTCAGAATCCTTAGGTCAAATTTATACAAAGTACGTAATAATTTTTAAGACGGTATTTATATGATAAAATTTAAATATACAAACCAGGCAATGACTTCGCAACTCCCTCCTACGGGGGGGAGCTTGCGCTTCGCTACTAAGGAACTCTAAACTAAATTTTCCCTTTTTGAAAATATCACGTTGCTAAAATATAGAGTTATAGAAGAATAGAAGAAGATATATAAAAACAAATTTTCCGAACTTCATCATTTGTAATTCTTTGGGTTTTAAAAAATTCACAAAATTTGATACTTATATTTATTTCTGAACTTTGATAAAAAAAAACCTTAAGTCATAACTAAACTAAGATGAAATTATTATTCAAATACTCAAAAAAGTCCCCTTCTTAAATTATGAGTCAGTGATGATATATATATATATATATATATATATATATATATACATTTTGAAATCTTAAACAATAAATTTTGAAATTGGGTGATTAAAAGATCATTTTTGTCCAGCTGTATGTAACCTGAATGCGTGAGTGTCAATTCAATGTTAACGTAGAAGAACAAAGATGAGTCTTTTAAGTGCACATTTTCTCTTAATAATACAATGAAAGAGCAAACGTGAATACAGTGGGTTTAAAAAAAAAATAATTAATGAACGAAATTGTCGAGCAAACTTGCAAATCTTGAGTGAATGAAGTGAAAACCAAACGCATTTCATGACGCGTGCATTTGAAAGTTAACTCTTCTCGTCGGTTCCCTAGATGAGAAGCATGTCACGGTAGCATTATTTGAATGCTAATAAATGAAGCAATGGCGCGTCTCCATAGTTAGCACTATGTGAGTGCGAATGAATAATTATAATGATTTAATGCAAAGTGAAGCGCACATATAATTCAATGATCTAGCAAGTCAGCTAGAGAGGGGTCTTGTTATCATATCTGGAACTGTGAGTGGAAATTTGTTGAATTGTCACTTAATGAAAAGTGATGTGAGTCGGAGTGGGGAAGTGGCGCGGCGCGGGCGCTAAGCGTCCCGTTGACTCGAGTTGGTGCTTCGGTAAGATGAATGTGAGCGACTTCTTGATGAATACGATTGGATCTATGGTTGTAATTGCGTTAATGGAATTCGATGATGATTCCATAAAATTATGTTATGGCTTCATAAGATAATGAGATAAACCTCGGGTGTCACCACTTGTAGCGAGAAAAGTAGTTGATGCTTGGAGTGAGAGAATAGGTTGATGCTTGGTGGCAGGGGTCACTAGTTCCAAGTTAATCCAATATTCTTTCTTTGCTACATGATTCGAGTTCGTTCTTGAGGGTGTCCACAATAAAGTTCGTATTTAGATTTTCTAAACAAATAGATGAAAAATGACTATTTTGAACTTGAGGTTTTATAAGATAAATGGATGGAGCTAGTTGATCCTATCCACCAAGTTGGATGGTTCACAACGATGAAGACGAAGTGATATGATCAACTGTGTGGTAATGCGAGTATGAGTATGATGAGAGAAATGTGTAGGTGTGTTTAATGTCCGATTGTTTATAGGTGCAGAGAAGGTGGGCGTGACTTATGGGGTCTATGGGGAGGGGTTTTGTTTCATTTCAATGTTTGTTCGAGAAAGAGAGAGAGCAGATATTGTATATCAAAGGAATTTTATAGATAGATGCTGAAAAAGGAATCTATAATAAGAAAACGCTAAGAAACTTTGGGAAATTGGGTATCAGTGTAGCAGACTGTCTCTAGTAAAAAAATGGAAGGAAATGGTTAAATGACGGTTCTGTGGGAACAAAGTTAGTTATACCCAAATGAAGATAACGCGACCAAAGGAGGCATGCAAAAATGAATTGTCTCTCTCTCTCTCTCTCTCTCTCTCTCTCTCTCTCTCTCTCTCTCTCTCTCTCTCTCTCTCTATATATATATATATATATATATATATATATATATATATATATATTAGTGTAGTTGGTAGCAGTCTTTCCTGAATGCAAATTTTGTTGAAGACCATTGTGTATTTTGCCTTAATTAATTTCTTTTAGCAACTTTCTCTTCTTCTAACTATATTTTTTATTCCATCTTGTAGATGGTGGATCACTTGTCCAGTATTTATCTCTTTTTTAAATGAATGTGTTTGGTAAAAACCAAACTAAATTGCTAAGCTTTCGATCAGATTTGATCATCTTCGGAGCGTTTTGAAATGTACTTGCCTCCTTTACCGATATAATGAGTGAAGTAAGAATCTGGCAGAAAGTGAAATAAAGTAAAGTAAAGTATAAAAAATGTGGAAAGTGAGATAGAATAGATCGCCAAGCCCCTCTCCTCCCCCTCTGGCCATCCTAAGATGAAGGGGGAGGGAAGGGTACTAGGCCCTTTCAGTCTCCCTTCTCCCTCCAGAGTCCTGTTGGACTTCTGGGTTGGAGAGAGGGAGACAGAGAGAAGGACAGGGAGAGGAAGAAAGAACAGAAAGGGGGATAGCAAAGTTTGAATTAGTGTGGAAGATTAAAAAGAGACCAAGGTGTTCGGCGGACCTACAGCTTTACGTGGAATCCGAACCACGGTGTGTACTATATCCTGCCTATTCATTCAATCTCTAGCGCCCCTCTCCCAAGTATGCTGTGTTAAGCCCAGTATGAAGAAGAGAAAGAAATGTAGATGGAAAAAAGGAAGTAGAAGATGTGCAGTTGAATGCAAAGTATACGTGGAGGTCACACTAATCTTTGGTATTTATAAATGTTATAGTTTAGAATTCAAATGAATAGAAATAGTTGCCTTAGCATCAGGTTTATCCTTTATGTTCGTTTTATGTCATGTTTTTAAATCTGTGTTATTCTTGCTGTGATGTGGCGTTCAAACGATTGCTTTAGTTGTTTTCCTTCACTGGTATAAAGTTTTCTCCTTTCTATTTTATTATACCTGTTTCTTGTTTATCCTTTTATGTTTCTTTTTATTATTTCTAGCTTTTTCTAACTTTGTTTACTTACTCCCTCTGTTTGTTCTCATCATGTGAATACTTCGTCCTCTTCTTCGTTGATCTTAGAAGTATAGGTGGGGAAGTTCCTACGTGCTCCCCCTTCTTGTCTCTGGGTGATCATGGCCATTACTTCCTCTCCTATCTCGCGTTGCGTGGTTTGGATGAGTTTTTTGGCACTTTTCTCTATAATCTTGTTGATTGGCTGAATTCTTGCTTCGCGATACAAATCTTGCTGTCTTCTTTTGTCTATTCTTCTTTTGTTCGTGATTATCAAAACTGCCTTGTTCTGTATTCGTTGCAGTGTCCTAAAATTATTTTTTGAGATTGTATACAATGGTATCCCCAGGTATACCATTGTTGACTGGATTAGGGCTTGATAAATTTTCTTCTTGTTTTTTCTTTTAAGTGTTTCGAGCCTAAATAGTAGCCCGAGTCTCTTTCTTCCTTTTTCTACTCTTTCTCTCGCATGCTTGGTGTATCCTCTCTTCGTAATTGTCAATCCTAGCACTGTAGCTTCGTTTGTGTATTCGTATCTGTTTCCTTCAACCACAATATTGCTGATTCTTCTTCTGTGTATTGGTACGATTTTAAATTTATTCCTGTTGGTGCTGATCTTCCATTGTTTTTCATAAGCGTTAATCCGTCGTATTTCTTCTGCTCTCAGTCTTGCTTGCATATCAGGTTTCCTATAAGGGCAGATGACAATCTGTGTGGTCATCTGCGAACTGTATATTTAGGCACCCGTATGTAGCTGACAGAGGAATGTCCGAATTATATACAGAGTATAATGTTGAACTCAGACATCCTCCTTGCGGAAGGCCAGCCTCCATCTTAAATTTATCTCCATGGTAGTTTTCCATTTTGATAAATACGTTTCGTTCGGATATGTAATTGTAAAGTAGTCTTTTCATCTTGTTCTCCTGGCGTAACTTATATTGCATTCCTTTCGTCCATACTTTGTCATAATACGAGTGAAATATTAGGTTTAACTAAGTAACTTTTCCTCAAGCTTTTAAAGCTAGCTGTGGGTGATACTATTTTTCTTTTTAACAACGAGCTCTATTTACAACACGAAGGCATGGCTATGGGTTCCCCACTGGGTCCCTCTTTTGCCAATAGCTTTTAGTGATACCACGAAACTCGGTGGTTGGACAATTGTCCTCTAAAATTCAGGCTTATTGTCTTAAAAAGATTTATAGATAACTGTTTTCTCATTTTTAAGCACAGTGACCATGCACCCTTATTTCTCAATTATATTAACCAACAACATCCTAACATAAGGTTTCCTATGGCAACAGAAAAGGACGACAAAATCTCATTCTTGGATGTCAACGTTGTCCGAACAGGTTTGTCTTATAATACATCCATTTACAGAAAACCTACCACCACTAGATTGGGTACACACTTTTTAGTAGCTCTTCCAGTCAGTTTAAATTATCCAGTATTAAAAGCCGAATTTTTAGAGCCTACCATACTTGCTCTAACTAGATATCCTTTCATGAAGAACTGACCTATTTAAGAGATTTCTTCAAATTTAATTCTTACCCCGATTTCATCTTCGACCAGTTAGTATCCAAATTTCTCTCCAAAATATATTATCCTCAACCCTTACTTACTACTGTTTTTCGAGCAGAAGGTTTTCATTAGACTACCCTATCTAGAGCATTTGACATCTGAGTTTAACAAACTCATTCTCTCTACCCTCAACAACCATATCCTTCAATGCCAATTCATTTGTATAAATTCCAACCTTGTATAGTTGAATTCCTTTTTTCTCCATAAGGAGCCAATCCATTTGGGCTTGCGATCCTGTATAATTTATAATTATACATGTACGACCTGCCACCGTCGTCATGAAGGCAAAACTGGCTTACAAACTCAAATGCAGGATCATAAAGCACTTAGGTTTGTCTCATAGGACTGGTATTCCCATCTCTAAACCTGAAGCCTCTTCGATCAGGCAACACTCTGAGAATCACCATCATCCTCTTAATTCTGATTCATTTACCATATTATCTATCTTCAGCCTTAACTTCTCTCGATTTGAAAATCTTAGAATCACTGTACACCAATAAAATAAATCCAAACCTAAATAATTACTCCTCTTCAAATAAACTATTCATTATATAACCAACCAACATTTCAATTGATTAACTAGCCAACCAACCAACCGAACAAATCTAGTTAGTAGTTTTTGTATCTTTAGGTTAGTTGATTTCTCAACTCCACGATAAAGCTTAGTCACTCTGTTTAATTCTTTCTAATTTGTTTTCATGGTTTTTCTTGTTTATAATTTAATATAATAGGTTATTTTATTGTTTACTCCAGTTACCTTTAATATTTGATATTCAAGTCAGTTTATGTTATAACTTCACTTCTTTCTATTATTTTTCAAAATTACATTGGATAGTATAACTTGTCTTCATCCGCTTTTTTAGCTATTATTTAATGAAATTCTTTTAACTGTTATCGTTAATATTCCTTCCCCTTCTCATTAGTCGACACAGTCGCTGAAGGAGATGGTCCTAGTGAAGGTCCGAAACGTCAGGCCAAAAAATGATTAGTGTAATCACCTGGGTCTTCATATTCTTTTATATATATATATATATATATATATATATATATATATATATATATATATATATATATATATATATATATATATATATATATATATATATATATATATATATATATATATATATATATACAAGCCGCTGTTCTCTTCCTTAACAGGAAGAGCTTGGTTACACGGGCACCGCTGTGGGGTGTGGCCTACGGCCTTATTTGCTAATCTTAACCGCATTTTTTAATCCCCTTTATAGACTCTTTATTTTAACACCCTGAACACCCTTTTCTTCTTCTTATTCTTCTTCCTCTTTTCTTCATCTTTATCTTCATCTTCACCTTCATCTTTTCTTCATCTTCATCTTCTTTTTCATCTTCTTGACCTTCTCCTTCATCTTCATCTGTATCTTCATCATTTTCATCTTCAACATCTTCCTCATCTTCATCTGTATCTTCATAATTTTCATCTTCAACATCTTCCTCATCTTCATCTTCATCATCTTCTTCATCTTCTTCATCATCATCTTTATCATCATCTTCTTCATATTCTTCTTCTTCTTCTTCTTCTTCTTCTTCTTCATTTAAAGGAACTCAAGAATGAGCTTGCGAAGCCGTTGCGTTCAATTTTCAATCGCTCATTAGAAGTTGGCGTAGTCCCTTTAGACTTCAAGCGTACAAACGTTACACCAATATTTAAGAATGGGAATAGATACGAAGCAACGAATTTTCGTCCTATTAGTCTAACTTCGGTAGTTGGAAAGCTTTTAGAATCGGTTATTAGAGATAGAATAGTGAGCCACCTCGAGCTAAATAATCTGATTAAAGATTCCCAACATGGGTTTAGGCGGGCGAGATCGTGCTTGACAAATTTGCTGGAATTCTTCCATAAAATGATTTGCGTTTACGACGAAAGCAAAGCTGTAGATGTAATCTATCTAGACTTTAAAAAGGCGTTTGACACCGTTCCGCACGAGAGATTATTAATGAAAGTTAAAGCAATCGGTGTGAAGGGTAAGATATTAAATTGGATTAGAAATTGGCTGAAGGATCGTTTGCAGCGAGTAGTTATAAATGGTGAATGTTCTAATTGGGTCAACGTCAGTAGTGGAGTGCCACAAGGCTACGTTCTTGGCCCATTATTGTTTCTAATATATATAAACGATTTGGATAATGGCGTATTTAGTACGATTTCTAAATTTGCTGACGACAAGAAGCTGGGCAACCGTGCCTATGTAAGATCGGATGTAGAAAAATTACAAAAGGACCTAAACTTGATTGTCAGATGGGAGGATAAGTGGCAAATGCAGTTTAATTTAAGTAAGTGAAAGGTGATGCATTTGGGTTGCCATAATTTGAGGGTAGAGTATACCACGAAAGGCCAGGTCCTTGACGTGGTTAAATTAGAAAAAGACCTGGGAGTTTTAGTCTCGGATGACTTCAAAGTCACGAAACAATGCGCGGATGCATGTAAAAAAGCAAATCGTGTGCTGGGTTATATCGCGCGTAATTTCACGTTCAAATCCAAAGATATAATTTTACCGTTATATAAATCACTTGTGAGTCCACTGCTCGAATATGCGGTTTAATTTTGGGCTCCATACTTAAACAAAGATATCGCGCAATTAGAAAGAGTGCAGCGTAGGGCTACAAAATTAATTCCCGAGCTGAGAAACAGGCCCTACGAGGAAAGACTCAGGGCATTAGATTTGCCATCTCTCGAAGGCAGAAGATTACGTGGCCAGCTAATAGAAGTATTTAAAATACTGAAAGGATTTTCAAACGTTGATTATAGGAATTTGTTCGAATTGGATCATAGGGGAAACACTCGGCAACACGGATTAAAATTAGTGAACAAGCGATTTAACACTAGTATAGCCCAAAACTATTTTACGTTTAAAATTACTCAAATTTGGAATAGGCTACCCACCCACGTAGTAGATAGTACGTCGGCAAATATGTTTAAAAACCGTCTCGACGCGCACTTAAATAGTATAAATCTAACGTAGTCTGAGCACAGTAAATAATAACGTCTTTGCAAAAGGAGTTTGGAGCGGAGGAACAACGAGAGTAAAAATGATGACTAAAAATGATGCCAGCGTTTTCTCTTGCATGTGTAGTTTAGATATCCATTTTCTTTTCCGCCTATCCTATAAATAGTCTTACTATCCTAAAATTAGATTTTCACCACTAGCAGTCGAGGGCTGCGGAAATTGAGAAGAAAAACTTTCTATCACCCTCCCTAGGTTGAAGTAGTTAATATGCATGACAATGTACACATGTAGATAAGTGTGTACAGTAAATTATATATTAAAAAAAAATAATAAAAAATAATAAAATATAAAAAAAATAAATATATAGCATGTTAGAGATACACTCGTAGATAAGTGTGTATCGTAGTTATGGATTTAGTGTAGCGGACTAGCCTCGAGGGGACCTTAGGGTCTTTGCTGGTCCTAGATTCTGTAGTTCTGTAGTTCTTCTTCTTCTTATAAAGGAATTATTAAAAAAAACTTTGATAAAAAAATTAAATCTACTTAGGTTACAACTGAACTAAATAAAAAAATCTTATTCAAACCTTCAAAAAATCACGTTCTTAAAATATAGGGTTATGGGTATATATAGCAAATACAAGTTCTTTGGGTGGTAGCAACTACTACAGGGATTTCGCCATATTAAATTTCTGCCTTTCAATAATTTGAATTTTCTCATACTTTATATGTGACATGGATAATGAGCCTTGAAACTTGCGAGCGGATAAGAAGATATGGTATAAAAAACCACTTGGAAGTTCCTAGCCTAGGATGCTAGGTTTGTTAGGGTAACGATTTTGGTGGAATCTAGTCACTGTACCTGATAGCTTAAAGGTAGAACATCTGGCTGGCAATCAGAACACCCGGTTTCGAGTCCCTGCCAGGGTTATTCAAACTTTTTTCTCCTGGCGTGATTTCTGTCTTCTCAGTATGGATTGTCTTCATTGTGCCGTCCTTTACTCTCTTTGATTCTTGTGTTCTTCCACTGTCCATTTCTCTTGCCTTTAAAAAAACTCCTGTTTCTTGTCTCATTACTCATTTAGGTCAAATTTCTTTTTCTCTTATATATATATATATATATATATATATATATAAATAAATAAATATATATATATATATATATATATATATATATATATATATATATATATATATATATATATAAATAAATAATATATATATATATATATATATATATATATATATATATATATATATATATATATATATATATATATATACACATATATATATCGGCTTTCACTCTAAAAAGTATCGAAAGGTCTCTATTTGCTTCGGTGAATACGTTCGTGACTTATTAACCCGATGCTAGAGCCACAGGCTTGATTGCAAACCGGGCATTTGAAGTTCTGGGTAAGAGGATCGTGGTTCAGATGTCGTTCCACTCTCCGTTCTCTGCGCTCCTCGATGTCTCTAGTTCACTGAATTTCAAGCTACCAGTCCTTCTTAACTAGCTATCTCCAGTTACTCCAATTTGGGGGCGTCCGTCTCTCAAGTCTCGGGCAGCATTAAACAACTCTTTAGGTTCGACTTTAGGACGTCTTTGTAACGATTTTTCGCCGCCCCGGCGTTTCGGTAGCTGTGGCATAGCTCAGAGTAGAAAATATTTTTCGGTAGACAGCTTTTGTCCATTCTTACTACGTGGCCAGCACAGCGAAGTTGTCCGTTTAGGATCATAGATTCTATGCTAGGATAGCTAGCCTCCTGCAAAACGCTCAAGTTTGTTAGAAGATCTTGCCATTTGCTTTCCAAAATGGGTCTTAAGTTTCTTTGATTAAAGCTTTCCAGGTATTTGATATGCTTTCGGTATGTTGTCCAGGACTTAAATGCGTAGAGCAGTGTGGTGATATCAATTGCTCTGCACACCATAATCCTGGTTTTAACTCGAATGTTGTGATTCTCGAACACGATTTTGCGAAGTTTACTAAAGTCAGCCGTCACCATTCTGATGCGATCTTATTGAGAAAGGTTCGGTTGTGCACCCATTCACCGTGACAGTGGCATTCATGTCGTCGTGGAAGATCCCAACAATTCAACTGAATTTGTCTGGACAACCAATCTTTGCTATGATCTTCCATAGAAGCTCACATTCGACAAAGTCAAACGCTTACGTCAAATCAGTGAAAGCTAGATATTTATATCTAGCTTCGTCAGACAGCTTGGTTCCGCAATCGCTACAATATCCATCTGATACCTTTTTAACTCTCGTGCTATAAAAGCAGTTCCTTGTACAGGTCTGTTTAGATCGTTTTCTAGAATGGTGCAAATGTTCCACTTTCCGATACGTAGAAATTTCTGCGTTTTTAGACCGCAAAGTGGTGAGGCCCTCCGAATGGGGTGATCTGGGCGCACTGACTATGGGACGGTCTAGGTTTAGGGCACCTTTTCTAGCCCCTTTCCCATTCGAGGTGAGCAGAGCGGATCATAAATAGGGCTGCTCAGTCATGGGCACCAATGCTGAAAGCATCTCCCGTTCCAATCCAAGAAACTAGTGACTGAATAATCATGCCCACCACTGGCGTGCCTGTTGACACTAGAAACATCCAGACATCACAATCCTGTTACCACCGTTTCGCATCAGTCACCGCCAGATTTGAGCAGGGGTTCACTTTGTGAGTTAAGAGAGGCCTGTGGGTGTATTGGTTTAGCGTAGGAACCAGCAGCACTCTCAGAAAACTTAAGATCTTTATCAGAAAAGCGGTTGTTTCAGTGGCACGAAATATCGAGACTCCTAAACCATTGATCTGATTGCAACCCTCGTCCACTTTTGTGACCGTTGACCAAATTGTGTGGGTTCAACCGCTCACTCTGCCGTTGGGGATTTTCCGCAGTTGTCATCTAACTAGGCTTGATGTTCGCCTGTCATTAGCACGTCGACGCGTCGAGTGCTCGTCTGCGATCTGAACGCTTCCGACTCGCACCTCATGCCATGCCTCTTGTAGGTCATTTCCCGTCGAAAGCAGCCTCACCATGTGCAGGTGGCGACCAACGAAGCCCTTTATATATATATATATATATATATATATATATATATCAGTCGAGGTTAAGTTAAACCAATTATATTGGGGTTAAATTAAACTATCACAGGGAGTTAAAGTGAACTCTCTGTGATAGTTACCATTTAACCCAGTTTGATAACTTCAATTTAATTCATTAATGACTTTCATTCCCCCCCCCCCCCCCCGCCAAAAAAATCATGCAAATGAACCAATCGCACGCGGTTAAAATTATCCTTGATCGATTAGTTAAATAGAACCCCCATCACGAGGTTAAAATGAACCCGTATCACGGGATTGATTTGAATAAATCACAGGAAGTTAAGTTGGACTCAGCAAACAGGGTTACTTAACCCCATGACAGGGGGTTAAATTGAACCAATATCACCAGATTAAAGTAATCCTATCGTTGAAAGTTAAATTAAACCCACTACAAGGGGTTAAATTGAACTCCTAATAGGCGTTAAATTGAATCCATGACAGAGAGTTAAAGTGAACTCATCAGACGTGGTTCAATTAAAATAGACAGAGGATTGAATTGAACTCATCACACTGGATTAAATTGAAAACATGTTAGGTTAAATTGAAGTCATTACACGGGGTTAAAGTGAACTCGTCACACAGGCTTAAATTAAACCAGTATCATGGGAGTAAATTGACCCATCACACTAGGTTAAATTCAACTCACCTTATTGGGTTAAATTGACCCATCACACTAGGTTAAATTCAACTCACCTTATTGGGTTAAATTGACCCATCACACTAGGTTAAATTCAACTCACCTTATTGGGTTAAATTGACCCATCACACTAGGTTAAATTCAACTCACCTTATTGGGTTAAATTGACCCATCACACTAGGTTAAATTCAACTCACCTTATTGGGTTAAATTGAACCCATCACATAGGGTTAAATTTTCTGGATAGGTGAATCATTTGAAAAAGGTAAGAGCATTGCCGCATCAATTTTTGAAAGAAAGTTCGTAAATTCGTAAAGTTAAGTTACGAAAGTTGACAAAGTGTGGCAGAAACATAGTAAGAGTAGCTAAAATAGGAGACTTCTTGAACGCAGATGAACGGAGAGACAAGCAACTCCCCGCCTCCCCCTACCAAATCCAGCTCTTCCAAACAGTTCTTCAATTTAAATGAAAAGGCTTCTTTATACAATTATCCATCTGATATTACTACTACTCTTTCTAATACACTTTTAGAGCGCACCTGAACACCGTGGGCCCACCCACCCTTGGAGGAGAGGAGCGTAGTGTGGCCGAAAGTTCATTGGTACGAGAATCCCTGAAGTGTCGGTCAAAAGAGCAAATGAATTCAGAGGAATTAGTGGCGATTCTTCCATCTCATCCTCACATTTTTTACACTCACATAGAAAGGGGGAATTAGCGCGCATCAACAACCCTATGTGAGGATGTGAGCGCATGCAAAGGAGTTTCTTGTTTCTCAGATCAGTTGCACATTTCTGGCTTAGTTGCCTTCCGCCATACTTGGCTGAACATAGTAAGGAGAGTTTACAGCTAGCACATTCAGTCCTTGTGATATATATTATTTGATTACAATTTTACTCTCTTCAGCAAATGGCTAGTTTACATGTGTATTTTATTTGTACATACCCTTTAAAGGAAGATATATGTACGTTTCCTATAGCTGTTATAATGGATAAACTACTCGGTTTCTGAATGCACCCATTACTTATTCTTCTTAGTTATTTCTTCTGTCTCTGTCACTTATTGTTCTCCTCCATCCCTTAGCGATATCCTTGAACCAAATGTGAACTTTACTATGTTCAATAAGAAAACAAATAGTCTATGAGCATAGATATTAATATGTATTTTGCGGTGAAAAAAGAAATCCAGTTTCAAATATAAATTGCTAATGAAATATTTCCAACCCTTCACAGCTCCGAATACTACACAAATTTTCTTTGTTCTTCTCTTCAATAAAGTTTCGCAAGCACTGGCAAGCTTCTTAGGCAAAAACTGAATTTCCTTTGTGAAAAACAGCTAAAGAAATGGAGGATCCTAAAACGCCAGGTTGAATTCAATATTTAAGGTGGAAGCCATTTGCTTCTCAACATCCTGGATATTGACGGGATAAGAGAATAGGCCAAAATCGATCAAAATAAAATTTTAGACACTCAAGCGGATCTTTGAGATTGCTTGCTGTTTTTTTCAGAGGGTTCTGGACAAGGGAAGGTTGACGGGTTAAGTATTTTAACCTTCATCTTGTCTTTCGAGGATGATTTACTAAAGGTTAAGTTTTGGGGACTTTTAGGGTCGTGTTACGATAAAATGTCAATTAAAAAGCTTTGCTTATGATTTGGGGTTTTGTTACTATAAAATTTTGGGCATTATACTGAATTATGATTAGAGATAAAAAATAAAAATGGCAACTCTCACCAGTGTTTCCAAAGATGGTTTATTAAATAATGGGATGAAGTTAGGCAATGAAAGAAATGGGGAAGGTGGATAGACAGATTGGGCGAGAGTGATTACTACGAGAGGCTTCTGGGACTGGGACTGGGAACTGCAGGAAGCCCTAATGAACCTTGTCGTGGTATAGGAAGGACCGAGTGATGGAAGGAATTCGTACGTATGGGTTGTTTACGTAATACAAAAACCCCCATGCTTAACGTTATATGTCTCTAAAAGTGCCATGTATGTTTGATTATTGACTTCTTTAAACTTTAAGGGTTCCTTGTGTTGTACTTAGCGATTCAAGGATAAAATAAAAAAAGGTTAAAACACACTAAAACTTTAATTATAAAAAAAGTTAAATATGAACCAAAGAAATAATACACACTAACTACACAGAAATGACTACAATGAATTTTTAGTAAGGCTTTCTAAATTGACCTCTCGAAATTATAGTTACTGTTGACCCACCGCTCCCTACAATATAAAAAAAATGCTAACTGTCTCTACTGGAGTTTAAATACCTTTGTTCCTCTTGCGACGGGTTTGAGTCTGACCTTGAACTAACTGAGCTAAGACAACCAAGGAATCTTGTTGGCTCGTTGACACGTGCCTCAGCCAGATGGTTGGTGGTGGACGGAATAACATTGAAAGCCACGGATGAGGGATCCACTCGCCTCTAGGGGAAGGGATATCACCACTGTATTATGAAAGAATGTTCCTTTCTCCTCTTCGGATTACTCTGGGGAATAATTCGCACTGGCTAACGATGAGCAAGGCAAGAATCCTTTGACTCAGGGGAGTGCTGGGAGAGTTTACTCAGGTGTCTTCCTTAAGGCCGACGACTATGAGGATGGGGGGCGTCTCTGACGAGACATAAGTTGGACTTGGTTCTTAAACCAAGTAAACTTAAAGTTCGGTGTGACCACCGGGAACGGGCTCAAGGATGAGCTTCTTCTTCTTAGTTCTAGTATCTCTCAACGGCGAGGACTATCTCGGTGCTTTGTGATACACCAGGATAGGGGAGGGGGCTCTCTAAAGAGAATAAGTTGAATTTGGACAAGTTAACTTAAAGTTCGGTTTGATAATCAGGAACTAGCTCGAAGATGAGCTGCTTCTTAGTCCCTCCTCTTGGTAGCACGAGCCTCTTGCCGGGAGCCTCGTAGCCTGCTGACTCACGTATTCTACCTCGTTTTTCCCAAGTTTTTGGTATATGTACCTCGTCACACTACTGAGTAGGGGTAAAGGAGGGGGGATTTGGGGACAGGACACATGAAGGTTCCTCCTCCAACGGTTTTTCTCAGGTGGTCGTACCTCTGGTCATGAGGGACATTCGGGCTTGAGGGAGACGCGTCTCCAATTTCGCTTTCAGGTGAAATTGAATACCCTCTCTTAGGGGAATTATTGCAGTTTTAACCTTTCAGCTTCTTTTCGAGACAAAGTGCGAGAGAGAGAGATGGTTACGAGTTTGGGTTGGTCGCCTATACTGCCCGGATATTGTGGTTAGCGACCAGAAGCTCAACTAAGATGGGAAGGAGAGTATCGATTCCCTTACAAATCTCCCTTCGAAGAACTTAATGCGGGGGGGGGGGATGAGGTGAACTCCAGTGAACTACAAAACCACTAACTCAACCTAGTCACCAAAAACAAAGTTGCATGTCTTTAAACCTTCTCTTGATTATCACGACTAACTGGGTTCAACCCTCCTCTTACCTTAAGCTTCTTTAAACGTGGGCGCACATGCACGCGCGTACAAAGGTATTGGGTTGAAATAGGCCTCGCGAGCCTACTGGGGTTATGATACACATCACAATTTAACATACTCACAACACAAGTTAACCTTCAAACAAAATAAAAACCTAATTCATCGATTACACACAAAAAATAAAACCCCCCACTACTTCCTTATATTTCTAAACTTTGAAGCCTTAAATCCTAACGATAACTACTAACACAAAAAAATGAAAACATGGTTTCACTATTACTAGGTACAGAAATAACCCTCGATGGAGTTTCGACTCAGGTTATAGAGTGGCTTTACCATATCGGCCCCTTGATGTAGCAAATATTAAAATGGTGCTCTATGACCATTACCTTACCGCGCCTGAGTCGGCCTTTCGATGTATTGAGTCTTTCCAAGTAAGTCACAAAATGGTAGTGGTATTCCAACCTATGCGAACTACCTGTTTTATGGTACTGGGATAATTTTGAATTTACAGTTATGGCTAGGGCAGCCAGTTGCACTGTGGCATAAATGATGGGCGCGTGAGTCCCATAGACATCCTTTAACAAGGTACAGAGGGAGATCGTGTCTCGGTTCGATCTAATGGGTTCGGAAACAATTTTCCTTACCGGATCGTTAATGGGCGTAGAGCTCACTACGACTTTGACTTTTAAAGGTAACTCCTTGGATGTTCCGTTCTGGAGGAAGACTACTGGGGGTAGGGGATACTCATTATCCGCGTCTACCATCTGACTCGGTGTACCTGGGTGTTACGCATTTACACATCTTTCTTCCTTCATTGTTACCCCATTTAGCTGGGTTTACATCGTACCTATTTCCTTAGGTACACCTGTTTGTACCTATTCAATACTTAATTCTTCCATCGTTACCCCATTTGGCTGGGTTTTCATCGATGGTACTTTCCTAGGTCCAGGCCGGGATACAACCGCCTCAACCTCCATCTGTATTCTTCTTTCTTCTACTTCTATTTTAATCTTTACTCTTCTAAATTCTGATTCTCTTTTCCTCTTTATTCTTCTTTCCTCGGCTTCTCTTTCCGCTTTCCTTAGTTCTCTTTCCCGCTGTATTCTTATTTCTTCTGCTTGTCTTTTCAACTTTATTAGCCTTTCGTTTGTTTTACTTCCTTTCGGTATTCTTTCTTCTTCTTCTTCTTCTTCTATTTTCCAGTGTATTCTTCTTTCTTCTTTTTTATATCAAACTTTATTCTAGCCTCTTCATCTTCTATTTTCCAATCTCTTTTTTCTTATACGTCTTCTATTCTCAGTTCTGCCCGGATGTAGTCAGTCATATGTTTGCCTTCTAGTGCCAGAATTTTGCCTTCTTGGAAGAATTTTTCGAACAAATTCCTGAAGAGAATACAGGAGAACCAACTATTACTGAGTTCTTCTAATACCCATGAAACCTGACACCAAATATTTATGGGGTGGTATAGGAAGGACCGAGTGATGGAAGGAGTTCGTAAGTATAGGTTGTTTACGTAATACAAAAAACTCCGTGATTAATGTTATATCTCTCTAAGAGTGCTATGTATGTTTGATTATTATTGTAGGGGTAGGAGGGGGGGGGAGGCCGCATGAAGGTTCCTCCTGTAACGGTTTTTCTCAGGTAGTCGTACCTCTGGTCCTGAGGGACATTCGGGCTTTAGGGAGACGCATCTCCAATTTCGCTTTCAGGTAAAATTGAATACCCTCTCTTAGGGGAATTATTGCAGTTTTAACCTTTCAGCTTCTTTTCGAGACAAGGTGCGAGAGAGAGATGGTTACGAGTTTGGGTTGGTCGCCTATACTGCCCGGATATTGTGGTTAGCGACCAGAGGCTCAATTGAGAGTATCGATTCCTTTACAAACATGGTAAGAAAGATGAAAAGTCCATTTATAAAGTGTTACTATGTAAGTGAAAGAAGTCCACTTCTAGAGCGTTGTGAAAAGAGGCAAATCCAGTTGTAGGCTACTGTGAAAAGGAGGAAGGCAGGCAAGTCCACATGCATGGTATTGTGGAAGGGAGCTACAAGGAGCTACAAGGAAAATAAGTACCCTAGAAGACCTTACGATCCATACAAGGAGGATACTTTTGGCGCAATCTTCGAAGGTGTCCGTTGGCAACCTCGAAGATCACTCGCGAGAATCTTAACGGCGATTTCGCAGGACTTTATCTGGTTTTAACATGAACTGGTCAACAGATTCACTGCTGACAACTTCCGTCGAAAGTGCGTTCCAACTACCGCAGATACTGTAAGTGAAGAATTTCCCACACAGATCACGGTGGTATCGCTTCAGTTCAAGTTTAAAGTCGTAATTTCTTGTTCTCCCCTCGCTGAGCTGTAAAATATCACCGTAGTACAGTCTGTCGAAGCCTCGAAGTATTTTAAATACTTTGATATGCTGACCACGGAGTCTCCGGGTCTCCAGCGAGAACATATCTAATTCCCTTAATCTACCTTCATAACTTTTATGTCTGATAGAGGGAATCAGTTTGGTTGCCCTGGCTTGCACGTGTTCCAATCTCGCGATGTATTTTCGGAATGAAGGACTCCAAAATTGAACGGCATACTTCTGATGCGGTCAGACGAGGGAGTTGTACAGACACAGTACTATCTCCTTGTTCCGATATTTAAGCTGTCGCTTTATATACCCTAACATCCTTTGGCCTTTCTTCTACACCTCAATACACTTGAGGTCACTCGTAATAGTTACACCCAAGTCCTTCTCAGTGTCGGTGGATTCAATAGCAGTGCCCTCAAGGATATAGGGTGATTGGGGATTTCGGTGGCCGATATGCATCACTTTGCATTTGTTTACGTTGAAAGGCATTTGCTACGTATCAGACCACTCTTCAATCTTCCGAAGATCTTCCTGCAGGCTTGCAGTATTTCTATCCTTTGCAACGTTCATACCAAGCTTGGAATCGTCGAAAAATTTGGAAATCTTGGCAACCATGTCACCGTCCATGTCGTTGACGTAGATGATGAATAGTAGTGGTTCCATGACAGAACCTTGAGGCACCCCGCTAGTAACGGGCACCCACTCAGAAGCCTGTCTATTCACCACCACCCGTTGCCCTCTGCAACTTAGCTAGTTCTCGATCCAGCCGGCTACTTTTCCGTCTATGCCCAGCGCTCGCACTTTCCGGAGAAGGCAGCGGTGTGGTATCTTATCAAAGGCTTTTTGAAAGACTAAGTAGACCACATCCACCGCCTTGTCCCGATCAGGCTCACTGAAGACGAAGATCTTCGATTGCCGGTACACAGTTCTCTTCTCCCTAAGCAGTTGGCCGATTTCTCGATTAAACCACTTTGCTTGAACAGAAGACCAACGGGAGCATTTCAGAGGGATGAAACGCGATTGAAGACTCATGAATGTGGTTTTGAAACTATTCCATGAGTCTTCAACAGCATCGCACACTTCTAGCCTCGCGTCAGTCAGTCCAGCACGAAGGCTTGCAAAGTCTGCTCTTCTCAAGTCAATTTTCCTTCAATGACTGGCAACAGACCTTACCTTCGGGATCTTGACGCTAAATAGAGCTCTTCGCCTACAGAGACATCCTCAACGATATCATCCTAAGAGGTAAAGACTAAGTCGAGGATATTGTTTCCTCTCGTCTGTTCTCTGACCCATTGAGTGAGGAACTCATTGTTGGCGAACTCCAAGAGTAGCGCGCTCTCGCCACGGGCTGCTCTGGTTTTCCAGTCAACTTGGCTGTGGAAGTCGCTTATAACGATGCACACTCTGCCTTCAACAAGCTCACCCAGCCGCTGGTACAGTTCCATGTCCTTCTCAACGGGATGTGAAGGGGTCCTGTAAAGCAGCAGGGTCCTGTATCTGACAGGACCTATCTCTAGGTCAACGCCTAGGAGCTCGTAATCGGATATAATGTTGGAGTTCGTAGATTAAATTGTATCCTTGACATACAATTTTACACCGCCACCCTCTATGTCTGGCCTATCTTTGTGCAAGAGTTGGTAGCCAGGAATCGTGAATTCACCTTCAAAGTCTTGGTTTGAGTTTTTTATCCACGATTCTGTTAGGGCTATCATTTCGGGTTCTTCAGTCGCTACGAGGCCACGGAGCTCAGAAAACTTGTTCCTGATTGACCTCGCATTGAACATTGAACAGAAGAACTTTCAGGGAGTCTCCGACTGTAGGACTCCCTACGCTCTTCCGTTTCTCGGCTTATTTGTTGGCGAGGAGGTACCCCTCTTTGCGACCTCTGAGAATGTCGTTCCATGAGTGACACGGGCGTACTGGCGTACGTCCGCCCCCACTCTGAGCCGGATACTCCTATGGGTCCTCTCTACGACATCCTGGATGATGTTTGACAGAAAGGCCTTTCCTTTAAAGGAAAGATGTACCCAATCCCTTTGGTAGAGATCATTTTTACCATAAAGGGTGCGGTACGGGTCCACCTAAAAGACCCGTTCCGCAGTACACAAATCTGCCAGACGCCTGTTTAAAGAGACGTTCGTCGAGTGAGTGGTCCGTGTTGGACCTCTCCTCGGGAAAATCCCGACTGCAACACGCTTGAAAGGTGGTGTGAAAGGCTGGGAAGTTCACTAGCAGGGAGGAGTGGAAGATAATAAAATGCGTTTTGATGGTTCTGGGTAAGGAAGACGAATCCACTTATTCGATTCTTTGCAAGGTAGGCAACTTAATTTGTATGGTACTGGGGAAGAGAGACAACTTCATCCTGTAGAGTACTTGGAAAGGGAGGCAAGTGCAGTTGCATTGTAGAGAAAGAAAGAAGCAAGTTCACTTGTTGAGTGTTATCAAAGGTAGGCATGCTTACTTATAAGTTGATAAAGGAAGGGAGGCAAATCCACTTGTATGATGCTGCAGTTTGTAAGAATTCCACTTGCCGGGTGTTACGGAAGGGAGTAGAGTCTATTTATCACTTCTAGAGTGTCGGAAAAAGAAGGAAGGTCAAGTTATATGTCTACTTATAGGGTATGAGGAAGGGAAACATGTCCACATGTAGGGTTTCTGAGATTGTAAGGTCCAATGGGAGAAAGACAATAATAATAATAATAATAATAAGTCCTTTGTAATGCGCTCTTCAAGGCCTGAGGCTTCCCAGAGCGCACGTTGTGCTGAAATGAGAATGGAAATTCAATGGAAATTCAAGATGGGAGGAGAAGGCAATACTAAAAAGATACGTTTTCAGGAGACGCTTAAATGTGGTAAGAGAGGGAGAAGACCTCATTTCAGCAAGAAGAGCATTCCACAATTTAGGGGCACAGATTAAGAAGGAGCAGTCCCCCATTAAGCAGAGGGATGAAGGAGGAATATTAAAAAGAGATGCATGTGATGACCGAAGGGCCCTAGGAACATGACGTTGCGAGAAGGCAGAAGAGAGGTAAGACGGGGCCTTGTTGTTTAGGGCCTTAAATGTGAAGAGAAGTATCTTGAAGTGAGTACGGGATCTGACAGGGAGCCAGTGCAGTTCATGCAGCAAGGGTTTTGAGGGAGAGAAGCGAGGGCGACGGAGGAGAAGCCGGGCGGCATAGTTCTGTACAAGTTGAAGGGGGCGGAGAGAAGAGGATGGCAGATTCACAAGCAGAGATTTACAGTAGTCAAGCTGTGAGGTGATGAAGGCATGAACAGCAGTCTCAAGACTTTGGCGATCAAAGTGAGAGCGAATGCGAGAGAAGTTACGAAGGAAACATAGAGAGGATTTGCTTACATTGCGGATATGAGGCTTTAAGGAGAGATGCTAATCAAAAACAACACCCAGATTCCTAACGCAGTCAGAGAAAATGATAGTATTACCGCCCAGAGTAAGCGAGGGAAAGAGAGATTTAGATTTTTTTACAAGAGCAGGGGTGCCGACGAGGAGGACCTCAGTTTTGGAGTGATTAAGCCTGAGGAAGTTGGTAGAGAGTCAGTTAGAAATGGAGGAGTAGGCAGCCAGGAGGTCAGTGATAGAGTAGGCAAGAGACGTGGGGGATGAGGAAACGAAAATTTGAGTGTCATCAGCATATAGGTGGAAGGATAGACCGAGATTACGGAGAAGGGAACTAAGAGGGAGAAGGTAGATACGAAATAGTAGAGGACCAAGGACAGAGCCTTGTGGCACTCCAAAGCGAATGAGGGTAGATTCGGATGAAACGTCGTCAATCACAACGGATTGGGTATGAGACGAGAGGTAAGAGCGGAACCAGTCAAGCACGATGCCTGATATGCCGAGGAAAGAGTGGAGAAGATCTAGTAGGACAATTATATTTGTAAGGGGCTGTGGAAGGAAGAAAAGACACTCGAAGACTGCTCTGGAGGGGAGACAAGTAAACTTACCGTGTAGTGTGAAAGGGAATCAAAATCACTTCTAGGGCCCTTGTAAAGGAAAGGAAGTCGTTTAAAACTGGGCTGGTTAAGAAAGAAAGCCCCACAAGTAGACAGCTGTGAAAAGAAAGCTTGGCCACTTGAATAGTGTTGTGCAAGGGAGCCAAGTCCACTTATAGAGGACTGGGAAAGGGAGCAAATTCCGCTCGGGGAGGGAAGTAATTGGAGGGTGCTGTGAAAGGAAATCAAGTCCACTAGGATAGCAGTGTGGGAGTGAGGCAAGTCCAGTTATACGATGATAGGAAAGGGAAGAAATGCCACTAGTAAGGGTGCTGTGAGAGGGAAGCAACTCAAGGTGCAGGCTGCTGTGAGAGGGAAGCAACTCAAGGTGCAGGGTGCTGTGAGAGGGAAGCAACTCAAGGTGCAGGGTGCTGTGAGAGGGAAGCAACTCAAGGTGCAGGCTGCTGTGAGAGGGAAGCAACTCAAGGTGCAGGCTGCTGTGATTGTGATGCTGGTCCACTTGTATCTTGCAGCGGTAGGAAGAAAAGTCCACTTGCAGGCAATTTTGAAAGGAAAGCAAGTACATTCGATAGGTGTTATGAGAGGAGAGTAAGTCAACTTGTAGGATGCTTGAGAAAGGAAGTAATTTCACTCGTTGGCTACTGGAAATGTAAAGAAATTCCGCATGTATGGTGCTGGAGAAGGGAGGCAGGTCTACTTGTTAGTTACTGTGGAGGGGAAGCAAGTTCTCTATTAGGAGGCTGTTGGATTAAGAAACGTCCCCTCAATAGGGTGCTGGTGAAAGAAGTGTTATGGGGAGGGGGAAGCAAGTCTACGTGAAAAGTGCTTTAAAAGGGAACCAAGTTCATATATAGGTTACTGTGAAAGGGGTGCATGCATGTACATATGTATGGTGCCGGTGGCAGAGAGGAAGTTCCTCTTAAAGGTTGCGGCAAAGGGACGCAAGTCCACTTGTAGGGTAGTGTTAAAGGAAAGCAATTTTAAGTGTAATATGCTGCGAAAGAGACGCAAGTCCACTTTAAGGAGCTTTGTAAAGGAATTTAGTCCATTTGTATACTGAATGCTATGAAAGGTAGGCAAGATCCCTCGTATGGTTCTGTGGGAGGGAGACAGGCCCAAATATACGTTGATAGAAAATTCACTTAAATTCAGTTGTAGGCTTCTCGTGAAAGGATGTAAGTGGATTTTTATGTGGTGTGAAACA